>OX941090.1:22062200-22662200 GCA_954870635.1 Arctium minus | reverse complement strand
CTTGAAGAAATGATGAGAAATTGATGATTTTGAAGCTAAATCTTGAAGGTAACCATTGGGTAAGCTTGTAATTTTGAAATCTAGGTTATTTAAGGAAGATTCATACTAAGGGGTTGTTTGTTTTTTTTTAAAAAACCTCTTAATGACTCTTAAGTCTGGATCATTCAGACATTTTTACACACCACCTCTTATTAATCATAACTAAAATAAGACTTCAGACTTTGGACCACTTAAAAAACAAACGACACCTAAGTTTGTGTGTGTTCTTGTTGATTAGGGGCTAGAGTTAGTAAGGGATTAAAGGAATCTACACCTTGAAGATGTTGTAAACATCCTTAAGGTAAGAAGTTTGTAAATCTTTGATTACATGGTTGGTAACCTAATATTCTAGTGAACTTTTGATTATGTGATGTTCAAGGCTGTGAAAACAAAATAAAAATACTTCAAATTGGTTCATAGATAGTTTAGAATGGTTATCAAATCAAAATGGTAGTGTTGATATCTTAAAAATAGTTAATTTTGGTGATGTTGGAACAAACCGAAATCTACAGATTACTTTAAAAATGTGTATAAAATTAACCATTGATCCAAATAAGGTGTGTGATATGTGGTTGGAAACCTTAGTGTGTCTAATTCAATTTTTATGAAGAGCCCAAAAGCTAATTTTGAGCTTAAGTATGCTAAAATAGCAAATTACAGTAGCTGGTCTCTGTAAAATCGGGAACTGCACACTGTTAGTACAAAATTCATATAAAATCGATCATAGCTTCAAACAACATGAATCCAGTGCGATTGGAATCTTAAGAGTTATATTAACAACGTTTGTTTAGACAATAACAAAAAATTAAGCTCCTATGTATGAGTAATATGTCCAACATAGAGATGGACAGAAGCTGAAATGTGCAGGGGAACTTTCTTTTGCAATATTTTGGTTGTTTTGTTCCAGTCCTTTTGTACCATTTCATAAACACTAGCATTGAACTATAAACATATAAGGATGGAAATAAAGTTAACATAAGATAATAAAAGGGTACCAATAGGATAAAGAGATCAAACAAAGATAGGAAATCATTGTATAATTCTAAGTGTATATATATTACTTGTGATTGGAAATCCGACTAGCACTACTACAGAAATGGGCTTTTTACACGCCCATTTTTACACGGTTTTAAAAAAAAACGTGTAAAAATATACCCGTGTGTTTTTAAAGATTTTTTTACACGGTTTTTTGGTAACAGAAGCGTGTAAAAAAGTTTGAATACCTTTTTACACGGTCATTTCAAAAACCGTGTAAAAATATACAATCATTTTACACGGTTATTTGAGGAAAAACGTTTGAAAATGTCTCAAAACATTCTTACACGGTTTTTTTAAAATAACCGTGTAAAAAACATATATATTTTTACACGGTTTTGGAAGTGGATCCGTATAAAAAGACTCCCAATTCTTTTACACGGTTTTTTAAAATAACCGTGTAAAAAACATATATATTTTTACACGGTTGTGGAAGTGCATCCGTATAAAAAGACTCCAAGTTTTTTTACACGGTTTTGATAAAATAACCGTGTAAAAACGTATATATTTTTACACGGTTTAAGGAGATCGGTGTTATTTTTCAAAAACAATGTAAAAATATATAGTTTTTTACACGGTTTTGGAAGTGGGTCGGTGTAAAAAGACTTAGTTTTTTTACACGGTTATTTTAAAATAACCATATAAAAATATTTATATTAATTGATTTTAACTATTTTTTAGGGTTTACGAATTTTTGGAATTTTTTATAATAATATAAAGGAAACCCAATGCTTAACACATAATGATTCTGGTTCAGTTGGATAGTTGGATAATGATTCCTGTTTTAAGTGTAGCATCAAAGGTTCGATTCTTGCAACTTAGCTTTTAACATATATTAATTAATTTTACCTATTTTTTAAATCTTATTATTTTTATTTTTTTAAAATATAATGTAATTATAAATTAAAGGAAACATAAATTAATTATATAAAAATGTAGTAAACATTTGAGATAACTTAGTAAATTAACAGAACTTGTTTTATGCATATTTATGTTCAAAAAATAGTAATGCCTAGTCATTTATTTTCTAAAATTATACATAGTGGTGGTGGTTTATTATTAAGGACTAAACTATTTGTTTAATATATTTTAAGTTTTATTTTAAGTATATGGTATGCCATTTTTTCTTTGGTACAATTTATATTTTATTATAAAGATGTAATTTATTTTACTTTTAGTTATGATCTGTTTATAAAGATAATGATAAACTATTTTTTTATGTTATTATATTTAAAATTGTTGATAATATATTTTAATAAAAAATAAAACAATAGTTTATCTTATAGTGTTTATCTTGTATTTAATATGTTTATTTGCAGTTAGTTATACAAATAAAAACACCTTATTCTTATTTTTTATTGAAGTTTGTTATCTTTTTAATTTTAAATATAAAATATGTTAAATATAGTTATCATTTAAATTAAAAAAATTTTGACCCGTATCAAAATACTTTATTATTATTTTTTTATAAAAACCCATAATTAAACTAAACTAAAATATATTTTTGTTTTAAATCTAGGTTTCTTAAAATCGTAAAATAAAATAAAAAAAAGATCATATATCATATATTAAATTATGTCAAATTCAAAAACTTTATTTAAATAAATACTTGAATGATTTAAATAAAGACAAAAAATTATGGATTAAAATAAAAGTACTAATAATATAAGTAAATTTTGAATAGAAAAGATTACGGTTTGCAAAAAGCATCACATATATACATGGAAAAGGTATTTCTTGAGTGGATGAAAAAAAATACGATAGTTTATGATAAAAACAAATACATTAATTATTTTGTAATGTTTTAATTCAATCTTTTTCTTATTTAAAAAAATCAATTTTTTTCAACATGTTAAATAAATTTGTAATAACTAGCTAGTAATTAACATATATACTGAAAATTAAATTTGAATAAAAACATTACAAAAATATCGTATTTGTTTTAATTAACATAATTGAAAAGAAAATGATCCTACTTTTATTTATATATATAGATGAAGTAACACTTTTTCTATGAGTACAATGTAATATTTAATTTCGTTTCAAATTTTACTTATATAGTAATTTTATTTATTATTGATCATAAATTTTTCTTTATTTAAACTCGATCTAATGCAATATTAATTATTATTAATTTAATATATGATATATGATCATCGATCCATTTAATTTCAATATTTCCAAAATAAAGTTTTGAATTTGACATGAATAAAAAAAAGATCATATATCACTTTGTTAAGTGCTTAGAGCTTTGCTTATGCTCTACCTTGTTTAGTAGATTGTGCATTTAAGGTTATTTGTTTGCTTGTAACTTTGACGGGTGATGGCCATGCCGAAGCTCGTCAAAGTTGGAATGCATTTTTCTACCTCGTGCCAATTTACTTTGCTATCTACTTGCTATGATCAACCGTTGGAAGAACTCGTATTGGTTGGATTGGGATTCGTTTCGCTATCGAGGATCACATGCATCATGGTGGAGTGTTATAATATTTAGTTATATTATACATTGGATGCTACATGTGACTAAAGCCAAACTTGGACCAACTTGGCATAACTCAAATTTGGACCACATATTTTACATTGGAAGACTTGGCATATGTCATCCTCCATATGTCATCCTCTAGATGCTTGGTTGTCATCCTCCACTTCCATCCTATAAATACCCCTTCCCCTCCAACCATTTTCTTCATCCCTTTCTTGAGTTTTCTCTAGATAACCACCAAACACTCTCCCTAATATATTCTTGAGGTTGAGAGTGTTCTTGATATTCGGTGGTATTCGGGAAAGTTTCGTTAGGTGATTGTGGATCTTAAGATCCTTGTACAAGCACTTTGTAATCTCCTTGGTTGGTAATAATATTCTTGCTCTCTCTCTTTGGTGGATGTACACTATCACACCGATAGAGGAACCACGTTAAATCACGGTGTTATTTGTTTTGAACTTCCTATGATTATAGATAATAACGTTTTTATTATTATCTATATTTCGTGGGTTTATTTTTCTACGTTAGAGAATTATTGTGCAACATCTAGATTATTATTATCCGCATTCGTTGTTAGGTTAATTGTGCACTTGGATTTCTACCCGTTTGGGACCTTAGAAATCACTCGCTAGCTTTTGCATTTGTGAGGCACAATTTTTACCTAACATCTGTCTCTTCTTTGACGGTTATCGTTGACGAAGTTGAGTTGAAACCTGTTAACAGCCGCCGTCAGATCATCGAGTGTCACGGTAAAGGCCACTTTCAGCTAGGCTAAGTCTGCTTTGGTAGCAGGTTGTTGATCTGTCATTGTTGGTGAAAAGACAAGTGAATCCTGCTCTGATACCAACTGACGTAGCGTAGGTTTGCGGAAGGATCGACAAGTGTCTAAATCCTTTAAACAATTCGAGAATTACGAAAGTAAACTCGAAACTAAGAGAAAATTCTTAAAAATAAAAGCTTTTATTGATTGATAACTTGATTACAATTGAAAATGATAACCTTATTTATAATCTAAACTAGGAATAGACAAATACCGAAATTAAATTAAATTAATACCAGTTGGGGTTACCCGTAATTACTTTTTCCGCAAATATTGTTGAATACATTTTTTGGTGCTTCTTGTTGAACGAATGACACAAAAGTTAATCATGTCGTCTGGGTCTTAAAAAGTAAATAATCAAATTAGTATTTAACTGTTAACTAAATTATGTAGTCACTAAAGTTAAAATATAAATATATAAAGAATCAGGTACTCATTAGTTTGACTATCCAAAATTTCAACAAATTTCCACAAAACTACTGCCCCATTTTTTGACCATTACAGTATACCATTATATATGGTAGCCTCTCACTCTTAGCATCACTTCATTGTACTCATTGCCATTTGTATGCTTCAAAACACTTTCAAGAAATATCTGTATTTAGAAGTGATGAGGACTCCAAAGGGGGAGATAAAGATGGGTTTGAAGAAAGGTGCATGGAGCCTGGAAGAAGATCAGATGTTGATTTCTTATATCAACAGATATGGCATCTGGAACTGGTCTCATATGCCCAAATTTGCTGGTAAATATAAGAATCAAAATTTTTTGTCATTGATTTTTTTTTCCTAAAGTAATGTTGAATTAAAACCTTAACCAAAAGAGAGAGACCAATAAAAGATATGGTTTTGTTTGGGTTCTTTTATGATTGTTTTCCTTTGCTTGAAGGTTTGTTGAGAAGCGGAAAGAGTTGTAGGCTTCGATGGATGAATTATTTGAAGCCTGACCTAAAGAAAGGGAGTTTCTCTAAAGAAGAAGAACGAAGCATACTCCATCTTCATTCAATTCTTGGCAATAGGTATACATATTGAGAATATAACTAGGCAGCTAACCCGGATGTTTGTGCATGAATGATTTTCCAAACAAAAAATCTTGCTGTTAAGTTTTATTCATACCGTTCTCATAAGTATATATTCACAGATGGTCTGCAATTGCATCAAGACTTCCTGGAAGAAGTGACAACGAAATAAAAAATTACTGGCACACTCATCTAAAGAAACTTTCTCCTAAAAACCCTATGCCCAAAAAACCCAAGCAAAATAATATGAGCGTGTCATCATCATGTTTTGAAGCTGATAATGTTGAGAAAATGCAAGAGCATGTTAATCATGTGAATGATATCCCCAACCCCCTCTTCTCGTGGACTTCCAAAGATGATAGCTCTTCGTCCAACAGCCTCCCTACCCCC
Organism: Arctium minus; assembly: GCA_954870635.1. NCBI lineage: Eukaryota > Viridiplantae > Streptophyta > Magnoliopsida > Asterales > Asteraceae > Arctium > Arctium minus. The sequence continues at coordinate 22,656,418 of OX941090.1, read as the reverse complement.
AAAGGATATGAATTTGAATTTAGAGCTGATCATCATGATATAAGTTCACCAGGAACAGTTGAAGATCTTCAATCTTTTTGGAGACAACTTTGCCCATTTGAAAATTTGGAGCTTGGAAACATTCATCAGGATATGTTTGCTGACGATGTTTTTCAAGACTCGTACAATGATGCGATAAGTCCATACAGCTTCTACAATGCGGACTACAACATTACCCTATCAAGCATTTAACATATATAAGTTATAAAACCTTAGATGGTAATGCTAGAAGTGGTGGGTATAAATCTTTTCCGTTTACCCATTCCGAAAAATTGTTAAAATTACAAGCTAAGTCTTGTTATTATCTATAAGTTGTGTTATTTATCATAGTTTGATAGGTTATTAGCGACAGTTTTTGGTGGTTATTTACCAACAGTTGTGTTGGTTCATAAACCATTGTGTTGATCAAAAGGTGTCGCTTCATGTATATTTTTATGTGTATGTAATCAGTGTTGTTGTGTGGCATGAAATAATAAAGATATTGTGTGTATATATCTCTTTGTTCTCTCCATTTTTCACTTCTTCTTTTCTTCTACGTAACATAGTAAGCTTTCTGTGTTGAGATTATCTTGTTGTTTCCAACAAAGTGGTATCAGAGCCCGTGTTCAACATCACAGAAAATCAGAAAAAAAAACGCAGGAAAGATTAGAAATCTAATGGCTTCGAACAACAACGTTTTTCAAGCGCAACTTCCGAAATTAAACGGTATAAACTATCATCAATGGAGTATCCAATTGAAGGTGTTCTTCGAATCTCAAGATCTATGGAATTTTGTTGAAGATGGGTTACAAGAACCCAATAATCCTACCGCTTTAACGTCACAACAAAACGCAGAATTAAAAGAAGATCGGAAGAAAGATCGGAAAGCGTTATTTTTCAATTATCAAGCAGTAGATGAAGCCATTTTCGAGAGGATCTCAACATCTATTACATCAAAGGATGCGTGGGATATGTTGTATAAAACCTACCGTGGAGAGGACAAAGTTAAAATGGTACGTTTGCAATCCTTATGTTGTGAATTCGATGGACTTCGGATGAGAGAATCCGAGTCCGTTGAAGATTTTTATAACCGTGTGATTATCCTCACTAATCAAATGAGGATTAATGGGGAGGGGATTGAAGATAAAAGAATTGTAGGGAAGATTTTGAGAAGTTTGACTCGAAAATTTGAGTACGTTGTGGTTGCCATCGAAGACTCAAAGGATTTGTCATTACTTTCTTTGGAAAATATGTTGGGGACATTTAAGTCCCATGAACTTCGGAAGATAAATTTTGATGATGCTCCTTCTGAACAAGCATTCCTTTCCTCTACAAAGGCAGAAGGAAAAGAACATGTAAGATCTTTATCTGAAACTCAATGTTATTATTGTCACAAATACGGACATACTATGAAATATTGTAAGAAACGAAAAGAGGATGAGAGTGAAGATGCTAATTTCATCTGTGGAAATGAAACCAAGAAGGGGATACAATGTTCATGGCATTTGAGCAACCTGAAACTCTATTAGATGATGCATGGTACAATGATGATGATGACCTTGTGAAAAGAAACAAGGTGATGAATGTACCCTGGGAAAATCAAGACTGATGATGAATGATGCTTGAAGCTTGAATACTTCAAGATGTGTGTTGGATATGTCTTAACTTAAGGAGGAGTGTTAAAATTATAAGCTAAGTCTTGTTATTATCTATAAGTTGTGTTATTTATAATAGTTTGATAGGTTATTAGCCACAGTTTTTGGTGATTATTTACCAACAATTGTGTTAGTTCATAAACCATTGTGTTGATCAAAAGGTGGTTCATGTATATTTATATGTGTATGTAATCAGTGTTGTGTGGCATGAAATAATAAAGATATTGTGTGTATATATCTCTTTGTTCTCTCCATTTTTCACTTCTTCTTTTCTTCTAGGTAACACAGTAAGCTTTCTGTGTTGAGATTCTCTTGTTGTTTCCAACAAAAATTAATTCTACCGACAGTAAGATTGATAAGATATGTATGGAGGTGTTTTTAGTTATCTGTTTTTGTCTTTTCCGAGGGTAAGATCAATTAGATTTTAATCATCTGCGAAGTTTGTGCTTGATTGTATAAATAATAGTATTGGGTTAAAACAAATTCTCCTGGGAGTCTCTAAGCATCTGATATATATATATATATATATATATATATATATATATATATATATATATATCTATATATATATATAGACTTAAGTTCGCGTGAGACCAAACAGTTTCCGTGAGACCGGTGAGACCAAACTTTAAAGTATGAAATTCACACCAAAAAACTGTGAAGGTAAAAAAAATCGAACTTTTCATAGGGAAAACACCGTAAATGTTACGTTCACGGTGTTTTTCGCTGTGAATGTTTGTTTTTTTTTACCTTCACAGCGTTTTCACTGTGAAGGTTCGGATATACATTCACAGTCTTTTATCTGTGAAGGTTTGATTTTTTTTAACTTGGTTTAGGTTTTTTACCTTAATAGTGTGATTACATTATGAAGGTTCGAATGTTTTTACCTTCACAGTGTTTCGGTGTGAAGTTTCATGTTTTAAGGCTTGGTCTCACGCGGTCTCACGGAAACAGTTTGGTCTCACGTGAACCTGACCCTATATATATATATATATATATATATAAGAAACTGTTAATATAAATACTTATAAAGAGATTAATGTTCTAATGAACATATTATATAATATTGGAGCTACTATTTTCTTAGTATTCAAACATTTTGTTTGCTATACATGGACAAAAGCTTTAGGATGAAATTATTTGTCAAAAAAGTTTGCTGGAACCAAAACAGACGTCATAAAAGATAAACACGTGAACTTGACAACGGTGCCAAATATATAGCATGGACCAAACCTTAACAATGACTACCAACCAAATTTGGAAGCTTTAAAACATCAAACAAAGCTTGAAGAGATTTACGTTGTTTACCTTACTGTTGGTTTTCTAAGCTTTTTGCAACTGTAAAAGTCAAGATATTGTTTATACTTATAGAATGGTTATATTACCTAGAGGTCAAGTATGTACAATTTCCAACGCCACATGTGAAGTTGCTTTATGAAGTCTCCTAACACCTAGACCAACTCTCTTTACAAGTTTACATCATAATTATGCGAGTTCGGAAGTTGTTGAGGAAGTCGCCTAGAACCAGCCCACTCTCGTACACCTGAAAGAGAATTAGAATGCAACTTGCTAAGATTGTGTCCAAGGTGACACTAAGTCGCATAGGTTGATCGTGGTCACCTGTGTGTTAATTACTTGTGGCGTGACATGGAAGTCACTTTCACAAGTCATCTGAACAGAGGAGGTTTGTGTATCACCTTTTTCACTATGCCACCATGATACGAAAGCTTCCATTTTATTTCAAACATTCATCACCTCTTGATGCATTCTTGCTCAGGCTAGGAATTCCATAGCTTTATGTCTTAATGAGATTCGGAATGACCATAATCCGTTAACACTAGAGCCGAAAAATTAATGACTAGCTTATCAAAACATCCTCATCTTGAAATCTTAAGTTCCTGCTCTCCTCCATGTGTTATAGTAGCACTAGCATCTCCTAATTATATATATAAATAAAGAGGGGAAGGATCTTGCGAAAAGTTAAACATTTTGCAAAAAGGTGAGATGTCTCAATATCATATGCGATTACACGTCCTTTAGGTGTGTGTAATCATATATGGTTAAGTGTATCAAATACGATATCAAACTTCTCAACTTCTCGCAAAATGTTTAACTTCTCGTTTGAACTTGCCCCTATATATATATATATATATATATATCAAATTTGAGCAATTCTTGTAACAATCTCTCATACTATTAGCAAATGGTGACTCATACAAGTATACATTCATCAACATCAACCATTGTCGTCTTAAACAATTAATAAAAGGATAAAATATCATGTATAAGTCCAGATGGATGGGAAGAAAGTTCAACAAAAGTGTAATAAAAAAAATTAGATGGCGAAATCCAAGATTTTTTTTTGAGTTGGTTAATTATGAATACCGATGTGAACAAACAATTAAAAAGAGCAAGGTTGGTCCGTTAAGACTCTTAAACAAATAAATCCGATGATGCTACAACAATGCAAAGAATAACTCATCTTATCCAACCGTAGTTTATCGAAGGTACTCTTTCGAGGTTGAGAAATGCACACATTCGTATATTTAACTCTCATATCTATAAGTAGAGTTTAAATCTAGGCAATGACACTATTATCTCTTGTAATTTGGAATGAGAACAAGTTCCTTAGTAGTCTCTTAATTCTTTCTCATATCATTCAAGTTGACTTGTTCATAATGGGTTTTTCTTTAAGTCCATCACAATTTGACATCTTTACAATAATTATCAACTTATTAAGAGATGAGATTTTTATCAATATTACTTCGAATGAATGGTTAGAAATATTTGTTATGGATTAAAATATTTCACCATCAAAATAGGTTTTTATTTTAATTTCATTCCAAATCAATGCTATGGTTTTTAGCTTATCGCCGTTCGGGTTTCTTGTTTTTTTAACTTAAAAAATAAGACATTAAAAACTAGGAATAAAAGTTCATGATAATAAAGAAAATAATTTTTGAAATTGAATACTAGGTAGAAAATAAATTATTGCAAGAATATAAAAAAAAAAACGTTTATGTAAATTTAAGTACTAAAAGATAAAATATGAGAATAATGTCAAAAACAATGAATGAGAAATGAAAATGCAAAAAGAAATTAAACCCACCAAGTAGTAGCATGTTTTCGGAGCTTACAAAACGATGGATGAAAAACAAAAACCCACCAATACCTTTTATATACTAAGGTTTTTTTTGGAAAGGGTTTCTTGGGCTTATGGTCCAGACTAATCCCTGTCAAGTAGGGCCTTTGGTCCAGCTCCTAAAGTGTGCAGCCCTGAGTTGATCCACAAAATTTAATTTTCGGAAATAACACATGATTATTAGATGGTTCACTACAATAAAATTTATAAAACAATTTTTTTGTGTCACGTCTACTTTAATTAAAATTATCTAGAAATTACCTTTTATTATAATGATTTTTTTTACCAATTTCTTAAATGACATCTCAACATAAAAACAAAAATTATTTTAATCAAATAACAACAAAACTACAATTAAACATTCTTTACCATATATTAATACCAAATGACTTAATAATTCAATACTTATTATAAAATAAAATAAAACAAATAAACAAAATATTTTATTTTAATTTCTAAAATGTTTTTGAGTCAATAAATAAATGTTTATAATTATGCATTGAAAAAATATTTTTTTTAATGTTTATAATTTTAATATATTTATGTAAATTTAAATTTATTAATAAAAATATATATTAATGAATGTTAAAACTTCAATTTAAACACATAACATTTATTAAACCAAATGGACTCCACAATAATGACCAAGCCATAAAGGAATTGTACCAACATCAACTACAAAGAATTTAAGCAAACAATGGTGTAATTTTATTTGTGTTGAATTTGTACTTTATTTTGTAATATATTTTGTAATATATTTTATTGTATTGTAATATAAATTATATTTTTCAATATTTTTTATTTGTTAATATCTTAATGTTAAATTTATAATTTAATAGAAAATACTAATATATATAATAAACATGAACTGTCTTTTCTGTATACTTTCCCCGGTTCCCCTGCTAGTCTGCTACCGCGGACTTTACGCAATCGATCGGCTTATATAATATAAAAAAGTTATATCAAAGTTAATTATTAAATCAGACTATTTGTATTCTTTTAGGAACCAAAATCAAATTTAATAAATTATTTATACATTTTAATAAACAAACTTAATTACCAAAAACCAATTTCCTAGCATACCCACAACCACTATAATTTCTTAATAAAAAATCCTACATGCCGTTAAAAAATCCATAAGAAATCCTTCTAGTAGACAGTGGCGTTTTATTTTATATATATATATATATATATATATTTTCATAAACTAGATTCTCCAATTCAATAAATTAGTTTTTGTGGGCTGGGCTCCATGTGAGGCTAAACACCCACTAGAGTAAGGGTCTGTTTGTTTACTTCTTAATGGTTTCATACTTCATTAAGAGACAACCTCTGAATCGCTAGGAGGTAAATCTTGTTTGGAAAAAAAAAATGTTGCCTTTTAATGGTTCCAAAATCCTCTTAATCCCTTAACCATTAAGAGCCCTGATTTTATTATGAACAATTAGCAAACAACCATATTTCATTTTATACTATATCATAAAAACCTCTTAATCATTCATACCACTTAATCATTCTACACTAAATCATTCAGCAACTGTCAAAAAACCTAATTGTGTTGATTTTGACAAGTTCAGCAGAAGGGTTTTATTGAAATTTTGATCAAGAAAGTAGTGATGGTATTCGTATGCAGTGTATCGTAGATTAGTTGACAAGTGGCAGTTGATGGGATGGGTTATTATTGTGTAGGTGGGGAAGGTGATTGACTTAGTTTGATGGTATTTTTACAAGCCAATATGATATTGTGGATGATTAGGGCAATCACAAGTCACAACTCTTGTTTTGTGGATTTGTGTTAATTCAATTATTAACTGTTGGTGAGATTTTGGATCTGAAATTCTGAATTATAACCCACAAATTTTTAAAACCATTAGAAAGTAACCAATTTATATATCTAAAAGTATACTTTATGTAGTTTGATTTTGATCGATTTGCTAGCTTCATGTTAGCATCACAACTGATTAATACTAGATTGTCATTGTTCTTGATGAATTTAAATTTTAAAATTGTTAATATTAGAGCAAAAATTAGAGGAAAAAAGAATATAGACCATATAATTATATAACATAAATTAAAATATTTGAAGTGTTAGACACCATTTTGTTCTTAAGATATTGAGTGACTTCAGTTTCAGTCCATAATATAAATTGTTTCGATTTTAGGATTGTCCATTTATATATTACTAATTCATAATTGCTATTTGTTAAGTGATAATTTTAGTTTATTTTATATTAACTAGTATAACATTTAACATCCATGGATAAGTATCTAATAAAAAAGAAAACGACCGGTGAATTGTCAGCTATGTCACATAAGAATAATTCTAAAACTAAGATGTCAATATAAAAATTTTAGTTAGGTTACCTTAATTTTCCATTTTAGAACATTAATATTTAAATTTGTGCTCCCCTAATACGCAATCCTCGCTCCTGCTAATAGATGGTCTTAGGGGCACAATATCTTAACTATAGATTTAACCTAGTACTATAGTACTCCATTCTTCTAATATCTAGTTGGTTTGGAAAGTTTCAAAATAGCCCTTGTGCGCTTGCGGCATCCGCTTCTCACAACATATGTCTAAAACTAGAAAATAAGCACGAATCAACATATAAATTCAATCAAACACGTTTATCACTTCATTTTGGCTCGACAATAATATAATTCTAAAATTCAAATAAAAAGTCTCAAATTATGGGTTTTTAAGAGATGAACCAAAAATAAATACGAAGAAGTTGGTGCTCATGCATCAAGTAAGTTGATTATCACACCCCGAATAAGCCACAAAAATGCATTACCCTTAGCTCATTAGTTTTTTATGGTTAAGCATGTACTTTGCAATATCTTGGATCAATTGGACTCGTACTTTTTTTGGGCAATTCAGTGTTTTATGTTTGGATCAATAGTATGCATTTTATGCTCTACTATTTAATTTACATCTTTCCCATATTGTAGGTTTTTAGCCATTCTAAAATTTTCTTTGTAAGACTATCTACTCAAATGTATCTCTCCCCCAAACTTAAAGATAACAATGTTATCATAACATTGCCCTCATTGTGATAAAATAATAGGTTAAGTGAGGGGAACAAAGGACGGTAACTGGGGTTGTGATGAATGTAGAAAGAAGATCTATATCCTATTCAAAATGTATATGCGTAGTATTATAGCTAGAAGAGGTCCCATCAAAACATTTTGCTAGTTCTAGAAACATAAAATGACTATAAAGTGACGCAGTGAGAAACGTGGAACGGATCGACTAGCGTCAAACCCGAAATTAAGACAACCTTCACAAGCGTGAAGCTTTAAAACGAGAGAACTTGTAAGCTGATAAACTTGCTCAAAGGCTTTAATTAATTGAATGAATAATAAGGGACAAGCTAAAACATTTAAATAGGCTAAGAATTGTAGCTAAACTAGGAAACGTTCAAGGAATGGAAACTAAACTTAGCTAAAATAATCTTAACTTGAAGGCTAAGAAAATTATGAAAAGGAAACTAAAGAATTAAATAAAGAATAAGAAAATTATGAAAAGGAAACTAAATAATTAAATAAAGAATAAGATTTGGATCTGGTGGAGCTAACATGTTTCGCGGCACGAGCTAAGGTCTTGCGGCGCGAAAATGCTTATGGACGGCTCGGTCGCGTTTCTCCTCGATCTGTCGGGCTAGGCGGTCTGTATCAGTCTCCTCCACCTCTGAAGAACTCGACCCCGAGTTCTCATCTAAGGGAAAATCATCCGCGTAGTAGTCGTACAGATCGGCGACATTGAAAGTGTTGGAGATGTGAAGCGAATCGGGAAGAGCGACGACATAGGCATTGTCGTTAATGTTTTTGGTGATCTTGAAAGGTCCGTACTTTTTGGGCTGGAGTTTTCCGTAGGTTCCAACGGGAAAACGTTCTTTTCGAAGGAATACCATCACATCATCCCCTTCTTGAAATACCTTCTTTCGTCGGTGTTGATCTGCTAGTTCCTTGTTCCGTATGGCAACGGTTTCAAGACGGGCCTTTACATCTTCTTTAATAGCTTGGACATCTTTGGCCATATTTTCAGCGGAAACACTTGTTCCCGGAAGTCGAGGGAGTTGGATTAAATCCACAACATGCTTTGGAACGGAGGTGTAAACCAGAGAGAATGGAGAGCAACCCGTTGCGGAATGGACGGCACTATTGTAAGCGAACTCGATTTGTGGGAGGGCAAGATCCCACTATTTTGGTTTACTCCCGCAAACACTTCGTAACATATTCCCAAGTGTGCGATTTGTAACCTCCGTTTGACCGTCAGATTGTGGGTGCGCTGTAGTGCTTTTGTTAAGCGCGGTTCCGAACAGACGCCATAAAGTGATCCAGAAGTGGCTTAGGAACTTTGCATCACGATCGGAAGTGATAGTTTTCGGAACACCATGAAGACGGACAATCTCCTTGAAGAATAGTTTGGCGATGTTACTCGCGTCCGCCGTCTTTTTGCATGCAATAAAGTGGGTCATCTTTGAAAAACGATCCACAACAACGAAAATCGAATCAACTCCTCTTTGAGTTCGAGGTAAGCCAAGAACAAAATCCATTGACAAATCTTGCCAAATATCCTCTGGAATCGGTAGAGGTAAGTAAAGACCGGTGTTTTGGCTTTGACCTTTTGCAACTTGACAGGTGTAACACTTTCGCACAATAGTACCAACATCTCGTCGTAGATGCGGCCAATGGTATCGCTCAAGCACACTAGCGACGGTTTTATCACGACCAAGATGGCCACTTAAACCTCCTCCATGCAAATCCCTAATCAATTTTTCACGAAGGGACGAGTTAGGGACACAAAATTGATTGCCTTTGAAGAGGTAACCATCCCGCATGTGGTAGTCATCCATCGGTGACCCGGATTTGCACTTGAGAAAAATATCCTTGAAGTCGTCATCTTCTTCGTATTGTTCTTTGAGGACTTCAAATCCGGTAACTTCTTGGGCAAGAGTAATCATCAAAGTGGCACGTCGACTCAAGGCATCGGCTACACGATTGAAAATTCCGGATTTGTGTTTGATCACGAAAGGAAACTTTTGCAAGTAACTAACCCATCGAGCATGCATCTTGCTCACCGATTTTTGGCTATTAATGAACTTCAAGGCTTGATGATCGGTAAATAAGACGAACTCTTTTTGCACAAGATAACGCTCCCATTGTTTTAAGGCACGGAAAACGGCATAAAACTCTTGATCGTACGTACTCCACTTTTGTCGAGCTTCACTCAATTTTTCGCTAAAGAAGGCAACCGGTCGCTTTTCTTGGGAAAGAACCGCTCCTACCCCAATTCCGCTTGCATCACATTCAACTTCAAATACTTTATCGAAATCGGGTAAGGCAAGGACCGGAGTGGAGCTTAACTTTTCCTTGATTAAGGCAAAGCTATGATCTTGATCGGGACCCCATTGGAATTTGTTTTTCTTGAGGCATTCCGTGATGGGGGCGGTGATCGTGCTAAAATCCCTTACGAATCTCCGATAAAAAGTGGCCAATCCGTGAAAGCTACGAACATCGGACACGGTTTTAGGAGTGGGCCATTCTCGTATTGCGCGCACTTTTTCTTCATCGACTTCAATACCGGCTTCTCCAATGATAAAACCCAAAAATAGAAGCTTTGGGGTGCAAAAGGTGCACTTTTTGAGATTAACGTAAAGCTTATTTTCTTGGAGCACGGTTAAAACTTGCCGTAAATGCGCGAGATGATCGTCCTTACCTCGACTATAGATAAGAATGTCGTCAAAGTAGACGACGACAAAAGATCCCATAAAGGGGCGTAGAACCTGGTTCATAGTTCGCATGAAAGTGCTTGGGGCGTTAGACGTCCCAAAAGACATGACGAGCCACTCATACAATCCGAAAGGGGTCTTGAACGCCGTCTTCCACTCATCCCCCGGACGGATTCGAATCTGATGGTAACCACTTCGGAGATCGATCTTAGTGAAGATCTTGGCGCCGGATAGCGAATCAAGCATGTCTTCCAAACGAGGAATGGGAAAATGGTACTTGATCGTGATTTTGTTGATGGCACGACTATCAATACACATCCGCCACTGATTACCCTTTTTTGGCACGAGGAGAACGGGAACGGCACATAGACTTAAACTTTCCCGAATAAAACCTTTCCTCAAAAGGTCTTCGACTTGCTCCCGCAATATCTCGTTTTCTCTTGGGCTCATGCGATAGTGAGGAAGGTTCGGTAGATTGGCGCCCGGAATGAGGTCTATTTGGTGTTGAATATCCCTCATGGGAGGTAGCTCGGGCGGTAAATCTTTTGCGGTTAAGTCTTTGAAATCTCGGAGTATCTCTTTAACTTCTTCCGGGGCCTCGTTAGACTTTTCGACGCTCATTAAACCTTTAACAACAACGGGGCAAAAGGTTTGTGTTTCCTTGAAGGTGTCTTCGAGGAGGCGTTCGTTGGATGTGACGACTAGAAAGCTTTCACCTTTCTTTTCCGGGATGCGGTCGAATTGAGCTACGGGTGCCATGGCGATTTTACGATCACCCCAACGAAAGAACATGATGTTGTCTCTTCCCCGATAAGTCACATCATGGTCGAATTGCCATGGTCGGCCGAGTAGAATGTGACATGCGTCCATCTCGAGTACATCGCAAAGAACTTCCGCTTTGTAGTGCTTTCCAATGGATAGAGGAACCTTGCATGTTTGAGTAACACGCGCTTGGGGTCCTTTCTTTACCCACCCAAGGGAGTAAGGCGCGTTGTGTGGTTGGGTCGGCAAACCAAGGTGGTCAACGAGCTTTTGTGACACCAAGTTTTCGCAACTTCCATTATCAACAATCAAGTTGCAAACTTTCTTGTTGATCGCGCAATATGTACGAAAGAGATTCTTCCGTTGTCCTTCTTCTTTTGGAGCGAGAAGGATGCGCTGGAGTACGATCGTCACCTTTTCCTCCAGATTTTCTTCCGCAAAGTCTAGATCATCGTATTCGTTTTCTTCTTCGTTTTCGCCTTCTTCGACGAGTGCGATAGTCCGCCGTTGGGTACACTCGTGGGATCTGTGTCCGGGTTCACCGCAACGATAACACTTGGAACCCATTGGTCTCGCGTAAGGGTTCACGGGTTTTGGTGCAGTTGGTTTAGCGGTGGTTGTAGTTTGGGGTGGAGTAGGGTTGCGAGGAGCTTGGTTGGCTATGACGTTTTTTCCTTTATTGGATGTAGAGTTAGAGGCGTCGGTTTTGGTTTGAGATGGGTACATTCGATAGGGTGATGATCGCGTGGACTTCTCTAGAAGTTCGGCCTTTATGGCCAAACTGGATGCTTCCGCGACGGTCCAAGCGGTTTGAAGCCCAATCTTTTCTTGAATTGAAGTTTTCAAGCCATTGATGTAGCGGGCGACTCTTTGACCTTCGGACTCACCGATCTCGTTTCGGTCCGATATACGAATGAATTCGGTCGTGTAGTCGGATACGGATCTAGACCCTTGAGAGCAATCTAGATACATCTTGTAGGGGATTTGTTCATAATCTTCTGGAAGAAAACGCTCCGTCATTAATTGCTTCATCCGTCTCCAAGATCGTACGGGACCTCGGCGTTGACGTTGTCGTTGGGTCACTAGTTTGTCCCACCAGACTGCGGCGGTGCTTTTTAGGCGGAAAGCAACCATCTTTATCTGCTTTTGTTCCGGAATCTCCATGATTTCGAAAAATCTATCGACTTCGATTTTCCAGTCGAGAAATTCTTCTACGCTGGTGTTGCCGTAGAAGTACGGGATGTCGGCTTTCATTCGATAGTCGGGGTCATTACGGGGTGGTCGTTCTTCCTCCTCATGTTCTGATTCGGAACTGGAAAGAACACTAGGGGTTGGTTGGCGACGGGGTGGGTGTCTATGGATGGGAGGCCTGTCTTGTATCGGATGCCCGTTGAGGAGATTGGCGAGGTTATTGGTGAGGATGGTGGTGTTGGCGTTGAGTGCGGTGACGATTTGTTCGGCGAGGTTGTTGTTGGCGTTTGCGAAGGCGGTATCGAGGGTCGCGGAAAAGGCCGCGGTGATTGCCTCAATATCGGCTTGGTTGAGTGTTGGCTGATCTCCCATTAGGACGCCGGAAAGAGACAGGGATTCTGTGCTCTGATACCAACTGACGCAGTGAGAAACGTGGAACGGATCGACTAGCGTGAAACCCGAAATTAAGACAACCTTCACAAGCGTGAAGCTTTAAAACGAGAGAACTTGTAAGCTGATAAACTTGCTCAAAGGCTTTAATTAATTGAATGAATAATAAGGGACAAGCTAAAACATTTAAATAGGCTAAGAATTGTAGCTAAACTAGGAAACGTTAAAGGAATGGAAACTAAACTTAGCTAAAATAATCTTAACTTGAAGGCTAAGAAAATTATGAAAAGGAAACTAAATAATTAAATAAAGAATAAGAAAATTATGAAAAGGAAACTAAATAATTAAATAAAGAATAAGATTTGGATCTGGTGGAGCTAACATGTTTCACGGCACGAGCTAAGGTCTTGCGGCACGAAAATGCTTATGGACGGCTCGGTCGCGTTTCTCCTCGATCTGTCGGGCTAGGCGGTCTGTATCATAAAGCATATGTGATCACTTGGTTCTTTGTATGTCTCTCAACTCAATGCATCTCTCCCCCTATTTTAAAGTGGTTTAAAGTTGGCAATACAAAATAAAATTTTGATCTTTCCCATACTCGCATTAACTATAACATAAGTAATAAAAAAAATACGAATAAATTGGGAGTTAAAAGGACAAAGAATAAAATAGCCTACTCATAGAGTCTTCGTATCTCATTAATCATCTTCATTTTCTTGGCTTCAAAGGTATCGAACAACTTTTGCTCATGCTTGTAAAATGACTTTTAAACTGCTGCTTAGTTTTCTTGGTTAACCGTGTCACATCCTCTTCCAAGATCGAAGCTAGCTTTTCCCTGAAACTTAAAACAAACAACTTGCGCAAACGTTATCTAATAATGATAAAAGTAATCAAGACAATTCTAGGAAAGTGAGTGTGGAAATTTCATTCCGACCCAACATCTATTTGGTCAAAAGTGATAAAAGCCATAAACGGACAAAATGGTGGTATCATCAATGACCGTATGCTACATGGTGTTCATGGCTCATGGTCCAATGTCTTAAAAGACGGTGGCATGGTTGACTTTGCAAGGCGTATCCTTCTATGATCTTATGATCAAACAGGTTGGTGATGGTAGGAGCACTTTGTTTTGGCATAATAACTGGAGAGGTGACGGTAAATTAAATGATCTATATCCTAGACTTCTTGCACTTGAAAATGATATCCTTGTGATGGTGGTTGATAGAATTAGAGAAGGAGGAAATAATAAAAGGGATCTTTCATTTCAACGCTTAACTAATATGATTTTTCCCTAAACTCCTTAAAATATAATTTTGTCTAATATAATTATATTAGACCTAGACAATTTTAATTCATCAAAGTTACCATTAAAACTATAATTTTAATATAATTTTATATTAATTATTTTAAAATTAAAATTAATTATTAATTAATATAAAATTAATTATATTAGACCTAGACAATTTTAATTAAGATATAATTTTGTCTAATATAATTTTAAAATTATTTTAAAATTATAATTATAATTTTAAAATTATAATTTTAATGTTAAAATTAAGATTTAGACATTGGTAAATGAATTATATTAGACAATTGTGATGGTGGCTGATAGAATTGGATTTGGATTTCAACGCATAATTTGTCTGAATTTGAAAAGATTCAGATGAATACATTTCATGACTTGACAGCTATTCAGATCAAATGGTGGAAAATGTCAAACTTATCATAAAAAGGGGAGATTGTTAGTTTCTTACAAAGGGAAAGATCAAAGAAAGTGTTGAAATTGAAGAGTTTTGATGATCATGATGTTCACAATCATCAAAAAGGGGGAGAAGTCTACAAAGATCAATTTCAAAGAATGAAAAGGGACAAATTTTCAAAAGTTCAATTTCAAAGACGAGATATCAAAAAGTGGAAGAAATTTCAGAAAGATTCAAATTTCAAAACTGATTTGAAGAAAAGAGACTTTCTAAAGATAATTCTGAAAGTCCAAGACAGATGAAAGTTCTGAAGACTCGTGAAAGTTTGTTTTTCTGAAGACAGTTCAGAGATTACAAGTGATTAAGGTACATAAGATACATGTTTATCAAAGATCTCTTGAAGTTTCAAAGATTTTCAAAGTTTTCAAAGGTTTGTTCAAGACTTGTTGATTTCCAAATATACAAAGTGTTAAAGACTTTCCAAGATTATTGAAAGACAGAAAGACTGAAGATTGCCAGAGCTTCATTGTCCAAGACTGTCAGAGACAAATGTTGAAGAATCAAGAGCTGAAGACTAGTGTCAAACTTTTTATTAAATCTTGAATACAAAGGGGGAGATTGTTAGTGTATTAATTGTATCCAAGATTTAATAAGAAAAGTCAAGCATGTAAAGTAAACAATGTCTAAGTCAAAGTTTGTAATGTCAAAGTCTTTGTAAATGTTGTTTAGACATGTGAGAGTTTATCTTGTATAACATCCTTGGTATAAATACCTTAGGTGTCTTGTAATAGTAAGTAAGTACGCATTCATTGTTAAATCAATATACATATAACAAATTGATACTTTCTCTCTCTAATCTCTCTCTAGATCTATACATTGTCAAATCTTGATCTTGAGATTTCTTGATTGTAATTGGGAAATACATTTTCATCTTGTCATTGCTAACGAAATTTCTGCATTGAACACGGGCCACATGGTTGATTCATCAACTGCGGTGTCAACGGAGCACTTAAGTGGCTCTAGAGTTACATTACCCGACCTTGTGTCAAAGGAATTCCTCGACGGGACCTTAAAGGCTGTTGAATCTAGTTTAAAGAAGCATGTATCTGAACAGATTGTCGGAGTGAAAAGGGTGATGAATGGAAAAGATCTTATTGCTGAAATAAAGCAACCTCCTTATATCTGCATACTCGGATAGATTTATTTCTTATTGATTCAAGCTTTTAACATCTGTGCATGCTTATATAAACCCTGGTTTATTAAACTTCATATGCTCCAGATTTAAAAGTAAATCACAGTTACATCATTTAATAGAAATATTTTCATAGAAAAGCATCAGTCCTTCAAATCTTCATCTTTTCTTTACAAAAATGGCAAACTCAAGCATAAGTGCCATTTATACAGCCGGATCATTAACCAAACCTCCTACACTTCTAAGGGATGAATATCCTCAATGGAAGATAAGGATGGTAAATTTCTTAGAAGGCATGGACAGGGATCTGTTAAGATCAGTGAATGATGGACCTCACCAACCAATGGTGTTGGTACCAAGAGTTCCAGCAACAGCAGATACTGCTGAAATCCCTGCTTACTATGAAAAGAAAACTTCAAACTTTACGGATGAAGAAACTAACAAGATGGATAATGATTCAAAAGCTGTTAGATTACTTATAATGGCCATTCCCAATGATATCTTCCAAAAACTAGATTCTGTGTAGCTGTAAAAGAGATATGGGATCAGTTGTTAAATTAACTTGAAGGAGGCCTACAAACTCAAAAGAACAGAAGAAATCTTTGTATCAATGAATATCATGATTTTCATGCATTACCCGAAGAAACCTTACACCAAACATACTCAAGGTTTAACATCCTCATCAACAAATGCAGAAAATTTGGGGTCATGAGAACAAAAGAAGAAAACAATGTTCTTTTTCTGAAAAGTCTAAATGAAGAATGGTCACAACTGTCAATGTCAATACAAGCCAATCAAAATCTTGAATTATGGTCATTGACTGACATTTATGGTACCTTGGTAGCACAGGAAAAAGAAGTTGTTAAACAAAAATCAAAAACCTCTTTAGGTGGTCCACTTGTACTCATGTCAAAACAGAAGGGTGTATCACAAGAATGTAGAAATGCAGAAAAAGACAACTATTCAAAAAGGGAATCTAAAAGAAAATCTAAAAGAAAATCCAAGAAGGTTCTGATGTCTGAAGAAATTGAACACTCAGATTCTGACTCAGATGATGACATCAATGCCTTTGCCAAATCTCTTGCATTAATCACCCATCAATTTAACAAGAAATTTGGCAAGAAAGTCTTTGAAGGAAAAAGAGATGATGAAGAAAGAAGAGGAAATCCAGAAAGAAGATTTCAGAAAACTGACTATCAACAAGAGCCAGCATAGTGATCAAAAGGGCGTTCATTTCACCAATCATGATTCTAGTCAACAATCAAGATCTCAACAATCATTTCAGCCATGGTATCCTCAACCTCAGAGGTACTTCAAGCCACAACCACAAGCACAAGCACATAAGACAAAATCAGACACTGCTCTTCCATCAAACCAAAACGATGGAAGATGTTTTAGATGTGGAAAGCCAGGCCATTACTCTCTCAACTGCAGAGGTAGACTCATCAAGGATGAAGACTACTACAAAAACAAGTACAAGTACAATGTCAAAGAAAGAGTACTTGTAGCAGAGATGGAAGAATGGCTGTCAGACTCAACAAGCGATGGAGAGGAAGAACCTACCAATCTCTGTGGTATGGCGTTCACAGATGATCAAAGTGACGGTTCATTAGAGGACTACTCTAAAAAGGTAAACTCTCCTTCCCCCTCTGAAAGTGAACTTGAATTGGATGTTATTAAACTAACAGATGAATTTCAAATCCTAAAGCAAAAACTTGTTGAGGAGAAAGAAAAAGCAAAACAAATGACAAAAATCTCAGTTTTTACAAAAGGGAAAAAGATCTTCTTGAATCAGAAAAGAGAGATATTTTTGTTGAAAAATCTGAACTTGAGAAAGCTCAGAAACAAAAAGAAAATCTTTTTCTTTAAAATTCAAAGAACTTGAGAAAGTTTTAAAAGTTAAAGAAGAAGAAGTAAAAAAATTTGAGTATGAAAGACTCAATTCTGTTGCGTTAACCAATTTTTTCCAAAAAGAAAGAGAAATCTTACATCAATCTCTAGAAAGGAAAGAACTTCAAATCAAAAGCTATCTTGATGCTCAGGATGTACATATAAAGATAAACTCTCAAATGGATACTCAAGGGCTTGGATTCAATGAATTGGATCCATTCACTGGATTGAAGAAAACTTCACTTTCTTCCACTTTTTGTAAAGGAAAGGTCCAGAGCTCTGACTGTCCATCACTGAACAATTTCATGAGAATAAAAACCTCAGAGAGATAAAAAAACAAGGGCTCTCAACTTTAAAAATGTTGCATACTCTGAAGTACAAAACTTTCCAAATTCCATCTTAAAAATAGAAAAGGAAACTTCAGAAGTATTTTTCACAAAACCTCAGAGCAATGATCCTAAAGAGATTTTTAAGTTTAATGCATTTATCAAAGATGAGTCAGAGACATCTGAACAAAGTACCTCTGATACAAGTACTTCTGAAGATGAACCTCAGAATTCACTTAATCCAGATGCCCTTCTGTATTCACCAATCTCTGATGAATGGATCAGAACTACATTTGAGGATGACATCAAGAGAATAAATCAAGAAAATATCATAGTTGATTTAAAGAAGAAAGAAAGCATGAAAAGAATCATCAAAGTCTCAAGACCTAAAAAAATTGAGAAACCAACAGAAGTAGTTATCTCTATCTCTGGTAAGACTGAACGAGACTTTCTTGACTCTGATTCTGAATCTGATCTAGAGGTAGATGAACAAATATTCTACAGACCGGAGAAAGTAATTCATAAAAAATTAGATACTATTGGTTCTGGAATTTTGAACATTCCTATTTCTGTTTTGAAAAATAAACCCAAAATACCAATATGTCCTGACTTTGCAGAAATGTGTCTTAAAGCAAAAACTTCTCTAGAACTTGAAAAAGAATTACAAGAAAAGACAAAGAATAAAACTATCACTTCTCAACTCTACACTTATAAACCAATCAAGTTTACTCCTGGACAAAAAGGAAAATGGCAAGAAATTAACCATTCTAATCTTGTTTGTGCAGTGAGCAACAAAGAGAAGAGGATGTTTCTGAACAAGAGAAGACAACTTGAAAAGAAAGCTGTCTCTCAAGCTAGAAGAAAAGAAGTAGTTAGGAATTCTTGTAATATTCCTAGTACTAATTCAAAAAAGGAATCATAATGTATCGAATGCATTTAATGAAATGAAATCCTTTGCTTCTACTTCTTCTTGTTCTGTAAAGTGCAATTGCATCCAACTCTTAATGAAACTAAAAAATCACTTAAGAGGTTCTCACTGTTTTCTTAATCACTCTCTGAATAAAAATTCAGAGACAAAGCCTCAAAAGAAAAAGGACAATTCTGCCAAAATATCAAAAGATAAGAAGGTAAAATTTCAAAGAGATAATCAGAAGTCTAGCAAAATAGGACCCATAATGAGATGGCTACCTAAGAAAATCTAATCTGCCTTGCAGAAACGGTCAATGCCAATCTGGTACTTAGATTCTGGATGTTCAAGGCATATGACTGGAGATAAGAAGTTACTATCCTCTTTCAAGCTAAATCTGGAGGAGCAGTAACTTTTTGTGACAATATGCAAGGGCAGATTAAGGGTTATGGTGAGCTTACAAGAGGTAATGTTTCAGTATCAAAGGTTGCTTATGTTGATGGGTTAAAGCATAACTTGATCAGCATAAGTCAACTTTGTGACCATGGTTTTGATGTGAAATTTCAAGAAAAACATTGTTCACTACTTCACTCAAAAACAGGTCAAGAAATGCTAAGAGCTGACAGAAAGGGTAATTTATACAAAATGAATTTTTCAAAACACATACAAACTGACTCAGAGAAACTCTGTCTAGTATCTCTGAACAGTGAAGATGTTTGGCTCTGGCATAAAAAGTTCTCACATCTGAACTTTTCTTCACTTGATAAATTGGTCAAATTAAATCTGGTTAAGGGTTTACCATCTCTGAAGTTTAACAAAGATCATCTTTGTTCTGCTTGTGAAATGGGAAATTTGAAAAGATCTTCCCACAAGACCAAAAGTGATAATAATTGTCCAAAACCTCTACATATGCTTCATATGGACCTCTGTGGTCCTATCTTTGTACAGAGTTTGTCAGGTAAAAAGTATATCCTCGTTTTGATTGACGAATACTCTAGATATACTTGGATAGAATTCATCAGAGCCAAGTCTGATGTCTCTGATATTTTAATAAGATTGTTAAAAAGATTACAGGTCCTGTTTGATACCAAAGTTCAGAAGATGAGAAGTGATAATGAAATAGAGTTCAGAAATGCGAAAATCAACTCATATCTTTCAGAGGAAGGCATAACTCCGAACTTCTCTGCAGCTAGAACACCTCAACAAAATGGTGTTGTTGAGAGGAAAAACAGAACACTGGTTGAAGCTGCAAGAACTATGCTTGCAGGATCAGATCTTCCCACAAACTTTTGGGCAGAGGCAGTGGCAACAGCCTGTTTCACTCAAAACAGAGCTACAAATGTCAAAAGATTCAAGAAAACATCTTACGAACTCATTAACGATAGGAAACCTAATGTTAAATATTTCCATGTTTTTGGATGTAGATGTTTTATTCTAAATGATAGAAAGTCTCTTGGAAAGTTTGACAAGAAAGCAGATGAAGGCAGATTCATCGGATATTCATTAGCCTCAAAAACTTTCAGAGTGTTCAATCAAAGAACAAGAACAATCCAAGAGAGTATCAATGTGTCTTTTGATGATGACAAAAGTCTGGTCAACAAAGATATCAATCAAATTGTCAAAAATATCTCTGAAACACCAAAGAAAAGAGAATCTGAATTAAACAAAATATTCGAAGATTTCTTTGATGATGAAAACTCAGAGTTTCTTTTCAGAGATATTCAAAGAGCAAATTTAGAGGAACCACAAACGTCAGGTACAAATCTCTCTGGTCCCTCTGAAGTCACAACTTCTGATTCCTTGAATACAGGTCAAAGATATGAATCAGCTTCAGAGCCTCTGGAATCAGCTTCGGAGCCTCTGGAATCAGCTTCTGAGCCTCTGCTCAGCACAACAGAGATGTCTCCCACTATCATCTCTGAAGCTCAAACTCCACCTCATATTCATGCTCCGCTCTCAATATGGACAAAAGATCATCCTCATGATCAGATCATTGGATCACCTTCAGAGGGTGTCAAAACCAGATCAGCCACAATCAATGAATGCTTCTTTTTAAAATTTTTAAGCATCATTGAACCAAAAAAAGTAAATGAAGCTCTTGAAGATCCTTATTGGATCACTGGAATGCAGAATGAGCTTCAAGAGTTTGAAAGAAACAAATTTTGGACTTTAGTTCCCCTTCCTAAAGGAAAATTTGCAATTGGAACTAAATGGGTCTTCAGAAATAAAAAGGATGAGGATGGCATTATAATCAGAAACAAAGCAAGGTTGGTTGCTAAGGGATATTTCCAAGAGGAGGGTATTGTTTATGATGAAACCTTTGCACCTGTAGCTAGGCTAGAAGCAATAAGAATCTTCTTAGCCTATGCTGCACACAAAGGGTCAAAGTATATCAGATGGATGTCAAATCTGCCTTTCTAAATGGTAAATTAAATGAAGAGGTTTATGTCCAGCAACCACTTGGATTTGAAAATACAGAGTTTCCTAACAATGTTTATTATCTTGATAAAGCTCTATACGGACTTAAACAAGCTCCAAGAGCATGGTATGCTACTCTGTCCACATTTATGATAAATAATGGTTTTGAAAAAAGTACAATAGATACAACCTTGTTCATCAAAAGGTACAAAAATGAGATGCTTTTAGTACAGATATATGTTGATGACATTATATTTGGCTCTACAAATCAAAAGTATTGTGATAAATTTTCAGAGTTGATGAAGAGTAAATTTGAGATGAGTCTCATGGGAGAATTAACATTCTTTCTAGGCTTACAAGTAAAGCAAACATCAGAGGGTACTTTTATAACTCAATCTAAGTATGTCTCTGACATTTTAAAAAAATACAGACTCAATGATTCATCCTCTATGAAAACACCTATTGCCACAGAAGTCAAGCTTGACTCTGATCTTTCGGGAAAATCTGTAGATGTCAAAACCTACAGAGGCATGATAGGACCACTTCTATACTTAACTGCAAACATGCCTGATATAATGTTCGCAACATGTCTCTATGCTCGATATCAAGAAAATCCAAAAGAATCTCATTTGTCAGCAGTCAAAAGAATTTTTAGATACCTCATAGGCACACCTTATTTAGGTCTCTGGTATCCAAAACAGTCTAGCTTTGATTTAACAACATACACTGATGCAGATCATGCAGGATGCAAGCTAGATAGAAAGAGCACATCAGGATGTTGTCAATTATTGGGAAATAAGCTGGTAAGTTGGATATCCAAGAAGCAGAATTGTGTTTCAACTTCCACAGCAGAGGCAGAATATGTTGCTGCTGCTAGTTGTTGCTCTCAGGTCATATGGATGAAAACTCAGCTCCAAAACAAAGCACATTGATGTAAGGTACCACTTTCTGAAAGATCATGTTGAAAAGGGAACGATAGAGATGTATTTGGTACCAACTGAACTTCAACTTGCTGATATTTTCACAAAAGCTTTAGATGAACGAAGGTTCAATTTCTTAATTAGCAAGTTGGGTATGTTGAACATGTCTGCCTAAAACAGGAAAACATCAGAGTCTCTGATCCATTCATTAGAGCCTCTGACATCCGTAGCATGTTCAGCCAGAGCTTCTGAAACTAATTTCAGAGCCTCTGGAATTTTCACAATGGTAAAAATCATTCTTTTGTATCTCTAAGCATTTGTCAAGGGGGAGAAGATAAAAGAACATTATTCTTTGATCAAGGGGGAGACAAAGAACCTTTCATCTTTCAAGGGGGAGAAAGTGAGCTTCTCTGATACTCTTATCAGAGCCTCTGATCTTCTCTGATGTTTATATATCAGAGCCTCTGATCTTATCTCTGATATTTATATCAGAGCCTCTGATATTGTCTCTAATACTCATATCAGAGCCTCTGATCTTTTCTCATTAAACAAATATTCCAGGAAATTATTTTAATAATAAATCTTTTGGATAACCATTCGTTTCTTTTCAAAAACCCTACTGGCGGTTTTCTGACACCAAGCGTCTCTCCCCTACACCCCTCAACGTGTCACCTATTAATTAAGGGATGATGGAACGTCCTTTCTGACATTGGAACACTCAATCGCCGTTTACATAACCTCTCCCTCTACCTTTTTGTCCATAAAAACCCTTTTTTCTCTTCTCATTATTCTTTACGCTCTCAGAATCCAAAATCCCAAATCTCTCTTTCTAAGCTCTCATCTTTCTCAAAAACCTGCAACAATGGTGGCTCATTCCCAAACCTCAACAACTCAAGCAAACTTGTTCCAAGCTTTAACATGGCGCAGTTTGACGTTCCAGTGAAAGGTAACAACTACTTTCTGGACGTCACCCCTACCAAATACGATGAGCAATTTCACCCAATACAAGACTTTTTGACCCACTGCGAACTCAACGATGTCCTCACCAAACATGCTTCAGATGTTCCTCTATGCTTTGTCCAACAATGGTGGTATTCAAATGAATACGATGATGAAAAGGAAGGACTGGTTGGGTACATTGACCTAGGTGAACAAAGCATGAACATAAGAATCACACCACAAACCCTAACTCGCCGATTCAACCTACTCACGAAAACTGATCTTCAAATAGAAACCTTTGAGAAACCACCAACTCAAGAAGTTCTTCTTCAGTTCCTCCACCACTTAGGCTACAACAAGGAGAACACACGCCTAAGTCAATTCAGACGTCAGTACCTGCCTCCCAAGTGGAACTTTATGTTTAGTGTTCTCAACCGAACAATTATCTGTAAGATTGGAAGCCAGGATCAGACCCATCCAGCGATTCTAGCCATAATGTATACTATCTTCTTCAACAGAAGCATAAATATGGCTCACATTCTCTTCTGTGAGATGCTGACGGCGGTGGACAAGAAGAACAAAGACTTGGCCAAAGGAAAACAACCAATTTCGGTACTGTTTCCCATATTCATCTCTGTGGTCATTCAACGAGCAATGGAGAAATTCTCAATCACTGAGGAGGGTCCAAGTACACCTCTGTTTATCATGAACTCGTTCAAAGCTACAGAGGTTCCTCCTTATCCAAATGACCGACGTTTCCCACATACCATGATTAAGGTAATTCCTGCTGACTCTACTACCCACCTCCTACTTAGTCGTGTTGCCCAATCATCAGAACCGATGATGGGATCCCCAACACACTTAGGTTCTGAGCCTGAGCCTGAATCAGAGAGTGATATCTCTGATACTGCTCAAAACGCTAACAGAGCGCAACCAGAGGGTGGCTCTAAGAGTGTAAGGGAGAGAATACAAGAGACCCATCCCTCTGACGAAGAGATTAGCTCTGTCAGAGTAGAGGATGGTAAGGAAGAGAGAATTTCAGAGGGTGAGTTTCTGAACTTAGGATCCGAGAGCGGCGAGGTAGGAAAAGATGCCTTTGATGGCACATCTGAGCGATTTCCAATCCAAGATCCCAATGCAACCAAATTTACTGTCCAAGGTGGTCCAACATCAATGGACATTGAAACAAAGGTGCACACCTCGAACCCAACCTACGCAAGACTCTCAGAGGCATATTCTTCAGCCTCTAATGCAAACACATCTGGGGATACCTCTGATACGGCTAAATCCTCTCAAAAGGACTTAGACCAAGATTTACATACTCATTCACCCAAGGGTGCATCATCACCACACACACATGATGCCTTTGTGGCTCATGACATTTTGGACCGTCCCTTAGATCAGGAGAGACCAAAGATTTTTCGTAAGGATTGCTTGTCAGAAAAAGAATGGCACGACCTTCTTGCACATGGACTCCTTAGCCTAGACAACAAGGTTTCCACACACATTCGGTTCTCATCATCATCAGACTCTGACTCTGATGATCAGAGACCAATCGGAACCATTATAGGGAAATTCTTGCAAAAGGGTCCCCGAGGATTAATGGGAAGTCCTTCCGGAGAAAATATCAAGCCAACTCCGAAAGAAGGCCCCTCTGAACTCGAGGGCAACTTAGAATCATGTGTTGATCCTAAGGTCACCCCCTCTGACTACGTCACCAAAGAAGAGTTCAAAATCTTTGGTGATGAAGTTAGAGAATCTCTGAAGGAGATTAAACTTCAAATGGAAAAGACCTCAGAGGCCTCTGCCTCTAACTCTGAAGTTGCAAAGCTCACTTCAGAGGTCTCTGAGCTGCACACGACCATCATCTCTCAAAATGCTAAATTGGATGCTCTGGAAAGCCTTGTCATCAAAAATGACTCGGTTCTATCCAGAGAAATTCAGAACTCCACAACAGAGATTCTCAAGGCGATTCCAACTCCCTCTGCCCCAACTCCAACACAAGCAGACTTCTCTCAATTCAAAAAGGAAGTCTTGCAGTCTTTGGCAGAGGTGATTGCAAATATCCCTACCTCCTCTGTTGCTGATCAGCTACCTTCGAATTCATTACAAAGGCTGACCTCAACAACTTCTCTAAAAAGATCACCAGCAACGTAATGAACATCTCAAGCAAGTTCGTCTCCAAGGCCAATCAGCAAAACAAAAGGATTGAAAACCTTCTGAAGGATGTGAAATCTTCAGAGAGAGCATTGAAGAGGAAGGAACCAGAGGTCGCATGCTCTGAGGAGGCCTGGAAGAAGGCCAGGTATGAAGACTCTGATGACCATGATGACCAACCTCAGGGGTCTTCCGATCTACATAAGGGGGAGAAGACTCCAACACCAAGAACTGTTGAAACACAAAAGAAGTCCACTCCCTCTGAAACAAACCGAGGAAAAGATAAAGAAACAGAAAGACACTCAACCTCAACCTCTGCTGAAGATAACCAGGCCACTCTAAAGTCTCCAGTACCTGTTGTCATCCTAGCATCATCTACTTCAGGTGCTCCAGTAATTCCAATAATAGATGCAACTCCAGAAACTATTGGAGCTCTGGAAGAAGATGAAGACGAGCATCTAGTAGACTTCTCTACATCAGAAGATGCATTCTCATCACCAGAAAGACAAACTTATGTGATGAGAGATGCTTACGAATCAGAGGATGAAAGAGCAGAATCAGAAAATGAAAAAGAAGAAAAATCAGATTCTGGAAAAGAAGTTGTTGAAGCTAAGATTGAAGTAGTTGATGTTGAAGAATATGTATTCAAGAATGCTCAACCACATCATACTTCAACAGCAACAGAGCTGAGGGAATCACCAGAGATAGATGGCTACATCTCTGAACCTACAACAGAAGATCCTCCACAAACGAAAGAACCAGAAACCATGGTTGCTGATGAACAGGCTCCTTCAGAGAATCCCGTTCAGAAGGCAAGCATCGGTCTACCAGCCAAAGTGTTCACTCAACCTCCTACATTCCTTGCATCAAATCCCGAAGTCTCCATAGAAGACCACTTCAACTACATCTACTGTGAGTTCAATATGGCAGAGACTCTAGTCATTCCTCTAAATCCAAGGATCAGAGAGAACATGCCGGACTATGAGCGAAGATTTGTCAGGGATAAAACCTCACCTAGAGCATAAGTCCTCTTTGATGATCCAATCATCAAAATCAACAAAATCCCAGAGAAGACCTTTGGTTACAACAAAATAATCTATAGGCATTATGTGGTAACTCGATCTGATCAGAAGATTTACGAGTTCAATGATAATGATCTCGTAAATCTAAATCCATATGATTTACCTCATTTGTTTGCCTATTGCTCTGCCAAATATGACCAGGGAAGAAGAGAAGTCAGGATGGGCATGGTTAAAGTCAGACGGGCAATGGAGGCCTATGTCAAACACAGAGCAAAACGTGACTTCCAAATTGCTCTGAACCTGGGGGAAGAAAAGTTGGAGGTAACTGAACCTATGGAGTCGATCGATAATCTTGAGGCAAAGAAGACTGGATCAATCATTGCAGAACCTCTGGGTTTCGTCTACAGAGTAAACCAAGTAAAGAAGATCTTTCTAGCTTCGGAAGTTTCGAAGTACTCTGATGAAACCTTGAGAGGTAAAAAGAAAATGATCCATGTGAAGGAAGAAAGGCACATAGCAGATTTACTTGCAAAGCTTGACTTAGAGATTAACTCGATGATCAACTTCAGTGCTCTAATCATGAAGTTCCATGGAATCTGTTCAAGTGACAAATTTTAGTTTGTTTCTTTATTTTTGAATATTACTTTTTGTGTATTAAACTTCCAAATGTTTAAGAAGTAATATTTAAGAGGATGATTTTCTCCTCTATGTTTCTAGTTTAAATCTTCTCTTTTCTGCTATTTTTGTATCTTTTATTTTCAACACTTAGGGGGAGATTGTTAGCTCCAAATCTTCTGTTTGTTAAAAGTGTTGAAAATACCCAAGTCCTATTTCAGAGGACTTCCAAAGATAGACTTCAGAGGACATAGACTTCAGAGGACGAAGACTTCAGAGGACAAACCTGTACTTATCAGAGATTGCAACTTTCAGTAGAAGACATCAGAGATGGCTTCATCAGAGGCTCTGAAGACAACGTCAGAGCTCTGAAGACATTCTCTCTGAAGAAGGCGCTGAAGACTTTCCTGAAGTATAAGAACATATAACCAATCACTTAGTGATAAGACACTGTTCAAGCATGATTCTATTTGTCAGAATAGTACACTGTTTACTTTATGGTCCTATAAATAGGACCATCACTCCTTTGACAAAAATATGCTTTTTGATATCTTGTAAAAAAAAGATTCAACTGAATATATCTCACGAAGATCTTGTTCTTTCTACTTGCTTTATATATGAACTGTGATATTTGGATATGCTTTTGATATTAAACTATATTGCTTCCGTTGTTTATACTTTTGTTGTTTATATCATTATTGTTATAAGATTAAATCTGGGATCCAAAAATTGGTATCAGAGCCAACTGAAGAAACGTTTCTTCAGTTCGGTCATATATGGCAACAATTGAAGATTAGATGATTATTTTGTTGTTTGGGTGCTTAGATTGATTCAATCACATGAGCCTTGACACAAATATCATTTCTGTGATTTGTTCACTGTTTTGTGCTTATTGGAAATCCATTTTTTGATTTAGATATGATTTAGATGATCCTTGATAGAATAGATGTTTGTTTATCACAAAATCTGAATTCTGTACACCACATGTTTGATGAAATGTCTATGTGAAGATTTGATTCTATTTGGATTAAATCTGATCAGATTTATTACATGTGTGTGTTTCTGATCCTTTCTCATTTATTGGTCTAACATTTGATAAGCACTAAGTAGACGGTGATCTATGATCCCATCCTTGTGTGTGCTTTAGTCCATTGCTATTTTAGCATCTCGATAGTTAGGTTGTTGATCTCAGATCTGACCTTGATATCATTCGAGATTGGACTCTCTTTTGATTTATTCAGATTTTGTTTATTTTCCGCTGCTCATAATCGATTAAATGGAAAACTAATTCATTTGGGTCTTAGAAAATGTTGCTTGATCCAAATTCGGAGAGGTACAGATTATGAACTTTGTGTGCAGTCCAGAGATGCTCTGCAAAGCTGAAAATCAGAAAATCGCTGCTGTGTTTGATGTGTTGTGTTGTGATCAAGGGTTGTCATGCATGATGATGTTGTTGCTTATGTTCAATTTATAGCAAAATATTTAGTATTTGCTGCTGTTTTGTTTAAATTTGGATGCAAAAGGTTCAGATTTCGTCCATAGTTGGTACCAAAACAGAAAGTTGTTGTCAGATTTGCACATCTATAGCATTTTGATCATATCTCTCTCATTCTCGCTCCAATTTTCATTATTCCAGATGATTTGGAAACCTAAGACACAGTTTTACAACTTTCATGTTTTGAGTTTTCTCAAAATAAAGATGCTTATATGTCAAAAACTGTGTTGAAGTCGAGTGGTAGTTGCTGGACAAAAGGCTATTTGTTGTTGTTTGTTGTTGTTTGTTGCTGTCAAACATGATATTGTTGTTGTGTAAACAGTTTGTTGCTGCTTTCCATTTCAGATTTGAGCAAAATATTTGGTACAACTGAACAGATGTATTAACAGACTGTCAATTTGAGGTTGAGACAGCAAGATCTCAGATCTACCCATGCTCAGTTCGAACAGATTAATGCTGCTATGTCCAAAAGATCAATGTTCATTCTGAATTTAATTCAAAGTGCAGCAGAATTTAATATGTTCATGTGATTAATGTGTTAAAGTGCAGCAGAAGACTATTTTCAGAAGTTCAGAGCTCCACTTTAGAGATACATAGATATGGATATTCCAGAATTACAAATATGTGTTGTCAGAGTTGTGATCTTTTGCTGTCAAAGAATGTCCATAAATTTATCGAAGGCTATTCAGAGACATGTGTGTGCTTTATCAGAGTTTCATCTAAGGCTGATCAGAGTTGGTTCAAGAGTGATCAAAATTTTGATCATGTGTGTTAAGAGATCTGATCAAGGCCAATCAGAGTTTACACTTAGCCATTTTTGTGTTAAAGTGATTTCTTGACAGCTTTGCGCACCTGTCGTATTTTGCTCAGATCTCCCTCCTCGAAGCTCCAAATTTGACGAGTCCAGATGTGTTGGATTCCTAAGAGACATGCAAACATTTTTCATGTTTTGAGCTTGGTCTGAATTAGTGTGCTAATTGGTCTGAATCTGTGTTAAAGTCAATATATAGCTGATGTGTGAACATAAGGTGTTGTCCAGATTTTAAAAGTTGTTGTTGCTTGCTGTTGTTCGAGGTCAAAATAGAAGTGAGCATAGTTAGCAGCAGATTTGATAATTCTAAAGTTGATAGAGGCTGTTGTGTCATTCTAGCAACAAAATTTCTTCCAAGATGCCATGTTCGATAAACAAAAAATGAAGCAGAATTCCATTTTTAAGCTGTCAAAAAGTACCTTCAAAGTGCAGCAGAAAGTGTTTATTATTCCCGAATTCGATTCGTATGCAATCAGAGTACCATCAGTTATGTGTTGTTCTTGTGGCTAAGTTTGAACAACTTCCATTGCGCTTCTAGATTTAAACATCAGAAATGGATTTTGATCCTTCTTAACTCAGAACTTGAGTGTATTTGCTGTTGCGTTTGAAGAATTTTTGTGCAGCAAAATGCCTCAAAATTTGATCAACTTTGTACAACATCCTAACAGAGCTTTGATCAAGAGCCTATCCAGATGTGAATATAGAAAAGTGCAGGTCTGCAACAGATTGTTCACTCTGTTCGTGTGAAAAATTTCAGGACTGCAAATAGACGTATCCGAGATTTTAGCTGCAGTGTTTGATTCTAGAAATAGATTTGTGCAGATCCTATGGAAGGACTGTCCAGAAGCTCTATGGAAGTCTCGAGTGAGCAGCAAGTACAGATTGCAGTCTCTGAGGCTAATGCACAGAGCCTCTATATGACTGTCCAGAGCCTCTGTGTGATTTAACAGTCCAAAAGCTACTCAGAGGCAGAATGCAGAGTTGTTGTATCTTTAGAGTTGCCGATTCGTATCCAAATCACAAATTGTTCCATAGATGTTTATGCTCTACGGAGGCGGTTCAAGACACGTGCAGAGGATCTGGCCAGAGGTACCAGAGGCTCTGGTTGTACACAGAGTTACAGAGGTTGTCCAGATCCACAGAGTATATACAGAGGATGATCAAAAGGCGTATATACGCAGAGGCTAAAGTGCATAAGTTTCTGCAAAGCCTCTGTAGGCTGTCGAGAACTCTTCAGAGGCTGTGAAGTGCAGAACCCCTGTGCACGCGCTGAAGTTCAGAGGGGAATAATAGGCACATCATAGGTTAACGTGCAGACCTCTGTAAGGATGTCCAGAGCGTGCAGAAGTGTTTTCAGAGGAGCACAAATGGTTGTTGGTGCAGAGCTTCTGTAAGCAACACAGAAGCATCCACAGAGGCTCTGTGACCAAAACCTTTGTAAAAGAAGCAAAAAAAAAGGAGGACCATAGGTAGACCCAAGCACGCACATCAGAGGTCGATGGTCTAGAGGTCGAAATGAGCCAAGAGCCCGAAGCCCGAAATTTTCGAATTTTCTGACAACATTTTTACTCGAAGCTCCGATTTACATGAGTCCAGTTGCGTTGAATCGCTAAAACATAGACGTATGACTTTGATGTTTTAACTTTTCTCAAATTCCGTGAGCTGATGTGCCAGAATCAGTGTCAAATTCTGCGTTAGGGTGCTGGACCGAAAGCATGGCATTGCACTCATGCTCTTTCCGCTTTCAAGAACGGTGTTCTCTCGTCGGTTCTTCATGGTTTCAAGCTACATATGTGACACATTTTTTGTCACTCCCTTTTCCATTATTCAAGTTTAAGGCTCGGTGTTGAACGCTTACTCAACAGGATCTTAAGAGTCAAATTTTCTGTTTTGACGACCGTTATGCGCAGATGTGGGAAAACTTGCACAACTCACTCATTTTTCATCCAAAATGGATGAATCAAAGCTCGTTGGAAATCTAAGAGGCTGAAGTTAAATGTACATGATTTATGTTTTCTCTCAATCAGATTCCTTGATGGTCAAAAACATCGGTGAAGTTGAGACATGAAAGCTGGACAAATTGGGATAATTCGTCTAAGTCTTTCAAGAATATGAGCCTACATTTGAAGGGAGCTTGTGATGCTTTGAAGACTCGATGAACGGCACACTAAAGCTTCTAAAGAAATCAAGGGGGAGACTATATGATGATGCTTTCTTTATAAAACATTAGGGGGAGATTGTTAGATTAAATAAGCCCCCAATTTAATTGAATGTTTTATAATGATATTGTATTTTGGGCTTTTTAAATAGTTGTGTGGACTTGAGCCTTTTATTTGTAAATGGGCCCTATTAATAGGTGCCCATAGCTAATTTTTTCATTTAGGTTATTCGGAGAGAACACAGTTTACACACACAGATTAGGTAAATTTCATGAGAGTCGTTTAAATGTTTAGTGTGGTGTTCTTCCAATATCCCCTCCATTGATTATCATTCCAAGCATATGAGATGAGTTCTTGATGAATATTTTTCTTCATTTCTATCTTATATCTAATTTATATGGAGTTCTTCAATTTGTTGTCTAAAATGGGATCTAACACCCCTATTTTAAAGTGGTTTAAAGTTGGCAATACAAAATAAAATTTTGATCTTTCCCATACTCGCATTAACTATAACATAAGTAATAAAAAAATACGAATAAATTGGGAGTTAAAAGGACAAAGAATAAAATAGCCTACTCATAGAGTCTTCGTATCTCATTAATCGTTTTCATTTTCTTGGCTTCAAAGGTATCGAACAACTTTTGCTCATGCTTGTAAAATGACTTTTAAACTGCTGCTTAGTTTTCTTTGGTCAACCGTGTCACATCCTCTTCCAAGATGGAAGCTAGCTTTTCCCTGAAACTTAATACAAACAACTTGCGCAAACGTTATCTAATAATGATAAAAGTAATCAAGACAATTCGAGGAAAGTGAGTAAGGAAATTTCATTCCGACCCAACATCTATTTGGTCAAAAGTGATAAAAGCCATAAACGGACAAAATGGTGGTATCATCAATGACCGTATGCTACATGGTGTTCACGGATCGTGGTCCAAAGTCTTAAAAGACGGTGGCATGGTTGACTTTGAAAGCCGTATCCTTCTATGATCTTATGATCAAACACGTTGGTGATGGTAGGAGCACTTTGTTTAGGCATAATAACTAGAGAGGTGACGGTAAATTAAAGGATCTATATCCTAGACTTCTTGCACTTGAAAATGATCCTTGTGATGGTGGCTGATAGAATTGGAGAAGGAGGAAATAAAAGGGATCTTTCATTTCAATGCTTAACTAATATAATTTTTCCCTAAACTCCTTGAAATATAATTTTGTCTAATATAATTATATTAGACCTAGACAATTTTAATTCATCAAAGTTACCATTAAAACTAAAATTTTAATTTAATTTTAATATAATTTTATATTAATTATTTTAACATTAATATTAATTATTAATTATAATTATAATTAAAATTAATTTTATATTAGACCTAGACAATTTTAAAATTAATTATATTAATTATAATTAATATATTATAATTATAATATATTTTATAATATATTAATTAATTATAAAATTAATTATTATAAAATTAATTATTATAAAATTAATTATTATAAAATTATTAATCATTAATTATTATAATATATTTTAAAATTAATTATAAAATTATAATTATAATTATATTATAATTATATTAATTAATATAAAATTAATTATATTAGACCTAGACAATTTTAATTAAGATATAATTTTGTCTAATTTAATTTTAAAATTATTTTAAAATTATAATTTTAAAATTATAATTTTAATGTTAAAATTAAGATTTAGACATTGGTAAATGAATTATATTAGACAATTGTGATGGTGGCTGATAGAATTGGATTTGGATTTGAACGCATAATTTGTCTGAATTTGAAAAGATTCAGATGAATACATTTCATGACTTGACAACTATTCATATCAAAGGGTGGAAAATGTCAAACTTATCATAAAAAGGGGAGATTGTTAGTTTCTTACAAAGGGAGAGATAAAAGAAAGTGTTGAAATTGAAGAGTTTTGATGATCATGATGTTCACAGTCATCAAAAAGGGGGAAAAGTCTACAAAGATCAAGTTCAAAGAATGAAAAGGGACAAATTTTCAAAAGTTCAATTTCAAAGACGAGATATCAAAAAGTGGAAGAAATTTCTGAAAGATTCAAATTTCACTGATTTGAAGAAAAGAGACTTTCTAAAGATAATTCTGAAAGTCCAACCCAGATGAAAGTTCCGAAGATTCGTGAAAGTTTGTTTTTCTGAAGACAGTTCAGAGATTACAAGTGATTAAGGTACATAAGATACATGTTTGTCAAAGATCTCTTGAAGTTCCAAAGATTGTCAAAGTTTTCAAAGGTTTGTTCAAGACTTGTTGATTTCCAAAGATACAAAGTCTTAAAGACTTTTCAAGATTATTCAATGACAGAAAGACTGAAGATTGCCAGAGCTTCATTGTCCAAGACTGTCAGAGACAAATGTTGAAGAATCAAGAGCTGAAGACTAGTGTCAAACTTTTTATTAAATCTTTAATACAAAGGGGGAGATTGTTAGTGTATTAATTGTATCCAATATTTAATAGGAAAAGTCAAGCATGTAAAGTAAACAATGTCTAAGTCAAAGTTTGTAATGTCAAAGTCTTTGTAAATGTTGTTTAGACATGTGAGAGTTTATCTTGTAGAGAATCCTTGGTATAAATACCTTAGGTGTCTTGTAATAGTAAGTAAGTACGCATTCATTGTTAAATCAATATACATATAACAGATTGATACTTTCTCTCTCTACTATCTCTTTAGATCTATACATTGTCAAATATTGATCTTGAGATTTCTTGATTGTAATTGGGAAATACATTTTCATCTTGTCATTGCTAACGAAATTTTTGCATTGAACACGAGCCACATGGTTGATTCATCAACTGTTGTGTCAACGGAACACTTAAGTGGCTCTAGAGTTACATTACCCGACCTTGTGTCAAAGGAATTCCTCGACGGGGCCTTAAAGGCTGTTGAATCTAGTTTAAAGAAGAAAGTATCTTAACAGATTGTCGGAGTGAAAAGGGTGATGAAAGGAAAAGATCTTATTGATGAAATAAAGCAACCTGGTCCACCTCCACCTCCACCTCCATCAGTTGTTCAAAGTGTTGATTTATCTGTGGATGAGCTGAAATCTCTTTTGTTTGAAAAACTGTTATCTCAAGCTTTTGTTCATCAAAATGATGCTGATTTAGTTGGACGTCTAAGATCTCAACAACCACAAGTTGTTCTAGTGGTTCCACAGTCTCAACCTGATATTGTTAGAAACAGAGATTGGATGTGAACTTTGAGAATGTTGGTGGATCTGAAATTTTTTCTGATAGTGCTTAAATATGTTGGATACAAAATCATGAAAGTCAAAGTCAAAGCTTAAGTCAAACTTTCAAGCAAAAGTCAAAGTCTTTGTAATAAGTCAAGTCAAAGTCAATTTATTTTTAGTTTTGTCTTGTATTAGTTTGTGGTATAAATAGGTTCTTTGTCTTTGTAATCTTGTGGTAGAGCATATTTGTTGGATACAAGATCATAAAGACTGAAGACTGAAAGTCAACCAAGTCAAAGCTAAAGTCAACTCTCAAAGCAAGTCAAAGTCTTTGTAATAAATAGTCAAGGTCAAAGTCAATTGTATTTGTTTTTAATTGTGTTTTGTGCGCGTGTCTTTAATAGACATATGAATAGTTAGAATAGTTTGTCTTGTTAGAAGCGTGTGGTTAGATAGTTGTGAGAAGTTGGAAGTTAGATTGTACGTGCATACTGTTTCTAGAGAGAGAAAGTTTGTCAAAAAGCTTGTAATCGAAATCTTTCGTTGGAATCAAATAACAGGTTGAGTAATTGATTGTAATCTTGTTTTGTGATTAGTTTGTGATTAGAACTTGAAATTGGTACATAATAGCTTGTAGAACTAAGAACGCGTATGACACATTGTAACACAGAGATAGCATCATGAGAGAAGTGATTGTAGTGAGAAATATTGAGTCGTAGAGAGCATTTTGTAATATGTGATTGAAGAAATACAAATGACTTAGTGAATTGATTTGTTTTGTCATCTTGATTGATTTGCTAGTATTGAGGGACACACAATTGGTATCAGAGCATACAAGAATTCAGAATCATGTTAATAATTTCATTTTTAGTCGACTATTTTCAAGAACTCAGAAGACAAACTGTTGAAGATCGATTTCTAAGAATTATTGATGTTTTTGAGTTAGATTTGATACCATTGTACTCGTTTTTGTATCTAGAATACAATTGATTTGCATTGTTTTGCCTAATTCACAACATTTAGGTGTGAATTTTGGATTTTATTGTAATTTTGTTCGAGTTTTGGAAACACACTATTCTTGAGATCGATTTGTAGTTTCTGTTGATTTAGTTGTAATCAATTGTTTGTAAAGTGTTTAGACTATTATCGAGGAAAATTGACAAAGTTTCGTGGACTGATTCAGAGATTTGAGTCAAATTTGGGCTGAAAAAGTTAGTTTTTGGTCGAAGTGGTGAAGAACTTGCTAGATCTGAAGAACACGCAAGGCTCATAAGCAAGAACACGCAGAGGGTGAAGAACGCGCAGACACATTGCGCGAAGTTAAAAACTGAAATTTTTTCTAAGTTTATGAACTCGCAGAGAGTTTGCGCGAAGCGATCCTAAAAAACGCGCAAGTCTAAGCCTACGCGAAGTAAGAACGCGCAGATCAAAGCGTGCGCGAAGCAAGAACACGCAAGTTGCTTTTTGCGCGAACCAAGTACTCGCATAATTCTTTCTGCGCGAACCTAGAACAAGCAAAGACCTGTGTGCGCGAAGTTTGGTCTACAGTGTTCGGCGAGTTTTGACACTTAGAACGTTTTCTGAGTTTTTCAAGTGTTGAACAAGTTTGATTTTTAAAACGTCAAGTTTATTTCTGAATTTTTGTTAACGATCATTTTGTGCAAATGTTATAAAGATGGGATATTTTGATAATGAAGTAGAAAAGGAGAAACTCAAATAAGAGAATACTGAACTCAAAGCAAGGGTTAAATTACTTGAGACAACAATGGATAAGTATTCTCTGATTTGGAAAAACAAAAATGATAAGTACAAGATATTAGAAAGTGCAAATTATGAGTTGGAAAGAAAGATATCAGACTTGGAAGCTCAAATTGTCAAAATCCAGCAAGAAAAGTCTGGCAAGAAGAATGAGGAGACAGAAAAGGGTTTAGAATGTGCTAATGCGGAGCTGAGAAAGAAGATTGTGGAATTGGAAAAGTAGATTAATAAAGAGAGAACTGAGTTTGAAAAAGAAAAGACAAGATTTTCTCAGAAGTTCTTTGAATTTTCAAGAAAAACTTTTGAAGAGAAGAAAGTGGTTGAGCTTAAATGTGCCAAACTTTCTCAATAAGTGTCAGATTTTGAAAAAGTGATCATTGTGGAAAGAGACAAATTTGCAAAGGAAAAGAAGATGATTGAATAGAAAAATGTTGGATTTTTCAAAGATTTATCTGATCAAAGAAAGAATGTGGAGAAGGATTTTGAAGAAGAAAGAAAGATTTTTGAGTAAGAGATTAAGAAACTTACAATGTCATTATCTGAACTGTCAACAAAGGTATTGAATGAGCAGAACACGAAGTCTGAATTTCAAAAACAGATTGACTTGCTCAAAAAGGAAATGAACAGTTTATATTCCAAAATAACAAAACTTGAAGACAAGACAACATCAAGTTCATCTCATACAACTGTTTCCACAAAAAGGTCAGTCAATATTAAAGATCAGATTCGTACTACTAACATTTTCTATGATCGAAATGTTGATGGTCCAGGTACTTTCAAAAGAAGAAGAAATGGTAATGAAAAGTTTGTATGGAGTGTGAAAGAAGATTTTAATGAAAAGAATGATCAGAAATCATTTGTGCATACACTCAATGCTAAGAAGAACAATTTGCCAAAAGGTAAACCTGATCTTGTTTATTCGATAGATCAATTAATCAGGTTATCTAAAAGAAAGAATAATTGTTCTTATTTTGGCTCAAATGATTTTGTTCATAAAGTTTCTAATAACTACTGGTATGGTTCTTATTATATTACTCCCAACAGAACTGCAACTAACAAAAATGGACCCAAATACCAGTGGGTAACCAAAGCCAAAAGATTCGTCTATGTTGCAGGCATCTCAAGTCAAGGGGGAGTAAAAGAACCTAGAATTCTGAATACATCAGTTCAGAACTCATACTTCAAAGAGTAATGGATCTTGGATAACACAGTTCAAGACCCGGTCTCCAATGTTAAGAAGTTAGACTTCTGAGTAAATCAGGTCAGGACTCGTACTTCAATGTAAAAGTGTTTGACTTCTAAACACAACAGTTTAGGACTCATACTGCAACGATCAAAAGAAAGTATACTCCAATGCATCATAAGAGATGATCAACCTTCAAGGGGGAGTATACATATTACATCTACTGATAATATTGCGAATGCATATGTTTAGGGGGAGTAAGGACAATGATTTATGATTACATCTGATCAGAACTCGTTCTTAACAAGTTTTATTGCTTTCATGTCTTTAATTTTTCAATAAAGTTTGTGAATAAGAATTTTGTACTTTGACGACTTTTTGACTGAATGCAGATTTTGAGGGGGAGTTTACATGATCAAATCAATCATGACTTTCGAGCTGACTTTATGAGATTCAAGCTGAGCATAAGGATTATTCTATTCTTAATCTCATACATATTTGAAAGATGGACGACTTTCAACTATGAAAACATATTTCTAAACGTTCAAACCACTTCTCGATTCTTAAGTAGATTTCATGAATTTTGAAGTGTGCTTTTAAATGTTTTCATATATGAGCTACATTGTTTAACTAATCCTGTGTTTCCAAAGATTAATACTAGTGTATTATCTTTTCCATATACTATCAAGTATTCACACACACGGGTTTAGTATTTTTGTTGATTTTATTATTACCATGTCTCAAATTGAAACAATTTTTCGATGGTAATAAACCCCATTTGAACTTCATTGATATTCGAGCATTATTCATTAAAAACGTTTCTTTCAAGAATGTATATATTTGATTCGTATAGACAAATTCCAATTTTTCATGACCTAAGCTTTTATTGATAAATCATTCATATTTGATCTTTTTCATACATTGTCAGATTCTCAAACAAGATATTTTCATTCATTTCATTCATTCAAGAAATTTTTCATTCATTTCATTCATTCAAGAAATTTTTCATTCATTTCATTGTCAGAAATGTTTTGAGAGAATCTTTCATCATTAAAATGCTCAAATCTTCATGATTGTCTTCATGAGCATACAAATATCTGACATGTATTTCATTTTGTGCTTTAACTGTTCAAGTTAAAACAGTTGAGCGACATTTTGCTTATAGGACAACTACATGGGTTTATTGGGTGATGACTTAACAAAACTTCTATGGATTCACGATAACCAGTATTTCCTACCCAAGAAGTTATTCTTTAGTGATCGAGAGGCGAGGAGTCAATATCTGAGTGTGGGTATGTGTGCTGAGATAAAATTAAAAGAGAGTTTGGTTAGAAGTGAGCTTAAATGTTAAAAAGAAAGAGGGTGAGAGATCAGAGTAAAAGAATATCAAACTCTGCACCAACTTTTTATGAGCCGGGAAACCATATTACTATTGTTTCACAAAATTTTATTTCGTGAACATTATTGAAACAGGCAACTAGCCCATGCCAACTCTTGATTTAAACCCCACCATCTACTCATATTTTTCTCAACAAAGAGATGTTTCAATTTTTCTGGGGAAGCAGCACATAATCCATCTTGTCTTCAATCAGAAGATGTAGATATTGAAAAAGAAGGAATTATGCCCCACCTTTATACTTCGATCATGTATAATTGAGTCCATGTATTACTATTGTTGTCTCAATGGTTTACACCATTTTTAGCCTAATTGATAAAGCAATCATCATGCTTAATTCTTTAATACATAAGCACTTACACACAGGAAATTAATTTTTCTGTCTAAACGTTCATAGTTTAACCTTGTGTTATTCGATGATTGAATGGAAGACCTGGGGGAGTGAACATCAAAAAGCTCATTTCTATGTGTATTTGTTACACAAAGTGGCTTCGTGCTACTGACAGACATTATTAACTAATTCATTTGTTGATTCAATTGTTACATTATTATTTGTCTAAATTTGAATAGATTCAGATGAATATATTATGAATTGACGGATGTTCAGTGGCTCAGAAAAGATTCATGACATTTCTTGAGGAGGTTTTGATGATTTCTATGCTGCACCATTAAAAAGGTGATAAATTATTTCAAGAAATGTTGTATGGTGAACAAGTTTCTATTTGTTATGGGGAGATTGTTCAAGTTTTGTTCAAGATTTGAAAGAAAGTTCAAAGAATTCAGAATATTTGCTGAAGATTTCAGAAAATTTATTTGAATATTATTTGCTAAAGAAAACTGAGCTAAATCTGTAGATAATCTTCTTTCTGAAGTTTGAGAGAGATTTTATCAACTTTGGGGAGATTGAATTTTTTCAAAGGAAAGGTTACTTGAAAGAATCAAAGAAGAAGATTGCTCGAGAATGCTGAAAGTTGATTTTGCTTATCCGAAAGAAGGAGATAATTTGTTTCTAATTCAAAAGGGGAACTCGTGATATTATTCTTTGGAGATGATAAATGTTATTTCCAAATAGGAAGATCATGTTATGTTAACAATTCTTAACGAAGGGGGAGTTTGTATTGCATATATTTTTGAAGATGATCTTGCATCCAAAGGGGGAGATTGTTAGTGCTCAAATATGTTGGATACAAGATCATGAAAGTCAAAGTCAAAGCTCAAGTCAAACCTTCAAGCAAAAGTCAAAGTCTTTGTAATAAGTAAAGTGAAAGTCAATGTATTTTTAGTTTTGTCTTGTATTAGTTTGTGGTATAAATTGGTTCTTTGTCTTTGTAAGCTTGTAGAACTAAGAACGCGTATGACACATTGTAACCCAAAGATAGCATCATGAGAGAAGTGATTGTAGTGAGAGAAATATTGAGTCGTAGAGAGCATTTTGTAATATGTGATTCAAGAAATACAATTGACTTAGTGAATTGATTTATTTTGTCGTCTTGATTGATTTGCATGTATTGTGGGACACACAGTTTCTAGAGAACAAGCTCAAAATGTTCAAAGTGGTATTTATGGAGAAATAAGCGGCTTGGAGCTTGTATTATATGTAGATCCAGATTCAAAACCAACGGTTGCAAAGCCTGAGGTTGCTACAAGAGAAGAAATATTATTACTTACTGAAGGTAGCTATAATGTTGTTAATATCATTTCTGATGATCTAGCAACTCAGTATGATAAGTTAGTAAAAGAAGAGGAGATGGATCTGCGAATTGATGTTTTTGATGATGAGGAAAATCAAGATGTTGCTGACGATGTGGTTCAAGGTGAAAGTATTCCTGATCAAGGAGTTGCTGATAATACTGATCATGGAGAAAGTGTTTTAGATGGATTATTTGATGATGCGGATACTAAAATGTTACAAGCAATGTATGCATCTGAATCTCCAAAAGATATTCGTCTGTCACACCCCGCTAAAGCGGAAACACGAGGCATAACAGCTCCGATGTCATAACACAAGATTATAAACATACCAACATTTACTTAACTCTCAAAAGACATTACATTTTTAAGAACATAGTATTGTCATTGTTTACAATTCCCAAACTTAAAAAC
The DNA here is from genome assembly GCA_954870635.1 of Arctium minus. Classification (NCBI taxonomy): domain Eukaryota; kingdom Viridiplantae; phylum Streptophyta; class Magnoliopsida; order Asterales; family Asteraceae; genus Arctium; species Arctium minus. The sequence goes on along the minus strand of OX941090.1, from coordinate 22,615,325 downwards.
ATAACGATACGCATAAAGCAAAATTATCTTGCTTCAAAATACGAAGTGCACTGCTAAAACATCATGGAATTACCTTCTCGATTCCTGAAAAGCATGAATAAAAACCAAGGTCAACTACAAAGAGTTGGTGAGTTCACAGGTTTTAAATATGCACAAATCATTTTTATATGCAAGTTGTCATTTGTAAAACATACGTATAAACCAAACTTTAATTCTTTGATTCATGAGTACCACAATTTAATTCCTTTATGATAAGTGTATGCAAAGATAATATTACGTTGAGCCACTACTAAGCCGTCCCTGACCAATTTCAACGCCCTCGATGAACTAACTCAGCGGTGGTTCGAGCCACATGTTTAGTCATCTTCTCTAGTATAGTGCACCCCTGCTCGTCAACATTAAGGTGGGTTTGTCACACCAAATAGCGCTATCCACTAATACTATAGGCCCGATTTTCTTCGAGTTAATAGTAGTGTCACGGGGTCTTAACATTTAATACTCAACACATCAATTGCATACTTATCATATAGCTTATAATTCCAAACGCTTTTAACAAGCCTTATAAATTGCCAATTCGCAATACTTTCACATAATTCTCATGAATCTTTATATTCGCAATTAAAGCATGGTTTTCACCCCAAAATCAGTTAAAACGATAAAAGTGGGGTTGTGAATACTCACCTTAACGAATGTAACGGGTGAAACTTTACTTTAATACTTATAGAATTTGCCACGCCCTTAGTTTCCCTATACAAGAGTTGCCATAGAGAAACACATTAATGCCCTATTCCGATGTCCAACCAATATGTCCAATTGTCCCATGAAATTCCATTATATAAATTCCTTAGTCCATATCCATTTTTAAACTATACAAAGTTCCAAAATACAATAAAACAAAATTTAAACTTAATAAGATTACCTTTCTGGATTCAACATATGCTGTCCAGAAAGTCATCCGATAAAATCAACACGGAAGCTTAACTTCCCAAGAGAATTATTTAATCACAAATTTTTTGATGATACTATAATATGTTTAGAGTAAATCTGCATTTTTTTATAATTTTTGTATAACTTTTGATATCTCAAATAAATTTTACAAAATAGAGTGTCACTGATTTTCGGATCAGTGACATACCTCACTTGTAACGGGATTTTGGGGTATCAATTATTGGAATTAGATAGTGATCCTTATATGGATGCAAACCTAACTCAAAATCCTATCTTTTGGAAAAAGATTCACTTATTTTGGATGAATAATGTGGGAGTTATGGTCTTTACAAGTTGGGTGTATGATTCTGTCCTCATTGGACAGATTGCACCCCTTTCTTATAAATTCCATTTGAGTGCCCAAATCAACTCCAAATTCAGTGTTTTCGGACTTTTTAGAAAGCTAACACTCTAAATTAAAGTTTAGCAGCAAAAAACCCAAATTTGGACATGTGGTTTGTGAGTTGTGCAAGCTAGAAGTGAAGTCCATTTTCTGGACAGATTCTAAAATGAAGAAAATACTATTTTAAACCACAAATGATGATCATTAGACATGGTTTTTGATTATAAACCATGTCTTCACTCCTAATTGCATGATAAACTAACTTATGCATCATGGATTCATTGCAATCAAAATGCTCATCCAAATGCATGCATGAACACAACATAAAAAAAAATGACATTAACATTATTACTAAGTTCTTAATCATGTGGAACTTGGGAAATTCCTTCATAAGAACATTTTTATACTAACATTTCATTATGTTAACATAATCATAATTTCAATAATACCAATATTTTAGTGGTTTATGATACCAAAATTCAACATTTTCATCATAAACCCTAAACTTGATGATAAACAAGTTTTCTTTAAAAAAAATAAGAATCAAAAACTCATTGTTTTGAATATATGAACATAAATTTGAAAGCTATTTTATCAATAAAACCTAATTTATACCACATTTAGATGAATCTTTTGCTCCTGAAACTCAAAATTCAAAATATGAAAACATGCATAATAAGAATGTAGTTTTTGAGATTACCTTGGAGATTTGAGAAAGAAACTTGATTCAATCTTCAATTTGGAGATGGATTCTTGATTGAATTTTGATTTTTAACAAAGAAGAAAAAAAAATGGAATGGTGGTGGTGGTGGTCTTCGGCCGAACAAGAGGAAGGAGAGGGAGAGGAGGTGAAAGGTTAAAATTGAAAATGAGGGTAAGTCTTGTTTTTAAATTTGTTTTTAATTAATAGATTAATTATAATATATGTAAAATCAAGACAAGTGTCCTTAATGACTCACCATCATAAAAAAAAATTTAATTTAATATTATTAATTAAATTACTAGTCTAATTTATAAAATATCAGATATAATTGAGAACCGAAATACCCGATTCTCATTATTTGCTAAATAAATGTCAAATTTGAAAATTTTGCAATGCAAGAGAAATTAACATACTGATTTTTATAGTTGAAGGATTTTGGACTTTTATTCACTTATTTGGCATTTCTGGACAGTGACGGTCAGATGCGGAACTGTTCCGGGTTTTTAACGCAACTTCTAAATTTTTCGGGAAACTTTTATCTTAAAGGCTTTTAATAAAAATCTAGAAGTGACAAAACTTATAAAATAATCTAAGGGTGCTAACCTTAATATTCAGAATTTGACAGGTGTCACAGTCTCCCCTTCTTCGAAAAATTTCGTCCCGAAATTTATAACTGTTATTTCTGGACAGGCTTTTCATTAAACAATTGAGGATACTTGCGTTTCATGAAATCTTCTCTTTCCCAAGTATATTCAGGTCCATGACGTGAATTCCAACAGACCTTTAAAATTGGAATTTTACTGCGCCTAAGACATTTAGTTTCACAATCAAGAATCTCAATAGGTTCCTCTTTAAAACACAGGTGCCCATCAACTTTTACTTCATCTGGGGACACAATCATTGATTTGTCTATCAGACATTTCTTTAAATTTGTCACATGAAAAGTGTCATGAATAGTACTTAACTCTTGAGGTAAACTCAGCTTATAGGCTACCGATCCAATTCTCTCCAGTATCTCAAACGGACCAATATATCTTGGATTTAGCTTACCTCTTTTCCCGAATCTGATCATTCCCTTCCATGGTGATACTTTCAGAAGAACTTTATCACCTTTTTGAAATTCTAAAGATCTTCTGCGATTATCAGCGTAACTTTTCTGACGATCTCTCGCAGCTTTGAGTCTGTCCTGAATGGTTGATATTTTATCCGTGGTTTCTTGTATAATGTCAGGCCCAATCAGTTGACTATCGCCAATTTCCACCCAACTGAGTGGAGATCTACACTTACGTCCATAGAGAGCTTCGTATGGCGCACATTGAATGCTGGTGTGATAGCTGTTATTGTAAGAGAATTCAACTAACGGCAGATGCTTATCCCAGCTTCCTCCAAAATCTATAGCACAAGCGCGTAACATATCTTCCAAAGTATGAATGGTCCTTTCCGTTTGTCCGTCTGTCTGTGGATGGTATGCAGTACTCAAATCCAACCTGGTACCCAGCGCTTTCTGAAATGCTTGCCAAAATCGAGAAGTAAAACGACTATCTCTGTCAGAAATGATAGATAGGGGTACTCCATGCCGAGAGACAATTTCGTCTATGTACAACTGTGCCAATCTTTCTATTTTGAAATCCTCTCTTATAGGAAGAAAATGCGCAGATTTCGTAAGTCGGTCCACAATGACCTAAATTGCGTCGTTCCCTTTTCCAGTCCTGGGTAGTTTGGTGATAAAATCCATAGATACCTGATTCCATTTCCATTGTGGTATCTCAGGTTGTTGAAGAAGTCCTGAAGATTTTTGATGTTCTGCTTTAACTTTCGCACATGTTAAACACTTGCTTACAAACTTAGCAATGTCCTTCTTCATTCCTGGCCACCAATAATATTCCTTCAATCCCTTGTACATTTTATCGGCTCCTGGGTGAACCGAATACCTCGATCGGTGAGCTTCTTCCAAAATAGTTGATCGCAGATCATCAACCTTTGGTACCAAACTTTATTCTTGAAATATCGTACTCCATCTGATTGTGATTCAAACTCTTTTTCCAAATTATGCAAGGCTTCGCAACAAAGATTTTCTGCTTTCAATGCTTTCTCTTGAGCTTCACGAACTTGTGTCTTAAGAATTGATTGAACCAACATTCCCAAAGCTCGTGTCCTTGTTGGTTTTACTCTTTCTTTCCTGCTTAATGCATCTGCTACTACATTAGCTTTACCAGGATGATACTTTATTTCGCAATCATAATCATTAAGCAGCTCAACCCATCTCCGTTGTCTCATGTTCAACATTTTCTGATCAAAAATATGCTAAAGACTTTTGTGATCAGTATAGATGGTACATTTAGTGCCATAAAGGTAATGTCTCCAGATTTTTAATGCAAATACCACTGCTCCCAATTCCAAGTCATGAGTGGTGTAGTTCTTTTCATGAACTTTGAGTTGCCTTGACGCATAAGCTATAACCTTATTCCTCTGCATTAATACACATCCGAAGCCTTGATGTGATGCGTCACAATACACCACAAAGTCATCCGTACCTTTCGGTAGCGCAAGAATTGGTGCGTCACATAACTTGCGTTTAAGCATTTGAAATGCTTCCTCCTGTTTTTCTTCCCAGACAAATTTCTTATCTTTCTGAGTCAGTGCTATCAGCGGTTGAGCGATTTTTGAAAAATTCGCTATGAACCTTCGGTAATAACCTGCCAGACCAAGAAATTGACGAATTTTCGTTGGTGTCCTTGGAGTTTCCCATTTCTTAATGGCTTCAACTTTTGCCGGGTCAACATGAATTCCTTTTTCATTAACCACATGACCCAGAAAATGTACCTCTCGAAGCCAAAATTCACATTTGGAAAACTTAGCATACAACTTATGATCTTTGAGTAGATCTAAAATCAACTTCAAATGTTTCTTATGATCTTCCTTACTTTGCGAATAAATCAAAATGTCGTCTATGAATACAATCACGAACTTGTCTAAATACGGCCGACAGACTCTATTCATCAAATCCATGAAAACTGCCGGTGCGTTCGTCAATCCAAAGGGCATAACTAGAAACTCATAATGTCCATAACGAGTTCTAAATGTCGTCTTATCAATATCCTCTTCACGAACTCTCATTTGATGATATCCAGATCGCAAGTCAATCTTTGAGAAGTACGTTGCGCCTTGCAGTTGATCAAACAGATCATCAATTCGAGGAAGTGGGTATCGATTCTTGAGGGTTAGCTTATTGAGTTCTCTGTAATCGATACACATTCGGAATCTTCCATCTTTCTTCTTAACAAAAAGAACTGGAGCTCCCCATGGCGAAGAACTGGGTCTGATAAATCCTTTATCAAGCAGCTCTTGAAGTTGTTCAGACAGTTCTTGCATTTCGGTTGGCGCCAAACGATATGGTGTCTTAACCACTGGTGCAGCTCCCATAATTAAATCAATGCGGAATTCGACTTGTCTCGGTGGAGGTAACCCAGGTAATTCTTCAGGAAATACTTCAGGAAAGTCTCGAACTACAGGAATATCTTGTAAGCACTTCTCCTTGGTCTCTTTATTGACTACATGAGCTAAAAACGCAATATATTCTTTCCTTAAATACTTCTGCATCTTCATGCAGGACACTATTCTTAACTTCCTTTTGGATTTTTCTCCATGTACTATAAGTACTTCTCCTTTCGGTAACGGAATTCGAAGAGTCTTTTCGGAGCAACATATTTCCGCTTGGTTTTTAGACAACCAATACATGCCCATAACTATGTCAAAGCTTCCCAACTTTATTGGAATTAGATCTATCTTAAATTCCTTTTCAGCTAGACTTAGGGTACAATTCGAAAATACATCTCCAACCCTAATCTCTTGTCCGTTAGCGAACTCAATGACATAAGTTTCTTTTAGCTTTTGGGATATTTGATTAATTTTTGATCTAAAACTTAATGACACAAAGCTTCTATCCGCTCCGGAATCAAACAATACAGATGCACGGTGATTATTTAAGAGAAACGTACCTGTGATCACATCCGGATCTTATCTTGCTTCTTCCGCTCCAATTTCAAATACTCGGCCTCGTGCTTGACCTTTTTGATTACTCTGATTGACCGGTCGAGTCTGATTTGTGTTCATCCTTCTGATAAATTTGGGACAGGCATTTCTGAAGTGATCCTGACTCCCACACTCAAAACAAGCTCGCTTTCCCCCATTCTTACAATCTTGCGCATAATGACCTCATTTGTTGCATTTGAGACAAATAACACAGTTTCCGAAATGACGATTGTTGCACTTACCGCATCTCGGATATACTTCCTTTCCTTTATCGGTTGTTTGAGTCTGAATCCCATAATTACCCATTGTTCTCTGTTCCTTCCCTCTTCTTCTGTCAAACGGTCTCTTTGAAATTTCCTCGACCTTCCTTTTTCCTTTGACTTTATCGTGAGTGAAAAGTCCCGATCGATTGGCATTATTGGTGAGCTTGGTTGCCAGATTTACCGCCTCCTGAATGGTTTTTGGATTACCCGAAGTCACATCCCCTCAGATTTCTGGAGCTAAACCCCAGACATATCTGTCTACTCGATTCTCTTCTGGTGTAACCAGATGTGGCACCATTTTCGCCAGTTCATGAAATCGTGCCGTGTACGTATCAATGTCGTTTCCTTTCATTTCATGCTCCCATAACTCTGCTTGTAATTTCTGTATTTCGCTTCTTGAACAATATTCTTCCTTAAAGTTGAAGGATTTTGGACTTTTATTCACTTATTTGGCATTTCTGGACAGTGACGGTCAGATGCGGAACTGTTCCGGATTTTTAACGCAACTTCTAAATTTTTCGGGAAACTTTTATCATAAAGGCTTTTAATAAAAATCTAGAAGTGACAAAACTTATAAAATAATCTAAGGGTGCTAACCTTAATATTCAGAATTTGACAGGTGTCACAGTCTCCCCTTCTTCGAAAAATTTCGTCCCGAAATTTATAACTGTTATTTCTGGACAGGCTTTTCATTAAACAATTGAGGATACTTGCGTTTCATGAAATCTTCTCTTTCCCAAGTATATTCAGGTCCATGACGTGAATTCCAACGGACCTTTAAAATTGGAATTTTACTGCGCCTAAGACATTTAGTTTCACAATCAAGAATCTCAATAGGTTCCTCTCTAAAACACAGGTGCCCATCAACTTTTACTTCATCTGGGGACACAATCATTGATTTGTCTATCAGACATTTCTTTAAATTTGTCACATGAAAAGTGTCATGAATAGTACTTAACTCTTGAGGTAAGCTCAGCTTATAGGCTACCGATCCAATTCTCTCCAGTATCTCAAACGGACCAATATATCTTGGATTTAGATTACCTCTTTTCCCAAATCTGATCATTCCCTTCCATGGTGATACTTTCAGAAGAACTTTATCACCTTTTTGAAATTCTAAAGGTCTTCTTAGATTATCAGCGTAACTTTTCTGACGATCTCTCGCAGCTTTGAGTCTGTCCTGAATGGTTGATATTTTATCCGTGGTTTCTTGTATAATGTCAGGCCCAATCAGTTGACTATCGCCAATTTCCACCCAACTAAGTGGAGATCTACACTTACGTCCATAGAGAGCTTCGTATGGCGCACATTGAATGCTGGTGTGATAGCTGTTATTGTAAGAGAATTCAACTAACGGCAGATGCTTATCCCAGCTTCCTCCAAAATCTATAGCACAAGCGCGTAACATATCTTCCAAAGTTTGAATGGTCCTTTCCGTTTGTCCGTCTGTCTGTGGATGGTATGCAGTACTCAAATCCAACCTGGTACCCAGCGCTTTCTGAAATGCTTGCCAAAATCGAGAAGTAAAACGACTATCTCTGTCAGAAATGATAGATAGGGGTACTCCATGCCGAGAGACAATTTCGTCTATGTACAACTGTGCCAATCTTTCTATTTTGAAATCCTCTCTTATAGGAAGAAAATGCGCAGATTTCGTAAGTCGGTCCACAATGACCCAAATTGCGTCGTTCCCTTTTCCAGTCCTGGGTAGTTTAGTGATAAAATCCATAGATACCTGATCCCATTTCCATTGTGGTATCTCAGGTTGTTGAAGAAGTCCTGAAGATTTTTGATGTTCTGCTTTAACTTTCGCACATGTTAAACACTTGCTTACAAACTTAGCAATGTCCTTCTTCATTCCTGGCCACCAATAATATTCCTTCAATCCTTTGTACATTTTATCGGCTCCTGGGTGAACCGAATACCTCGATCGGTGAGCTTCTTCCAAAATAGTTGATCGCAGATCATCAACCTTTGGTACCAAACTTTATTCTTGAAATATCGTACTCCATCTGATTGTGATTCAAACTCTTTTTCCAAATTATGCAAGGCTTCGCAACAAAGATTTTCTGCTTTCAATGCTTTCTCTTGAGCTTCACGAACTTGTGTCTTAAGAATTGATTGAACCAACATTCCCAAAGCTCGTGTCCTTGTTGGTTTTACTCTTTCTTTCCTGCTTAATGCATCTGCTACTACATTAGCTTTACCAGGATGATACTTTATTTCGCAATCATAATCATTAAGCAGCTCAACCCATCTCCGCTGTCTCATGTTCAACATTTTCTGATCAAAAATATGCTGAAGACTTTTGTGATCAGTATAGATGGTACATTTAGTGCCATAAAGGTAATGTCTCCAGATTTTTAATGCAAATACCACTGCTCCCAATTCCAAGTCATGAGTGGTGTAGTTCTTTTCATGAACTTTGAGTTGCCTTGACGCATAAGCTATAACCTTATTCCTCTGCATTAATACACATCCCAAGCCTTGATGTGATGCGTCACAATACACCACAAAGTCATCCGTACCTTTCGGTAGCGCAAGAATTGGTGCGTCACATAACTTGCTTTTAAGCATTTGAAATGCTTCCTCCTGTTTTTCTTCCCAGACAAATTTCTTATCTTTCTAAGTCAATCTTTGAGAAGTACGACAAATTTCTTATCCAGATCGCAAGTCAATCTTTGAGAAGTACGTTGCGCCTTGCAGTTGATCAAACAGATCATCAATTCGAGGAAGTGGGTATCGATTCTTGAGGGTTAGCTTATTGAGTTCTCTGTAATCGATACACATTCGGAATCTTCCATCTTTCTTCTTAACAAAAAGAACTGGAGCTCCCCATGGCGAAGAACTGGGTCTGATAAATCCTTTATCAAGCAGCTCTTGAAGTTGTTCAGACAGTTCTTGCATTTCGGATGGCGCCAAACGATATGGTGTCTTAGCCACTGGTGCAGCTCCCAGAATTAAATCAATGCGGAATTCGACTTGTCTCGGTGGAGGTAACCCAGGTAATTCTTCAGGAAATACTTCAGGAAAGTCTCGAACTACAGGAATATCTTGTAAGCACTTCTCCTTGGTCTCTTTATTGACTACATGAGCTAAAAACGCAATATATTCTTTCCTTAAATACTTCTGCATCTTCATGCAGGACACTATTCTTAACTTCCTTTTGGATTTTTCTCCATGTACTATAAGTACTTCTCCTTTCGGTAACGGAATTCGAAGAGTCTTTTCGGAGCAACATATTTCCGCTTGGTTTTTAGACAACCAATACATGCCCATAACTATGTCAAAGCTTCCTAACTTTATTGGAATTAGATCTATCTTAAATTCCTTTTCAGCTAGACTTAGGGTACAATTCGAAAATACATCTCCAACCCTAATCTCTTGTCCGTTAGCGAACTCAATGACATAAGTTTCTTTTAGCTTTTGGGATATTTGATTAATTTTTGATCTAAAACTTAATGACACAAAGCTTCTATCTGCTCCGGAATCAAACAATACAGATGCATGATGATTATTTAAGAGAAACGTACCTGTGATCACATCCGGATCTTATCTTGCTTCTTCCGCTCCAATTTCAAATACTCGGCCTCGTGCTTGACCTTTTTGATTACTCTGATTGACCGGTCGAGTCTGATTTGTGTTCATCCTTCTGATAAATTTGGGACAGGCATTTCTGAAGTGATCCTGACTCCCACACTCAAAACAAGCTCGCTTTCCCCCTTTCTTACAATCTTTCGCATAATGACCTCATTTGTTGCATTTGAGACAAATAACACAGTTTCCGAAATGACGATTGTTGCACTTATCGCATCTCGGATATACTTCCTTTCCTTTATCGGCTGTTTGTGTCTGAATCCCATAATTACCCATTGTTCTCTGTTCCTTCCCTCTTCTTCTGTCAAACGGTCTCTTTGAAATTTCCTCGACCTTCCTTTTTCCTTTGACTTTATCGTGAGTGAAAAGTCCCGATCGATTGGCATTATTGGTGAGCTTGGTTGCCAGATTTACCGCCTCCTGAATGGTTTTTGGATTACCCGAAGTCACATCCCCTCGGATTTCTGGAGCTAAACCCCAGACATATCTGTCTACTCGATTCTCTTCTGGTGTAACCAGATGTGGCACCATTTTCGCCAGTTCATGAAATCGTGCCGTGTACGTATCAATGTCGTTTCCTTTTATTTCATGCTCCCATAACTCTGCTTGTAATTTCTGCATTTCGCTTCTTGAACAATATTCTTCCTTAAGCATTTCTTTAAACTCATCCCAAGTAAGTTTGTTAGCTGCTTCTCTTCCTCGAGTCTGCACTTGAGTGTTCCACCACGTCAGTGCTCTCCCTTGTAATAAACAAGCTGCGAATTCCACTTTGCTTGCTTTCGAGCATTTACTTATGTGGAGAACGGATTCCATTCCTTCAATCCAAGATAATAACCCAACAACTCCTTCGGTACCGTGGAATTCTTTTGGATTACAAGACCTATAAGTCTTATATGTACATTCTTTTTCTATATTTGCACCGACTCTTGGTTGATTAGGTTGGTTAGCATTTAGACCTGCTGCTATCTGACTGACTATGTTAGGAAGTGTGGCTAAGATTTGCTCGGATACGAGTCGTGCAATCTCAGGATCTTCTCTTCTTGGCGGCATAATTCTAATGCAACAATTTATTTTAAAGCCACGTCAATATTTAATTCCATATTCTTATTTCCCTTATTTCTATCCTATAATCTTAATACAATATAAATTGTATTTGTTTATTCATACATCCAATACATCATACATCAACCTCATAGTATTGAAATTCACAATTTATAAGCAAACATAAACATATCCAATATCAATAAAATACTACGTCAAATATTTAACATTCATCCAAAAGTAATAGCCATGCTATTTAATAATGTTTTAATACGACGAGTTACATATTTCCAAAAAGAAAGTTAATCATCCAAATATCCAACAATGAACCACACTACTGATGCCTGAAAAACAACATCATCACCCATGCTATCACAATTACCAAAAGTCCCATCATCACAGATAAACAAGTGTGCAGCCATGCTACCATCGCCCTAGTTTCCACCAGCTCCCTCATAATCCCACTCATAGTTTGATCACCCGTACTTACCATTGATATAAGTCCATTTAAAATCTGATCACTTGAATTCATTATAATCATGTGTGCATCGATGGAATGCTCATGATGATCTATCTCCATTCTAACTCTCTCCACCTCTCGAGCCATACCCGAGACCCAGTAGTTTTCTAACGCTGTCATACCGGCTGGTTGAGACACCGGTATCCCAGTACATGGTGGTGGCGATACCCTCCGACCTCTAAGTCGAGAAGGCCCCGCCTCATCCCTACGTGGGACAGGTGTATTCTCTCGCTCGAATGTGGCAGGTGGAGTCGGCTCCGATGTAGGTGTGACCGATCTCTCCGGTGACCGATCGGAATCTGAGTAACCGTGCTCAGATGGGTCAAAATCATCACTCGTCGGAGTATTTCCTCTAGGTATGTAGGTGGGGTAACCTGATTCGTCAGGCGACTGATCTTGGTGAGATGGTGATCGTGACATATTGACTGCGATAATTAATAAAGTTTAATTGTCAATCATGCTATAATTTTTATTAAAAATCAAAAGTACCATGCAAACTCACATAACAATCATGCTTTTCATTTTTGTATCAAAAAGTTTCTATTTTTAGTAATTCCTAGTATAGCCAATCCATGTCCCCTTTATACACACTTAAATTAAACAAAGGTGATCAAGCTTTGTTTAAGTTAAAATATGATAATGTGAGACACATCTTAGTTATACTACAGCGAACCTTAATTTGAAAACATTATTTGTAAAAGGTTATAGTGTGTGGTTTTAAAACAAAACCGGTATTCCCTATAACCTATGGCTCTGATACCAAATCTGTCACACCCCGCTAAAGCGGAAACACGAGGCATAACAGCTCCGATGTCATAGCACAAGATTATAAACTTACCAACATTTACTTAACTTTCAAAAGACATTACATTTTTAAGAACATAGTATTGTCATTGTTTACAATTCCCAAACTTAAAAACATAACGATACGCATAAAGCAAAATAATCTTGCTTCAAAATACGAAGTGCATTGCTAAAACATCATGGAATTACCTTCTCGATTCCTGAAAAGCATGAATAAAAACCAAGGTCAACTACAAAGAGTTGGTGAGTTCACAGGTTTTAAATATGCACAAATCATTTTTATATGCAAGTTGTCATTTGTAAAACATACGTATAAACCAAACTTTAATTCTTTGATTCATGAGTACCACAATTTAATTACTTTATGATAAGTGTATTCAAAGATAATATTACGTTGAGCCACTACTAAGCCGTCCCTGACCAATTTCAACGCCCCCGATGAACCAACTCAGCGGTTGTTCGAGCCACATGTTTAGTCATCTTCTCTAGTATAGTGCACCCCTGCTCGTCAGCATTAAGGTGGGTTTGTCACACCAAATAGCGCTATCCACTAATACTATAGGCCCGATTTTCTTCCAGTTAATAGTAGTGTCACAGGGTCTTAACATTTAATACTCAACACATCAATTGCATACTTATCATATAGCTTATAATTTCAAACGCTTTTAACAAGCCTTATAAATTGCCAATTCGCAATACTTTCACATAATTCTCATGAATCTTTATATTCGCAATTAAAGCATGGTTTTCACCCCAAAATCAGTTAAAACGATAAAAGTGGGGTTGTGAATACTCACCTTAACGAATGTAACGGGTGAAACTTTACTTTAGTACTTATAGAATTTGCCACGCCCTTAGTTTCCCTATACAAGAGTTGCCATAGAGAAACACATTAATGCCCTATTCCGATGTCCAACCAATATGTCCAATTGTCCCATGAAATTCCATTATATAAATTCCTTAGTCCATATCCATTTTTAAACTATACAAAGTTCCAAAATACAATAAAACAAAATTTAAACTTAATAAGATTACCTTTCTGGATTCAACATATGCTGTCCAGAAAGTCATCCGATAAAATCAACACGGAAGCTTAACTTCCCAAGAGAATTATTTAATCACAAATTTTTTGACGATACTATAATATGTTTAGAGTAAATCTGCATTTTTTTATAATTTTTGTATAATTTTGATATCTCAAATAATTTTTACAAAATAGAGTGTCACTGATTTTCGGATCAGTGACATACCTCACTTGTAACGGGATTTTGGGGTATCAATTATTGGAATTAGATAGTGATCCTTATATGGATGCAAACCTAACTCAAAATCCTATCGTTTGGAAAAAGATTCACTTATTTTGGATGAATAATGTGGGAGTTATGGTCTTTACAAGTTGGGTGTATGATTCTGTCCTCATTGGACAGATTGCACCCCTTTCTTATAAATTCCATTTGAGTGCCCAAATCAACTCCAAATTCAGTGTTTTCGGACTTTTTAGAAAGCTAACACTCTAAATTAAAGTTTAGCAGCAAAAAACCCAAATTTGGACATGTGGTTTGTGAGTTGTGCAAGCTAGAAGTGAAGTCCATTTTCTGGACAGATTCTAAAATGAAGAAAATACTATTTTAAACCACAAATGATGATCATTAGACATGGTTTTTGATTATAAACCATGTCTTCACTCCTCATTGCATGATAAACTAACTTATGCATCATGGATTCATTGCAATCAAAATGCTCATCCAAATGCATGCATGAACACAACATAAAAAAAAATGACATTAACATTATTACTAAGTTCTTAATCATGTGGAACTTGGGAAATTCCTTCATAAGAACATTTTTATACTAACATTTCATTATGTTAACATAATCATAATTTCAATAATACCAATATTTTAGTGGTTTATGATACCAAAATTCAACATTTTCATCATAAACCCTAAACTTGATGATAAACAAGTTTTCTTTAAAAAAAATAAGAATCAAAAACTCATTGTTTTGAATATATGAACATAAATTTGAAAGCTATTTTATCAATAAAACCTAATTTATACCACATTTAGATGAATCTTTTGCTCCTCAAACTCAAAATTCAAAATATGAAAACATGCATAATAAGAATGTAGTTTTTCAGATTACCTTGGAGATTTGAGAAAGAAACTTGATTCAATCTTCAATTTGGAGATGGATTCTTGATTGAATTTTGATTTTTAACAAAGAAGAAAAAAAAAATGGAATGGTGGTGGTGGTGGTCTTCGGCCGAACAAGAGGAAGGAGAGGGAGAGGAGGTGAAAGGTTAAAATTGAAAATGAGGGTAAGTCTTGTTTTTAAATTTGTTTTTAATTAATAGATTAATTATAATATATGTAAAATCAAGACAAGTGTCCTTAATGACTCACCATCATAAAAAAAAAATTTAATTTAATATTATTAATTAAATTACTAGTCTAATTTATAAAATATCATATATAATTGAGAACCGAAATACCCGATTCTCATTATTTGCTAAATAAATGTCAAATTTGAAAATTTTGCAATGCAAGAGAAATTAACATACTGATTTTTATAGTTTAAGGATTTTGGACTTTTATTCACTTATTTGGCATTTCTGGACAGTGACGGTCAGATGCGGAACTGTTCCGGGTTTTTAACGCAACTTCTAAATTTTTCGGGAAAATTTTATCTTAAAGGCTTTTAATAAAAATCTAGAAGTGACAAAACTTATAAAATAATCTAAGGGTGCTAACCTTAATATTCAGAATTTGACAGGTGTCACATCGTCTCAGTCGTCTTGGAGATGAAATTCCTCAATTCCCTAACCTTACTACATTGCCAGATGTTTGTACAAGTCATGATGGTCCAAATTTCTAACCATCTTTTCAAATCTCACCTTCTCAAGAAATTCAACCTAATCTATCAACCCTTCCAACTTTTGTTCAAGCTGATTCCTCTGTTCCAACTTCTGTTCAAGTTGATCCTTCTGATCAAGTCGCTCCGTCTATTCAAGTTGATCCGTCTGATCAAGTCTGCCCGTCTAACCAAGCTAATCCTTCTGAACTAGCCGGTACCTCAAATGCACCTGAGCCAAATCTTTCTCAAGTTGATGTAAGATTATACCATAATGCTTTCAGAATGCCTTTTCTTGAAGAGAATAACAAGAATTTTGTTCATCATATTCGGAAAATGGTTCTTTGTGCTATCTTGGAAATCAAAAATAAGCCTTTGGATTATCAAGATGAGTACATTCGGATGATTAATGGTACAAGAGGAGTAATGTGTTAAGTCAATGAGCAAAATTGTGACTATCAAAGAAATCAAGTTGATGAAGTTTTACAGAATATGGTATCCTTATTTCGTGGTTCAAAGGCAAAACATGCGATAATACATTTTCACTGAAGCTGATTTTCATCATCTTCAGATTGATGATTTTGAGTACATGTACCAGAAGTTCAGAAACATGACCATCAGAAAAGAGAACGCCACGGTTGCACTGGATGTTATCAAAATGTTTTTGAGAAGGCACATCAACTACAACTACTGCTATGACTTTCATCTTGGGATATATACCAATCAGAAGAATATCAACATGAAAAAGCCAAATGTGAAACTACCAGTCTTGGAAGATTATCCTCAATTAACAATTCTAGAAAACCAGAGTATGGGGTAGTTTACAAGAATGATAAGAATGAGAAGATATTTCTAAAAATTTCATAGGTGGCTAAATTTTTTGATGGAACCTTAAAGTTGTTCAAGCTTTAGCTGGAAAGCAGACATGAATAGAATGACAGAATAAGGATAGCTTAAGGTGACTATATGCCCAGAAGAAGAAGAATGAATATGGAAAGAGCAACTAAGAAACTGGGAGAAAAAATTGAGTTTAGAAAGATAATCAGACGTTTTGAAACTTATTTGGGGATCAGAGATAACCGTGTCAGAAAATTCACAAGATGATTCTAAAGGGGGAGATTGTTAAAGTATTTTGTGTTGGAATCATTTTGTATTTAATATTCTTGTTTAGGTCAAAGCTTTGTAAGTCAACTTTTCTTAGTTGTTAAGTCTTTCATGTCTTTAATTGGTCAAGGTTTGTTTGACCTTTAAATAGTTTATGTCTATTGTCATTTCCTTTGTAACTCTTGTAACCATATCACTTGTGACATAGTAGACATATGACTTTCTCTCTCTACATTCTTTCTGTCTATATGTGCTTTGTTTGATTGATCTTGATTGTAATATGTGTATGTTTGCTTGAATTATGTACTCACACCGCTGACATTAAAGAAGGATCCCTCTGAAAACCAGTTAATGTCACTGCCTAGAGGAATGGTAGGCTCCCTGTTGTATCTTACAGCAAGCCGACTTGATATCATGTATTATACTTGTCTTTGTGCACGATATCAATCAGAACCCAACGAATCCCATCTGATTGTTGTAAAGCAAATTTTCAGATATCTGAAAGGAACTCCTAACCTAGGTCTTTGGTACCCCAAAGACTTAGGGTTCGATCAAACTGCCTATTCAGATAGTGATTTTGCAGGATGCAAACTGGATAGAAAAAGCACCACAGGAGGATGTCAACTCCTGGGTGGAAACTTGGTAAGTTGGACAAGCAAAAAGCAAAACTCAGTGTCCGCTTCCACAACTGAAGCTGAGTACGTAGCCGCTGGATGTTGGTGTGCTCAAGTCTTATGGATGAGAAATTAGCTATTAGACTATGACCTTCAACTCTCTAAAATTCCAATCTATTGTGACAGCACTTGTGCCATCACTATTGCAAACAATCCAGTGCTACACTCAAAGACGAAACACATCGAAATTAGATATCATTTTATCAGAGATCATGTGATGAATGGAGACATAGAGCTTCATTTTATTCCAACTGAATATCAGCTAGATGATCTCTTTACCAAACCTCTTGATGAGACAATATTTAACTTTCTCATTAGTGAGGTTGGAATGTTGAATAATGAAGATTAACATTTCAGCGTTCATGCATTATGTCAGTTATAAAATTCTATCATGTTCATTTCATAATCTTTGGCAAAGATCGATCTAATATTCAGGTATGTACTCTAACCTCTCCTCACTGAATCTTATTCAGCTAAATGTTTTTCAAAATCACAAAACTCAATCACTAACTTCCTTAAAGTGATTAAAAGCTTTTTGAAAATAGAACTCATCACCAATATTTCTCATCAGCGATTCTTCAAAAATAAAAGTTATCCCTGAATTTCTATCAGAGATATTCTTGAAAATGATAAGACATTTTTATTGTGACCTCATTTGTACCGCCAATCCATGGCACAAGTGCTTTTGACACGTTCCTCCGTTACACTTCTTGACCAATCAAGTTCAAGGTACGTGTCTGTGTCATGATGAGCACCTTTTCCTGCTCAACATTCCTTCTATCTCCTCACTCTCTAGTATATAAACCTTTCACATTCATATTTTTACCTTTTATGCGCACTTTACTCTGAAAAGGAAAAAAATTACTCTCGGCATTCAACCATACTAAGAAGTCAAAGAACCTAAGCTTAATCCTTCAAATCTTCAAGCAAAAAGGTTCATCTTCGTATCTTTATTCCTTCTAAAAACTTGTATTTGATCTTTAGAACTCATTTTTCTTAGATCAAAAACTGTGTTTCTTTTCTAAAATCATTTCTTTCATGATTTTTACTCAAAAACCTTTTGGTTTTTAAGGATTTAAATTGTTTTTCGATAAAATTGTTCATGTTTCTTTCTTAAAAGGGAAACTGAACAAACTCTTACTACTTCTTTTTTCAAATCCTAAAATACTAGAAATCCCACTTTGCAAGTTTCTTCCTTAAAAAAGAAACTAGTAAGTTCTTTCATTTCCTATCTAAAAACTATTTGTTCTTTTCTTCTACGTTATTTTAGTAATGGCACCTTAAACAACTTTGGTGAAGTCAAAGAATGTGAAATTCGAACTCTCCGCAGTTCAACTATCTGGAAACAACCTCCTTGCCCTACTGGAATTTCCAAAGAAGAAACCATCCCCACATCTCCACTATGTCGTTGACTTCCTGAAGACCTCTCCCTTGGCCTATGCTCTATCATTCGCTCCTCCCCCATCCAAGACACTACTTTAGCAAATTTGGATCACTGCTGAGAAGGCTCAGGCGACAACCAAACATGGAAAGTCGTTGACCGTCATCTCTTTCCAGACACAGCACGGCGTAGGGATCATAACTCCCAATGCCATCCGCACAACTCTCCGCTTCCCTTAGAAAACCAAGGAGGGATTAGAAGCCTTTCCAACTGATGAAGAAGTGATCATATTCCTTGACATAATGGAATATCAGTGGGACATGAAGCCATAGTCGACAGTGCCTGACAAGAAGTTGACAATGATCCTAAAGGCCAAAATGCCTTCAGAACTAAATATGTCTTTTCACATGTTATACAATTCATGAGTGGGAAGACAGGATCGCTCGATCAGGACAGCAAGGTGTAGATCCCAAATCTAATGAACAATTCATGATCTAATAATATGAACAAGATGAGATTGGGATGGAGATACGTTTATTCACATGAAATTGAAAGAACAAGACACAAACCTAGAGAGAGAATGTGTTTCTCTCTCTAGAACACGCTCTCTCACATATGAAACTACATTTTGAAAATGAAAACTAACTACAAACTACAAACAACTAAGCTATTTATACCTCCCCCAACTCACACTTTTTCTACATTAAGCCCAAGCCCATTTAGGGGCTGTTTGTTTACCTCTTAATGGTTCCATTAAGAGGTAACCTATGAATCGTTAAGAGGTGAATTCTGTTTGGCAGAAAAAAAGTTGCATCTTAATGGTTCCAAAACCCTCTTAATCATTTTGTATCATGGGTCTCCCTTAACCATTAAGTACCCTGATTTCATTCTGAACAATTATCAAACAACCATGTTTCATAATGAACTATATCATAAGAGCCTCTTAATCATTATGACCTTTAATCATTCTTCACCAAACCATTCAGCAACTGCTAAACAGCCCCTCACAATGTTTAAACCCAACTACAACTAAACTCTACAAAGCCCAATACAAATATTAATGTAGAGTCATTTACAAAACTTTCCAACTTAGACATTTTATTTCCTAACTATCTCCCCCTAAAGTTTTGTAAAGGAATCATCGTCTTTGAAGAGCCAACTCTTCCCCCCCCCCCTTTATTTCTTTGAAAAACTTTAGCGTTGCACATCTTTAAAATAGCTCAGGCTCCCCCTTGAAGGAAGCTCTTATCCCTCAAAGTTTCAACTGAAACACCAGATTCGATGTGCGCAATAATCTCGACTAAGTGCACTAAAGACAACTTTTAACTCTAGAAACTCAACACATTCGTTACACCCACAAGAAAGAAATGTGTGAGTTTGCGTGACAACCACAGTGCATCTTCGGTTTATAACAACGAATTTGTCTTTGAAACACGAGTTGAATAGGAGTTCAACTTAAGAACTTATTCTAATCAACTTGAAGGAGGAAACAACTGGTAGCAAACACTATAGGCAAGGGTAGAAGAACCAATCAACAACTGTTAAACAACTGAAGAAAGATGCTCATTTCCAAACTACTTTCCAGAACACTGTATGAGTAAACCCGAACCTCCAATCTTCACAAATCAGTTGGATGATTATAGGCACTCAAAAATCTGAATCACAACCAGCACCAGAACAATGATTGCAGGCACTCACAATTCTAATTGATCAGGTCAGAAAAATGATTAAGATCCCTCAAAGGTCTAGCATCGTCAAGAAAAATCAAGAATGATGATTGTAGATACTCAAGCTGCTAATCCAATCCAATCGAAGACTGAATCCAAACATGCAATGTCTGAAAATCTTGACTAACAAGATCTTTGTGAATCAGAGTCAGTTGCGTAAAAATATGTGACAGTTTGAATATCTGAAAGATGCCACATATGCCTTCAGCGAATATATTTCAACGGATTGTTGAAATATAAACTGGATCACACTCTGATAAGCACCCGTCAAGAAAAAATCGAACGAGAAAATTCCAGAACAGATACAAAAATAATCGTTGAAAAATCTGTATCACGGATCACATGGTCAAAGAGCACATTGGATTATGTGCTGTTACGATCAATAGTCAATTCTCGATAATTGCAAAATGATCACTTGTCAAAATATTTGACACTTAAGCTCAAAATATGGATGTATATGATTAAGTCCAAAAAAATCCAATTAGTTTCGCCTATCAAGAATATTCGGTCAAATAAGCCCAACATCCATTAAAATACGACCCAACAAAATAATTGTGAAAACTCGGTTGGTATGGATCGGATGTCAAGGTCGACCAAGTCCTGGTTAAATGTCTAATGCCTGGATGGCAATTGAGTAACTAGATAGGAATACAAATCTGGATTCGATATCAACATCCAGTAACTCCCGGATCACAGGGGATTGAAGTCCTGGGTCACTTGAGGTTTAATCCCGGAACACAAGGGTCAAAAACCTGGATTGAAATTCAATCAACAACCACCTTTAATTTTAAACACACACACACACAGAGCCGCCGATCATATATTGACAACCTGTAGCCTCCATTCATTCATTTGATTTTACCACCGATTTCAAATTGAAATTGAATTACATTTAAATCCATTGAACAATTTGCAGCTTCATTTGAAATTCACACAACCACCGACCACAAATCATCAACAACTCCAATCTTTAACCCACGATGTAATGCTTCCAAGCAATAAAAACAAACAATGGACAATTGTTGATCTCAAAATCACAATGGATAGCCGCCATGCTCAAATTAATTCCACCGTCCATTCATTCAATTTTAATACCATGTAGCTTCCGTTTGCAAAGATTGAATACCACCGATTACAACTTTGATTCCACTGACCAAATCAACAATATTTAGCACCAATTAGCCGACCGACCATGATTTATTCACCGACCCACAATTGCAAATGAAAAATATGGAAATCAAATTAAAAAAACTACATTGATTTCAATTAAAAACTTAGATCGTGCGGTTACAATTGAGAATCTTATTTGTATACCTAGTGAGAGAAAGTAGAGAAAGAGAGACATTGTAATCTGTGAATTTCAAGATAAATGAATATGAGATTTGATTGAGAAATTCATAGTCATTCTTGATAATCTTGCACATCACTGGGAATAACAAAAGGCACAACTACAAATGGCATTCTCTCTCATCTCTGGACGTAACATAGACTACGCAGGGATGATCTTTGACGACCTAATGGCGAAGGTCGAGAATCCTGATAGGGAGACAAAGATCCCATATGTCCGTTTCAACTCGGCGTTACTAAAGTTTCTTTTGGATGATCTATACCCAAAAGAGGGTGACTGTCAACTCTCTAAACTAGGAAACCGCATCCTCAACGTGGAAACTTCTGAAAATGAGGTAAGTCTTTCTGATCTTCGCACTCGTCTCTCCTTTCTTTCTTCGCCTTCAGTGTCATGCCTGCAGTTACTTCAAAGGCTATCCCTGCCGCTACCACCACCTCAAAACCCAAGTCAATATCTCATCATGGCCACTCCAAAAAGGCCAAGAAAACTGCAGAGCCAGCTCTCACCTGTCAACAACAGGGACTGTCTCTCAACAGACAACTCTGGACGATTTCATTGGTCGCTCCTCCACAACCGTCGTATCAAACGTTTGAATGCCTCTTATCACTGAATCTACGCTGGTTTCTACCCAAGTATTCTCAGTGCCTCAAAGCATTGGTGAGGTATTATCGAGCAACACCAGTACTCATTCTTTAAATTTCTCATCTCTTACTTCTTCTTCCTTGGTCTCTAACTTAGTTCTCTTACAGCTACCTGAGATTTCTAACATCTCCGTAGGACCTGATGGCCTTCCCTTTGAAGTGTCTCAACAGATGAATATTCCCCAGTCTCTCTTTGAGAGGGATATGGATTTCTACAACCTTTTCCCTGCTCCTTCAAGTATAAACCTAATCCTAAACACGTCCCCCTCACTACTAAATAAGCCTGAGCAATATTTTGCTAAAAAATTAACGTGTTTTACAGGTCCTACTTTGGCGGCCATCGACACCTCTCTCACTGAGGTCAGTCGAAAGGTGGACTCTCTGTCTACTACCATCAGCACCAATACCTCAATGGTTAACAACGCTGATGAAGTACTGAAGTCTCTCACAACTTCTCTCTCTTCTAAAGCTGAAGCCTCTCAACTGTTAGGTCTACAGGATAGAGTGAAAGCTCTGAAGACCGACGTGGGGAAGTGAAGATCCTCAGTGGCAAAGTTGATGTCACCAATCAGCTGTTGGGTGACATCCTTTAAAAATTGAGGGAACCAGCTCCTGTCCCTGAACCCTCCTTCACGGACGATGACAGGTTGTCCTTGACAGTCGCAGCAGACTTCATATTTAAGGTGACCTTTATCTTCCCCGACATTGAAGAACGGCAAAAGGTACTGGAGGCTGATACTTCAAAGGCTATTGCTGCTACTACTACTGCTACTTCCCCCAATGATGATGACAAAGAGGCGGAGAAGAATGTTGATGATGTAGTCAATGTAGAGGTCAATTTGGAATACTCTTTTCATGTTGAGGGGGAGAAGGCTGCTACTGATAACCAAGCCCCTCCCTCCTCTCTAGTGATTGACGAAGAGGTTAATGATGAAGAAGGGCCTGATCTCAAGGATCAAGGCTCTAAGGGTGGTGATGATGAAGATGACAATGACGAGGATGATCCCTCGCTGTGGGTCACTGCGGCCACCATCAACGTCCTTGCTCAAATAGGCGTAATCATCCCAGAAGCAGGGGCGAGAAAGGATTCAACTCTAGATCCCTCAACGCAAGGCAAGCAAAAGGGGATTGCTGCTGAAGAAACTTGAAGCTCTTATCACTATCTGAAGGGGAGCAACCTTCACAGGAATACCTCCCCATTGTTCCCCTTTCCTTCTTTTCTCACCTTAGACCATCTCTTATTTCTAGCCTTTATCTTTCTCCTTCCTATAAACAAACACTGACTTTCCTTTCCTTTTTGATCAACAAGTTCTCTCCCCTTCTTAAGGGAGCTGCTCTTCAAATAATCCCAGCATACTGATGAACAAAAGGCAGTCAGAGAGGACTCTTCATCTTGAAAGTATAAAGATGAAGATCCCTCCTCAAGTCTCTATTGAAGAACTTGTCTTTTTTTTCCTAGAAGAAATAGAAGAATCGATCAGGGCTGAACGTATCTACGCTGATTTCCAAAAGGATGTTTTCCTAGCCCTTAAGGTACAATCAACCCTGGTCAAAGACAATAAACTAAGGAAGAATCCGATTAAAGTTCAAGCAGCTCTTCTAAAGGAAATTGAGGAGGAAAACCAAAAAACAAAAGAGTCAGTGATCATGATGTAGATTGGTGCAGAATGAATCTTCATAATTGATCTGATCAATCAAGGATCTCAGCGATGACTATCTCAAGGAAGAGCAAGAAGAACCAACTCACTGTCACGATAGACATTTTCAGAAGGAATGTCACGTCAAAAGCTATGTATCTTTCAAAGTTGCAGGATTTCAGAATTTATGAACGGTTGGACTTCAATGAAGCATTGAAGAAATCAAAATCAAATCACAGAGGCCATATTGATGAACTGCTCGAAGCTCTCATCAACAGGGTCACAACCATAATTAGTGTGCCCTCTATTCTACCACAGAAGCCAAGGACAGCTAGAAAGAAGCTTGTCTCCTCATCTGATAATAATGTACTGATCATAAATGAAACAAGCATCAAATTCTCCAAGGATGTAGTGGTTGGACCTTCACCTGATCTCTCTACTCTAGACTTATCATTGCCCACTGGTGGACCTTTTGTACCTGGGCAAGTGATTAGTCATCTCTATGGAATAATCTTCCGTGACATCGATGAAATCATCAGGTAGCAACGAGTCTCAAAGATTCCACTCTGCCCTCTTGCACATCTGATGCGATAACTCATCATCTGGGACCCTCATCAAATCTCTTATTCGAAAGGAGGCAGGGGATCGAAGACAAAGAGGAGAAGAGATACCTGATCATATGTTTGTTGTAGAAGAATGCCCTGTCAAGGAAGAACCAACTTAGATGATAGATTGTCATTTGTCTCTTATAATCTATTAGTTAGGGTTGTAGTATTAGTATAACACTTCACTTGTACTTTCAATTTTCATATTCCCCGTGTAAACTTCATTTACGAATTAATGAAAATTTCAGTGAAGTACTTTACTCCATCAGTACTGTAAAAGATCCCTCAAAATAGTAATTGGGACATGTATGTGTTAGCCCCATGTCAAAATGTAAAAGTATTGAAAATATTCCAAGTCTTCATCGGAAGACTTCCAGAGATATTTATCAAGAATACTAAGTCTACCTCTGAAGCTAGTTCAGAAAGAGACTCATCAGCGCTGAAGACCTCAGTGATAGCTTCATCAGAGGTACTACATCAGAGCTCTGGAGACATTATCTCTGAAGTTAATGCTGAGAAATCTTACAAGTCTTGACACAAGTTCAGAAGACACGTCATCAAAAAGATAAGAGTTACTTTTAGGTAGAACACTGTTCACGGATGTCTTTTGTGTCAGGATAATACACTGTTCACCTTTTTAGTCCTATTAATAGGACGTGCTCCCCATTGTTTAGTGCCCTCCTCACATGCAAAATTTCACCTAAGCTAAAGGACCCAGACAGTTTCACCTTATCTTGTTCGATAGAAGGTATGAAAGTAGGTTATACTTTGTGTGAGTTAAGAGCAAGCATAAATCTCATGCCGCTGTCCATCTTCAAGAAGTTAGGAATAGGAGAAGTTTGACCCACCACCGTGACTTTGCAATTAGTGGATAGATCTTTGGCACATCCCAAGGGAAAGATTGAGGATATTTTGGTCCAATTTGACAAATTCATTTTCTTAGTCGATTTTTAGTTTTAGAAAAATTCAGCCTCTAAACCTCATTTCTCACAAAAACCTCAAATCTCCTCCCCCCCCCCTTTCTCTCCCAAACAGACCCCAACCCCAAATTCAAACCCTAGCTCATATTTAGGGGTTTTCCTCCTAAAACTAAGTGTTTCTTCTTCATCTATCAAGTTTTATAAAGCTATAACAACAATCCTTTCTTCTTCATCTTCTTCACCCAACTTTCTAGGGTTTCATCCAACCCTTTTCACCATTTGGAAGGTTGGAAGCTTGGAGCTCATTTTAGTGACCTAGAGGTATTTTGGTTGGCGGATTCATGTCTTGGTAAAGTTAATCTTCTCTTTTCGTCACCTATGGAAATTAGTGTTTTGGTATAAGTTGAAATCTTCATATAAAATGTTTGGGGAACAATTCTATATGTTTGGGTATGGATATTTATGGTTGAAAACTTATGGATCTAGATTTTGGAAGATTTGGCTTGAGGATTCAAGTTTCTTCCAGGAAGCTCAAGTTGGGGTAAAAATCTTGATTTAGCCTAAATCTAGCAAGGTGAGTTGAAGTTGATTTGTGAAAACGGTGTATATGCCAAAATCTCAAATTTTAAATGTTTATATGTTTTACATGAAATTATCAACTATTGTGTTAGTTGACGAGTTTCGATTATTTGAAGTGTTTAACTCTTTAAACTTTGTAAAAGACCCACATTGGGGATTTTGGGCATTTTGACAAATAGATGTTTCGAGTATAAATGTACATTTAGTGTGTGTTTTGGAGAAATGATTGATTATGTGTTATGGGACGTTTTTGAAAGAATAAATGGTATAAACTCATTTGGAAAATGATTTGTCATAATCTAAATTGTGTTGGAGTTATTCTTTTTATTTTGGAGCGTGTGTTGCATAAATGTTGATCGATTGCGTTTTATTTCGTTTTGTGGATCTTAACATATGGTCACTTGATTTTGGGCTTAAAGCTCGGTTTTTTTTTGTGTCGGGTCTTCAAGACATTTGTCCGGCTTTAATAGCGTAATACGACATTTTGGCTTGAGTTGCATTTATTGCTCTTTATTTTGGGGAATACATGTTTTGAGTGTGTGTGTCATTCATTTGGAGTTATTTGATTAGACTGTAATGCATTAGATCCATAGGCATGTAAGTATGTCACATCTAAGGGCGAGGACTCTTGATAATCTCACCTTGGGAATTATGCCGTGTTGGCATTGTTGTTGTCCCGGTTGTTTTTCGGAGAGGAACCTTTAGGGGTTGTACTTAGGGACCTTAGATTTTGTCATTTGATGTTATAATTCTTGTGCACGAGGGTTAGACACAAGAGTTATCAAGTAAGTAGCTGAGGCTCCTATCTTGAATGCTAGGGAGTAGGCACTAGGGGTCGAATGAGTACCCTGAGGATGAAACTCTACTAGAGACCGAACAAGCACTAAGGTCGCGTATCCTTGAGGTGAAGCTCGACGGAGCAGGCAATAGGGGATATGGTGTTTTTAGAACTTGAAATAAAGTTCGACTGGAGGTGTAACTCAGCAGAGCAACCAATACAGTTACGATCGGAGGTGATGTTCCACAACATGGCTGTGTGGCTTAACTTTGTGTTCCGCCACGTATAATGGAATCGGGTCTCCCCCGTCACCGGAAGGTGTTATTTGGGTATTAATTGTAGTATTTTATTATCCATCTTTTTAGTGACGTTTTGCACATATGGAATTTTATTCAAGATTTATGAGTTGAGTATTATGACATGCCCGTGTTCTGGGTGTTTCAGGAAATAAAGTTTTATCCGCGTTTTTATAATATGGGAGTTTTACTATTATTAACGTTTTGGGTGAGTTTGGGGTTGAAGTTACTTTACAAATGAATGTCTATGTTGGGATACTCGTCTTTAAAGGTATGTATTATTGAAAAATGAGTCGTCTACATTTAAGGGAAATTATTTTGAAAGATTATGATATAAACTACATTCTTTCTTTTTAACAAATAAATTTATTCATGTTGAGAAACTCTTGAACTCACTACGCGTTAGCCTAACCTTTTTATTTGCCGGCATGTGCATCAGGTTCCCTTCGGGTTAGTCCTAGTAACACTGCAAAGAGAGGAGTGCTAGGTGCATGCGCGAAGAGTGCTTAGCTTGTTGATGTCTTCCGCATTTGTTTTGGGAAGAGCGATTTGTGTTTGGGATTGAGTAACACCCGACTTCGGTTTAGTTTTTTGTATATTATTGGAGTTTATATTTGTTGAGATTAGTTATAAAACTTTAACTTGAAGTATTCGGAGTTTTGAACTGTAGGAGGAAGTTTTGTTCCTTATTTTGATGTCATATCGAAAATTTTAATTAGTTGCTCTTACCAAATTTGAGGGTGTTACAGAAGCCGATAAGATTGTCCCCATCATTTTAGGACGACCGTTTCTTGCCACGGGTAGAACCTTGATCGACGTCCAAAATGGTGATTTAACTATGAGGGTAAATGACCAACAAGTGACCTTTAATGTTTTTAAGTCCCTTAAGTTCCACGATGAATTGGAAGATTGTTCGACCACTAATCTATAGAGTGAAGATCTAGGTGTAGATATTGAAATGTATGGTGAGAAGTTTGAAGAAGAGAGTGAGAATGCGATAGAGTTTGAGAATCCAAAGAAAATGCAACCACCAATTAGAGCGAAACCATGTTTGAATGAAATAAGATTGAGTCACCATAAAAACAAGAAAAAAACATTTTTTGTTCAATGGTGTGTCACCCTCCAAACCCTCTTGTTGAGTAACGAAAATGCTAGAGAAAACTTTGCAATAAAATGTTTTTTTTCCAGTATTAACGGCTTTCAATTTTCGTTGCAAAAAAAAACTTCAAAATTTTCGGAGTTGTGCAAAGTGTCCACTTTGGTTGCCACAGTGAGGACTAGACTGTTGGAGGGAACCGTTGAAATTTTAATTTTGAAAACAAAAGTGTTTTTGAAAGAACTTTTTTCCCTACTGCAAGGCTGCAAATCCATATGTTTTGTCCAAAGTCACACTTTTCTAAGCATGCAACCAATGATCCACCATTTTTCTCCTTAGTTCATTTTTTTAAAGAATCCTTTGGTCCCTTTGTTGTGTTGTCAGGATCTTAAATTCTTAACAAGAATAAACACTCAGAAAACAATATTAAATAAGCTGCGGAATAGCACTTTAATATTCAGAAAAACAATGAAACAATGACTCACAATCACAACTTGTAAACTTGTATTGAATGATTTAAGTTACAAGATTAAACACACAACCTCAATATTGATGAACAGGCTCACCAATACGAATTCTACTTCTCTAGAATTAGGATTACAAATCTTGAGGTTGATTCACTCTATTGAAACTAAAAACTCAGAATTAATTATTGTTCTAACTATTCTAAACAATTCTATACATATACTGAAGATAAAGATAATTACAAAAGAATAAAAGATCTTCAGTATAAACTTCCATCATTATCATCAAGCTTTCCATAATCTTCAGTCCATCCAGCTGTCATCCTTTCCATACGAATTCTTTCCATACGAATTCTTTATCATATAAGCAACATTATTCTTCAGCAGCATTAATACTCTGAGCAGTATTAACTCCAGCATTACTAACCATGATGCTCAGCAGTATTAATTTTTTCAAGCAGTACTAACTTTGAACTAGCAGTACTAAACTTGTTGAGCAACATTAATCTACAACTAGCAGTATTAATCTCAGAAGTACTAACTAGAAGTAGTAACTATGTTCTTCTAGCAGCATTAACTTTACTTGTGCTCTGATACCATTTGTCAGGATCTTAAATTTTTAATTGTTCAACATAGAATACATCCTCAAAGGTCATTTTACCTTTGGTCACATCACCTTTACCACTGATTTTACCTCCATCTGGAGTATTCCCAAAAGCAACATGTCCACCATCAATCTTCTTGAAAGCATGTTTGAAAGAAATAAGAAAATGCAACCACCAATTAGAGGGAAACCATGTTTGAATGAAATAAGATTGAGTCACCATAAACACAAAAAAAAAACATTTTTTGTTCAATGGTGTGTCACCCTCCAAACCCTCTTGTTGAGTATCAAAAATGCTAGAGAAAACTTTTCAATAAAATGTTTTTTTTTCCAGTATTAACGGCTTTCAATTTTCGTTGCAAAAAAAAAAACTTCAAAATTTTCGGAGTTGTGCAAAGTGTTCACTTTGGTTGCCACAGTGAGGACTAGACTGTTGGAGGGAACCGTTGAAATTTTAATTTTGAAAACAAAAGTGTTTTTGAAAGAACTTTTTTCCCTACTGCAAGGCTGCAAATCCATATGTTTTGTCCAAAGTCACACTTTTCTAAGCATGCAACCAATGATCCACCATTTTTCTCCTTAGTTCATTTTTTGAAAGAATCCTTTGGTCCCTTTGTTGTGTTGTCAGGATCTTAAATTCTTAACAAGAATAAACACTCAGAAAACAATATTAAATAAGCTGCGGAATAGCACTTTAATATTCAGAAAAACAATGAAACAATGAATCACAATCACAACTTGTAAACTTGTATTGAATGATTTAAGTTACAAGATTAAACACACAACCTCAATATTGATGAACAGGCTCACCAATACGAATTCTACTTCTCTAGAATTAGGATTACAAATCTTGAGGTTGATTCACTCTATTGAAACTAAAAACTCAGAATTAATTATTATTCTAACTATTCTAAACAATTATATACATATACTGAAGATAAAGATAATTACAAAAGAATAAAAGATCTTCAGTATAAACTTCCATCATTATCATCAAGCTTTCCATAATGTTCAGTCCATCCAGCTGTCATCCTTTCCATACGAATTCTTTCCATACGAATTCTTTATCATATAAGCATCATTATTCTTCAGCAGCATTAATACTCTGAGCAGTATTAACTCCAGCAGTACTAACCATGCTCAACAATATTAATTTCTTCAAGCAGTACTAACTTTGAACTAGCAGTACTAGACTTGTTGAGCAGCATTAATCTACAACTAGCAGTATTAATCTCAGAAGTACTAACTAGAAGTAGTAACTATGTTCTTCTAGCAGCATTAACTTTACTTGTGCTCTGATACCACTTGTCAGGATCTTAAATTCTTAATTGTTCAACATAGAATACATCCTCAAAGGTCATTTTACCTTTGGTCACATCACCTTTACCACTGATTTTACCTCCATCTGGAGTATTCCCAAAAGCAACATGTCCACCATCAATCTTCTTTAAATTCTTGAGGCAAGACATGTACCCTGTCATATGCCTAGAGCAACCACTATCAACATGCCAGATACTCTTCCCTTTGAGCTGTTGGTTGCCCTACACATAAGAATAGACAATTAGTATTGATTGGGGACCCAAGCCAAAGTGGTCTTGGGTCTCCCTTTCTCATCAAAATACTTGCATTCCTTTTTAATGAGGTTTTTAAAATCAGAACACTTGTTATTGGAGTACTTTGTCATGATTATTGGTCTAGCAGCACTAATACTAGAAGCAGTACTATCTTTAGAGGTACTAACAGAATTAGCAGCACTAACAGGTTTAGCAGTATTAACCTTGTTCGCAGTACTAACAGAGTTAGCAGTAGTAACATTTGCAGAAGTACTAACAATGTCAGCAACACTAACATTGCTAGCAGCAGTATTGCTTCTAGCAGTACTATTACTGTCAGCAGCACTATTTGCAGTAGCAGTACTAACAGTTTTGGTACTTTTAGGAATCCACATCTTGACACTGTCTTCCATATTCTGTTTCTTCATGTGGCTTTTAGATTTAACAGTTTTCTTGGCCACATGGTTCTTTTCTTTCTTCCTATAACCAAAGGGTTTTTGAGTAGGTCTCTGAAAATTCCTCCTTTGGTTCATGGGATTGAAATAGCAATATTTGGCAATGTGATTAAGCTTTGCACAAATAAAACTGGGTTTTGGTCTATTGATTTTACTCAGATCAACCCCTTGTTTTTGTGCCCATTTATTATTCCAGTTCCTTTGATTACCCCTCCTTTTATCATGTTTTTGGGGGTCAGATTTACTGCAAGCACACTGTTTGCAGGGGACAGGGTTCACAACAGTGGTCTGCTTATAGTGAATCTCCTTGTTCTTTCCCTCAGTCTTCTCTACCTTATTTGACTTGACCCAATGCTTTCCACATCCTTCATTGGTAGTTATGTGGTTTTCTATAGGAATATCACCACTCACAGTGCTGTCCTTGCTTTTGACAGTTTCTTTCTCAGTTTTATCCTTAACCACTACTTCATCTACGGGATCAATCTCAGTGGCTCCCTCAGGCAGGTCCTTCCTATCCTTTGTATCTAACAAGTCTGAACTAGGAGGGATGTAGTTGTTGTTGTAGGGTGGTGGTGTGGTGTTGTACCCTATTCCTCTTCTCAGTTTATCATGAATCTGAGTTTGTAGTAAAGAATCCATTGCTTTAGAAGCATTGGAAAACATTTCTACATCTAGCTTGACTTTAGCTAGTTCTCCTCTTAACTTTTCACTCTCCTCTTTGGATTTGGTCAGTTAAAGTTCTAGGTCATTCTTCTCCCTCTTCCAGTAGTTTGTGTCATAGGAATGTTGAAGCTCATTGGCTTGAAAACTCTTAATCTGCTCTTCAAACCTCTCCACAATCCTAACATAATCTTTTATGTCCTTTTCTAATCTCTTCAGTTCATCACTCATTTTCTGATTGTGATCCCTGTACCTTTTAACAGTGTTAATGCAGTTTTGAGTACAAAGATTAGAAATTACCTCTGTTGGGAGATCAGACACCTCTGCCATTAGAGCTTGGTTTTTGATGGCTTCTTCAGCTTGATCACTCCAATCAAACCCCATACCTTGTTGAGAGACTAAGGCTTGTGCAGGTTTCTGTTATTATTGAAGCTTCCAGACTGAGCTTGTTGGTGGTTGTTGTTGTGAGACACTCCACTTCTGCATTCCCTAGCAAAGTGTCCCTTTTGATGGCATTTATAGCATTCCACCTTAGACTTGTCAAAACCTGCTCTATCTTCTCTTCTTTGGGAGAAGTTGTTCCTCCCAGTTCTCTTGATGAACTTCTTAACTCTCATAGAGAGCATGGCCATCTGCCATTTAATGTCCACCTCTTCAAGGTCATCTGGATGGAGTTGTTCCAAGTCATCATTAATAAGAGAAGAGTTTCCATGACTGGACAGAAAGGCTTCAAACACAGTTTCAGTGCCTTTCTCTTGATTTGCTCCATTAGCAGCACTAACTGATTCAGGATTGGAAGTAGAATCAATTGATGCTGATAAGAGTGCAACATTGTGAACATATCCAGAAGGCTTCTTCTTAGCCTCTACCTCAGATTCAAAAACTCTTAGATCATTGTATAGATCATCAAGTTCCTTTTCTTCCAGTTGATCATTCTGTCTGAAAGAGACAGTATACATGGTCCATTCATCACCCAGGGACCTTAGGAACTTCCTGTTCAGATCATCTTGATCAATTTGTACTCTAACTGTAGCTAGTTCACCAATAAGCTTGTTGAACCTGTCAAAAGTTTGAGTCATGGACTCATTCTTCGTTGACATAAAGTTCTCATACTGTTGCTTCAGTATGGCCTTCTGATTTCTCACAATTCTAGTGATTCACAATTCTTTGAGACAACAGTACGCTCTTTATTTTAAACTTTTTGCTTTCTCTAATCACACTCATTTTTTTTTCGCTTTGCACACTCAATCACTAAGGATTAACTTCTTGGGTAGAAATCACTGGTTAAGGTGATTCCATAGAAGTTGTGTTAATTCCTAGCACAATGATTCTTGTTTTCCTATGATGCATGTGATGCTCAGATTGGTTTAACTATTTCAGTTAAAGCACAATATTGATCATGAAAACATTTAAAAATACACTCCCAATATATATAATCTGTTGAAAAATCGGGAAGTGGTTTGAACATTAAAAACAATGTTTTCGATGATTGAAAGTTGTCCTTCTTTCAACCATATGTGAGATGAAGATTTAGAATTATACCTTGATGTACGATCTTCAATCTCATGAAGCTAAGCTTTAAGTCATAGAAATATGAACTTGTAAGCTTCTCTCAAAAATTCTGCAAAAGTCTAATGTCAAGTCAAAGTAATAATTATTCACTTATATTGAAAAGACAAAAAGCAGTAAAACTTTTAAAGTATGAGTCCTGATCTGAAATAATCAGAAGTCATGTACGAACTCCCTTTTTGATTTGAAGAGCTCCCCCTAAAATCTTGCATAACAAAAAAAATTGGCATTAAAAGGTAGATGCATCATTTTATGAGCTCCTCCTCGAAGTAATATTGATCAGATGTCAATTTCTTCTCATTCTCCCCCTTGGATCATGAACATTTTGATAGAATGACAGATATCAATCAGAGTTAAGAATGAAGAAATGATGAAAAAGTATACAATAGAAAACTTTGTTAGGTAATTACCGATTATATCTTAAGATTTAGCATACCAAGCTTAGAGACTAGAAAGTTGAACCTCTTTTCATCTAAGGGTTTGGTGAACAAATCGGCAAGTTGATAATAAGTCTTTACAAAGAAAAGTTCAATTGTTCCTTTTTCAACATGATCTTTAATAAAGTGATACCTGACATCTATGTGCTTTGTCTTCGTGTGCTGAACAGGATTCGCTGTTATTGCGATGGCGCTCTTGGAGTCACAGTAGATCGGGATCTTGTTGAAGTGGAAACCGTAGTCGCGTAATTGAGTTCTCATCCACAAGACTTGAGAACAGCAGCTAGCAGCAGCTACATATTCTACTTCGGTCGTGGAGGTTGAAACACAAAGTTGTTTCTTTGATCCCCAACTGACAAGTTTGTCACTGAGGAACTGCACATGTCCTGACGTGCTCTTCCTGTCTAACATACAACCTGCATGATCTGCATTTGTGTAGGCTGTTAGTTCAAAACTAGTATCTTTAGGATACCACAGACCAAGATCTGCAGTGCCCTTCAGATACCTAAAGATGCGCTTCACAGCAGACAAATGGATTTCTTTAGGATTGGCCTGATATCTTGCACATAAGCATGTTGAAAACATTATATCTGGCCTACTCGACGTAAGATACATTAAAGAACCTATCATCCCTCGATAAGTCCTAATATCAACAGCCTTTCCCGAAGGATCGTTGCCAATCTTAGTACCTGGTGCCATTGGGGTACCAATCGGTTTTGAATTTTCCATTTGGAACTTCCGAAGAATATCCCTAATGTACTTTGATTGATTGATAAAGATACCCGTAGAAAACTGTTTGACTTGCAATCCGAGAAAGAAATTCATCTCTCCCATCATGTTCATCTGAAATCTAGACACCATAAGGTTTGCGAAATTCTTACAGTACTTAGTATTTATAGAGCCAAAGATAATATCATCTACATAGATTTGAATTAAAATGATATCGCCTTTTTCCTTTTTAATAAACAAAGTGGTATCCACCGTACCTTTTGAAAACCCAGCCTTGACTAGAAAATTAGAAAGGACATCATACCAGGCTCGAGGTGCTTGTTTCAGACCGTAGAGTGCTTTGTCGAGAATGTAAACGTGATTCGGCTTCTCTTGATTGACAAAACCTTCTGGCTGAGAGACGTAGACTTCCTCCTTCAGAATTCCATTCAGGAATGCTGTCTTCACGTCCATTTGAAAGACCGTGAAGTTCTTGTGGGCTGCGTAGGCTAAAAACATTCTAATGGCCTCTAATCGCGCCACAGGAGCATATGTTTCGTCATAGTCTATTCCTTCCTCTTGTCTGTATCCTTTGGCTACTAGTCGTGCCTTGTTTCTGATGACGGTTCCATCTTCGTCTTTCTTTATTTTGAACACCCATTTCGTACCTATTATGGTTTTACCTGGAGGTTTCGGTACGAGTCTCCAGACTTTAAGTGCATCGAACTGATTTAGCTCTTCTTGCATTGAGATCACCCATTCTGGATCAGCAAGTGCCTCTGATACGTGTGTTGGCTCAAACTTGCTCAGAAAGGAGTCATGCATGCACATGTTCATTGATGCTGACCTAGTTTGCACCGGTTTTGATGGATCGCCAATAATCTGGCTTGGCGGGTGCTCTTTGGTCCATTTATGTTCATGAGGCAGTGGATTAGATGATTGTATGTCTGTTGTGTCATCTACGAATCCACTTGTACCTTCTTCTGTTTGTGCAGGAGGATTGATGATTTCAGTTGAAGTGGCAGGTTCAGAAGGCTCAGCAGGTATAGCTTGATCTGGCTGTAGATTGATCTGTAAAAAATCTCCTACTGTTTCAGCTACTTCTGTCTCTTTATCAATTGTCACTTCTTCAACTGTTGGAGTCGGCATTTGAATTGTAATTTCTTGTTGAATCGGGGCGTTTGATTCAATAGGAACATCTGAATTGGTTGGATGAGTAGTTGTTGAGTCTTCCATCCTGTCAACCACAACAGATTTCTTTACATTAGATCCAAGAAATTCATCATAAAATAATTCAAATAATAAATCTAAATCAGATAAATGGTTAGTAGAAGTTGATGCTTCATCTGATTTATTCTGTTGAGACATAGGTTCTAGACTGAGTTGCCCAGAAGCTAGTATTCCTGTTATTGCGGGTTGTAAACTGTGTTGTTCGGAATCCATTTCTTCATCAAAGGTGACGTTGACGCTTTCAATCACCGTCTTTGTCTTCTTTAGATAGACACGATATGCAGTTGAAGTCGAGGAATATCCAATGAAGATTCCTTCATCTGCCTTAGCGCTGAATTTGTTGAGATTCTCCCTATCGTTTAATACGAAACACTTACATCCAAATATATGGAAATATTTGATTGTCGGTGTTCTGTTGTTGATTACGCGTAAGGAGTCTTCTTGAATCTCCGATGTATCATGGATCGATTTTGTGTGTAGCACGCGGTCGAAACAGCTTCTGCCCACAAAAATAGAGGTAAGTTGGAATGACTTAGCATAGTACGAGCATCCTCGACTAGCGTTCGATTTCTTCTTTCAACCAATCCATTTTGTTGAGGCGTACGAGCAGCAGAGTATTGATGTGAAATCCCGACAGATTCGAGATATTCTTCAACTTTGTTGTTCTTGAACTCTGCGCCGTTATCTGTTCGTAGAAACTTGACTGGTTTCTGTAGATTCACCTTGGTCGTCTTCAAGAATGTAATGATAAGATCTGGTGTTTCATCATTTGTACGTAGAAACTTGACCCATGTGTACCGCGAATAATCGTCCACGATCACGAGTATGTACTTCTTGCCGCCTAAACTTTGAGTGTGCATTGGACCGCATAGATCTATATGCAATAACTCTAAAGGAGA
Organism: Arctium minus; assembly: GCA_954870635.1. NCBI lineage: Eukaryota > Viridiplantae > Streptophyta > Magnoliopsida > Asterales > Asteraceae > Arctium > Arctium minus. The sequence continues at coordinate 22,578,817 of OX941090.1, read as the reverse complement.
TTTTGTACTTGGTTCAGGCTTCGGTTTATGAGGTGCCCTCTTCATCTTGCCCTTTTCACAAGTTGCGCATAGATGTTCTCTTTCATATTTCAGCTCTGGAAGTCCTTTGACGAGCTTTCCATTGACCAGATCGTTGATGTACCGAAAGTTGAGGTGAGAAAGACGTCGATGCCATAACCAACTTTGGTGCATCGAAGCTTTCGATATTAGACAAACTTGCTTGTCAGTCTGGACATCAGATAAATTGATTGTGTAGAGGTCTGATTCTCGTTTACCGACCAAAAGTTCTTCCCCTTCTTCATTGCGAACGGAACATCTTTTGGCTTTGAAGTTGACCGCTAAGTCTTTGTCACAGAACTGGCCTATGCTGAACAAGTTGTGTCGTAAGCCTTCTACACAACTCACCTTCTTGATAGTGACTTTGTCATGTTGTACATCACCGTATCCCAATATTGGAGAAAACTGGTCGTTTCCGAATCTTACTGTTCCACAAAATTGGTCTTTAAAGTTGGACAGTATCTCTTTTTGCCCTGTCATGTGCTTTGAACATCCGCTGTCCAAGAACCATGTATGACAAGTCTGCATAAGAGAAATTGGAAATTTAGATATTTATACGAAAACTTTGGAATATTCACTTTGATTATCGAAGTGCGGGTCTTGAACTGATTTGTTCAAAAGCCTATTTTGACTTTGATGTTCGGGTTTTCAACTGCATTATCCAAAAACCTATTTTTGACATTGAAGAACGAGTCTTGATCTCAAATCGTCCGTCCAACAAGAGAAATCCCTAGAAGAAGGCCTGTCAATTCTAGTGATTCACAATTCTTTGTGATTCACAATTCTTTGAGACAACAGTATGAGAACTTTATATCAACGAAGTTTATAGTTAACTCTGATTGATATCTGTCATTCTATCAAAATGTTCATGATCCAAGGGGGAGAATGAGAAGAAATTGACATCTGATCAATATTACTTCGATGAGGAGCTCATAAAATGTTGCATGTACCTTTTAATGCCAATTTTTTTTGTTATGCAAGATTTTAGGGGGAGCTCTTCAAATCAAAAAGGGAGTTCGTACATGACTTCTAATTATTTCAAATCAGGACTCATACTTGTCGGTCCAACAATACTTATCAAGTTTATAGAATAACAACACAATAAGATTACCAACCTGTTTGATATATAAAATAACGATTACAGGATTGATCTATGAAGCTTGGATTTGTGTTCTCTATGTTTTCTCTCTTTTAAACTTTTATGTGTGTGTTTGTATGTGTGATTCTTGATCTGATCTTGAGAGACTAGAGATACACTTAATCTACCAAGTGTGTTGAACACACAATCTAAGTTAATATCTAGATATTTGATCTAGATATTAAATCTAATATAAAGCTAACTAACTTATACTAGAAACTAACTAAACTAGATAAGTTACCTTTATCTAACTATTACAATACTTTAACTTAGATATATAGATCTAAGTAAATAAAACATATTACATTAAATTACCTTGACATTTATTACAAATAGACATAGACTTTAACATTGAGAGTCGACGTTTCGGCTTTAGCTTCAGATTACGATATTCAGATTGGATGATCTTGAATCCAATGAGACTGTGGTCTAACACTTTTGGTACCAGAGAATCTTTTCTCTAGAGCATTCCAGAGCATTTGAGCATCAGTGCAATTACAGAACTGATGTTGATATTCATTGGGACTAGCCAAGAGCAAAGTGCTCAAGGCTTTCATCTCTGTCTGTCTAGTCTTTCTCTCTGCATCAGTTTTTGGTGGTGTCCTCTTTCCATCTGCAACAATCTTTCCTGCTTCAGAAGGGCCATTCTCAATGATGTCCCACATAGAATAGTCAGTGAGGAGTATGTACTGCTTGATTCTGATCTTCCACATGTCGAATTCATTGGGTCTGAGCATTGGAACCTTTGAGACCAAGGTACTGTTTGATTCAACAATGTTTTCCATGATGAATAAGATTTCTGAGAATACAGGCTCTGATACCACTTGTCAGGATCTTAAATTCTTAACAAGAATAAACACTCAGAAAAAAATATTAAAGAAGTTGCGGAATAACACTTTAATATTCAGAAAAACAATGAAACAATGAATCACAATCACAACTTGTAAACTTGTATTGAATGATTTAAGTTACAAGATTAAACACACAACCTCAATATTGATGAACAGGCTCACCAATACGAATTCTACTTTTCTAGAATTAGGATTACAAATCTTGAGGTTGATTCACTCTATTGAAACTAAAAACTCAGAATTAATTATTATTCTAACTATTCTAAACAATTCTATACATATACTGAAATAAAGATAATTACAAAAGAATAAAAGATCTTCAGTATAAACTTCCATCATTATCATCAAGCTTTCCATAATCTTCAGTCCATCCAGATGTCATCCTTTCCATACGAATTCCTTCCATACGAATTCTTTATCATATAAGCAACATTATTCTTCAGCAGCATTAATACTCTGAGTAGTATTAACTCCAGCAGTACTAACCATGCTCAGCAGTATTAATTTCTTCAAGCAGTACTAACTTTGAACTAGCAGTACTAAACTTGTTGAGCAACATTAATCTACAACTAGCAGTATTAATCTCAGAAGTACTAACTAGAAGTAGTAACTATGTTCTTCTAGCAGCATTAACTTTACTTGTGTTGTACTTGTGCAATTCTTCAGTTCCCAACATGTGTGTACTTTGTTTTTCTTTTTAGTATGTATTTTTGTGAAAAGTTTTCCATTGCAGGTAAAGTATTGAGGTGTAGAAGAGATTAGAGAAAACAAACATCCCATCTACTTTATTGGTCATCATAAGCCATGGTAACCACATTACCTTTTTCAACCCATCAACCTATCACATAACCACATCACTTTTTCATCCTATCACACCACATCTATTCACTTGCTTTTCTCTAGTCTATACCCTTTCATCTTTGCCAGTAAATATATAACTTACAAAAAAGTGGGCTAATCCAACCTAAACCGTCGGTTACCACCATCAATATGGCAGAAAAAAAGAGAAAAGAAAAACAATTGGTCTGCACCCCTTTCTGAATAGCCGAAGGAGTCACCGGCAGTCTGCGGTGGAAGCTTCGACCACCACACTACCGGTTTCCACCGCCGGTTTCTACCATAATCACCACCACCCCTTCATCTACCGTTCCACTCGCGCGCCACCATGGTGTCCGAAGTTGGTCGACCTGCTCATTAGTAAATCGTGAGCACCCTTGGAATGTTATCACTTATGTTGTTGAACAGTTGGTTTGTTCTTCTTTTTGTCACTTGTGGTATTTCTTTTGATTTCACTCTTTGGATATCGTGGTTGTTGACTTTTATCGCTAATGCCTTGCTTTTGGTTCATTACATTTCTGTTTGTTCATGATTCTCCACTACTGGTTACCACTATAGCTAATATCAATTGCATGTACATTTACTAAATTGTTTCCGTAAAACTTGGGTTAAAAACGACGTAGGCCTCCATTCACGATTTTATCCCATACACTTTCCCATTTGACACCAAGCCTAACCATTAAAAAATCAAATTTGTCCGAATATCCCAGTGAGGACATTGTGTGTATCAAGTTTATGGGGTAAGGTAATATGCATAAAACAAATACTTTGATGATCCATATTACCCCAAAAAATATTGTAAAATCCAAATTTGGGGTGGGTCAAAGATCAAATAGTGGCGGCAAAAGGAAGAAAAACATGCCACAAATCGGAAAATTTTGGAGCCATTTAAAAAGTCAAGTTTGGGGGAGTTAAAAAGTAAATATCAAGAGATGATTACCTAAATACACTAGCCCAAAACAAGACCTACTGATTAAATTCCACTTACGGATATCATGAAATGACGTTGTACATCTTTCAAGCTAGAGTGTAAAAAGTTCTTCATTCAAATAGAGAGTCATGGAAAAGTTCGATGTAAATTTTTCCATTCAAGCAAAAATCCGATTGGTCAACCTCCGTATCATCCTTCCAGTTTTTTTTTTATTTTCTTTTACTTGAGGACAAGTAATTGTTTAAGTTTGGGGGTGTGATAACTCTCGATTCTTGAGAGTTATTTCCTCTCTTTTCTTATTTATTTTTACCACTTTCTAATATGTTCCAACATAGTGATGAAGTTTCAAGGATACAAAAATTCGGGTTTTCTAACTTTTTGTGTAGCTTTGGTAACCACAGTGGCGACAGTATACTGGAAGTTTTAGATAAGCCTTGGACAATTTTGGTTATGTGCTTTTTGATGTAGAAGAAAGAAGAACTTGAGCTTTCATAGGAATAATCAAGGAAAAAAAACAAAATTTGAAAGTCAAAAGAAGCTTCAACACTCTTTCATAAAGTGTTTTTTTAGGTTTTGTCACATCACACCTTTTCCCTTCAAAAGCACTATAAAAGGGGGCTTTGGGGCACCATTGTAGATTATCACTTCCAGGAGAGTTTCTCATATATGGAGCATAAGTATTCACTTCACATTCTTTCATTAAGTTCTTAGTGTACTTGCATTTAAATTTCTTGTAATTTCCATTTCTTGTAACAGCATCACCACTAGGGCAGCATAGGTGGAGACAACTTTCTACTTTCGTTTATGCAAGTTATGCTTACATATATTTTTTCTTCTTCTTCCATGTCTTTTACTTTTATCGTGAACTAAACACCCCTTTGCCATCGTTGCTAACTCTTAGACTTGGTCACTTGAGACGGGACTTTAACTCAATGCGAACAACCTGATCACTTTTAAGTGTTAATATTAGATCATAGACCTAAAGATGGGAGGATCCGGAAATACGGATTGAGTGATGCAAGAAGATTTGAGAGAGTCTTTTATAACCACATAGAAATACGGGTTTGTAGGAAAAATAGTTTCACTAGAACAAAATTATAAAATAAAGATACTAGGAAACAAACCCAAGTATTGAGTCGAGGCCCGTGTTGGACACGGTTTCCTAAAAATCGATTCACCCGCAATTGGTGCGTCGATTTACCAGAATACAACGACTCTAAACATAATCAAATTCTGTTGGACTTCACCTTTGTGCCGAAACTTGAGAATCTATTTACTCGTGAAAGACCAAATTGTATTGTATTCTCTTTTCCCTTGTATTTTCTCACTTTTAGAACTCAAGGTTGTGTTCTTTATATATGAAACGTATTTGTAATCCATGGAAGATTCAAGGTCACCATAATGGAACATAATTCCATTGATTATAACCGAAGCATATCCAAGGTCGAAAGACTCCATCCTTAATTTCCATTTAAATTAAAAATTAATATCTTAATTAATTTTCCAACAATCCCCCACATGAATGGATATTATTATGGACATCTCATAAATCTAGATACTCAAGTTCAATGTCTGAATCCTGTAAAGGATATGTAGGTGTTAGTCTTAGAACCTTTCCTTGTAAAGTATATATAGTCTACTAGCGGATGAGTAGACGCAAAGTCTTTGAACTGTTTTGCCTTTTGTGTAAACATTAACACACTTGACACAAGATTCTCCCTGACATAGTAAAATCCTCATTGGTGTGTTCGTTATGGTCATGAACACTTGCCTGGTTCTGTGAGATTTGTTAGGAATTAAGCCCTCATAATTCCCATAGAAGTGACCCCACTTCTTCTCGCATAGGTGATCTCACTTTGATCATTAAAAGTCATAAACTTATCCTAATATTAACATCACTGTTTTTTATCATAGGCATGGACATGGGCTACCCCCACAGTGATCTAACTTCGTTCATACAATTAGGTTGTCCCATTGAACCTAGATCTTGGGATCTCCAGTCAGCTAGGTTGGGTTTCCTTTGCACGAACTATTCCATGGGCTTTAGTCACATATCATTTAGACAACTTACTCACCAACTCTCTATTTTACGTTATTTGAGAGTATTAGTCGTACGAGGTTAGGTATTCTACTAATCTAGCGATTCGTGTTCTTCTCCATACCTTCCCATAGTTATGAGATCTGTTAGGGCATAAATCTGTTGGATTCAAGATCAAAAAGACTGAAAGGTCAAGGTCAAGAAAGTCAAAGCTGAAGAAAGTCAAATCTCATCAAAGTCAAAGTCTTTTGTAATAAAAGTCAAATTATTTTTGTATTTGTATTTGTATTTTGTTCTTGTATTAGTTGTAGGTTTAAATACCTTGTCTTTGTATTTTCATTAAGAAGGCTGATAATAGTGAGAAAGAGTGAGAATACGTTTGAGAGAGAATTCTGTAGAGAGAGAGAGTTTTAGAGAGAGAAAGTGTAAACGTTGAATTTGAAAGAAATCAAACAGGTAATTGATTTGTTAAATCTTGTTTGTTTGATTATCTTGTTTTAGAAACTAGAATCTGGAACACACAATTGGTATTAGAGCAGATTCAAAGTGAAATCAGATCAAGAGATTCAAGAAAAGTTCGTTGACACTGTTCATAGTTACTGTTCATCGAAGATCAAATCGATTTCTGAGTTTGAGTGTGTTTTTGGAGCAGATTTTGATTAGCACTTGTTCGAAAAGTGTAATAGATCGAGTCTATGTACTTTAATTTCTGAATGGCACTTTAATTTTCATGAATTTGTGATTTTTGTTGAGTTTTTGTTCATGAGTCGATATTCACTGTTTCAACGTTCATTTTGTATTGTGAGTGTTTGTTTGTGAAATTCTTGTGTTGTAATACGTTCCACTATTGTAATCGAGCATCAATTCAAAGTTTCAGATCAATTCACAAAAGCTTAGATCGAAAACAGATGGAAAAATCAAGGTCTGGTTCGACTTTCTGAAAAACGCGCTAGATCTCCAAAACACGCAAGTTCATCGTTCAAACGCGCAAGAGTCATCCGTAAGAACGCACAAGTCGAAGGAAAGTTTTTGGTCAAAACGCGCAAGCAACGACTAGCGAGTTCTAGAAACACGCTAGTTGAAGTCTGCGAGTTTGGAAAAGTTGGAAAATTTTCTATGGACCAGAACGCGCACGTAGTGGTTAGCGAGTTCTTCAAACGCGCTAATCGAAGGGTGCGAGTTTGAAGAGGAACAGTGTTCTGCGAGTTCTTTCGACGTGCGAGTTTGAAATATCAGGAAAAAGTTCTAAGTGTTGGAAACGCGCAAGCTTTGACCAGCTAGTTTTGGAAACGCGCAAGCCTTTGTTAGCGAGTTTCATTATGAACAGTATTCTGCGAGTTTAGGCATTTGCGAGTTTCATCGATCTGCGAGTTTGAGATCTGTGAGTTTCAATAAATTTGGGAGTTTGAGTTCTGCGAGTTTCAACAATCTGCGAGTTTGAGGTCTGCGATTTTATCAGAATACGCAAGTCTGTTTTTGCGAGTTTCTCAAACGCGCATGTTTTGATCTGCGTGTTTCTCATTGTCTGCGAGTTTAACGGTCTGCGAGTTCGATAGTAAATTGCGAGTTTTAATACTTAGTCAATTTTTTCGAAATTTCTGATTTTTTTTAAATGTCAAGATTTTTCTTGTGATTTCATATTTTGGACTAACGATCAGTTCTAGTTTCTTATAGATATATTTTTCAAACAGGTTTAAACAAGATGATTTCAAAAGATGCACTTTCAATTGGCACTGATGTCAAGCCTCCTGTTCTGTTTAAAGGAGAGTATGAGCAGTGGAAGGATAGATACCTGGATTTCATAGACCGACATGCAAATGGGAAAAATATTCTGCAGTCAATTACAGATGGTCCTATGAAACCAATCATAGTTTACGTACCTGCTGATGATGATTCATCTGATAGTGGACATGGTGATGAGGAAAAAGAACAAAAGACAGAACCAGTTAAAGTGGATTTATCACAGTACGCTGAAGAACAGAAAAGCCGTTATAAAGCTGACAAGCAAGCAGGATCTCTTCTACTTCAAAGCATTCCCAATGAGATTTACATCAAGATTGATAGCTACAAGAATGATGCTAAACAGATGTAGGATCAATTGCAAAAGATGATGATGGGATCCATGGTACGAAATCAGATGAATGTGGCTAACTGCATCAATAGCTACGAGAAATTAAAAGCCAAAGATAATGAGAGTTTGGAAGACACATATGAAAGGTTTACTTTGCTTCTGAATGAACTGACGAAGAACAAAGTGACAAAGAAGCAGCTGAAAAAAAATGTCAAATTCCTGAGTATCCTACGACCTGAGTGGAAGAAACATACACGTAGGATGAAGCAGATGAAAGACTTAAGTGAGATACCTCTTCACGAAGTCTATGAGACTTTACGTCAGAATGAAGAAGAGGTAGAGGAGAAAAGAGCTAAAAAGAAGAAGGCTGAAAAGGTTCATGATCCGATTGATTTGGTTGTTGGAGAGAAGAAGAAAGAAAAGAAAGAAAAGATAGAGAAGAAGAAGAAGAAGAAAGTACTGACAAGTTATGAGTCAGAATCTGAAATAGATGGTGATGATGGAGAAAGTTTGAAACAAGCCATGATGTTGCTGACCCGTGCCTTTCAAAAGAAATTCTACAAAAAGACGGGATCAAATTCTCAACGATATTCTTCATCATGTTCTAAGAATCATGAGCACCGAGAGAGGGTGGAAGGAAAGAGGTATGAAGAAAATAGATATGTTGAGAAGATACCCAATGAAAGGAAGAAGTTCGTGAATGACTACACTGTTGCCGAAAAGCCAGCAAGTGATCCAGTCAAATGCTACAACTGTGGCAAAATTGGTCATTTTGCAAAAGATTGTAGAAAGCCAAAAGTTCGTAATTCTCAGTACTATCAGAACAAATTGCTATTGGCAAAACAGCAAGAAGCAGACATAGCTTTAATGGTTGAGGACGAATTTTGGCTGGATCATTCTAAAGGTGAAGATGAGGAGAAGGAAGAAACAACTCATCTCTGTCTCATGGGCAAAGAAGTAAATTATGATGAGTCCGATGATGAGACATCTGATGAGGTATTAAACTTAACTCAAAAAGATTTCATTACCAAAATGGAAGCCATGGTGGTTGAGCTTCAAGATTTACAAAATAAACTGAAAAAGGAAAAAGAAAGAGTTGCTAAAAGGAACAAGAAGATCTTTGAGCTTAATTCGTCTGTTATTGGGAACAAAGATCTAATTGATTCTTTACGCAAGTCTGCTTCTGATTCTAAATCACAAGTAGATTGTTTTGAAAAGAAGATTTATGAGTTTGAAATTAAAATTTCTAAGTATGAATTCGAGAAAAGAGAATCTGCACTAACTGTTCATAAATTGCAGGTTAAAATTTCTAAGAGGCTGATGTTAAGGAAAAATGGGGACTTGGTTTTAAAAACCCCCATTACTTAAAGAAAGCCATCAGAAAACAACCAGCACTTTATAATTTTGATTTTCTTGCATGTGCTGGTAAACATACTCATTTAAAACCCAAATTTGTTACCAAATTACCGGAAGAAGTTGAGGCCAAAGAAACTGAAAATAGAAAGAACGTAAAGAGAATGCAACTATCATTTAATTATGCAAAGTTAAATGATAGTTATCTTTCAGAAACACCAAAAGTTCTTTCAAAAGATTATTTTGCTAGTTATTCTGTTTCTGAGATGAAGGCAAAACCTTCAGTTGAAATGGTTTATGTTCCTCCACTCATTCTTGAAAGCAAAATAGTTGATTTGGAAAATGTTTTATCTAATGAAAAACTTTTGGTTGATATTCAACAAAGTGTATTTTCTACTGTATTAAAGAACACGATTTTTCATTCTACATCTACAAACTGTTCTAATGTTTCTAAGGCACCTCAAACTTCGTCTGATAATTTTGATGACTTATTTGAGTCTGCAAATGATTTTCTTAATTCTGATGATGGGTGCATAGACGAAATTGATATGTTTGACTTCAATGCTCCTCCTCCTGATCATTCTACTTGTCTTACAAATGAAAAAGTGTTACCAAGTGGTGTTAATATTGATGAATCATCAACTAAGGTTGGTGAATCAGTATCTGTAACTGCTGATTACTATGCTCAAGGTAAGAAACATAAGAAATAGCGATTACAGAAACAGAAATACACTGGTACACGAAAGAAAAGTCAGTCTCAGAAATTTGCTTTTCCTAATAGATCTAAATCATTTGTTTCAGATATAATCAAGAAAAGGTCGAAAGCTCGAACTGAATGGCTACCAAAACGAAAGGATGATGGGATAGCTGGATCAGTTTCTGATAATTCTTGTACTATATCTGTTAGTAGTGATTCAGATGTAGTTGGTCAATGTGCTTCTCATAAACAAAACCTTGTAACTTCTTACAAGTGTTATTCAATAAAGCAATTGATTCAATTATCTTCTATTACTACCAAATCTCATCATAATTATCGGCGAACTGATTTTGCTTATTCTCTTAATTCTCCTGATTGGTATGGATCTTATCATGTTTACTCTTCAAGATCAAATATTTTTAAGGATTTTCAAAAGAACAGAGGGTCCATTTTCAAATGGATACCAAAATCTTATGCTAATCTGTTAGGACCCGTTTTTAAATGGGTACCTAAAGTTATTGTTTCCTGATTTCTCTTGCAGACCCGGCATATGTGGTACTTGGACAGTGGATGTTCCAAGCATATGACTGGGCAAAAAGCTTTATTGTCTAACTATACAGAGAAATTCAGTGGAAATGTCAGATTTGGAAACGATCATGATAACCCAAGAATCTCTAAATCCTTAGAGAGAGAAAGTAGAGAGAGAGACAATAGGAGCGCAAAGTAGTAAATCTCAATAATGTGCGTGTCAAAAGTTACAAGACACAAAGACCAAAGGGACTTAAATACCCTTGGTCAAATACAATACTGATAAGCACTAAACACAGTATTGACCAAGCTCTATAAATACAATGATTACTATAAAATCAGACCTAACAATCTCCCCCTTAGTAATCATTGGCGCTTTGGTCTTCAAAAATCATCTTCAAAATCAGCACGAACCAACAAAGCGACTTTCAGAAGCTTTCTGACTTTTAAGAAAAAATTTCTTCTCAGCATCTTGAATAATGAAATTTTCTTTCCTGCTTAAGCTCAAGACGATACACCTCTTTTGAATGATCTTGAATGAACTGTGGTGTTCGGAGCAGGAACAACAAAAGATTTTGTTGTAGCTGAGAGAATAGAATCTTTGAGCGAATCTTGATCAACAGATAAACATTTAAGCTCTTTGTCTCTTTAAGTTCTCCTTGACTTCTCCCCCTCATGACCTTGATGATCTTGATCAACTTGGTCATGCGAATGTTGGAGACGAGACAACGAAAGATCTGCAAAATCAAAGAAACAGAGAAAACAGGGGTGGTTTGTGTTCCACATGGGAGACACAAAGCAAGGTTTGCGTGCCATGCTTGATACGCAAAGCAAGGTTTGCGTGTCATGCTTGATGCGCAAAACAAGCTTTGCGGGCCATGTGTGAAGTGCAAAGCTGCCTTAGAAAAATTTTACCTTTGAAAGCTCTTTGACTCCCCCTACACAAATGCATTAGATAAGACAATTCGAGATAACATTCATGTAAATAAAATCAGACACTCCCCCTCAAAAACAGATATAATCTTTGAAATACATCTCTTTGTTCACTCCCCCTTGAATAATGCATAAACCCATTAAAATATATTTATGAGAACACAGTGATCAGAAATTAATGTAGAAAGAAAAATATACTGAATGTAAATTTTGAAACAACTAAACATATAAAATTTTAAATACTAAACAAATTAAATTTTACAGAGTAAAATATCACAAATTTATCAATCATTTGAAATCAAACATATGTTGTAAGATAAAAGAACGAGTTTAATTGCATATCAAGTTAAAACATGTTCAGTTTCAAAACTTCCAGCAATCTATTCAGTGTGCTCACATGCGAATCTTCGATTAGCTTCAAGAAAATGCAATTCTAAAAATATTATAGAGAACTTTGCATGTACTAACACTAAGCCATCAAGAATTATGATATTCATAAATTTACAGATTTATCGCAACTCAAACATATCACCAAGTATCATGAGATGTGTGCTCATTGGCATCTTTTAGCATTGTGCTCATTGGCATCTTAACATGAGTGTGCTCTTTGGCATCTTTTAAGCGCGTGCACTTTGGCATCTTTTTATCAAAAAGTTTATTAAGTAAAGAACATGTCGTAAACGTAACTTTCTATCTGACCTTATTGCAGGATTTGGGTCAGCCACTCCCAGACCAGTTGGCCTTAGGGGACTAGGTGTCAAGCACCCCTTGGAACTTACTCTCCCAGATCAGAAAGGCTACATCGACATATCCTAAACCCATTCATACCAGTAGAACATGACTTTCGATCTGGTTCTATTGAAGGATTTCTGTTCGATCACTCCCAGACCAATTGACCTTAGGGGACTAGATGACAAGCATCCCGAGAAACTTACTTTCCTAAACCAGAAAGGTCACAGGTACAAACTTTTAAACTTAGAGATTTCTGTATTTTAAGAATTTAATATTCATCTCAATCACTCAAATCAACGTCTAAATGCTTAGCCCATATTTTCATTCCAATCTAAAATTTTGATCGTTTAGATAGTCTAAGCAAAGTAAACTATAAAAATTCCGACTCACATATCTTTAAAGCAGAAATAAAAGTTTCAAACATGTTGCTGACTTTTCGATTTTTGTAAGACTTGAAATTTGACCATATAAAAACTTTAATATAAACAAAAGAAGATGAAAATTTATCCTAGACACATATTTTATTCAAAGGAAAGAAAAAATGTAAAACTTTACTTTATAGAATAAAATTTGTAAAGATTTAAACTTTTAATTAATATTTAGTTGGAACAAAATAAAATTCAACTTTTAATTAATATTTAGTTATAACATTATAAAAATAATTTGTGTCTCATATTGAAAGAAAATTTTAGGTAATACAAATTCATGAGATAGATAAACAAACTCAGATTCTTGAAACATTGAGAAAAACTGGAACACACCATCATTATCAGAGATAAATGCAGCGGAATTAAAATTGATGTACTCATAGTAACTCATTAAGTCAGAAGCTTAAACATTGAAGAACGAGTTCTAAACTGTTGTGTTTAGAAGTCAATGTCTATGAAGTGCGGGTCCTGAGCTGAATTACTCAGAAGCCAAAATTCCCTTACTCCCCCTTAACATGAGATGCCTGCACCTTTGAATCAGATAAAGATTTGGGTACCCACTTGAATTTCGGCCCTTGTTTGTTAGTTGCAGTTCTTACGGGGAAATAATGAGCAGATTTATCAGATAAAGCACGAGGAATATGATCAGAAAAATAATCACACTCATCAGAAGAGAAAGCATAATCATCAGAATTCGAATCTGAAGAAGAACATGAGACATATTTTGAAATTCGAAACATTTGCTTTCTAGAGTATTTTGAAATTTTATTACATGAAGCAAATGAATCACTGTAATAAAGTTTGTCTATACATTTATCCCCATCAACAAAAGATTCCTCAGATATTTGCTTCTTTCTCCAGATCTGTCTTGGCGACTTCCTCACAGTCCGATCTGAAGAATAAAAAACAGAAACATTATAATTTTCAGATAAAACAGAGTCATGTTTCTTTGACTTCCTTGATCTTCTTCTTTTATGTTTCTTTTTATAGAATTGATCATTTAGCAGTAAAGAATTATCAATAATTAAATTAGAAGATGAAACTTTATCAAAGAGATCAGTCTTAGCATTTGATATTGTAGAACTAGCCTCGGAATCTGAAGAATTTTGATAAAGGATTTTAAAATTTAAAACTTCCTTTTTATTTTCCTTGAAATCAGAAGAGATGTTAGAAATAGAATCTGATTTTTGAGAAAATATATTTTCTTCTAGACTTGAAGTCATAAAAGAAAGAATAATGTCAGATTCAATTTTCTTTAAAATATTTTGATCTTCTATCTGATCTTCAAGATCTATGATTTTTCTTTCTAATACTATCGGAGGAATATATTTATTCGAATCATAAGAGATTGGAGAACTATTTTCCTTAGAAGTATTAGGTGCATAAGGATTAATAAAATCATCAGATATTGAAGATTTGGTAGAAGATATGTCATTTAAAACTCTTTTTCCTCTTCTTGAATTTTCCGGAAAATATTTTGCATTTTCAGAAGTATAAACAAAAGGAATTTCATTTTTCTTTTTATATATCCTTTTCTAATTTTCAATATCTAAAATTTGCTTTTCACTAGTCCAAAAGAATTTGAATTGAGGACCATAGTGTGCAAGATTTAGATATTCGTATTTATATATAGTGGGAACTTCGTCTATCACTTTGTTTAAAAAATGAGGATTGTCAAAACCAAGTCCCCATCTATCCTTAATAGCTTCTTCACTCCTTGGCTTGTTCATGTAAATGGTTTGCTCAGATTGTTCTCTTTTATATAATTTCCTTTCTAAAACAATTATTTTGTCAGAAAGATTTTGATTGGAAGAAGTCAGATCAGTCAAAGAATCACGATAAGTCTGATTTGATTTTTCAAGATCAACTAACTGCTTTTGAAATTTCTCTTTTATATCAATTAAAATTGACTTTTCATCTTTAAAAGAAATTTACAGTTTCCCAATAAAATCAGACTTTTCTTGTTTTTTAAACTTTTCAGAAACCAACTTTGAACGCAGATCATGCAAGGCAGAGATAAAAACATTCATTTGAGATAAGAAGAAGTTATAGTTAAAATCAGATATTACCTCAGAACCATCAGATGAGGTATCATCTTCCTCATCATCACTTTGATCGTCACCAACAAGGCACATGGCTGCAGTCTCCTCATTTTCAGCCTCATCGTCTGAATGATCCAACCAGTACTCTTCTTCAGCTAACAGGACGGTTCCACTCAACTTCTTTTCAGCTAGAGCCAACTTCTTTCGGTAAAAATCAGCATTCTTTACCACTTTGACTCTGCAATCCTTGACCATATGTCCAGGCTTTCCACAGTTAAAGCAGTTTATCACCTTTTTGTCATCTTTCTTCTGATCAACTGTCTTAGCCTGTTCATACTTTGGAGTGTATGTCTTTGAAGAAGAACCAGTCTTAGAACCAGAAGTAAACTGCAGATTGTTTGACCCAGATCTGTTCTTGAACCGTTTCTGATAAAGCTGAGTTAAAAGAGTCATGGCCTTCTCTAGAGCTTCACCATCATCATCTGTAGACCCATCATAGGTTGATTCCGTCAAAGTTTGCTCAACCAGTTGGCTAGCAATAAGAGCAATGGGATCTACTGACTGAGGCTTATTCTTCTTATCCATCTTTGTCTTCTTCTCCATTAACATAGATTCATCTGTCATCAAGATTTCATATAACTCCTGAATTGGCATTGTTGAGATTCTAACATCGTTTCTCATTCTGTGGCAAGACTTGTTCCACTCAGGTTGTAACGCATTCAGAAACTTCAAGTTAGCCTCCAATTCAGTCTTGGTAACTTTAATCTTGAAAAGATCATTGATGACAGCCCAAAATCGATCAAACACACTCTTCAAACTTTCTCCATCCTTAGCTTGGAACTTCTCAAAGTTGTTCATGAATCTGGTCTGTCGTAACTGAGTAGACATAGCAGTACCAAGCATAATCTTCTTAAGTTGTGTCCACATCAGCATTGGATTATGTTTGAAACAATCGATTCTGTTATAAATGGAGTTGGGAAGAGCAAGGATTAGATTTGACTTAGCCAGACTATCTGCTTGATATCTCGATAACTCTTTAGGGTCATATCCACTTAAAGGTGTTTCAACTGCTGTAGCTGGAGTAGTAGCAGTAGCTGGGATTACTTTCATTTTCTTCACCATAGGACCCTCATACAAAGATTTCATCATGTTTTCCCCATTTGGTTGCCTTTCAATAAAGTTGATGAACCGATCCTGCCACTGTTCGAATTCGTTCTCATTGATCAGTACGGGTGGACGAGTATCAGACCCCAAAGACATCATGAGGTCATTCTTGTAGATCTGTGCTTGCAAAGACATCTTGAGAAAATAATCAACTCGAAGTGAATGACCGTCCCAAACTATATATCAGAAAATAAAAAATCAGATCAAATTGAAGTCTTAAAAAAAAATATTTCGTGAAAAATGAAATTTGAACAATACTTGTTATTTCGCAGTGAAAAAACAAAATATTTCCAAAGATGACCAAATTTTTTTTCTAGAAACGCAAACTAAGATAAGCGGATGCAGAGAGTAACGCAAAGTGAAGCTTTGCGGGTCAAGAGAGGAACGCAAATTGGAGCTTTGCGGGTCACACTAGAAACGCAAAGTGGACTTTGCGCATGTAGTAAGATCCGAGAACCTGACTTTGCGTGTGTCACTTGAGACGCACAATGAGCATTGCGGGTCCAACGTGAACCGAAAACCTGAAACACAAGAACAAAGATTAGTAGAACACGCGCAAACCTATATGAATGAAGCGCAAAGTGCATGAGTGAAACGCAAAGTGTATGAATGAAACGCAAACTTCAAAAACTCATATATTTTCGCAAAAATGATTAAAACAATTAAATTAAAGCATGTAAATCACCCACACATGCTCGAAAACAACATTCTAACAAATTTTGATTATCAAATTTGATTAAAAACCACTAAATCTCAAACTCGAAAATGAAACAGTACGTTGAAAACAACTTTCAGAAAAACGCAAAATCTCAAAATCGAATATTTAAACTTGAATTTTATGCAAACCAATATGAATCAAGTATGAACGAATATTAAAAACGCATCTAAAGAAATCAAAATCAACCAAATTCGACCACAAACACTTCCAAATTTGATGAAAAATCAAGAAAACGAGATTTTCTTGAAAAGTTCAAGAAAATCGATCAAATTTTCGATTTCAATCAACAAATTCAGAAAAAGTAAATCAATCTCTCAAGCCTCTCAAGATCTAGTATGCTCTGATACCAATTGATAACCCAAGAATCTCTAAATCCTTAGAGAGAGAAAGTAGAGAGAGAGAGACAATAGGAGCGCACAGTAGTAAATCTCAATAATGTGCGTGTCAAAAGTTACAAGACACAAAGACCAAAGGGACTTAAATATCCTTGGTCAAATACAATACTGATAAGCACTAAACACAGTATTGACCAAGCTCTATAAATACAATGATTACTATAAAATCAGACCTAACAGATCAGCTTTCACCTATCTTAGGATATGGTGACATTATTCAAGACAACATAACGATATGTAAGGTGAGTTATGTCGAAGGCTTGGGGCACAACTTATTTAGCATTGGTCAATTCTGCGATAAAGGGTTAGAGGTCAACTTCAAATCTAAGAGTTGCTTGGTTCGTACTGAAGACGACACAGAACTCTTAGGTGGACATCGAAAGACAAACCTATATACCATCAACTTGTCCAAAGTTCAGATTGACAATCAAGTTTGCTTAATGACAAAAGCTTCAACGCAACAAAGTTGGCTCTGGCACAGACGTTTATCTCACTTGAACTTTCGTTATATCAACAAGCTGGTTAGTGGGAAATTGGTAAAAGGACTTCCTGAGCTGAAATATGAGAAAGAACACTTATGTGCTGCATGTGAGAAGGGTAAGATGAAGAGAGTCACGCATAAACCGAAGCCTGAACCAAGCACTAGTTCTCCGTTAGAATTGTTACATATGGATTTGTGTGGTCCAATGAGAACTCAGAGTTTGGGTGGAAAGAAATACGTGTTGGTTATTGTGGACGATTACTCAAGATACACCTGGGTCAAATTTCTTCGATCAAAAGATGAGACTCCCGAAGTTCTCATTACTTTCTTAAAGACGACCCGGGTGAATATGCAAAGACAAGTCAAGTTTCTTCGAACGGACAACGGCACAGAGTTCAAAAGCAAGATTGTTGAAGAATATCTCGAATCGGTCGGGATATCACATCAGTACTCTACTGCTCGAACGCCTGAACAAAATGGAGTAGTCGAAAGGCAAAATCGGACACTAGTCGAGGCCGCTCGGACTATGCTTAGCCAATCGGACTTACCTCTATTCTTGTGGGCAGAAGTTGTGTCAACTGCATGTCATACTCAAAATCGATCCATGATACACCGCCGTTTTCAAAAGACTCCATATGATCTGATCAACAACAGAACACCAATAATCAAGTATTTTCACATATTTGGGTGTAAATGTTTTGTGCTTAACGATAGAGAGAGTCTAAATAAATTCAGTGCTAAGGCGGACGAGGGTATCTTCATTGGTTATTCTTCAACATCGGCAGCATATCGTGTTTATCTAAAGAAGTCAAAGACAGTTGTCGAGAGCATCAATGTAACATTTGATGAATACATGGCTTCTGAACAACTCAGTTCAGAACCCGTTATCACTTGAGTATTAGCTTCTGGGCAGATCAGTCCAGAACCTGCTTCTACAGCCAATAATTCGAATAACGCTTCTACATCTATTTCACATTTAACTGATTTAGATTTGTTATTTGAATTCTTTTATGATGAGTTTCTAGGGTCTAATATACCTAAATCTGCTGTGACTGACAGGTTTGAAGATACAAGTTGCAATCATCCTGTCACTTCAGATGTCATAACTGAACCTGTATCCCCCGTTCAGTCAGAAACTCATGTTCCATTGAATACTCCTACAGTTGAAGATGTACAAGTAAATGTTGAGCCATAAGTAACTGTTTAAGTTGGGTGTAATACAATGTCTACTCAACAGCCAGAGTCTGCTGTTCCAACTGACGCTTCTGCACCTGAAACTTCAACTGCAAAGCCCCCTCCTGTTATTCAAACTGAAGAGTCTGACAGTGGATTTATAGATGATGATCATGTTCAATCAGTATCTACTCCACTCCCTCATGAGTATCGCTGGACCAAAGAGCATCCATTACACCAAGTAATTGGAGATCTCAACAAGCCTGTACAAACTAGGTCAGCCACTCTTAATCAATGTATGCATGACTCATTCCTCAGTAAGATTGAGCCAACGCGAGTATGTGAGGCTCTTGCTGATTCGGACTGGGTATCTACCATGCAAGATGAGTTAAATTAGTTTGAAGCCCTAAAGGTTTGGAGATTAGTTCCTAAGCCAGAAGGTTAAACCGTGATCGGCACTAAATGGGTATTCAAAAATACAAAGGATGAAGATGGTATCGTCATAAGAAACAAAGCTAGACTTGTTGCCAAAGGTTACCGGCAAGAGGAAGGCATAGATTACGATGAGACGTATGCTCCAGTAGCGCGTATAGAAGCAATCCGCATGTTTCTAGCCTACGCAACTCATAAGAATTTCACAGTCTTTCAGATGGATGTGAAAACAGCTTTTCTGAACGGCATTCTTAAAGAGGAAGTGTACGTGTCTCAACCAGAAGGGTTCGTTATTCCAGATAAGCCAGATCATGTCTACATCTTGGACAAAGCCCTGTATGTTTTAAAACAAGCCCCTCGAGCATGGTATGATGTTCTATCTAAATTCTTGGTCAAGTTCGGTTTTTCTAAAGGTAAGGTTGATACCACTTTATTCATCAAAAAGGAAAAAGTCGATATCATCCTTATTCAGATATATGTTGATGATATAATATTTGGTTATACTAATCCTAAATATTGCAAAAACTTTTCTAACCTCATGGTGTCACGTTTTCAAATGAGTAAGATGGGAGAGATGAATTTCTTTCTCGGATTACAAGTTAAACAATTTTCTACGGGGATTTTTATTAATCAATCTATGTACATTTTGGACATTCTTCGTAAGTACAAAATGGAAAATTGTAAACCAATTGGAACCCCGATGGCACCAGGTACTAAGATCAGCACTGATCCTTCAGGTAAAAGTGTTGATGTTAGAACTTATAGAGGTATGATAGGATCGTTAATGTATCTTACCTTTAGTAGACCGGATATTATGTTTTCAACATGTTTATGTTCTAGATATCAGGCTGCTCCCAAAGAATCCCATTTGGCTGCTGTCAAATGGATTTTTAGATATCTAAAGGGCACTGCAGACCTTGTTTTGTGGTATCCTAAGGATACTGGGTTTCAACTGACTGCATATTCAGATGCAGATCATGCAGGTTGCATGTTGGATAGAAAGAGTAGTTCTGGTCACGCTCAATTTATTGGAGACAATCTCGTTAGCTGGGCTTCAAAGAAACAATTATGTGTCTCCACATCGACTGCTGAAGCAGAGTACGTAGCTGCTGCTAGTTGCTGCTCTCAAGTCCTGTGGATGCGAACACAACTACGAGACTATGGATTCAAATTTGACAAAATTCCAATATATTGTGACTCGAAGAGTGCAATCTCAATATCTGCTAATCCTGTCCAACATACGAAAACCAAACACATTGATGTCAGGTATTATTTTATAAAAGATAATGTAGAAAAAGGAACAATTGAACTTTATTTTGTAAAAACAGATTATCAACTTGCAGATTTATTTACCAAACTCTTAGATGAAAAGAGATTTAATTTTCTTGTCTCTAAGCTTGGTATGTTAAATCTAAAACATAATCAGTTGTTACCTACTAAAGTTACGTATTGTTATTTTTCTTCATTTTCTTTATTTTATTGTCTGAAGGATATCTGCACTTTAATTGTTTGCTCATGCTTTCAGGAGGAGTAAGAGAAGATTTTAGATGATCTACATTCATTTGAGGGGAGCATAACTAATTTCTGCATTTTACTTAACTGACAAATTTTTTTGTGATGCATGATTTTAGGGGGAGCATATAAGTCAAGTCAAAGGAGTAAAACTATGATTTCTGATTATTTCAGATCAGAACTCCTACTTTAAAAGTTTTATTGCTTTATGTCTTTTATTTTATGTGAATAAAAATTGCTTTGATTAGACTTTGAGACTTGTGCAGGATGAGAGAAGATGACACGATCATATCTTTATGACTACAACTGACTTCATGAGATTTAAGATAAAGCGAAAAAGGTTAATTTCTTATCTTAATCTCATATATGGTTGAAAGAAGGACAACTTTCAATCATAGAAAACATG
Organism: Arctium minus; assembly: GCA_954870635.1. Taxonomy (NCBI): domain Eukaryota; kingdom Viridiplantae; phylum Streptophyta; class Magnoliopsida; order Asterales; family Asteraceae; genus Arctium; species Arctium minus. The sequence continues at coordinate 22,557,900 of OX941090.1, read as the reverse complement.
TTCTTAAATGTTCAAACCACTTCCCGATTCTTAAACAGATTTTATAATTTGGAAGTGTGATTTTAAATGTTTTCATTTTATTTTTGTGCTTAATTGATAAACAAACCGTGTGTTTCCAAAGATAAATACTTGTGTATTGTCTTTTCTATATACTTTCAAGTATTCACACACACCGGTTTGATTTCTTGTTCAAATTGTTCTTACCATGTCTCATATTGAAACGTATTTTCGATGGTAAGACACCCCACTTGTATTTCAAAGAATTTTGAACGATATTTCATTTCGAAACGTCATTTCAAGAATGTCTATATTTTGTTTCGTATGGACAATATCCGTTGTTTTTGATTGCTATATCATTCATTTCTGATCATTTTCATACAATGTCAGATTTTCAAACAAGTCTTTTGCATTCATATTCTTTCATTCAATACACTTGTTTGAAAATACTTCAATGTTTAAAAATGCTCAAATCTTCATGATTATATTCTGAGCATACATATATCTGACCCATGTTTTATAAGTCTTAAATGTTTAAGATAAACCATTATGAGCAACATATGCTTTGTAGGACTGGGTTCTTTGTGCTAGGACTTAAATGAACTTCTATGGATTCACGTTAACCAGTGTTTCCTACCCAAGAAGTTAATCTTTTACAGATTGAGTGTGAGGAGTCGAAAAGAAATGAGTGTGGGGGTGATGAGGTAGAATGTAAAAGAGAGTTCGGTTAGTAGTGAGCTTAATGATTAAAAAGAAAGAGGGTGTGAGATTAGAGTAAAAGAATATCAAACTATGCACCAACTACTTTCTGAGTAGGGCAACCACATTACTAATGTTTCACAATTCTTTGTGAACATTATTGAAACAGGCAAATAGCCCATGGCAACTCTTGCTTAAACCCCACCAACCACTCATTTTCTTCTCAAAAAGAAAATGTTTCATATTTTTCTTGGGACGCAACATATAATCTATCTGGTTTTCATTTGGAAAATCTGGATATTGAAAAAGAAGGAAGTATGCCCCACCTTCGAAATTTAATCATGCACATTGAGTCTGTGTTTATCTACTGTTGTCTCAGTGGTTTACACAATGTTGAGCATTATTAAAAGCAATAATTCATGCTTAATTCTTTCTATGCGTGCACGAACACACCAGGAATTTGTTTCTTTGTCATAACATTCATAGAAATTGCGTTTGTGGTGTTTAGATGATTGGATGGAAGCCCTGGGGGAGTGAACATCAAAAAGCTCCTTATATTGTGTATTCGTTACACACAGTGACTTTGTGTTACAGACAGGCATTTTAACTAATTCATATGTTGATTCAGGAGTTACATGTTCTTATTTTGTCTGGATTTGCAAAGATCTAGATGAATACTTGGTTATGGATCACATAATCAGAGGCTCTTGAAAGATCAGTGGTCAGAACATAATTTCAAAGACATTCCTTGGAAGAAAAGTTTTGATGATATAGATGCTCAAATCATCAAAAAGGGGGAGATGATATCAAGAAATGTTAAAGTTTTGAAGTTTGGGGGAGATGATATCAAGAAATGATAAAGATTTGAGAGATGATTTTCAGTAATGTCCAAGTTAGAAGATTCAAAATAAAGATTTGAAGACGATCAAAGAATTTCTGAAGATTTGAGGAAATTTTCTTTGAAGATTATTTGCTAAAGCAATTCGATCTGATTCTGAAGATAATTTCTTTCCAAAGTCTGAAAGTATTATTGTGAAAGTTTTGAGGAGATTGTTAATCGTTTGAAGACAGTTTTGGAAAGAATATCATCAAAGAAAAAGGGGAGATTGTACTGACAGAGCTTAAAGTGAAGACTGAATTGCTAGATCTTTCAACAGTGATCTTGAATCCAAAGGGGGAGATTGTTAGAGCATAAATCTGTTGGATACAAGATCAAGAAGACTGAAAGGTCAAGGTCAAGAAAGTCAAAGCTGAAGAAAGTCAAATCTCATCAAAGTCAAAGTCTTTTGTAATAAAAGTCAAATTGTTTTTGTATTTGTATTTTGTTCTTGTATTAGTTGTAGGTATAAATACCTTGTCTTTGTATTTTCATTAAGAAGTCTGATAATAGTGAGAAAGAGAGAGAATACGTTTGAGAGAGAATTCTGTAGAGAGAGTGAGTTTTAGAGAGAGAAAGTGTAAACGTTGAATTTGAAAGAAATCAAATAGGTAATTGATTTGTTAAATCTTGTTTGTTTGATTATCTTGTTTTAGAAACTAGAATCTGGAACACACAAGATCAAACTCTATAGCTGACCATGTGTTTTAAGGATTTCCATATTATATTGTTTTCTAAATGTGATCACAAACCAACCGGTTGCTTGGAGTCATTATAATCTGACATCCGACATGAATCGTTAACTCTTCATCATTACAAGATATACAAAGAAAAAGGAAATTTGAATTCACAAGTTTGCCTTACATATCTCACGACTAGAATGATTCGAGTATCTACTCAATTAATTTAGCATACGTTGATTCTGATAAAGCTTCTTTATCTCATAAACATCCTCATTGGGTAACGTTTTTTTTCATCATTGATAAATATGAAGGTTATACCGTAGTCACCACATAACGCACTTAACATTTATGTTGCACTAGTCAATATGATCAAGTACACATACATGTATCGGTAGATTCACAATAACATTGGCCAGATGTAATTGTCAATGCACCATACATGAGGGTTCTTGTCACCACCAATTAACGCATGTGCTTACATCAACTCCTCCTAGGTGACAACCTTAGGTATCCCATTTCAAGGATTCTAGTTGTTATATTTCATTTCTCATGCCTATAGCCATCTTAAACAATAAGTATATCGTCAAAACATACTTGTGATAAGATTGATATTTAAATCCACAGTTTATCATGTCTGTCAAACTTTTGACGCCCTTGCATTAGACCTGATTTAAGTCATACACTTAATAATACAAGTTTGCAGCATTTGCTCTTATGTAAATGTGTATGATGAATTTAATCCAAATTTATTGGATTTTCACAAAACATTCTTTGAGCATGGAATCAGTAGCATTACTATGGATGCATGTGGAATCAGTAGCATTACTACGGTTGCATAGACAATTGAACATAGTCATCCATTTTCATACTGATACTCATTTCTTGGAAAGACACCCCCACATTTCGTGGTATTCAATCTTTCCATGTCTTGATTTTCTTTCTCCTATGTATGCTAATAGAAGTTACGAGCCAATAGCAATGCCTATTTCTCACTTGATAGCACCACAACATTTGAGTTGTCTTGTTCTACTAATTGAGATATGTATGCAGTGTTGCTTAGTGAATCAACATATTCACGACCATGATCACCTTATCATATAGTAAACTAGTGATCTACATCTAGCTTGTATATAATAAAATTCTATAAGCTTATCATTTGGTTTGACTCATACAACTCACATAGTCATGATATGTTATATTTGTTCTTATAAAACAATTCATAACACTTCCCCACAATTCTGGGCACTGTTAACAAACCTCAGAGACTCATTCTTAACAATTTATTTCCCTTTATATGTAGGAATCAGTGAGTAAAAGTCACTTTGGTTCTTAACACCACATGTGACAATTATCCCCATTAAACCAAAATCACATCAATTTCAAATTAGTGTTTAGGCATAAGGAGTTACTAGATAAAGTCATCAACCAATTCGCAATGCGAACTAAAACACTACCAATCTGAGCATAAGTTTTCCATTCTTCCATGTATCCTTGAGCGAGTATCCAACTCTTATTTCACCTCATGTGGGATTCATATCCCAACATCATGTTTTAAGACATATTATGAGATATCGTGTTTATCTTCCTAGATGTATATTTTTTTCTGACTACCAAGGTTTTAATTCATGCACAATTATTTGAAACATCAATTTTAAAATAACATAGTTATCATTGGTAATCAAAACTTTACAACAACATAATCTTAAAATTAATTTCAAATCAAGTTACATCAATGATAAACTAAACAAAGTTGCTAGCCCGAGAGCTCTCACTTTCTGATATCTCAATAACATCATTAAGCTGCAATTGGTATACCTGGCCTACATCCTCAGTGTAGCCCAAGGTACCACATGGCCCTAATATCAGTTCTTGGGAATGGAATCCGATCATATATCCTTCTCTATTCAGTATTTCAACGGATACAAGTTTCATGGATGCTTTAGGAACATGAAGGCCATCTTTCAATGTCAAGGTCTTCCCAGTTGTGAATCTTAGTATAACTGTCCCCATGCCGATAACCCTTAATCGTTGTCGATTGATCAGAACCACATTTATTGCGATACTTTGATATTTAACAAAATTAGATCGAGAGTTGGTTACATGACTATCAGTTCCCGAATCCAAGAACCATCCTCGAGAATCGGATATTCTTGTTTCTCGGGTAAGAAACCAATCGTCCCATGGACCTGACCCAAGGATCTTTTTCCATGACCTCTTCGCATGGAACTATTTGCAGTTCTCGCCATTTCGATTTCTGAAATTCGATAATACTACCAATTAGAACTAAAGTTGTTTCAAGAGCAAATTGGCTCAATGACGAGCTTAAACCCATCCTCAATTTCTCAAAACCCCATAATATATGGGGTTTTTTCTCGTCAACTCGTCAAAAGGTGAAGTTCATTTTTTATTATTATTTATAAACGAATAGTGAATAGATGTAGATTTTTAAATTACACGTGGAATAAAAAATGATAGGTTTTCAAATTGACAACCCCAACAATATTCTCTAATTCGACTTTACTCGAACTTTAACATAAACATTCACTATCACATAAATTTAAAGAAATCTTGAAGTTACACCTCTTTGTATAAACAATTCAACACATGTTGAAAAACCAAACTAATTCCATCGTAATTGGGATTTCAACAAAAAATGAAATAAAAGGACGGTCATCATAGATTTAATCATGAAAGTAAATCATGCATGACTTTTTTTTTTTTGTGTTCTTCCAACACGTGATACATAAAAGTAAAGACCACATGTAATTTGCAACGGGGTAACATTTAAATAGAAGCTCCATTGTCATCTCGGGAGAAACCTAATACTTTTGTCATATATTTGAATATCATATGTTGGGAACTGAAGAATAACTCAAGTGGTTAATGCTGTTGGTTGAGATTTACTACTGCTAGAAGACTTCAAATTTAATACTGCTGAGTATTACTACTGCTTGTAGAATTAATACTGCTAGTCAAAGTTAGTGCTGCTTGAACAAAGTTAGTACTGCTTAGCTAGTTAGTACTGCTAGTGGTTAGTGCTGCTCAGTAGTTAATGCTGCCAAGACTTAATGCTGGTTATAAGATATTTTGAAGATAATGATGAAGAGATCGTGGGAAAAGATAAACAAGGATATTCTGAAGATAAACATGGAAGATATACTGAAGATATTTTATTTATTTGTAATTATCTTTTTGTTCAGTATATGTATAGTTTTGATAGCTTAGATACAGAAGGATAGATAGACAGATTTTAATTCTAAGTTCTATAGAGAATCAACCACAAGGCATAGTTCCTAATTCTAGAGAAGTAGAATTCGTCTTGAAAGAGTCTGTTCTTCAAGATTGAGGTTGAGTGTGTAATCTTGTGATTTTAATACAAGTTTGCAAAGTGTTTATTATATACTGTTTGTTTACTGTTTTATTAAATATCAAAGTGTTATTCCGCAACTTCTTTGATATTGTTTCTGAGACTTTATTCTTGTTAAGAATTTGATCCTGACAAGTGGTATCAGAGCCTGTTCTCTCAGAAACATCTATTCACTCATCATGGAAAACTTTGCAGAATCAAACAGTACTCTAGTCTCAAAGGTTCCAATGCTCAGACCCAATGAATTCGATATGTGGAAGATCAGAATCAAGCAGTACATACTCCTCACTGACTATTCTATGTGGGACATTATTGAGAATGGCCCTTCTGAAGCAGGAAAGATTGGTGCAGATGGAAAGAGAACTCCACCAAAAACTGATGCTGATAGAAAGGCTAGACAAACAGAGATGAAAGCCTTGAGCACTTTGCTCTTGGCTATCCTCAATGAATACCAACATCAGTTCTGCAACTGCACTGATGCTGAGATGCTCTGGAATGCTCTTGAGAAGAGATTCTCAGGTACCAAAAGTACCAAGAGAAATCAGAAAGCCATTCTGAAGCAACAATATGAAAATTTTATGTCAACCAAGAATGAGTCCATGACTCAAACTTTTCACAGGTTCAACAAGCTTGTTGGTGAACTTGCTACAGTGGGAGTACAAATTAATCAGGATGATCTGAACAGAAAGTTTCTAAGGTCCCTGAGTGATGAATGGACCATGTATACTGTGTCTTTCAGACAGAATGATCAACTGGAAGAAAAGGAACTTGATGATTTGTATAATGATCTGAGAGTTTTTGAATCAGAGGTAGAGGCTAAGAAAATGCCTTCTGGGTATGTTCACAATGCTGCACTTCTTTCAGCATCAACTGATTCTACCTCCATCCCTGAATCAGTTAGTACTGCCAATGCAGCACCTCAAGATAAAGGCACTGAAACTGTTTTTGAAGCCTTTCTAGCAAGTCATGGAAACTCTTCTCTCATTAATGATGACCTGGAACAACTCCATCCAGATGATCTTGAAGAGATGGACATTAAATGGCAGATGGCCATGCTCTCTATGAGAGTTAAGAAGTTCATCAAAATAACTGGAAGGAACAACTTCTCACAAAGAAAAGAAGATGGAGCAGGTTTTGACAAGACAAAGGTGGAATACTATAAATGCCATCAGAAAGGACACTTTGCTAGAGAATGCAGAAGTGGAATGCCTCAGAACAATAACCATCAACAAGCTCAATCTGGAAGCTTAAATAGTAACAGAAACTCTGCACAAGCCCTTGTCTCTCAACAAGGCATGGGGTTTGATTGGAGTGATCAAGCTGAAGAGGCCATCCAGAACCAAGCTCTAATGGCAGAGGTGTCTGATCTCCCAACAGAGGTAACTTCCAATCTTTGTTCTCAAAATTGCATTAACACCGTTAAGAGGTATAGGGATCACAATCAGAACATGAGTGATAACCTTAAGAGATTGGAAAAGGACATAAAAGATTATGTCAGGATAGTTGAGAGATTTGAAGAACAGATTAAGGGTTTTCAAGCCAATGAGCTTCAACACTCTTATGACACAAACTACTGGAAGTGGGAGAAAGACCAGTATGAATTTAAGCTTAAACAGAAAGAAGAGGAGAATGAGAAGATAAAAAGGGAGTTTGAGAAAGCCAAGCTGGATATTGAGAAATTTTCAAATGCTTCTAAAGCAATGGACTCTTTGCTCCAAACTCAAATCCATGACAAACTTAGAAGAGGAATAGGGTACAATACCACACCACCACCCTATAACAACAACTATATCCCTCCAAGTTCAGATTTGTTAGAAACAAAGGATAGGAAGGACCTACCTAAGGGAGCCACTGAGATAGATCCCTTAGATGAAGTAGTTGTTAAGGATAAAACTGAAAAAGAAGGTGTCAAGGATAAAGACAACATTGTGAGTAGTGAGATTCCTATAGATAACCACATAATCACCAATGAGGGATCTGGAAAGCATTGGATCAAATCCAATGAGATAGAGAAGACTGAGGAAAAGAACAAGAAGGTTCACTATAAGCAGACCACTGTTGTGAACCCTATCCCTTGCAAACAGTGTGCATGCAATAAATTTAAGCCCCAAAAACATGATAAACCAAAGGGAAATCAAAGAAACTGGAACAACCAATGGGCACAAAACAAGGCATTGATCTAAGTAAAATCAATAGACCAAAGCCTTGTTTCATATGTGGAAAGTTAAACCATTTGGCTAAGTACTGTTACTTTAACCCTATTAACCAACAGATGAACTTTCAAAGATTTGTGCAAAAACCTGTTGGTCATAGGAAGGCTGGAAAGAAACATGTGGTGAAGAAACCTGTTGGAAACAAAGGCCCCATGAAGAAAAAGGTTTTGAATGAAAGTATTAAAATGTGGGTGCCTAAAAGCACTAAAACTGTTAGTGCTGCTGACAGAGATAGTGCTGCTAGAAGCATTACTGCTGCTACCAGTGTTAGTACTGCTGAAAATTTTAATGCTGCTAATACTGTTAGTACTTCTTCAAAGATGAATACTGCTAAGCATGCAAGTGCTGCTAGTACTTCTAAAAACAGTACTACTTCTAGCAAATGTGTTTCCAAGCCTATCATTGTGACAAAGTACTCCAGAAATGAGGAGTCAAAGTTTAAAAATCTTGTCAAGAAAGAATGCAAGTATTTTGATGAGAAAGGGGTACCCAAGACCACTTTGGCTTGGGTTCCTACTTCAAACTAACTGATTTATCCTATGTGCAGGGCAACCAACAGCTCAAGGGAAAGAGCATTTGGCATGTTGATAGTGGTTGCTCTAGGCACATGACAGGTAACATGTCATGCCTTCAGGATTTCAAGCATATCAATGGAGGACATGTTGCTTTTGGAAATGATTTTACTGGAGGTAAAATAAGTGGCAAAGGTAATGTCACAAAAGGTAAGATGACATTTGAGGATGTCTACTATGTTGATCAATTGAAGTACAACCTGTTAAGTGTATCACAGGTTTGTGACAAACAACATAGTATATTATTTACTAACACAGAGTGTATGATCCTTGCTCCAGGGTTCAAGGTAGTTGATGAAAGCATGATACTACTTAGAACTCCAAGAAAGGACAATGTTTATTGTCTAGATATGGACAATGTTGATAGTAATTCATCCCTGAACTGTCTTGTTTCAAAAGCTTCTGTGGATGAATCCTCTCTTTGGCACAGAAGGATGTGTCACATGAATTTTAAGACTATGAACAAACTTGTTAAAAACAACCTTGTAAGAGGTTTACCTTCAAAAGTCTTTTCATGTGATGATCATTGTGTGGCTTGTCTTAAAGGCAAACAGCACAAAACTTCTCATAAGACCAAAGAGTTAAATTCTATTTCTTCTTGTCTCCAGTTATTGCATATGGATCTGTTTGGTCCTACAAATGTTATGAGTATAGGCAAGAAAAGACTTTTGAAGGTAAACCTTTATCCTAAGGATGAGACAAGTGGACTGCTCAAATCCTTTATCCTAAGAATTGAAAACCAAACTAATCAAAAAGTAAAAGTCATTAGATCAGATAATGGGACTGAATTTAAAAATCTTGATCTAAACACCTTTTGTGAAGCGAAAGGCATTCAGAGACAATATAGTGCCCCTAGGACTCCTCAACAGAATGGAGTTGCTGAGAGGAGAAATAGGACACTAATAGAGGCTGCTAGATCTCTGTTGGCTGATTCAAAATTGCCAATTACCTTCTAGGCTGAAGCAGTTAATACTGCTTGTTATGTCCAAAACAGAGTTCTAGTAGTCAAGCCAAAGAACAAGACCCCATATGAGGTTTTCAAACCTTTTGGGTGTCCTTGTACTATTCTCAATACCAAATCTCACTTAGGTAAGTTTGATAGCAAAGCAGATGATGGTTTTCTTGTTGGTTACTCATCTCAGAGTAAGGCTTACAGAGTCTTTAACTCTTCTTCTAGAATAATTGAAGAAAGTGACAATGTCAAATGCAATGAGAACACACCAAATCCAATTGGGTCTGGTCCTCAGTGGCTATTTGACATTGATTCACTAACTAACTCTTTTGGTGTCAGTAGTGATGATTATACAGGATCAGGGAGTGGAGGATCAGGAACTACACAAGTTCAAGACAGTTTATCTCAACCTGTGATCTTTCCCATACCCACAGTGGATCCTGTTGAAGACTGTGAAAAGGAACCATCTATTGAACCAAGTCAGAGTGAAGAAGAAAGTACAGATGAGGAGACTCAAGTCAATAAGGAATCAGAAGTAGCTGCTGAAAACAACTCAGTTGAGTTGAATGACTCAAATCTAGAGGTGGTACTTAATGAAGAACCTTATCATCACACCAGAATTTAAAATAATCATCCTCCACAACTGGTAATAGGAGATATATCCTCTCCTATGATGACTAGAAATCAAAGCAGGCTACAAGAATTGCAAGATCAACAGCATACAGTGCTTTCTTGCTTTTTATCCCAGTTTAAGCCTAAGAAGGCACATGATGCTATGAAAGAATCTAGTTGGATAGAAGCAATGCAAGAAGAGCTACTGCAATTCAAACTACAAGATGTTTGGGATCTGGTAGACCTTCTTAAAGGACAAAGAGCAATAGGAACAAAATGGGTCTTCAGGAATAAGAGAGATGAAAGAGGTATTGTGATAAGAAATAAAGCAAGGCTGGTGGCTCAAGGGTATACACAAGAAGAGGGAATAGACTATGATGAAGTATTTGCACCTGTGGCCAGGATAGAAGCAATTAGATTATTCCTGGCTTATGCTTCTTATATGAAATTCAAAGTCTATCAAATGGATGTGAAAAGTGCATTTCTCTATGGCTCAATTGAAGAAGAAGTATATGTCTGTCAACTACCAGGGTTTGAAAACCCAAGCTATCCAGACAGGGTATACAAAGTGAAGAAAGCACTTTATGGACTGCATCAAGCTCCAAGAGCATGGTATGACACACTGTCATCCTATCTCTTGGAAAATGGGTTTGAAAGAAGAGTCATTGATAAGACTCTATTTATCAAAAGAAAGAAGAAGGATATCTTGTTGGTCCAAATCTATGTTGATGATATCATTTTTGGATCCACAAGAGACAAGATGTGCAAGGAGTTTGAGGAACTAATGCATCAAAGGTTCAAAATGAGTTCCATGGGGGAACTTACTTTTTTCCTTGGACTCCAATTTCAACAGAAGTCAGATGGAATCTTTATCTGTCAGTCCAAGTATGTGCAGGACATTCTAACCAAGTTTGGTTTCTCAGATTCAAAACCTGCCAGCACACCTATGGAGACACACAAGCACATAACAGCAGATCTTGAGGGGGAGGATATGGATGTTCATCATTATAGATCCATGATTGGCTCTCTCATGTATCTTACAGCCTCTAGGCCAGATATAATGTTTCCAGTCTGTGTATGTGCAAGATTCCAAGTTAGGCCAAAGCAATCTCACTATCAATCTGTCAAGAGGATATTCAGATATCTCAAAGGGCAACCCAGACTGGGACTTTGGTTTCCTAATGACTCATCCTCTTACCTACTTGCATACTCAGATAGTGATCTAGGTGGAGCAAACTTGGACAGAAAATCTACTTCTGGAGGATGTCAGTTTTTGGGTGCAAGACTAGTTTCTTGGCAGTGCAAGAAACAAACCACAGTGTCTACATCTACAACAGAGGCAGAGTACATAGCAGCTGCAAGTTGTTGTTCTCAAGTCTTATGGATTCAAAATCAAATGTTGGACTATGGGGTAATCTTTCTACACACTCCAATTTTTATTGATAACAGCAGTGCTATTAGCATTGTGAATAATCCTGTCAAGCACTCAAAGACAAAGCACATTGAAATCAGGTATCACTTCATAAGAGACTGTAATGAAAAGAAACTTATTCAAGTTGTAAAGGTTCATACTGACAACCAGTTTGCTGATCTATTCACCAAACCCTTTGATGTGGGTAGATTCACTTTCTTGGTAACAAGTGTGGGAATGATCAACTCTGAATAAACTCCTTATTAAAAAGTGGTTCAATACCTGTACATTATGTATTCTTGGTGGTCCTCATCATTCTCTTCAGGGAATTCATAGCAGTCCTCAGTTCATCTTAAGTTGAAAAGAGTAAGCATTGTTAATACTGCCAATGCATTGTTAATACTGCCAGTGCATTGTTAATACTACCAATGCATTGTTAATACTGCCAGTGCATTGTTAATACTGCCAATGCATTGTTAATTCTGTCAATGCATTGTTAATACTGCCAGTGCATTGTTAATACTGCCAATGCATTGTTAATACTGCCAGTGCATTGTTAATACTGCCAGTGCATTGTTAATACTGCCAGTGCATTATTAATACTGCTTTCAGTTAATACTGCTTTCAGTTAATACTGCTTTAAGTTAATACTGCTTTAAGTTAATACTGCTTTCAGTTAATATTGCTTTCAGTTAATACTGCTTTCAGTTAATACTGCTTTCAGTTAATACTGCTTCGAGTTAATACTGCTCTCAGTTAATACTGCTCTAGGTTAATACTGCTTATGTCCCGAATACTATAAATACCCTTTACCCGCCTAAACGTTCATAACGACTCTTTGCATACTGTTCACTTGCGCTCTAAACCCTTTCTCTCTCAAGTTCAAAGTTTTCAGGCAAGAATCTTCAAGGTCAATGGCATCCATGGCGTTCATAGACGAACACAATGAAATAGCGATGCTCCAAAGGCTAAAACAAGCTGAAGGTTTTCACCAGATAGTCGACTTTCTGAAGTCAAGCCATATTGCCCATGCTCTCACTCTATCTCCTACCATCTTCATAGAGCATCAGAGGCAATTCTGGGCAAATGCCACCATTGTTACTGAGAATGGTGCGCAAATGATCAAAACAAGGGTGTGTGACAAACCCTTGACAGTTACTGAAGAGGTACTTCGCATTAGTCTACGTCTAGACGATGCCTCTGGTATAACTTCTATCTCTAATGATGAACTGTTTTCTACTCTTACAAGAATAGGGTATGGAGGCCCATTGGAGGTGTTCAAATTCTCAAAAGCCAAATTTTCACCCCAATGGTGTTTCTTTGTCCATATCCTTATGCACTGTATATCTAAAAAGACTACTGGATGGAGTGAGTTCAGTAGCACCATTGCTTATGCTTTGGTATGCTTAGCCACTGCCAGAAAGTATAATTTTTCACAAATGATTTTTAATGATCTTGTCTCAAACCTGGGAAGTAAAAAGAGCTTTTATATGTACCCCAGGTTTGTCCAAGAAGTTATTAACCATGAATTGACGGATATACCTCATTTTGATGGGGTATATGTACCAAAAATTCCCAAAGGTAAGGTCTTTTCAAACATGAAAAGATCCCCTCTGGACTCGGAAGGAGTTGACACCCCATTGTTCTCTACAATGATGGTGGTGTCCCAAACTGATGTAGGTATGGCAGCAGGGTCAAGGCCCCCATTAGACCAACCCACTGCTAGTCAATCCCAACCTTCCCACTCTAAATCACTTCCCCAGTCTCTTCTTGAAAAACCAACTTCACCAATCACCCATACTTACAAAAGGAAACAGGTAAAGAAGGCTCCTTCCCTTCTTGTACCATCAACCACTAAGCCTACTAGCCCTCTAAGGGAGAATTCTCCCTTAGAGAATATCCATAGGGAAACCACAGGGGTGTCTCCCAACCCCAAGGAGGTGCTCTCTGAGTAGGAGGTAGAGCATATGGGAGAGAAGGCTGCCACTACTCCTGCTAGCTCAGAGGAGGTCAGTGGTAACATACATAAGACCTTCCCCATGGCAACTTTGAATGAGCAATCATTCAAAGGTCCCTGGTGCCAAGAAACCAAGGGGGTGGATAGTGCTTCTGCTAGGCAGAAGACTTCAACTACAAAAAGATCCAATGATCCTTCAAAAGAGGGTAACACTTTTGGAGAGGGTGAGGACAGATATTCTTACTATGAATTGATGGAAACAATGGGCAACATCAACCTAGATGTTCTCAAACAAGGGAAAGAAATTGAAGAAATGAAATTGGTAATCTTGTCCCAACAAGTGCAGATTACCAAACTCAAGAAATTGGTGATGAAGCTAGTACAGAAAAAGAAGAAGAGACAATTTGTACTAAGGAGAAGGAAGTCTGGGAATGATGCTCCCAAAAAGGGGGAGATCAACATGGAAGAAGCTACAGAAAAGAGGGAGCTTGATGGGATGAAATATGGTGATGAGGGGGAGAGATTTGATGTTGAGGGGGAGCAGGAAGCAGAAACAGAAAGAGAATCAGTGCAAATAGAAACACAAGAAGCAACAGTAACAACAGAGCAAGCAGTAGAAACCATTAATACTGCTAGTTCAAGTAAAGCAGCAGAAATGGTTAATACTGCTGAAATTAAACAAGCAGCAGAAACAGTAAAAGAAGTATTAACAGATCTTGAGATTGCAGAAACCTTACTTAAAGCCAAGAATGATACTCCCAAGGTCACTTCAAAGACCAAAGGAGTAGTCATCAAAGAACAAGGTGAAGTGATAAAGAAAGATAACAGTAAGAAGGCAATGAACAAAGACAAAGGAAAAGCAAAGATGGTGGAATCTGATCAACCAGTCAAAAAGCAAAGGTTGGTTGAATCAGATGAAGCTTTAGCCAGGAAGATGCAGGATGACATTGAAAAGGAAGAAAGAGTTCAGGTTGAAAAGGACAGGGAGATGGCAAAGGCTCTAGATGCTGAACTAAATGAAGCCTATCAACAAAGCCTGGCAACTGAAATTGCACAGAAGAAAGCTGAAATTCTGAAGAAATCAGTGGTGGTCAAAACAGCTGCAAAGAATAGAAAACCCTCAAAGACATTCCTAGGTACCCAAGAGAGAAACAAGATGATTATATTTCTCAAAGGTGCTGTAGGAGTCAGAAAGGAGATGTTCTCCAAGATGTCTTTTGAGAAGATTAAAGAGCTGTATGATTCAGAAATGTTAAAGCTTCAGGGAAATGAAACTGCAAGGGTGGAGATGGAGAAGAGGATGAAAGAAAGTAATGACTTTCTAATACAAAAGCCCTTTCCAGATGAGCAGGAAACACCACCAAAGAAAGAAGCCACTTTGGGTGAAAGTCTAAGGACTTTAAAGAGAACCAAGATGATGGCAAGGAGAAAGTCAATCAAGAAGCCTAGAATAGCTGAAGGAGAGGCTGAGAAGGTTGCTGAAGAAGAAGGGGTACCTGAGTCATCTGAAAAGAAAGAATCTTCAAGTACTGATGATTTAAAGATGTACATGGTAGTGATGGACAAAGTTCCTGAACCAATTTCAGCAGAACCTGTTGGTATAAAGCCTCCTGAAGTTATTCACTGGGATACCTTGACAGTGGATGGAAAGGAGTATATTAGACTCAAGAGGAAGGTTGATAAGTATGAAGTATTCAACACTTGGGTCAAGATTGTCAGAACATGCTCTAGGTCAGATCTTGAAGAAATGTTTGAGATAGGAATGAAGTTGTATGCAGATATACTAAAGGCTCCAGGGATTTCAATTACAAAACTGGTGATGGAGTATCTGTATATGATGTTCAAGCCTGATGAAGTAAAGCATGTGATCAAGAATGTGTTCAAATCAGTCAACAAGTGGACTCTATTTGAAACTAGTGGAGTATATGCAGTAACTTTGGATTTAAATCACACTGAATACTTTCTAGTGGATAGAGTATATAACCATAGCAGATTAAAGCTTCTTGCCATGCTGAAGAAGAAGCAAGGATGTGTTCCAGATTCAGAAATGGCTAAATATTTGATCCAAAGAACAATTAATCAGAGTTTGGGGTTGGATGCAAACACTGGAATTTAGACCATGATAGAGTTTTGGGAGCATCTTGAAGAAAATCTGAAGAACTTGACTTCTCTTCCTAAAAGTCAAGTTAGGGGGAGATTGTTGGGAACTGAAGAATAACTCAAGTGGTTAATGCTGCTGGTTGAGATTTACTACTGCTAGAAGACTTCAAATTTAATACTGCTGAGTATTACTACTGCTTGTAGAATTAATACTTCTAGTCAAAGTTAGTGCTGCTTGAACAAAGTTAGTACTGCTTAGCTAGTTAGTACTGCTAGTGGTTAGTGCTGCTTAGTAGTTAATGCTGCCAAGACTTAATGCTACTTATAAGATATTTTGAAGATAATGATGAAGAGATCGTGGGAAATGATAAACAAGGATATTCTGAAGATAAACATGGAAGATATACTGAAGATATTTTATTTATTTGTAATTATCTTTTTGTTCAGTATATGTATAGTTTTGATAGCTTAGATACAGAAGGATAGATAGACAGATTTTAATTCTAAGTTCTAGAGAGAATCAACCTCAAGGCATAGTTCCTAATTCTAGAGAAGTAGAATTCGTCTTGAAAGAGTCTGTTCTTCAAGATTGAGGTTGAGTGTGTAATCTTGTGATTTTAATACAAGTTTGCAAAGTGTTTATTATATACTGTTTGTTTACTGTTTTATTAAATATCAAAGTGTTATTCCGCAACTTCTTTGATATTGTTTCTGAGACTTTATTCTTGTTAAGAATTTGATCCTGACATCATACCACGAGGATGCATAATTAATTAATCATTATTTTATAGAATAAATCTTTCATCCATGAAATTTAACTATTCAAAATTTATATAAATATTCAATAGTATGTGCCATAAAATAATATGACGAATCAAGACAACACATGTACATTGATAAACTAATACCTTTGGACTTGAAAGATCAAGATTCAACAATATCTATTATGGTTCAAATCTATTTGTATGATATTCATGAATATTCATGAAAAAGAAAACCATCGAACAATGTAATAGTTTCAAATCTTGCTAGATTATTCAAGAAACTAAAAGGAGATGTTGGGCTTGCACGCCATTGTGCAAAACCTGCAGGTTCTTGCAAGCAACAATATCTAGAATTTCCCTTTTATTCTTGTTTGCACAGCAAAACCCAAAGGTTCTTAATTAGACATAGTATTTCTGCTTGAAGGAAATTTGTCAGGATATGATTCTTAACAAGAATAATGAAACTCAGAAACAATATTACAGAAGTTGCGAAAAAACACTTTAATATTCAAACTATCAATGTAACAGTAAATTATAAATCACAACTTGTAAACTTTATTGAATGATTAAAGTTACAAGCTTTCAAACAAAACCTCAATCTTGATGAACAGACTCACCAAGACGAATTCTACTTCTCTAGAACTAGGATTGTAAACCTTGAGGTTAATTCTCTCTCGGAACAAAAACTTAGAATGAACTACTTTCAAACTATTCTGAAACATCCTATACATATACTGAAAATAAAAGATAATTACAGAACTTAAAAACTCTTCAGTATATTCTTCCATAATTATCTTCAAAAGCTTCCATGATTATCTTCAGCCTTGATCTGCGCGTATCTTGATTATCACATAAGCAGTATTAAGTTGTAGCAGCATTAATCACTCTGAGCAGTACTAATCTTCACCAGCAGCACTAACTCAGCTTGGCAGTAGTAACTTCTTCAAGCAGTATTAATCTGGCTCAGCAGTAGTAACTTGTCTCAGAAGTAGTAACCATGTTGTTATGGCAGTAGTAATCACTTAGACAAATCTTCAGTTCCCAACAATCTCCCCCTAACTTGACTTTTATAGAAGAGAAGTCAAGTTCTTCAGATGCTCCCAAAACTCTATTGATTATAAACCTATATCAGGATTCAGCCCCAAACTTTGATTAATAATTCTCTGAATCAAGTACTGTAGATCCCAGTGCAGTGCAAACACAAGTAAATATGAACAATGAAGAACAGATTATAGATCACAACAACTAGTCATGATTAAGGATATGTAAACCTTAAGAACTAGTAAACTGAATAATGATTTTCTAACCTAACAAATGAAATAGAAATAACTTTAAATACTCAGGCTCGCAGGCCTAATGGGCTTATGAGCTTTAAGGCCCAACAAGATTACAACTTTAACAACTTGTCATAAACTACCCTGAACATCTATTTAACAATCAAAATAGCCCTAACAATCTCCCCCTTTAAATAGAAGCTGGTAGTCACGCCAGTTAGGAACATAGATTTTTCGGAAACCAAAGCTGATCTCGAAATATCGAATCTGAGTCCTGTACTCCAGTTGCTCTTCAATTTTACCAGTGCTTCAAGAACAAGTGTGTATTTAGGATCTAAAAGCTGAACCTCTTTTTCATATTGATCAAGTACACGCTTCAACTTTTCTTTCAGCATCATCAACGTACCGTCACAGAATCTGGCAATCTGATTAAAACGAATGAACCGCATAATTCCTTTGTCATTCACGTAGGTCATACCAAACTCTGGAAGCTTTATCACAGTAAATGCAGGCACATTCTGGGTATCAGACGGAATCTTCAAATTAGGCTTGAGCAGATTAATCTTTGGCTGGTTGCTTTCTAACCCGATCTGAAAATCTTCCACCGAGGCAAGCTTCATTGCACACTTCATATATCTCTTTACTGTCTCAAGTGCATCAATGACTTCCCCGGGTTTGTTAGTTCTGGTCTTTAAGTCTCGAAGAATAAACAGCAGATCTTGTGGTTCAAGAAACGGAAAATCAGCTTCAGAGAAACAATACTTCTGACCATCTTCTCTAGTCACCATGAAATCTGAATACTTTACTTTCATGAAGAAACTAGATAATATCTGATCAACCGATGTAATCTTCAGCTTTGTCTTGTTGTTTTTGACTTGAAACTTCTTGTACACAAATATGAGTTCACGCTGTTGTTCCTTGCTTTTCATTGACTGTAGACCATGTAATACAACTTCATCATACTTACGTATCCAGTGGGCAAAGATCTTCTTTTGGCTTTCTTCAAGGAAAGGAACTTTTATTCGAACTCTTTCCCACTTGGATGGACGAGTTGGAGTAGTACTATCTGTTTCCATAACTGGAGATGCTGGAGGAGATCTGAAGGGAAAATCTGTTCCAGGAAGTTCAGGATTAGCAACAGAATAAGTCAAAAGAGGAACCGCTACAGAAGTCTGATCGTCTGGCTGATAGTCCGAATGAATGATCTCATCTATTTCGGCTTGCATGACTACCAGTGCTCGTTCAGTGTTAGCACATTCTTCCGTCGGTTGATAAACTTCATACGGATCAAGTATCAATGCCCAGTCTTCAGGGACTATCGGAGAACCTTCATCAAGTTCCTCAGGCTTTTCAACCCTTGGAATGTCAAATGGTATTAACTCCATACATTGTTCCCGTTCCTGTCCCTGCCCTTCTGATCGAGTACCGGAACCCATACCCTGTTCACCCTGTTCTGACTCCACTACATGTGTCTCTGGCTCAGATAGACGTTGGCGCTTCTCCCCCTCATGGTGATCAGGATCATCCTGATCATCATGTCGGCGCTTGAGCCGTTCTGCCTGGACACGGCAGGTATCTTCCACTGCTGAAAGGCGTTCAGTCAAAACAGCTACGGTTTGCTGAAGTGACTGAAGCATAACTTGCTGAATCTGGAAGGCTTCGGCAGAGACGATAGGTTGTGGTGTAGATGGGGTAGGTGTGGATGCGTGATAACGAAGTAGGGATAACAAATCAGCATCCTGGGTGGGTTCGGTTTGAGATTGGGCTATAAGTTTGACGAGAAGGATAGATTTTAGTTCAGGTATGGACAAATCCGCAGCTGATAGAGAAGATGGAATAGATGTGGCCTCCGGCTCAGTCGCTGGACCTTTGCCTTTGACCATGCGTTTGATGTTGTCCAACTCCTCCCTCATCATAGATTGGACAACCTTTAGGGCGCCGTCCATGTATTCCCCTTGAGACAAACTCAGATGGGGTAACTCCGGGGTCACTTAGACTTCCCGTTGTAGCTACGACTGTAGAAGTCGAGCCGCCTACGTTCATGGTTGGCGTGATGATAGCCGTGGTAGGACTTCCACCCAATCCTCGTAACCTACCCGACGGTGGGTTTACTATGGATGTTCCGGCCGGGCCACTTAGGCTACCGGCGATAGCCGAAAAAGGAATATGTGTCCTAGGAATGGCATGAATAACAAATGGATCTAGACTCCGTGCATGCAAAGAAGGCGAGAACGGGGGCAGCTGTTCTCTTGTTTCAATATCGGCACCCTCCAAGTGAGAGCCCGATAGCGTATGTGCTAAATCCCCGTGATCATGTGAAACCACCATCTGTTGAGAGATGGTGGAGTGGCTTGGTTGGGCGTGCAAGTGCGCCACTAGGTCCACGACGGCTTCTTCAATACCCAGTCCCAACACATGAGACTGGGTAGCGGATGTGGCTACCTGGGTAGACGTGGCTAGGGGGGATACAACCGAACATGGTTGTCCCATCACTCGTGTACTCTCAGAATGTAGCTTACTCCGCCTTTCCCTCACACAGCTCACTTCTTGATGTTCAACTAATACTCCCTCCGCTCTCCTTATCTCTCCGGATGAGGGCTGATTATCGTCACCATCAGAGTCAGAAGACTCTTCATTTGACGTCGATGCTGCGGTTTGGGTTTCCTTTGAGTCGGAAGTGGCTGATGTTTCTTCAGTAGCAGCGACAGAAGAGGACTGAACTTGAATGTCTTCAGAATCTGTTGCCTCTTCTGTCATTGGAGTCTCTGTTGTTGGTGGCGAAGATGGTTGTCTTGAAGAACTAGGCTGGCTCGGTCCAACGGCACTGCCCACTCCAGTTCCCCTCTCAATAATAGCTCTCGACACACCCTGTCCGGAAGCCCCAGCTATCTGGACGCTCCCACCTCTCATTCGTGGACGCGGACCCTCACGTCGCTCAGCTCTTGCTCCCTGGACAGGTCCTGCCGGTCCTGGCCGGACCATAGGAGCTGGGATGTTGTGTGTGTGCCTATAAGCTATCACACTCAGTGCCGTGGGACGAGCATGGTCTAGTACCCCGACTGGGATTTGTCGGGTGACAACACCTTCCGGATCAGCACGGGAGGGAATCTTGCGAGTTGGATGTTGTGGGCACGTCGGGTGGGTAGAGCGGCGCTGTATCTCGGGATACAGGTTCATGTAGTTCCGGATGATGATCTGAAGGAACCGCATGAATGGGATAAAGTTTGACCGGCGAGATGCAGTAGAACGAACTCTCTGAATGAGTTCAAACCATAGATGGTCGGCAAAGTCGACGTGGCGATTGAATGCCACCGCATGAAAGATGCGTAGAATCGGAGCGCTCAGCTGATCAATGCCTTTCGTTATAGACGAAAGACACCGATTGATATATGTGAACAGCGTGTACCATAACGTCGATAGATGTTTGCGGTTGAAGGTTGATGGTATGCGGAGTTCTGCGCCGTATCCCAACGAGAGAAGATCGGTGCACAATGTAGCATCAGTGACAAGCGGGTCGAAGTCTTCTTGGCCTGCTACGGATCCGGCGGTCGGTAACCGAAGAAATTGGCGGAAGAGATCACTTGTGAGAAGCACTGGTGTGTGATCTATCCGACCTTCAAGATGGAAACCGCCATCGGCTTCTAACGCATGTAGAGAACGCCAGAACTGCTGTAGGTATATGATTGGAACGGTTGCAGTTTCCGTTAGAGCATAGGAGAGTGGATGGCCCCTTAGTATCTCGATGATGACCTGATGTTGAATTGCAGGTTGGGTCACATCGAGATGGTAGTTATTTGCTGTAAGTGGAAGGAACTGATCCTCGGGAATCAGTTCCGCATCTGCGATTGGATCAATCGCTGGTGGCTGATTTTGAGCCATTGTACCTGTGAAGAATTAATCGATTAGTACGCAGGTTTGGAAAAAAATACTCGCCGTTGGAGTTATACCGTCATGATTTAGATCACGCCAGATAGTAACTCCAAAACTTTGGAAGAGCAAACCCTACTCGTGAATTAGGGTCAGTCACCAAGGCGCGCAGACTTGCACCAGTACATGTAACCAACAAAAAAATTCCCACTATAAGCACCAAAGAAAAATTTGACTCGACCGGATAAGGTTCAACCGGGGTTTGTCTAAGACCGGATAGAAGCATGATCGGACAAGGCATTCGACCGGAGGTCTATTAGACCGGATGAATGTTCGATCGGATGAGGTCTTCGACCGGAGGTCACTAAGACCGGATAGGGTCTTTGACCGGATAAGGTCTACGACCGGAGGACACTAAGACCGGGGGGTCTTTGACCGGATAAGGTCTACGACCGGAGGACACTAAGACCGGGGGTCTGTTAAGACCGGTGGTCATTCGACCGGAGGTTACTAACCTTCGACCGGGGGAGTCTTCGACCGGGGCGTAACCCTTGATCGGAGTATGCCCCCGGAGAAGATGAATCGACTACAGATCGATTGACCAACACACCTTAAAACAAAAACGAACGATTACAATCGATCGAAGGAACCTAAAAAGCCGCATATCGAAACCTACCTGATCGATGTAAGATGTAGAAGACGATGGAGACGAAAGTTTCGGTCAAGGGATTCGGTCGGAGGAGAGGTCCGGGCGAGAGAGAGAACTAGAAGGGAGAAGCAGTTGATTGATCGAATGAGGATGAGAGAAAAAACTTTCGACCGGGGTTTATAAACCCCCGGAGAAGTCGTGGGCTTGGGCTTAGGGGTGGGGGCCTGGTAGAATTTGGGCCGCAACAACCCAAAACAAAGGTAAACAAAATAAAACAACAAAAACACTCAGAAAGAAAAATATTTTTGGGATTTTCTTAAGTGAAAGGAAAACTGAAAGAAATAAAATATTTTGACTTTTTCGAATACGAGAAGAACGGAAATAAATTCACGGAAAAGAAAAATACCCAAAACACAGCTCCCCCTCAAAGAATTACCAAGAGGAGGTCCAAACATAGGACCCACTTACCTGCTCCCCCTCGAATGGAGGACCCGTGAAACTTACCAACTATCAGACGCTAGAGCTCCCCTTGAACACATTACCGGGTTGTGGATCCACCCCAATCAACTTTCACTTTTCAGCGAGCAAGAGAGAAACTGCACACAAAATCACAAAAACAAACACACGACCACAAAAGAAGCGGGAAAAACACGAAATCTACTTTGTTGATACAGAAGTTCGTAACGGACACAGAGGTGAACGAGTAAAATGCAATAACCAAGGAGTGTGTATAATAGCAACCAGAGACAAGGCACTGGTGCATTTGGCACAGTCATTCGTTATTGAATGAAACTCGTAGAGAGCTGCGAACGGATCAAACTTTCAGATTTAGCATACCTAGCTTGGACACAAGGTAATTAAATTGTTTTTCGTCCAAGGCTTTGGTAAATAGGTCTGCTAACTGATGCTCTGAATTAACAAAATAGAGTTCGATAGTACCTTTTTCCACGTGATCTTTTATAAAGTGATAGCGCACATCAATGTGCTTCGTCTTCGTGTGCTGGACGGGATTGCTTGATATGGCTATAGCGCTCTTCGAGTCGCAGTAGATGGGAATCCTGGAGTAATTAAATCCATAATCTTTGAGCTGGGTGCGCATCCAAATGACTTGCGAGCAGCAACTGGCGGCTGCTACATACTCCGCCTCGGCGGTGGAGGTGGACACGCAATTTTGCTTCTTAGAAGCCCAGCTGACAAGACGATCTCCCAAGAACTGAACATGACCCGACGTGCTCTTCCGGTCCAGCATGTTTCCAGTGTGGTCAGCGTCCGAGTAGGCTGTCAATTCAAAACCTGTCTCTTTTGGGTACCACAAACCAAGATCAGCAGTACCTTTTAAATATCGAAAGATTCGCTTAACCGCAGCTAAGTGAGACTCTTTAGGTTTTGACTGAAATCTTGCACACAAGAATGTCGAAAACATAATGTCAGGGCGACTAGCCGTAAAGTACATCAGAGAGCCAATCATACCTCTATAAATAGTAGCATTCACATCCTTACCGTCAGGATCGGAGTGAAGCTTTAGAGTAGTGGACATGGGGGTTTTCATAGATGAAGATTGTTCCATCTGGTATTTTCGAAGAATATCCGAGATGTACTTAGATTGATTAATGAAAATTCCTGTTTGTAATTGTTTTACTTGAAGACCCAGGAAGAAATTCATTTGCCCCATCATGCTCATTTGGAAATGTTTACTCATTAAGGCAGAAAAGTTCTGACAATACTTGGGGTTCGTGGAGCCAAAGATTATATCATCAACATAAATTTGTACAAGAAGGATATCTTTCTTCTCTCTTTTAATAAATAAAGTAGTATCAATTTTACCTTTAGAGAAGCCAGACTTGACTAAGAAGGATGAGAGTGCATCATACCAGGCTCGTGGCGCTTGCTTAAGACCGTAGAGGGCCTTGTCAAGAAAGTAGACGTAATGCAGATTTTCAGTACTCACGAAGCCTTCGGGTTGCGAGACATAAACTTCCTCCTTGAGCACGCCGTTGAGAAATGCGGATTTCACGTCCATTTGAAAGACGATGAAGTTCTTGTGAGCGGCGTAGGCGAGGAACATGCGGATTGCTTCAATGCGGGCAACCGGTGCAAACGTCTCATCGTAATCAATTCCTTCTTGCTGGCGATACCCTTTAGCTACTAGACGCGCTTTGTTCCGAACAATGATGTCGTTTTCGTCCTTCTTGTTCTTAAAAATCCATTTAGTCCCTATTACCGTCTTGTTCTTAGGGCGGGGAACTAGGCGCCATACTTTGAGGGTCTCAAATTGGTTGAGTTCCTCTTGCATAGCAATTACCCAGTCCGGATCATTCAGTGGTTCAGAGACAGTGGAAGGTTCGATACGGCTGAGGAACGAGGTAAATAAGCAGTCATTTGCGCTGGTGGATCTAGTTTGGACTGGTGTGGAGGGGTCACCGATGATCTGATGAAGGGGGTGTGCTCGAGTCCACTTGGTGGTGTGCGGATGAGGTTGATATGTCTGATGGGAGGTATCGGAATCCACATGACCACTTGGGGGTAAGTCCTGAATTGCCTCGAGGGATGATGGCGTGTGAGGTAGAAGCTTCGTAGTGGGAGACGAACTCGGAGTCGAGGACGACTCAGCTGGAGATGAAACGATGGGAGGTTCCGGGATTGCCAGAGAGGAAGCTTCGAGAGCACCTTCAACAGAAGTCGGTTCAGGAAGGTGAACGGAAACAGGAGTCGGTTCAGAAGCACCGTCATCAAGAACTTGAGCTAGAGTCTGTCTTTCACTTGAGCTCGGGGAAGCTTGATCATTGGCAGTAGAGGATGGAGCACCAGGCGAGGATGGACCACCGGAGTTGGTCGGGCCAGTGACTTGTGTCACTTCTGGTGCTTGAGCAGTATTCCTGTCACATGACGTAGTATTAGACTTAACATTAAACAGGTCAGTATAAAAGAATTCAAACAGTAAATCCAAGTCAGAAAGATGTGCTCTTGACGTAGACGCATGATGTGGATCCACTGGAGATTGTGTAGCCCCTGAACAGAATTGTCCAGAAGCTAACACACCAGTAAGCGCGGGTTCTGAACTGAGATGTTCAAAAACCATTTCAGGGGCCTCGTCAAAAGTCACGTTTACGCTTTCAACGACGGTCTTCGTCCGTTTGTTGTAGACACGATAGGCTTTTGCGTGCTGAGAGTAGCCGATGAACACTCCCTCATCCGCTTTGGGACTGAATTTACCAAGATCATCCTTATCATTTAAGACAAAGCAGGTGCATCCGAAAGCATGAAAGTAGTTGATGTTCGGAATACGTTTGTTGATGATCTCGTACGGAGTCTTGTTGAAACGCTTGTTGATGATAGACCGATTTTGAGTATAGCAAGCGGTAGCAACAGCTTCTGCCCAAAGAAATAGTGGTAGCTTGGAATGAGATAACATCGTGCGTGCTGCTTCAACTAGAGTTCTGTTTCGACGCTCGACCACCCTATTCTGCTGAGGAGTACGAGCGTCGGAGAAAGTATGCGAGATGCCCACTGAAGTGAGATAACCGTTGAGTATTTGATTCTTGAACTCGGTGCCGTTGTCCATCCTGATGGTCTGAACTCCTTGATTGAGACTGACTTGAATGCTCTTCAGAAGAGAGATTATCAACTCGGGAGTTTCATCCTTTGAACGGAGAAATCGAACCCAAGTGTAACGAGAGAAATCATCAACCATCACCAGGACATACTTCTTGTGATTTATGCTTTGAACGCGCATCGGTCCACATAAGTCCATGTGGATTAGCTCAAGGGACCGAGAAGTACTCGGAACAACTTTGGGCTTGTGAGACGCCTTTTTCATCTTTCCCTTTTCGCAGGCAGCACACAGATGATCTTTTGCAAACTTGAGGTCTGGCATACCTTTTACATGACCACCGAGCACCAACTTGTTGATATTCTTGAAGTTCAAGTGCGAGAGTCGACGGTGCCATAACCAGCTTTGTTCAGCAGATGCTTTGGACAACAAACAGACTTCCTTATCGGGTTTCAAGGATGAGAGGTCGATCGTATAGAGGTTGGTGCGTCGCGTTCCAGCAAGTATTTCTTTACCATCCTCAGTGCGAACGCTACACCTTTTAGCCTTGAAAGTTACCTCGAGATTCTTGTCGCAGAATTGACCGATGCTGAAAAGATTGTGACCGAGACCTTCGACATAGGAGACTTTCTTGATCGTGATATTATCTTTGACAATATCTCCGTAACCCCTGATGGGAGAGGAGTGATCATTCCCGAACCGTACATTTCCACAAAACCTCTCGGTGAAGTTTGTGAGAAGCTCCCTTCTTCCGGTCATGTGCTTGGAGCAGCCTGAATCTAGATACCACACATGACCGTCCTGTAAAACAGGTTATTTCTTTTTAGGTACCCATTCGTAAATGGGTCCTTTGGGGTTAGATTTAACACCCGACTTAGAGACCCGTTTAGAGTTGGGTCTTTGTCTTTCACGGGAAACATCACGATGAGAATGAGTATGAGCAATATGATATGAGCCAAACCAATCAGATGCATAACGGCTATCAACAAAATCATTTGATCCACAATAAGAACAACACAAACAATCATGAGACAGTTGAAGTAATTGCGGAATGGAATAAACTTTTAAAGGAAGAGTTCCATTACAATCAGCTAGAGGTTTAGAAATAAAAACATCATGATTATTATTGTTCTTTCTAGACTTTAACACAGGATCAACTAATTCTGATGTTGCCGAGCTCTCTTTTGACTTCTTAGCTACCCAAGCATATTTCACTTCTTCCCGCCGACCATACGTATCTGAAATGCCGTTAAACCTATAGTCAGAGGATTTGAAAATTGACGATTGTGACCTTTGAGAGCGACCGGGCTTTTTCTTCTTCTGTGAACGCCTTTGAGATTTAGACTTGGAAGATTTTGAAGAATTGTTCACAGAAGGTTTTTGCGGAGCAGATGCAGAACATTCACCCTTGTAAAATTTAGCCGGAGGCTCACATGACTCATTTAAAAAATCAACATGGCTAGGTAGAGAAGGATTAAAATCAAATTGGCTCAACTTGCTATCTAAACACACCTCAGAATTCAAGAATGCGGAAAATTCTAGTTCCTCATCAGAAAGGACCTTATCACATGAGGACTTCAGAGCATTGGAAGAGTTTGTTGAGAGCAGATCATAGGCGGAAGCATTTTTACAATCAGAACACTGATCTGAATCAAAACTTTGAGGCTCTTTTCCTTTATTTGAAATGATTGGTGACGAGTCACCCATAAAAGCTTTGCAGGAAGATGTGTCAGAAGAAGGATAAGAGTTTTCAGACAGATGAGATATCTCACTTTGGAGAATGGAAGGCTGATTTTGAGGGTCAACCTTGTGAAGTTGCACTTTCAGATGATCTTCTGCCATAGCGGCCAGTTGTGAGTGCAACTTCTTTATTTCCGTCTGGTAAAATTCGTTTTTTTCATCTGACATAGTCTCCTTTTTGTTGGAACTGAGACACTCAATTTTAGATAAAAGACTTTTCTTTTCCTTTTTGAAAAGTTTCTTTTACTTTGGTCATTAGGTTTTGTGACTCTGTTGAACACCTTACATTTTCTTCTCTGAAATTAGAAATAGTGCACATGTAGCTAGAAATTTCTAAGCTTTGTTTTTCCATAAAGTCAGACTGCTTAGTGACACAGTTTTCCAGAGAAGAGAGAAGTTGTTCTTTTTCTTTTAACAGAAGCTTGTAAGAGTCAAGTTTGTTTATTGAAAGTTGCATCTGATCAAGTAAAGCTTTATGAAAAGGGGTACATACCTGGCAAGGAGCATTGTGATCTTCTTCATCAGTATCGGATGGTGATGAATGGTTGCCCATGAAACACAAATCAGCTTCAGCATCCTCAGGTTCTTCATCCGACACTTGTAACCAGTAATCGTCTTCAGCCATTAGAGCTTTACCGGCTTCCTTTTCTTTGGCAAGAAGCAGCTTGGCTCGGTAGTAGTCGGCGTTGCGCACAATTGGCTTGCGACAATCTTTGGCGAAATGACCTAACCGACCACAATTGTAACATTTGATCGGTTCGTCTTTCGGCTTTTCTTCATGTCTCTTGTCAGGCTTCTTACCAGCTTCAAAGCGACTGTTACCTTCAGACTTTTCTCGATGATCACGACGAGTAGAGACTCTTTGCTTGTTGGAAGTCTTGGAGAAAAACTTCCTCTTTTGAAATGCTTGAGTGAGAAACACCATTGCTTCTTTCATCTTGGCAAGTTCTGGATCCGAGTCGCTATCGGGATCTTCAGGTTCAGAATCACCCAGCACGGGCTCTTTTCCAGATGATCGGCTGACGGACTTGCCTCTTCTCTCAGATACTAGAGCTATTTGATCTGTTACTGGCTTTTCCTCAGCTTTCCCAATAAGTTCCATCACTTCTTCTTCATCTTGGAGAAACATTTCATAGAGTTCATGAAGATACAGCTTCTCCAAGGTTTGAGTGTGGCGAATATGGGAGACGAACGGTTTCCACTCAGGCTGTAAGTTGTTCATAAACTTTATGTTGTTTTCCGTGTTCGTCTTTGTGATCTTATTTTTCTGAAGATCATTTAGAAGCATATTAAACCTTTCGTAGGTTTCCGTCAGCGTTTCACCCTTTCGTGCTTTAAACCCATCATATCTGGTGATACAGTTGGTCACCTTTAGCTGATTATTGATGTGGCTTCCCATCATCATCTTCTCTATTTGGTCCCACATTTTTTTCGATGAGTCCTTGAAGCTATCTATACAAGCATAGATGTCATTAGGTAGACTTTGAAGAAGGTACGATTTTGCCAACTTTTCTGCCTTGTACATTTCCTTTTCTTTGTTAGTAAAATCACCAACAGATTTCCGGATCTGACGCTCTGGTCTTCCTTCAGCTGGGTTTCCCGGTACCACTTTCATTGGCCAATCTTGTGGACCCTCAGTCAGGCATTTGTATATATCTTCATAGTTGGATTTTTCTTCTATGAAGTTCATAAATCGGTCATGCCACTGAGGGTACTCTCCCCGAAAGAGCACCGGGGGCTTTTGGTCAGAACCGATGGCTAGAGCATCCCTTGAGTTCATCTTTACTTCTTAACTTAAAAGCACTGTAATGATCGTTAGGCAAGCAGAATAATCCAAATAGAAGAAACACAGAAACACTTGGTCTAAACAGAAAAACAGATCAAACAATATCCGGTCGAAGGTATGCCCGGAGGGAGCAAGTATCCGGTCGAAGGACACGTCCGGTCATACACTTATCCGGTCGAATGATACGACCAGGGAACACGTATCCGGTCGAATGATATGACCGGGGAACATGTATCCGGTCGAATGATACGACCGGGGAACACGTATCCGGTCGACGGACAAACCCTTATTCGGTCGAAGGGACAAGACCGGAGACAAGACCGGAGCACCCTTATTCGGTCGAATACTCAGGTCGAAAGCCTAAAAACAGATAACCACAAAACAAACGATAAGGTCGATTAACACCGAAGAACACGATGAATTCGACCGAAGAACTCGAAGAGTTTCTGGGATTCGATCGAACCCAAACTCAGATCCTTTGATCCTTTGATCGAAGGAATTAAAACAAATCAAGCAAAAACCAATTTCTCTAAGACCGAATACTAAGAACCCAGAATCACTAAGATCGAAGGAAACAATGATCAGATATGAAGAACCCAGAACCACTAAGACCGAATACTTACTTTCCAGAAAAATACCAGATTCGATCGAAACCAAAAAATCCAGAAAATAAACTTCGATCGATAAAACACATAACAAGATAATCAAATAAGGCACATATAAGCAATTAACACATAAAAAAATAATTATAGGGTTTTAGACAAACCTTTTTCTGGATCAAACCTTTTGCCTATCTGCTCTGATACCAATTGTAGATCCCAGTGCAGTGCAAACACAAGTAAATATGAACAATGAAGAACAAATTATAGATCACCGCAACTAGTCATATGATTAATAATACTTCAAAGGATAAAGGTTTACAGAGAGAATTTCTGATAAGGATATGTAAACCTTAAGAACTAGTAAACTGAATAATGATTTTCTAACCTAACAAATGAAATAGAAATAACTTTAAATACTCAGGCTCGCAGGCCTAATGGGCTTATGAGCTTTAAGGCCCAACAAGCTTACAACTTTAACAACTTGTCATAAACTACCCTGAACTTCTATTTAACAATCAAAATAGCCCTAACAAGTACCTTGCCATTGCAGAATCTGGTGCATAACCTAGCTTTTTCTTCAACATAACATGCAACTTTAACCTGCTATGGTTGTAAACTCTATCCACAAGGAAGTATTCAAAGTGACTTGTATCCATAGCCAATGCATATACTCCACTTCTTTCATACAGAGTCCAGTTGTTGATGGTTTTGAACACATTTCTGATGACATGTTGAACTTCCTCTGGCTTGAATAACATGCATAAATACTCCATCACAAGTTTTATAACAGGTATCCCTAGAGCTTTCAGCTTATCAGCATATAGTTTCATCCCCACCTCAAACATTTCCTCTAAATCAGATCTGGAGCATACTCTTACTATCTTGGCCCAAGTAGGATACACTTCAAATTTGTCATCTTTCCTGTTCAGCCTTATATACTCCTTTCCATCTACTTCCATGATATCCCAGTGAATAATCTCAGGAGGCTTAACACCAACTGGTTCAGCAGTTATAGGCTCAGGCACTTTCTCCATTACCACCATGTACATATTTACATCATAAGTACTGGATGGTTCTTCCTGAGATTAAGCTTTCTTTTCATCAGACTTAGGTGCCCCTTCTTCATCAGCTCCCTTCTGTTCTTTCTCAGCTTCTTTCTCATCCACTCTAGGTTTCTTGGCTGGTTTTCTTCTAGCCATCATTTTTGTTCTTTTTAAAGTCCTCAGACTTTCACCTAGAGTAGCTTCCTTCCTTGAAGTTTCTTGATCATCAGGAAAGGGTTTTTCTATTAGAAGGCCATGCCTTTCTTTCATCCTCTTTTCCACTTCCACTCTTGCTTGGTCATTCCCTTGCAGCTTAGTCATCTCTGCATCATACAACCCTTTTATTTGATCAAATGACATCTTTGAGAACATCTCCTTTTTGACTCCCACAACACCTTTAAGGAAAGTGATCATCTTCTTTCTCTCTTGTGTGCCAAGGTAGGTCTTTGAAGGTTGCCTCTTCTTTGCACCCAATTTGACTATCACAGGCTTCTTTAGAGTTGCAGCTTTCTTCTGAGCTATCTCTGTTGCCAAACTCTGTTGATATACTTCATTAAGCTCTGCAGCTAGAGCTTTTGCCATCTCCCTATCTTTCTTCACTTGAACTGTTTCTGCTTGCTCAAGTTCTGCTTGAATCTTTCTAGCCAAAGCTTCATCTGACTCTATCACCTTTTGCTTTTTAAGTGGTTGGTCAGATTCCACTATCTTGGCTTTGCCTTAATCCTTGCTTGCTACCTTCTCAACACTTGCTTTCTTGATAACCTCACCCTTTTCTTTGATGACAACTCCTTTGTCCTTTGAAGTGACCTTGGGAGTATCATGTTTATCCTTGATGAGTGTTTCATCTATCTCAAATTCTTCCAAATTTCTGCTAAGGAGGTCAGTTAGTATCTCTTTAACAATTTCTGCTGCTTCATTTATTTCAGTAGCATTAACTGTATCTGCTGCTTTGCTTGCTTCAGCAGCATTAACTGTTTCTGTTGCTCTATCTGTTACTGCTGCTTCTTCAAACACAAGCCCTGTTTCTGTTTGTACATCAAACTCCCCCTCAACTCTATGTATCTCCCTCTCTAGGTTGATGTCAGCTTCTGACTCCCCCTTTTGGGAACATCGTCCACTGGGTTCCTTCTTCTGAGCACAAACCTTTGTTTCTTCTTCTTTTGAACCACCTTCTGAACCAACTTCTTTAAGCTGCTGATCTCTTCTTGTTGGTTGATGATGAATTTCTTGAGTTCATTTATAACCATCTTCTGAGAATCCAGTTCTATTGCCATTTTGGACATGGCATAAATCAATTCGTGGTAGTTATATCTATCCTCACGTTCTCCAGGAGTGTAACCCCCTTTTGATGGATCATTGGAACTTTTAGTAGTAGAGGTCTTCTGCCTAGCAGAAGCACCCTCCACCTCCGTGGTTTCTTGGCACCTGGGACCTTTGGATGATTGATCACCCAAAGTTGCCATGGGGAAGGTCTTAGTGATGTTACCACTGGCCTCCTCTGTGCTAGTAGGAGTAGTGGCAGCCTTCTCACCCACATGCTCATGCATTTCCTCAGTGAGCACCTCCTTGGGGTTGGGAGACACCCCAGTGGTTTCCCTATTGATATTCTCTAATGGAGAATGCTCCATTAGAGGGCTTTGAGGCTCTGGGTTTGTAGGAGGTACAACAAGGGAAGGAGCCTTGTGTACCTTTCTCTTCGTATAGGTTTTGGTTAAAACTGGTGTTGGCTTAAGAACAAGGGACTGAGGAAGTGATATAGTGGTTGAAGGTTGGGTTTGGCTCTCAGTGGGATGGTCTAGTGAGGGCCTTGTCCCAGATGCCATACCTTCTTGGTTGTGGGACACCACCATCATTGTAGAGAACAATGGGGTGTCAACTCCTTCGGAGTCCTTGGCAGATCTTTTCATATTTGAAAATACCTTGCCCTTAGGGATATTAGGTACATATACCTCATTAAACTAAGGTATATCCGTCAATTCAGTGGTGATAACTACCTGGACAAATCTTGGATACATATAGAAACTCTTTTTATTATCCAAGTTTGACACAAGGTCATTGAAAGTCATTTTGGAGAAATTATACTTTCTGGCAGTGGACAAGCAGACCAAAGCATACGCAATGGTACTGCTGAACTGACTCCATCTAGTAGTTTTTCTAGAAATACAGTGCATAAGGGTATGAACAAAAAAACTCCATTGGGAGAAAAGTTAGCTTTGTAAAATTTGAAAACACCCATTTGGCCTTCATACCCCATTCTTGTAAGATTGGAAAACAAATCCTCATTGGGAATAGAGATAATACCTGAGGCATCGTCTAGACGTAGACTGATGCGAATGACCTATTCAGTGACTATCAATGGTTTGTCACACACCCTTGTCTTGATAATCTGCAAACCGTTTTCAGTAACAGCGGTGGCATTGGCCCAAAATTGCTTCTGGTGCTCGATGAAGATTGGTGGTGACACAGTAAGAGCATACGCTATATGACTGGTCTTGAGAAAATCAACTATTTGATGGAATCCATCAGCTTGCTTCGGCTTGTGAAGCATTGCGATCTCGTTATGTTCATCAATAAACGCCATGGATACCATCGGTCTTGAGGATACTTGACTGAAACACACAGGTTGCTTGAGAGAAAAGAGTTAGAGAGAAGATGAACAGTATTCAAAGAGTCGTTGTGAGCTTTTAGGCGGGCAAAGAGGGTATTTATATGATTCGAGAAAGAAGCAGTATTAACCATCTAGCAGTATTACCTAACTAGCAGTATTAACTGAGAGCAGTATTAACTACCTGGCAGTATTAACTGAGACATTATTAACTACCTGGCAGTATTAACTAACTAGTAGTATTAACTAACTAGCAGTATTAACTACCTGGCAGTAATAAGTAACTAGTAGTAGTAATAATGAACCTGCAGTAGTAACTTTGCACTGGAAGCATTAAAAATACTTACACTGTTGAAGCTTGTTTTAGTCTGAGCAGGGAAATAAACTTCCTAAGAAAGATGATTTGTAGCACCAATACAAGTAATAACAGGTATAAAAACACTTTTTAACCATGAGCTTATTCAAAGTTGATCATGCCCACACTTGTGACCAAGAAAGTGAATCTACCCACATCAAAAGCTCTAGTGAATAGAGCAGCAAACTGATTGTCAGTATGAACTTTAGCAACTTGAATAAGCTTCTTTTCATTGCAGTCTCTAATAAAGTGATACCTGATTTCAATGTTCTTTGTTTTGGAGTGCTTGACTGGATTGTTGAAAATGCTAATAGCATTGCTATTGTCTATGAAGATTGGAGTGTGAAGAAAGGTTACCCCATAGTCCAACATTTGATTCTGAATCCATAGAACCTAAGAGCAGCAACTTGCAGCAGCAATGTACTCAGCTTCTGTTGTGGATAAGGACAATGTGGTTTGCTTCTTACATTGCCAAGATACTAGTCTTGCATCCAAAAGCTGACATCCCCTGAAGTGGACTTTCTATCCATATTAGCACCACCCAAGTCACTGTCTGAATATGCAATCAAGTCAAAAGTAGATTCATAAGGATACCAAATACCTAATCTAGGTTGCCCTCTTAAGTATCTGAAAATCCTCTAAACAACTTGAAGATGTGACTACTTTGGCTTGACTTGGAATCTGGCACACACACGCATTGGAAACATGATATCTGGTCTTGAGGCTGTAAGATACATGAGAGATCCAATCATTGATCTATAAAGATGGACATCAACATCCTCCCCCCAAAGATCATCAGTGATCTGTTTGTGTGTTTCCATAGGTGTGCTGGCTGGTTTTGAGTCTGATAAACCATACTTATCTAGGATGTCTTTCACATACTTTGATTGACTTATGAAAATCCCATCTTTCTGCTGTTTCACTTGAAGCCCAGGGAAGAAGGTGAGTTCACCCATTGAACTCATTTTGAAGCTCTTGTGCATCAACTCTTCAAAGTCTCTACACATATGATCTTCTGTGGATCTAAATATGATGTCATCCACATAGATCTGAACAAGTAGGGTGTCCTTATTACTTCTTTTAATGAAAAAGGTTCTTGTCAATGATTCCCCTTTCAAATCCATTTTCCAAGAGATAGGTAGACAGAGTATCATACCATGCTCTTGGGCCTTGATGAAGACCATAGAGTGCTTTCTTAAGTTTGTATACTCTGTCAGGATATGATGGATTCTCAAATCCAGGGGGGTGACAGACATATACTTCTTCATCAATTGTTCCATATAGAAAGGCACTCTTCACATCCATCTGATATACCTTGAACTGCATATATGAGGCATAGGCTAGAAACAGCCTAATTGCCTCTACCCGTGCAATTGGAGCAAAAACTTCCTCATAGTCTATGCCTTCTTCCTGAGTGTACCCTTGTGCCACTAGCCTTGCTTTGTTTCTGATTACTATTCCTCTTTCATCCTTTTTATTTCTGAAAATACACTTGGTGCCAATTGTTCTATGGCCTTTTGGAAGGTCCACCAAGTCCCAAATATCTTGTAATTTAAACTGTAGCAACTCTTCTTGCATGGCTTCTATCCAACTTGAATATTTCATTGCATCATGAGCCTTCTTAGTCTCAATTTGAGATAGAAAGTAAGAGAGTACTGTATGTTGCTGATCCTGCAAAACTTGAAGTCTGCTTTGATTCCTAGTCATCATAGGAGAAGAAATGTCTCCTATTACCAGCTCAGGAGGATGAATCTTTTGAGTTCTTGTCTGCTGAATAGGTTCTTCATTAATTCCCACATCTAAATTTCAGTCAGTTAAGTCAGCTGAGGGGATCTCATCAGCTACTTTTGGCTCTTCATGCTCTGAATTCTCCTCATCTTTTCTTTCTTCTTCACTCTGAATTGGTTCAGTAACAGTCTCCTTTTCACAGATTTCAACAGGGTCCATTGTAGGTATTGGAAAGATCACAGACTGAGGAATAATATGTTGTACTTGTTCTTCCCCAGATCCTCTACTTCCTGATCCTGCATGATTATCACTACTGACACCCAAAGAGTGAGTTAGTGAATCAATGTCAAATAACCAATGAGGACCTGAACCAATAGGATTTGGTGTGTTATCATTACATTTGACATTGTCACTTTCCTCAATTATTCTAGAAGAAGAATTAAACACTTTGTAGGCCTTACTCTGAGATGAGTAACCAACAAGAAAACCATCATCTACATTGCTATCAAACTTTCCTACGTGAGTTTTGGTATTGAGAATGGTATAAGGACACCCAAAAGGTTTGAAAAATCCAATAAATGGTTTTCTTTTATTTAAAAGCTCATATGGTGTCTTGTTTTTATGCTTAACTACTAGAACTCTGTTTTGGACATAGCAAGCGGTATTAACTGCTTCAGCCCAGAAAGTAATTGGAAGTTTTGAATCAGCTAACAAAGATCTAGCAGCTTCAATCAGTGTCCTATTCCTTCTCTCAGCAACACCATTTTGTTGTAGATTCCTAGGAGCACTGTATTGCCTTTCAAATCCTTTTTCCTCACAAAAGGTGTTTAGGTCAAGAATTTTAAATTCAGTACCATTATCTGACCTAAAGACTTTTACCCTTTGATTTGTTTGGTTTTCAATTCTTAGAATAAAGGATTTGATCAGTCCACTTGTCTCATCCTTAGTCCTTAGAAAATATACCCAAGTAAATCTAGAGTAATCATCA
This sequence comes from Arctium minus, assembly GCA_954870635.1. NCBI lineage: Eukaryota > Viridiplantae > Streptophyta > Magnoliopsida > Asterales > Asteraceae > Arctium > Arctium minus. The sequence continues at coordinate 22,521,509 of OX941090.1, read as the reverse complement.
ACAATAACTAAGCAGTATGATTTCTTACCTATACTCATAACATTTGTAGGACCAAACAGATCCATATGCAACAACTGAAGAAAAGAAGAAATTGTGTTCAACTCTTTGGACTTATGAGAAGTTTTATGTTGTTTGCCTTTGAGACAAGCAACACAATGATCATCACATGAAAAGACTTTTGAAGGCAGACCTCTTACAAGGTTGTTTTTAATAAGTTTATTCATTGTTTTAAAGTTCATGTGACACATCCTTCTGTGCCAAAGTGATGATTCATCCAAAGAGGCTTTTGAAACAAGACAGTTTAGGGATGAATCATTTGAAACATTTTCCATATCCAAACAATAGACATTATCCTTTCTAGGAGTTCTTAGTAGTATCATCTTTTCATCAACTACCTTGAATCCAGGAGCAAGGATAATGCATTCAGAATCAGTGAATAATATCCTATGCTTTTTGTCACAAACCTGTGATACACTTAACAGGTTGTACCTTAACTGCTCAACATAGAAAACATCCTCAGAGGTCATCTTACCTTTTGTTACATCGCCCTTACCACTAATCTTACCTCCATCTGGAGTATTACCAATGGCAACATGCCCTCCATCAATTTTCTTGAAATTCTTGAGGCAAGCCATGTTCCCTGTCATCTGCCTAGAGCAACCACTATCAACATGCCAAATGCTCTTTCCCTTGAGCTGCTGGTTGCCCTGCACATAAGATAAATCAATTAGTATTGACTGGGAACCCAAGCAAAAGTGCTCTTGGGCCTCCCTTTCTCATCAAAGTACTTACACTCCTTTTTGATGAGATTTTTAAATTTAGAATCCTCCTGACTAGAGTACTTTGTCAAGATGATTGGTCTGGAAGCACAAACACTAGAAGCAGTACTAATTTTAGAAGTACTAACAGAGTCAGCAGCACTAACAGGTTTAGCAGTACTAACCTTGTTAGAAGCACTAACAGAGTTAGCAGTATTAACATTTAAAGAAGTACTAACAATGTTAGTTTTAGAAGTACTAATACTCTCAGCAACACTAACATTGATAGCAGTAGTATTGCTTCTGGCAGCACTATCTTTGTCAGCAACACTATTTGTGGTAGCAGTACTAACAGTTTTAGTGCTTTTGGGAACCCACATCTTGACACTCTCTTTTACAGTCTTTTTCATCATGTGGATTTTAGATTTAACAGGTTTCTTAGCCACATGGTTCCTTTCATTCTGCCTATAACAAAAGGGTTTTTGCACAGATCTTTGAAAATTTATCCTTTGGTTCACAGGATTAAAATAACAGTGCTTGGAAAGATGGTTCAATTTGCCACATATGAAACAAGGTTTTGGTCTGATGATTCTACTCAGATCAATTCCTTGTTTCTGAGCCCACTGATTATTCCAATTTCTTTGATTTCCCCTCCTTTTATCATGTTTTAGGGGCTCAGATTTATTACATGCATACTGTTTGCAAGGAACATGATTCACAACTGTAGTCTGCTTGTAATGGACCTTTTTGGACTTTCCCTCAGTCTTCTCTACACCATCAGATTTGACCCAATCCCTTCCACCACCCTCATTGGTAAGAATGTTATTTTCTAAGGGAATCTCACCACTCATAGTGTTCTCCTTATTCTTACCAGCTTCTTTCTCAGTCTTGTCCTCAACAACTACTTCATCTAAAGGATCTATCTTAGTGGCTCCCTCATGCAAATCCTTCCTATCCTTGGTCTCTAGCAAGTCCGATTTAGGAGGGATGTAGTTGTTGTTGTATGGAGGTGGTGTGTTATTGTACCCAATTCCTGGTTTAAGCTTATCATGGATTTGGACCTTTAGAATTGAATCCATGGCTTTAGAAGCATATGAAAACTTTTCCACATCTAGCTTAACCTTGTCTAATTCTCCTCTTAACTTTTCATTCTCCTCTTTAGACTTTGTCAGTTGGATTTCTAGATCATTCTTCTCCCACTTCCAGTAATTTGTATCATATGTGTATTGAAGTTCATTGGCTTGGAACCCTTTAATTTGTTCCTCAAACCTTTCAACAATTTTCACATAGTCTTTTCTATCATTTTCTAACCTCTTAAGGTCATCACTCATACTCTGATTGTGATCCCTGTACCTTTTAACAGTGCCTATGCAAGTTTGAGAACAGAGATTAGAAAGTACCTCAGTTGGGAGATCAGATACCTCTGCCATGAGAGCTTGATTTTGAATGGCCTCTTTTGCTTGATCACTCCAGTCAAACCCCATTCCTTGTTGAGAAACAAGAGCTTGAGCAGAGTTTCTGTTCTAATTGAAGCTTCCAGTCTGAGCTTGTTGGTGGTTGTTTTGAGACATTCCACTTCTGCATTCCCTCGAAAAGTGTCCCTTCATGTGACACTTGTAGCACTCCACCTTTGACTTATCCAAGTCTGCTCCATCTTCTCTTCTTTGGGAGAAGTTGTTCCTCCCAGTCCTCTTGATGAACTTCTTCACCCTCATGGAAAGCATGGCCATCTGCCATTTAATATCCATCTCTTCAAGATCATCAGGATGAAGCTGTTCCAAGTCATCATTAATTAAAGAAGAGTTACCATGGCTGGAAAGAAACGCTTCAAACACAGATTCATTGCCTTTTTCTTGATTTACTCCACTGGCAGCATTAACTGATTCAGGGTTGGCAGTAGAATCAGTTGATGCTGATAGGAGTGCAGCATTATGAACATATCCAGTAGGCTTCTTCTTTGCTTCCACTTCAGATTCAAACACTCTCAGATCATTGTACAGATCATCCAGTTCCTTTTCTTCTAACATGTCATTCTGTCTTAATGAGACAGTGTACATGGTCCATTCATCTCCAAGAGATCTGAGAAACTTTCAGTTGACATCATCTTGTTCCATCTGAACTCCAACAGTAGCTAACTCACCAATTAACTTATTGAATATGTCAAAGTTTGAGTCATAGACTCATTCTTTGAAGATGTAAAATTCTCATATTGCTGCTTGAGAATATCCCTTTGACTCCTCTTAGTGCTCTTGGTGCCAGCAAATCTTTTCTCTAAAGCATTCCATAGAATCTGAGCATCAGTGCAGTGATGAAACTGATGTTGATACTCATTAGGGATGGCCAAAAGCAGGGTGCTTAAGGCTTTCATCTCCAATTGTCTCACTTTCTTCTCAGCATCAGTTTTTGGAGGTGGTCTTCTTCCACCTTGACCAATTTTACCTTCAGCAGAGGAACCATTCTCAACAATGTCCCACATAGAAAAATCTGTAAGGAGGATGTACTGCTTCATCTTAACTTTCCACATGTCAAACTCATTAGGTTTGAGCATGGGAACCTTTAAAACAAGAGTACTGGTTGATTCAACTGTGTTGTCCATGATGAATGAAGGTTTCTGAGAATATCAGGCTCTGATACCACTTGTCAGGATCTGATTCTTAACAAGAATAATGAAACTCAGAAACAATATTAAAGAAGTTGCGGAAAAACACTTTAATATTCAAACTATCAATCTAACAGTAAATTATAAATCACAACTTGTAAACTTTATTGAATTATTAAAGTTACAAGCTTTCAAACAAAACCTAAATCTTGATGAACTGGCTCACCAAGACGAATTCTACTTCTCTAGAACTAGGATTGTAAACCTTGAGGTTAATTCTCTCTCGGAACAAAAACTTAGAATGAACTACTTTCAAACTATTCTGAAACATCCTATACATATACTGAAAATAAAAGATAATTACAAAACTTAAAAAATCTTCAGTATATTCTTCCATAATTATCTTCAAAAGCTTCCATGATTATCTTCAGCCTTGATCTGCGCGTATCTTGATTATCACATAAGCAGTATTAAGTTGTAGCAGCATTAATCACTCTGAACAGTACTAATCTTCACCAGCAGCACTAACTCTGCTTAGCAGTAGTAACTTCTTCAAGAAGTATTAATCTGGCTCAACAGTAGTAACTTGTCTCAGAAGTAGTAACCATGTTGTTCTGGCAGTAGTAATCACTTAGACAAATCTTCAGTTCCCAACAAAATTCGTATTTCCTATTATTGGTCAAAGCAACAAAACTATATGGGAAATTTGATTTCTAAATTGATTACAGAAACAAAACCAAATTTGTTTTTTATTGAAGACACCAAAATAGAAACTCTTACTTTGACCGAAGTACACAAAAACTGGAAACATATAGAAGTTATTCATGGAGTCTCATGTTTTATAAAGGAACAAATCTTTTTTTTCTTCGGAATCTACATGTAGTATCAAAAGGTTTCTCCTTTTTTTGTTTATTAGAATCCACGTGGTGCCGCACACATTTCTTTTAATAAGAAATAAGAACAACAAGTAAACAGAAGCTTACAAGGGAAAGAACAAGTCTCTTCGCATACATATTAACATATATGAAATGAAGAAAAATAAACTATATTGAAAGTCCCAATAAAAATGGATACATTAGCTTCAAGAGGAAAAAGAATCTTGTTGCTTTTTATTCAGCCACAAAACAAACGACAACCACATTTGTACCTTTTTCCCTAATGTGATCGAGGTGATCAAACAAAAACAAAAACAAATTAATATGTTTTTTTCTAATTATGATCCAAGACAGCAAATAGAAAGAAAATAAATTATTTTTCTCTTTCTTTCTTTCTTGAAATGATCGAATACAAAAAAACAAAAAACAACAGTTTTTTTTTTCTGAATTTGATTAAGTATAGCAAACAGAAAAGGAAAACCATAATTTTTTTCTTTTTTCTGAATTTAATCGGTTTTAAGATTGTAGGAAAAATAGTTCACCATAACATAATTATAAAATAAATACTTGGAAACAAACCCAAGTATTGAGTCGAGGCCCGTGTTGGACACGGTTTCCTTATAACCGATTCTCCCCTTATAACAGATTCACCCCCAACTGGTGTGTCGATTTCCCAGGATACAACGACTCTAAATAGAATCGAATTCTATTTTCTCGTGAAAGGCCCAATTGTATTGTATTCTCTTTTCCCTTTTGTCTTCTCTCTTTTTGAACTCAAGGTTATGTTCTTTATATATGAAACATATTTGTAATCGACGGAAGATTGAAGGTCAACATAATGAAACATAATTCCATTGATTATAACCGAAGCATATCGAAGGTCAAAAGAACTCATCCTTAATTTCCATTTAATTTTAATCAATTTTCCTACAAGGTTTTTGCATTATTTTAACTAAGGTTCAAAATGTCGGTCGATATAGGTGTCACAAAGAGATTTGGGCATCTATATCCATACTAGTGAAACTAAGACCCTTAGAGGTCTACTTAGTTAAATCGGCAAGTCTTGAGTTGGCAATAATGGCAACTTTGTGGGTACAAGTGGCCACTCTCTGTGGAAATTCATTTTCAAGATAAAGAGGTTTTCATGGATGTTTTGTACCACTTATTTCTGACCATAATGTTACTACATTTGTCTTAGATAATGCTTGTACCCACATCCTCTCTTTTAACTATTTGATTACTTTAATCGTGATTGAGCATAACTCAAAACTCACAAATATTGATATTGTTCTCAAAACTCAAACAAGCACTAGAAGTTCATGAATGTCTCTGATTCTTAGTTGACCAGTCCCTATGGAAACGATTTCGGTACGTTAACACTTTATTACTTAATAACGATCATAGTGTCCGGTGTGCACTTGCACCACCACTGTGGAAATACAGGTAGCTACTTTGTGGACCTATACGATTTTACACTATCATTTTTCTTCAAAACTCACAAATATTGATATTGTTCTCAAAACTCAAACAAGCACAAGAAGTTTATGAATGTATCTGATTCTTAGTTGACTAATCCCTATGGAAACGATTTTGGTACGTTAACACTTTATTACTTAATAACGATCATAGTGGTCGGTGTGCACTTGCACCGCCACTGTGGAAATACAGGTAGCTACTTTGTGGACCTATACGATTTTCCACTATCACTTTTCTTCAACTTTCACTTATATCCCTATAGATCGATACTTGATATTTTACCATTTTGTTACTTGTTTAAGACAAAAATGCATTGATAAGTCTATACTTTAATGAGTCTTCATTTTCTATTAGTCTGATAGATTTGTTCCCTATGAATCTCGTTACAAGTTTTTGGCATAGTTTTCATGGAGAGGCAGGCTAAAAAAATTAGATGTAAAGTAAAAGATTTAGTTTTTCTACAATGTTGTTATGCACCTAAGTGTATGGTATGCCAAGGCTACCAACCGGGAAGATTTTCCAGCTTGTCCAGAATATAGAACGAACTTTTAAACATAGAACGAGAGTACAAAGAGCATTGTAATATGTTTTAACCTCTGCAAACGTGACTGGAAGTGCACCAGCTAGTAACAATCCACCTATTATTAATCTACTAACTAGAAATCATGGAAACTTACCACTACAACCTCCACCTGGGAACAAAGAACTTCCGGATCAACAAAATAATAACATGCCAAGAACATAAGTTGAAACATAATTCATCTTACAAATTCTATAGAGGGAGGAATCATGAACTATGTTATTCCTGTTTTTGATAAGTTGAAGTAATGTATACTAAGGCAAAAAATTCAAGCCTTTCATTTTGAGTTGAAGCCAATTATGTTTCAAATACTGCAACCAAATAGCCAATTCTATGGTTTTCCATATGAATATACACATTCACATTTAAAATCTGTCATTGATATAATTGACTATTTCCTTATTCCAAGACTATCAAATGATGCTCTAAGGTTAAAATTGTTTCTCTTTGTTTGAAAAATCTATCATTTACTTATACGGAGAGTATCATTTGCTTATTTTTCTTCCATTATGAATGCTATGTTCAAGAATGAAATTTTCCTATTTAAACAAATAAAAAATAAGCAGTTTCCAATGCTTGGGATTGGTGTAAAGAGTTGTTGGGAAATGATTATCATGGAAACGTCTACTATACACTGCTTAAGATGTATAAAATGGCTTAAATGCCACTGTAAAAAAGATGTTTGATGTTACTTCAGGAGTGGCCTTGACTTGCAGTACTTATAATGATGGATATGTTATCCTAGAAAGATTTCAAATAAAAATGATCATTGGCCTGATCCACGAACTCTAGTGCAAAAGAAGGAAGACAAAATTCATGATCTAGATGCATAATTGCATTAACAACTCGGATCCCTTCTATGGCTAATATTGATGACATCACTTATGGCTAAGTTATGATGCTATAGCATCCACTTCAGTTGTCAACTATGTACACAATGTGTGTTGTAGAGAAGAGATTTCTTATGAACATTGTCCTCAAAATTCTAAATCTGTATTGTTCATAACAAATTTGGTCTTTATTCCAATAGTTATAACTCTCAATGGAAGCCACATCCTAACCTTTGTTTGAATCCATTACGTATCCAAGCAACAAGGAAATTCCAGCTTTCAACCACAACAACATACAAGTGGTTCTTAAAACCAACAATTAAGTTTTCATCAACAAAGAAATCAACCCTCTTCTGAAAACAAACCCATTATAACACGAATAATGTCAAGATGGAGGAATTGTATGGATTACCATAGAGTTAACAAATATACGCAGAAGATCATTTTCCTCTACCTTTTATTGACCATATGTTATATAGACTTGTTGGAAAGGAGTATTATTGTTTCTTATATGGATACTTAAGGTACAACCAAATTACAATAACTCTATAGCTTCAAGGAAAAACCACTTTTAATTGTCCCTATGGAACCCTTTCTTTCAGAAGAATGTCATTTGGTCTTTCTAATGCACCCACTATATAATAACCAGACTTTTATATCGAACTTTAAGTGAAAAGTTAGTGTTTGGAGTTAGTCATTGCTATGTATGCTTGTACATAAAGCATATGGACTTAAACCCAAATAACTTTGTCAAACATGGCAATTAGAGGGGTTAAACATGGACAAGTGAAACTATAATTAAACCAAAATGTGAAGAAATTCTATAATTATTGTAAGGATGCAATTTAGGAAAGTTGAGGGACCCAAAAGTAAAAATCTGAAAATATAAAAACAAAATTTGAGATTAATAATCTCATAATCAAATTTTATTTTCATCTTCTTCGCGTCTCTTCTTCAACCCCTAATCCAAACCCTCTTCCATCTAATTAAGCCTCGTATTTTGATCATATGATGAAAATTTTGAAGATTTGAAGTTAAATCTTAAGATAAACCATTAGGTAAGCTCATAATTTTGAAATATAGTTTGTAAGGGATTAAAGGAATCTACATCTTGAATATGTTGTAATCATCTTTAAGGTAAGTTGTTAGTAAATCTTTGATTACATGTTTGGTAACCTAAAATTCAAGTGAGTTTTTGATTATGTGATGTTCAAGGCTGTAAAACCAAAATAAAAATAATTCAAATTGGTTCATAGATGGTTTAGAATGGTTACTAAATCAAGTGGTAGTGTTGATATGTTAAAAATAGTTAAATTTGGTGTTGTTGGAAGGAAACAGAAAGGTGATGTGGGTTTAAAAATATGTATAAAATTAACCATGGATCCAATTGAGGTGTGTGATATACGGTTGGAAAGACTAGTGTGTCTAGTACAACTGTTATAAAGAGTCCGAAAGCTAATTTTGACCTTAGGTATGCCACAACACTGAATTTGGTCTCAATGTATTGGGCATTTGCACACTGTTAATATAAAATATATATAAAATTGATCATATCTTTAAACAACATGAATCCAATGTTATTGTAATCCCACGAGGTATATTTACAAATTTCATGTATAATATAACACCAAATTCAGCTTCTAAGTATGAGTAATATGTCCAACACAGAGATGGACAGAAGCTGAAATTTGCAGGGGAATTTTCCTCTGCAATATTTTGTTGTTTTGTTCAATCCATTTAGCACCCATTCATAAACACTATAATTGAATTATAAGCCTATAAGGGTGGAAATAAAGTTAAATTAACCTAATAGAACGGTGCCAATAGGTTAAAGAGTGTTAAAGCACATATTTATTGGATTGAAGATCATAATTATCTAAAGATGGAAATCTGAAGTTAAAGCTGATAAAGTAGTCTCAACAAATAGTCTAGGGTCCTTTTGTAATAATTAGTCAAAGTCTGTTTACGTATTTTATTTATTAGTTAGTTTTATTTTTAGTTAACTTAGTTTTGGTTGTTGGGCCAAACATTGCAAAGTCCATTCCCAAGACTTGCAAGCCCATTAGGCTTAATTAGCTTAAATATAAATAGTTTATTTTTGAGGTAATTAGGGTTAAGGGAGAAAATTAGAAAATCAATTTGAAAGAGTGTGGTGGTGGTGCGCCGTACGTATACAGAGAGATAGAAGCAGATTTTGTTTTTCTTCATCAAGAAAGCTTGTAACTCATTGAATCGTTTGCTTAATCAATATCAGGTTTGATTTATCGTATTGTTTATGTGATTGCTTGTTTGAATGATTGCATATCGGGACACACAATTGGTATCAGAGCTTGTACAGATTGGATTGAATAAGTTTTTGTTCGGTTCTAATTTTCTATCAAAGATTCATAATTTTTATTGTGTGATTGTTCTTTCAAGTTATTATTGGTTGGATTGTGTTTGTTTTACCTATTATAGTGATTGGGTATTGTTTGATTTGATAATTGCATTGATTTTGTTTATCAGTTTGTTGATTTCTGTGTTCTGGGTTCGTTCTCAGAGTCGCTACTGTGTGTTCAATCGATTCCATCATAAAGTGGTTTTTACTGAAATTAATTGGTACCAATCTGTTCTAATCGTTTAATCGATCGTTTTTGCAAAGTTTGGGTGTTCAATTTTGAGTTTTGATTAGTTTCTGGGCTGATTCTGTGTTTCTGGATTGATTTTTTCGAAGAACATATCGGTCTTTGCTCTTCCGGTCGAAGTCTTTTCTATCGGTCTATTGCATTTGACCGATTCACTCACAATTCAGTCTATTCCGGTCTAAGACTTACTTCTGGTCGAAGACCAATACCGGTCGAAGCTTTTGTTTCTATCGATCATAGCAACATCCGGTCTTAATACTTCCGGTCTTTCATATTATCGGTCGAAGCATAGTATCAGTCGAACAATCATCCGGTCTTACCAACATCCGGTCTTAACACTATCGTTCTTGCATTCTATCGGTCAAATCATTCGACCGGACTCTACAAGTACCCGGTCGAACACTATATCGGTCAAATCACTCGACCGGACTTTACAAATTCCCGGTCGAAGGTAATATCGGTCTTTGCACTCCCCCGGTCGAACAAGTTCCCGGTCGAACTCTCGACCGGTCTTTACAAGTCTCCGGTCGACTCAAGTCTCCGGTCGAAGCACATCCCCGGTCGTTTTTTGCAAACTGTAATAGGGCATCTAAATGTCAAATTTTTTTCTCTAGGGGCGCTGCCCCCATACCCCCGCAAGGGCGTTGCCCCTTGACCCCACCCGCTAAGTCTGCGAAGGGGGACAAAGTTCTGTTCGTGATCAGTTTTTTCTGAATTTCTTTCTAAGATTTTCAGTATTGTGTGATTTTATCTTGACTTCTAACGATCTCATCCAGTTGATTGTTTCAATATCAGATAAGTTTGATTTCTAATCATATTAGTAAAGATGTCTCGGGAAGCTCTTGCTATTGGAACAGATGTGAAGCCACCAGTACTCTTCAAGGGGGAGTACGAGCAATGGAAGGACAAATTTTTGGACTTCATTGATCGACATGATTTGGGAGATGAAATCAGAAAATCTCTGAAAGACGGGATCATGACACCTCCGACCAAGGTTCTCACTGTAGCTGGAGAAAATGGTCAAGAAGAAGAGACAGAGTAGAAATTACCGATTGGTGAATATTCGGAAGATCAGCTGAAGAGACACAAGGGTGACAAGTTGGCAAGATCATTTATTTCCAAGGCATACCGAATGAAATATATGTCAAGATTGACAGCTATAACGCTACCGGTAAGCAAATGTGGGATCAATTGGAGAAGATGATGATCGGATCCAAAGTCGGCAATCAGCTCAAAGTATCTACATGCCTGAATAATTATGAAGAGTTCAAAGCCAAAGCTGGAGAGTCTCTCGAAGCTACCTATGACAGATTTGTCACTTTGCTGAACGAGCTCAACAAGAACAAGATCAGCAAATCTCACGTGGAGTTGAATGTGAAATTTCTCAGCAATCTTCAGCCTGAATGGAAGAGGTTCACCCGTCAGATGAGACAGTTGAAGGATCTGCATGACATTCCTCTTCATGAAGTTTATGAGATCCTCAGACAGAATGAGGAAAAGGTAGAAGAGATCAAGGCTGAGATGAAAAAGGCTGACAAAGCAGTTGCTGATCCAGTTGCTCTTGTGGTTAAGAAGTCAAAGAAGAAGAAGGTGATAGAATCTGATTCGGAAGAAGCTGATTGTGAGGAAAAGTCTGAAACTGACGATTGTGAAAAACTGATGGAAACCATGCTCATGTTAACCAAGGCTTTCCAAAAGAAGTTCTATAAAAAGCCAAACTCCAATAGTCAGCGATACTCGTCTGGTCCGAACAACTACAAGCATAAAGAGAAAGTTGAAGAAAGGAGATCAGAAGAAAAGAAGAAGGATGGAGCTGAAGAGACCAAGAAAGAAGTACCGATTAAGTGCTACAACTGTGGTAGACTCGGTCATTTTTCCAAGGACTGCCGCAAATCAAAAGTCCGAAACTCAGACTATTACAAGAATAAAATGCTTCTAGCCAAGCAACAAGAGGCTGGAAAAGCATTAATGGCCGAGGATGAATACTGGCTCGACCACTCGGATGAAGAATCTGAAGAAGGAGAGAAGGACGAGACAGCACATCTGTGCTTGATGGGGAAGAACCAGTCAGACGCTGAAGCTGATTCGGATGATGGAGATACTGATGAGGTATGTAACTTTACTGAATTTGATTTATTAAACCAAATGAATGCCATGATGTCTAAACTCCAAGAATTAGAGTCGAACCTGAAGCGTGAAAGAGGTGTCATAAATGAGAAAAATCAATGTATACATAAACTTAGTACTGATATTGCTGAGAAAAATGTATTAATTGAAACTTTGCACAAAAATATAGACACCAGCGCTAAAGAAAATACTATAATTCATAAAGACTTATCTGAAACTGATTCAAAGTTTAAAGAATGTCAGTTTAAATCTAGAGAGATTGCTAAAAGGTACTTTTCTACTTCAAAAGAGAATAAATCTTTAATAGAAAAGGTGAATGCTTTGGAAGAAAAATTACATACTTTGGGTCAAACTGAACATACTATTCATTTGAACAAACCTAAAGAGAAACCTGATACTTGGGGACTTGGTTACAAGAACCCACATCATCTTAAAAAGGGTATATCTGAAGTGCCCGCACTTTATGACTTTGGGTTTATGTTATTGGCTTCTCAACATCAAGAACTCAAACCTTTTTGGACTAGTCTATCGGAAAAAGATAAAGCCAAGGAATATGATAAAAGAAAGAACACAACTAAAGTTCAACTTCCATTTCGCTATGAGAAGTTGAATAACAGTTATCGTTCTAATAAATCAAAATTTCTTTCAAATGATTATTTTGAAAGTTATTCTGTTAAAGAGTTGGAGACTAAACCCATTGAAGGCAAGCTTTACGTCCCTCCCCTCGTTTTGGAAAGTAAAATTTCTGAACTTGAGAATACTCTTACAGATGAAAGAATTTTGATGGACTTAGAACAAACTGTATTTTCAACAGTGTTCAAAATTTCTAATTTTCCTAAACTTTCCAAAGCTTTAAATTCGGATGACAGATCTGGTTCACTTGATAATGAGCTTAATTTCTTAAACTCTGAAGGTGTTTTAAATAAGTGTGTTTCTCAGTTTGATTTTTCTTCTAAACTTCCTGATCATTTATTTTGTGTTGTTGATTCCTTTGGATTACCCAGTATGCTTGAAAAGGGTGAAACATCAACGAAAGTTGATAAATCAGTCTCTGTGAAATCTAAGAAAGCAAAAGGTAAGAAGCAAAAAGCTCAGCTTTCACAGAAACCGATCCTCACTGGTAAGCCAAAGAAGAAGCATTCTCTTAATTCTCATCATTCTAACTCTAAAGTTTTAAATGTTTCAGATTTGAGAAAGCAAAGGGTTGAAGTTAAGACTGCATGGATACCGAAACAGAAGATAGACGAGAAAGTTAAATCTAGTTCTAATTTTATTTTGAATAAAAAGACTTCTAGTAAAGATGATTTGAGTGTGAATGTTGCTACTTTCAAAAACAATCTTGATTCTCGCAAGAAATATTCTATAAAGCAATTATTTCAGTTAGCTCCATCTAGTACTAAAAAGTTTTTAAATTGTGGTGAATGTGATTATGCTTCTTGTAGATATTCTGATGTTTGGTATGGTTCATATAATGTTTCATCTTATCGTTATCATTCATCTTATCATGCTTCTGGTTTTCAAAGAAAAAGCGGACCCAATTTTAAATGGGTGCCAAAATCAAGTACTAACAGTGGAGGTCCCATTTTTAAATGGGTTCCTAAACCTCTTCTTTCTTGATTTATGTTGTGCAGACCTGTCATATGTGGTATTTGGATAGCGGGTGTTCCAAACATATGACCGGGCAGAAGAGTAGGTTGTCTAATTATACGGACAAATACTGCGGCACAGTTCGTTTCGGGAATGACCAGTTTTCACCTATTCTGGGATATGGTGATGTTGTACATGAAAATCTTACGATCAAGAAGGTGAGTTACGTTGAAGGCTTAGGGCACAACCTATTCAGCATTGGCCAATTCTGCGACAAAGATTTAGAGGTTAATTTCAAGGCCAAGACATGTTCAGTTCGCACTGAAGAAGGAAAAGAACTCCTGGTCGGATCTCGCAAGTCAAACCTCTACACCATCAATTTGTCAAAGGTCCAGGATGACAATCAGGTCTGCCTACTATCAAAGGCCTCGATGCAACAAAGTTGGTTATGGCATCAACGGCTTTCTCACCTCAACTTTCGGTACATCAATAAGCTGGTCAGTGGTAAGCTAGTGAAAGGTCTTCCAGAGCTGAAGTATGAGAAAGAACATCTATGTGCAGCGTGTGAAAAGGGAAAGATGAAGAGAGCCCCACACAAACCAAAGCCTGAACCTAGTACCAACTCTCCATTAGAGTTGTTGCATATGGATCTATGCGGTCCTATGCGAATGCAAAGCTTAGGAGGAAAGAAGTATGTGTTGGTTATCGTGGATGACTATACGCGATACACTTGGGTTAAGTTTCTACGGTCTAAGGATGAGACTCCCGATGTTCTCATTACGTTTCTGAAGACGACCCAAGTCAATCTGCAAAAACAAGTCAAGATTCTCAGGACTGACAACGACACAGAGTTCAAGAACAAGATAGTTGAAGAATATCTCGAATCGGTCGGGATATCACATCAATACTCTGCTGCTCGCACGCCTCAACAGAACGGAGTCGTTGAAAGGCGAAACCGTACACTTGTCGAGGTCGCTCGGACAATGCTCAGCCAATCTGACTTACCTTTATTTTTGTGGGCTGAAGCTGTATCGACTGCGTGTCACACTCAAAATCGCTCCATGATACACCGCCGATTTCAGAAGACTTCGTATGCGTTGATCAACAACCGCACACCATCCATTAAATATTTTCATGTTTTTGGTTGTACGTGTTATGTTCTAAACGACCGAGAGAATCTGAACAAGTTCAGTGCTAAGGCGGATGAAGGCATCTTTGTTGGTTATTCCTCTACATCTACTGCATATCGGATTTACTTGAAGAAGTCGAAGACTGTGATCGAGAGCATTAATGTTACATTCGATGAGGAAATGGCTTCTGAGCACATCAGTTCAGAACCCGTCATTACCGGAGTATTAGCTTCTGGACCAACCAGTCCAGGACCTGCACCTCAAAAGAACAAATCAGATGGCGCTTCGTCGTCTACTTCTAATTTATCTTATTTGGATTTATTATTTGAACTGTTTTATGATGAATTTCTTGGCTCTAAATTGCCTAAATCTGTTGTGGTTGACAGGATAGAATACTCGATGACTACTCATCCGACCACTTCCGATATCTCTACTGAATCAAATTCCCCGATTCGGCAAGAAGTTCCAGTTCAAAAGTCTACTCCGACAGTTGAAGTTATGACTAACAACGCCGAGCCAGAAGTAGCTGACTCAATAGAATGTACTGTAAGGACTGATCAACAGATTGACCAAGCTGTACCTACTGCAACTTCTGCAACGACTACTTCAACTGAAGCCCCCGTTAATTCTGAACCATCTCAAGGAGATACCAGTGGATTCCTAGATGCGGACAATGATCAACATGCATCTAATCCACTCCCTCATGAACATAAGTGGACCAAAGAGCACCCGGTACATCAAATTATTGGAGATCCTTCTGCACCGGTGCAAACTAGGTCTGCAACATCAAATCTATGTATGTATGAATCCTTTCTGAGCAAGATCGAGCCTACACGCGTATCTGAGGCCCTTGCCGATTCGGATTGGGTAATTGCGATGCAAGATGAGCTGAATCAGTTTGAAGCACTGAAAGTTTGGAGACTCGTACCCAAACCGCAAGGGAAAACCATCATTGGTACGAAATGGCTGTTCAAAAACAAGAAAGATGAAGATGGCACTTTTATCCGAAACAAAGCACGACTTGTCGCCAAGGGTTATAGGCAAGAGGAAGGGATAGACTACGATGAGACTTATACTCCAGTGGCACGTATAGAGGCAATTCGGATGTTCTTAGCCTACGCAGCCCACAAGAACTTCACCGTCTATCAAATGGACGTGAAGACAGCTTTTCTGAATGGATTAATCAAGGAAGGAGTCTACGTCTCACAGCCAGAAGGGTTTGTAAATCTAGATAAGCCGAACCACGTCTACATCTTGGATAAAGCTCTTTATGGACTGAAACAAGCTTCTCGCGCCTGGTATGATATTCTATCTCAATTCTTGGTTAAGTCGGGTTTCACAAAAGGTACGGTTGATACCACTCTTTTTATTAAAAAGGATAAAGTCGATATCATTCTAATTCAAATATATGTGGATGATATTATTTTTGGTTCTACAAATCCTAAGTACTGTAGGAACTTTGCAAACCTCATGGTGTCTCGTTTTCAAATGAGCATGATGGGAGAGATGAATTTCTTTCTCGGATTGCAAGTCAAACAATTTTCAACGAGGATTTTTATCAATCAATCTAAATACATTTTGGATATTCTTCGGAAGTTCAAAATGGAAACTTTTAAACCGATTGGTACCCCAAAGGCACCTGGTACTAAGATTGGCACCGATCTTTCGGGAATGGCTGTTGATGTTAGGACTTATAGAGGGATGATAGGTTCCTTAATGTATCTCACTTCTAGTAGGCCGAATATAATGTTTTCTACATGCTTATGTGCTAGATATCAGGCCAATCCTAAGGAATCCCATTTGTCTACTGTAAAGCGGATTTTTAGATATCTGAAGGGGACTGCAGATCTTGGTCTGTGGTATCCTAAGGATACAAGCTTTGAACTAACATCTTATTCAGACGCAGATCATGCTGGTTGCATGTTAGACAGGAAAAGCACCTCGGGTCATATACAATTTCTCGGAGATAAACTCGTTAGTTGGGCTTCGAAGAAGCAATTATGTGTCTCCACATCAACGGCCGAAGCGGAATATGTAGCTGCTGCTAGTTGCTGTTCTCAGGTCTTGTGGATGAGAACACAACTGCGAGACTATGGATTTCATTTCAATAGAATCCCGATCTATTGTGATTCGAAGAGCGCTATTGCGATTACCGCTAACCCTGTTCAGCATACTAAGACCAAACACATAGATGTGAGGTATCATTTTATAAAAGATAATGTATAAAAGGGCACAATTGAACTTTACTTTGTAAAAACCGATTATCAGCTTGCAGATTTGTTTACCAAACCTTTAGACGAAAAGAGATTTAATTTTCTTGTCTCAAGACTTGGTATGCTAAATCTTAAGACCTAATCGGTGGTTACCTATTAAAGTTTCTTATTGTATTTCTTTATCATTTCTTTATTATTATTTCTGCATGATACCTGCTCTTTAATAGTTTGTTCATGATCTCAGGGGAGTGTGAGAAGTATCTTATAGATGATCAATGTTAGTTTGAGGGGGAGCAATTATGAATGCATTGTACTTTCTGATCAATGTGTTAGTAGTGCATAATTTTAGGGGGAGCGATCAAGTCAAAGGAGTATGGCGATGACTTCTGATTATTTCTGATCAGAACTCGTACATCATTTGTTTTACTGCTTTATGTCATTTCAATTTATGTGAATAAAGTTACTTTGACTAGACTTTTAGACTTTTGTAGGTTGAGAGATGCTTCAAAGATCATATCTATATGACTTTAAGCTTGACTTCGTGAGATGTAAGACTGTCCTCAAAAGGTATAATTCTTATTCTTCATCTCCTCCACGGTTGAAAGAAGGACAACTTTCAATCAGAAGAAAACATGTTCTTCTTTGTTCAAACCACTTCCCAATTCTCAAAAAGATTTCTTGATTTGGAAGTGTGATTTTAAATGTTTTCTGCTTCATTATTGAGCCTTAACTGATAAAGTTAAATCACCTGAGCATCTTATGCTTCATAGGAAAACATGGGATCAGTGTGCTAGGACTTAAGTGAACTTCTATGGATTCACGTTAACCAATGTTTCCTACCCAAGAAGTTAATCCTTTAGTGATTAAATGTGAGGAGTCAACAGAAATGAGTGTGGGATGTGTGATGAGAGAATATGTCAAAAGAGAGTTCGGTTAGCTGTGAGCTTAAAGATTAAAAGAAAGAGGGTGAGAGATCAGAGTAAAAGAATATTAAACTCTGCCCCAACTACTTTCTGAGTCGGGCAGCCACATTTCTAATGCTTCACAATTCTTGGTGAACATTATTGAAACAGGCAACTAGCGCATGCCAACTCTTGACTTTACCCCACCATCTACTCATTTTCTTCTCAACAAGAAAATGTTTCATTTTCAAAGGGGATGCAACATATATGCTATATGATTTTCATTTGGAAAATCTGGATATTGAAAAGAAGGACGTCTGCCCCACCTTCAAACTTCATTCATGCACATTGAGTATGTGTTTAACTAACTGTTGTCTCAGTGGTTTACACGTATTGATCCTTATAAGCAATCATCATATGCTTAATCTATTCTATCACTTGCACTAACACACAAAGAATTTGTTTCTTTGTTATAACGTTCATAGAAATTGCCTTTGTGGTGTTTCGATGATTGAATGGAAGCCCTGGGGGAGTGAACATCATAAAAGCTCCTTTATATTGTGTATTCGTTACACACAGTGACTTTGTGTTACTGACAGGCAATTTTAACTGATTCATTTGTTGATTCAGGTGTTACACTTCATTTTCTAAATTGTCTAGATTTGCAAAGATCTGGATGAACATCTTAATGAATTGACAGATACTCAGTGGTTCTGTTTGCAAGATGAATGGTGGAAGATATTTCTTGAAGACACGTTTTGATGAACTCTTTGCTCTTTTCATAAAAAAGGGGGAGAAGCGTCAATCAAGAAATGGAAGATATTCTGAAGATATGCTGATATGAAGAAATTTTCCTTCAAGATGCTTTACTGGAGATAATTTCTTTCCAAGAGATATTCTCATCGATTGGGGAGATTGCTATATTCTGAAGACAAAGAGGAAGATTACATTTTCTGAGCTTAAAAGAATGATCTTGATCCAAAGGGGGAGATTGTTAAAGCACATATTTATTGGATTCAAGATCATAATTATCTGAAGATGGAAATCTGAAGTTAAAGCTGATAAAGTCGTCTCAACAAATAGTCTAGGGTCCTTTTGTAATAATTAGTCAAAGTCTGTTTACGTATTTTATTTATTAGTTAGTTTTATTTTTAGTTAACTTAGTTTTGGTTGTTGGGCCAAACATTGCAAAGTCCATTCCCAAGCCTTGCAAGCCCATTAGGCTTAATTAGCTTAAATATAAATAGTTTGTTTTTGAGGTAATTAGGGTTAAGGGAGAAAATTAGAAAATCAATTTGAAAGAGTGTGGTGGTGGTGCGCCGTACGTATACAGAGAGATAGAAGCAGATTTTGTTTTTCTTCATCAAGAAAGCTTGTAACTCATTGAATCGTTTGCTTAATCAATATCAGGTTTGATTTATCGTATTGTTTATGTGATTGCTTGTTTGAATGATTGCATATCGGGACACACAAAGATATCACATAAATATAGGTAATCATGGTATAGTTCTAAGTGTATATTACTTGTGATAGGAAACCCGATTAGCAAGGATTGGAAACAGTGGCATTCGAGCATCGTGGTTGATTATCTCGGCTATATAAAGGTACAGATCTATTATTATGTTGGAACAGGATTGACCTATTTGTTGAGGGTCAATCCATTCAAATTTGATTCACCAAATAGTGAACTTGAGGTACGAAAATACCTCAACGATGTTGATTATTGGATTTTCATCATTTTTATTCCTTTGTTGAATTCCGTTTGGTGTCCCACTAGTTGAGCACGACTTAGGAGTGTTCCAAAGTCTGCTGCCCCTAATAGGTATAGTTGGCGCGGTTCTTGAGTTTTACTCTGAATGTCGAGGCGCAAATGGAATGTGATAAATATGATTGGTTGACTCGGTCCAATGACTGTGATATTATCGGATTGAGAATGGCAAGACTAGATAGAGTTATGCCATATTGACTTGTTCATCAATTGTTGTTATATTTTTGTGATTCGGTTGGATCACATTAGTTGTGATCCTTTACCCAGACACTTCATCGGGGCACCGACCTTGTGATGCTTCCATTGTGGCTATGATAACTATGGTGTCCTCATGTATCCAAGGAGAGTACGCTGCCCTGATCCGGCCATGGTGGTAAATGGATATCCTAGTTACAGAACAGAACTAGGTCTGCTTTAATATTAGTCGAGGGCTAGTAGGTGTCGTACCCACAATGCTAGTTCTCACTTATGCGCATAGAACCATACATTCTTTAGGAACAACGACTTTAGTGTATTCAGCTGATTTATGTTCACTTTAATAACATGAAACACGGAACAGGTGATTATGTGAACCCCTTTGTTATATCTTTGTGATATTCGATTGATTTATTTTATCGTTTCATGATTATAGGGATAATTTGTACTTACCTTATATTCTTCATTGTTGATTTTGTCGATTTGTTCACTGAGTTATTGTTTAGCCAAACTTGTTATTCTGTGGCAGGTTCTAGAGACATACTAGGGGATTATCCGGGTTGAGAGACTAGGAGTGAATATTTTGAAGACTAACTTACCGGACAAACTCACTTTTGTGTAGTTACTTTTGGAATTGTATATATATGTTCCTTATCGTCTGCTTGTCTATAACTAATTCTATTTTGTTATAAATTTACTTAGGGGTCGTTTACTAAATACTTACCCAGGTAAACGCTTACAAGTAACACTTACCTTAAGGTCCTTTCCTATTGAGCATGGAATCTACCTAGAATCTACCCAGTAAGAGCCATAACAAGGACCTAGAGTCTTAACCAGAAAGTGAGAGAAATAACTCTTACCCCGTAAGCGCTTACCAGATTTAAGATGCTTACCGACAATCAATTTTGATCATCTAGAATGTTATAAGATAAGGTAAGTGAGGATAATGTCCTTGCTGGTAAGCGCTTACCCGATAAGCATTTTGGTAAACGACCCCTTAGTTACTCTGTATGCTTTTAAGCAAGTATAGCTAGTATCGAATGTTACACACTACTTTTCAAAAATGCATGATAACCATATTTTATTACCTTTTTGAACATATGATCAATGTTTACAAAATCTTGAAAGATATGAAACAAGTAATTTGATTTTAAATTGGGAGAAGTATCATTTTATGGTCAAAGAATGAATTTTTTTTGCTTATTTGATTTCAAAAAGAGGAATTGAGGTTGATAAAGCTAAACTTGTAGTAATTGAAAATTTACTTATTCCAACCACTTTCCCAAGA
Organism: Arctium minus; assembly: GCA_954870635.1. Lineage (NCBI taxonomy): Eukaryota > Viridiplantae > Streptophyta > Magnoliopsida > Asterales > Asteraceae > Arctium > Arctium minus. Next base: position 22,500,557 of record OX941090.1, on the reverse strand, counting down.
ATAAAGAAGTGTTTTGGGCATGCTGGTTTTTTCAGAACACATTTCAAAGATTTTTGAAAGATTTCAAAACCTTGTGGCTATACTCCAACAGGACTAAACATTTGACTTCAATGAAGAAAGTAGAAATACTCCACCTACGATTTTACTCCTAAAAACCTTTTAAGATTATGTGTGATGCAAATGATTGGGTTGTAGTTGTTTTTTTGGGTCGAAAAAAAGAAAAAAAATGTTTCATTCCATCTATTATAGAAGTAAAACGTTAAACGAAGTTGAATTAAATTATACAACAACCGAGAAAGAGTTGTTAGGTGTGATTTTTGCCTTCTGAGGTATATATTGTTAGAACAATTTGACCTTGAGATTGTGGATAGGAAAGGAGTGGACAATCAAGTAGACGCCCATTTGTCTAGACATGGGAAACATGATAACGAAATAAAAAAGAATGACATAACAGAAACGTTCCCGAATAAGAGATTATTCCCTCTGAGTTTAGTCAAAAAACAAATCCAGAAAGTCAACTCAGGTAGGACACTAAACTCTAGTAGGACACTAAACTTTATTAAAAGTATGATCTATTTTTGTTTAAAGCATGTGCAAATCAAGTGTTGAAAAGGTGTATTCGTGAAAAAGAGGTGCCAACAGTGTTGTAGCATTGTCATGCATCAAACTATGGAGGACATTTTTGGTAGACAAAGAACAGTCATAAAGGTGTTATAATCTGGATTTCACTGGTCAACATTGTTCAAATATGCACTTGCGTATGCAAAGAGATACAATGAATGTCAACGAATAGGGTATAACTCCCAAAAGCATGATATGCATCTAAATGATATTTTAGAGTTTGAATTATTTGATCTTTGGTGGATTTATTTCATGTGAACTTTCCTAATTTCAGGTAATTCCCAATACATTCTAGTGGCAGTTAACTATGTGTCTAAATGGGTTGAAGCAATGACATGAAAATCAAAGGATGCCAAAACGGTTGTTAAATTTCTCTAAAATAAAATTTTCACAAGATTTGCTACCTCCCACTTTGATAAATGATGAAAGTACCTATTTCATAAACAATTTGCTAACCGTGTTTATGAGAAATATAACATCAAACATAGGTTTCCACTTCCTATCATCCCAAGACGAATGGGTTGGTATAGTTGTCTAACTGGGAGATAAATAAAACTTTGGAAAAATGGATAAGCCCGTTAGGAAGCACTGACGTTTAAGCTAGTTCATGCTTTATGGGTTTATTGTAGTGCTTTAAAAAATTCATTAGTACGTAAGAAGGTGGTGACAGTTGTGTGGGTGAATAGGATGGGATTCCAAATAGAAATGTAAGAAAATTCCCCGCACTTCGAGGATGCCCACTATACACGTTGGTTTTTGGAAAACTTGTGATTTGCTCCTTGATCTTGAGCAGAAAGCAAAGTGGGCAATAAAAGAACTAAACATGAAAATCACGGAAACGGGTGTTAAAAGGAAATTCAACTCTGTGAATTAGAACAAAAAAGGCATTGGTCCTATGAAAATGCCAAGATATACAAAGAGAAAACTAAAAAATTGCTTCACAAGAGAATTTACAAAAGAGACTTTGTTTAGGGCCAAAAGGTTTTTCATTTTAATTCAAGACTTAAAACTTTTCTCACGTAATTATGAAATTAGATGGTCTGTGTCGTTCAAGATTACTACGATCTATCCTTTTGGGGTCTTAGTTCTTGAAAACACTAAAGATGGAAACATCTTTGACTGAATAACGGGCATGAGAATCTCAATTTGGTCGCTTCTGATCTTATTATCTTTTTTTTTAAATGGTATTTCATTAAAAGCTAGCCAAAGGCAAAGGAATACAGAGCCTTAAAAAAACAAATAGGAGAAGTTCTCCACAAAAACACATCTTTTAGGCTCTCCTTATAACTATACAACATTCATCTAAAAGAGTTACCACTAATCGAGTCAAAAGCAACGTCCTTCTTTAGCTCTAGTTTATCAAATGCAACTCTATTCCGAAAGCGCCAAATAGAATAGCAAGTAATGAACATAATAGCCTCCAAACAATGATGGTTCAACGAAGAGATGTGAGTCGTCTTTATTCCATCCAATGCCGCTCCAATGGATTGATACGTAGAAAAAGGAAACTGCCACCAACCTTCCATTCATCTCCAAATCGTAGCAGAAACATTACATAAGAAAAGGGTATGATCTACTGTCTCCACGACTTGTTTACATAACGGACAAATAGTATTATCGAGATCTATACACATGCCCGCTAGCCTTGCTTTGACATTAATACGACCATGTAAAACCTTCCAGCAAATTATATTAATTTTGGATGGGACTAATTTGTTCCGTCTAGTTAAGAAGTTACCATTATCGAACATCAATGTCTCTTTTTTTTCTTTCGTAACTTTGACCGAAAAATTACCATCACCGGGAACTCTCCATTTCCATTTATCTCTTAAGGAGATTAGGGAAAAAATTCCCAAGATCCTAGACAATTTTATTAGACAATTTTATCATTTTCAATTATATTAGACAATTGTGATGGATTATATTAGTTAAAATTATATTAGAACAAAATTATAATTTTAAAATTATAATTTTAATTTTGTCTAAATAATTTTAATTAAGATATAATTTTAATTAAGATATCTTAAAATTATATTAAAATTATTTTAATTAATTTTAATTAATATAAAATTATAATTTTAAAATTATAAAATTATAAAATTGATATAAAATTAAAATTATTTTAGCTGTAATTAATTTTAATCTTAAAATAATTATAATTATAATTATATTAATTATAATATAATAAATTATAATATATTTTATAATTAAAATATATTAATTATAAAATTAATTATAATATAATTAATTATATTAATTATAATTATACAATTTTAAAATTAAAATTAATATAATTTTAAAATTATTTTAAAATTAAAATTTGTCTAGGTCTAATATAATTAAAATTATCTAGGTCTAATATAATTATAATTTTAATTTTAATTAATATAATAATATTGAAGATTTTAATTATATTAGGGAAATGAATTATAATTTTGGAAATAAAGCAGACTCAATGTGCATGAAAGAGGTGCGAAGGTGGGGCAACTTTCCTTCTTTTTCAATATCTAAATCTTCCGAGTGAAGATCAGATAGTAGATGTGCTGCGTCCCCAAGAAAAATTGAAACATTTCTTTGTCTGGAAAGAAATGAGTGGTTGTTGGGGTAATTTCAAGAGTTGGCATGGGCTCACTGCCTTTTTCAATGATGATCACCAAAGAATGTGAACTAATCAGAAGATGTGGCTGCCCGACTCAGAAAGTAGTTGGTGCGAAGTTTTCATATTCTTTTAACTCTCTTCTCACACCCTCTTTCTTTTTATCAATATGCTCACTTCTAACCAAACTCTCATTTACATTTTACCTCAGCTTAATGAGAAAAACTCAACCGGATGAGTTATCAACCCCACTTTTTGATTTTGACCCCTCACCCCTCAATCATTCGAGGATAACTTTCTGGGTAGGAAACACAGGTTTCCGTGAATCCATGGAAGTTCTGTTTAAGCTCACACATTAATCCCATGTAAGTCCTAAAAAAAATGATTGCTCAACAATTTATCTTGAACAGATAAGCTCAAAATATGTGATAACATTTTCAAAATGTATGCTCATGAGATTTGAGCAATTGAACTTTGAAGATTTCTCAAAAAAAAGATATTGAATGAATGAAATGAAATCAAGAGAATTATTTTGAGAATCTGACAATGTATCAATCAGATCAAATAAAATAAAATGGTTAGGGTATCAAAGAATTGATATTTTGTTTATATGAACGAATATAAACAAGTTAGCAATGAAAGCACCAATTTGGAAATGATGATTGATACTCAACAACATTTGAAAACAAACGAGGGTATTACCATCGAAAAGTTGTTTCTTTATGAGACATGGTAATAACAATTTCAAATGAAGTACTGAACCGATGTGTGTGAATACTTTACAGTATATAGACAAGATAATACACAAGTATTGATCTTTGGAAACACACGGTCAGTTAAACATTGAAGCTCAATTATGAAAAACATTTAAAAGCACACTTCTTAATTCATGAAATCTTTTGAGAACCAGAAGTGGTTTAAACATTTCAGAAAACATTTTCCATGTTCGAAAGTTGTTCTTCTTTCAAACAATCAGAGATCAAGATAAGAAGATATTTACCTCTAAGCTCCCCCTCAAATCATGATAGAATAATTTAGGTCAGATAAGATCCCCCTGGATATTCATGTCTAAACATTGAAGAATGGGTCCTAATCTGTCATATGATCAGAATCCATAATCTTGACATTTAAGTCCAGGTTTTGAACTGTTGTGTTCAAAAGCCTCTGTTCTTTAAACTTTGAAGAACGAGTCCTAGATTGTTTTGTCTAGAAGTCAAACATCATGCTCCCCCTTAAACTTTGGGTGCCTGCAACACAGTTTTAGCTTTTGATACCCACTGGTATTTGGGTCCTGATGTATTAGTTGTAGTCTATGTGGGGTTTACATAATATGATCCATACCAGTAATTGACAAAAAATTTACTTACAAAGTCATTTGCTCCACATTAAGAACAACAAATCTTCTTTTGAGCAACCCTGATCAAATGGTTAGTAGAATAATACATATCAGGATTATGAAAAGATTTAACTTTGTGTGCACTGTTCTTTTTGTTATTCCCAATATTCAAGTTCTAATTGCTACACACAATCAAGATGAGAATTCCAAATCCATATGTCATAGATATAAACACAACTATTACAAACTCTCTCACTTTGTCTCACTACTTTCTCTCACTAGAATGATATACCAAGGAAGCTCTTCTCTAATATGCTCTCTCTCTACAATCTGAATTACACACTTACTTACAAAGATAAACAAGGTATTTATACCTCCATACAAAATACAAAGAAACAAACAAAATACAAATGTTGACTTTGACTTTTATTAACAATTGACTTTGACTTTCACTAGAGAGTTGACTTTCAGCTTTTGACTTCTTGAACTCTAGTCTTCAATCTTTATGATCTTGAATTCAATAAATCTGTGCTCTAACAATCTCCCACTTTTTGAATTAAGATCATTACTAAAAGATTTAGCAATTCAGTCTTCACTTTAAGCTCTGACAATATAATCTCCCCTTTTCCTTTGATGGTATTCTTTCCAAAACTGTCTTCAAACAATTAACAATCTCCCCAAAACTTTCACAAGATACTTTCAGACTTTGGAAAGAAATTATCTTCAGAATCATCTTGAATTGCTTTAGCAAACAATCTTCAAAGAAATTTTCCTCAAATCTTCAGAAATTCTTTGATCTTCTTCAAATCTTTACTTTTGAATCTTCTGACTTGAACATTTCTTTTAAAATCATCTCTCAAAACTTTATCATTTCTTGATACCATCTCCCCCTTTTTGATGATTAGAGCATCTATATCATCAAAACTTTTCTTCCAAGAAATGTCTTTGACCATTCTGATCTTGTCAAACTGAGCCTATGATTCTGTGATTCGTAACCATGTATTCATCTAGATCTTTTCAAATCCAGATAAAATTAAGAAATCTAACACCTGAATCAACAAATGAATAAGTTAATATGTCTGTCAGTAACACGAAGTCACTGTGTAACGAATACACAATATAAAGGAGCTTTTTGATGTTCACTCCCCCAGGGCTTCCATCCAATCATCGAAACACCACAAAGGCAATTTCTATGAATGTTATGACAAAAAAAAACAAATTCTTTGTGTGTTCATGCAAGTGTTGAAAGAATTAAGCACTTGATGATTGCTTTAAGGCTCAACATTGTGTAAAGCACTGAGACAACAGTAGATTAGCACAGACTCAATATGCATTATTGAAGTGCGAAGGTGGGGCAGACTTCCTTCTTTTTCAATATCCAGATTTTCCAAATGAAAACCAGATAGCATATGTGTTGCGTCCCCTTGAAAATGTGAAACATTTTCTTTTTGAGAAGAAAATGAGTGGCTGGTGGGGTTTTAGCAAGAGTTGGCATGGGCAATTTGCCTGTTTCAATAACGTTCACCAAAGAGTTGTGAAACGCTAGTAATGTGGCTGCCCGGTTCAGAAAGTAGTTGGTGCAGAGTTTAATATTCTTTTACTCTGATCTCACACCCTCTTTCTTTTAATCATTTAAGTTCACTTCTAACCAAACTTTCTTTTCCATTTTACCTCATCACACCCACACTCATTTCTTTTAGACTCCTCACACTCAATCTCTATGGATTAACTTCTTGGGTAGGAAACACTGGATAACGTGAATCCATAGAAGTTTCAGTTAAGTCCTAGCACAAAGAACCCATATAATCCTAGAAAGCATGTGTTGCTCAAATGGTTTAACTATAGCAGTTAAAGCTCATATACAAATGTCAGATGTAAATATACTAAGAACATAATCATGAAGATATGAGCATTTTTAAACATCGAAGTATTTTCAAACAAATATATTGAATGAATGAATATGAATGCAAAAAACTTGTTTGAAAATCTGACATTGTATGAAAATGATCAGAAATGAATGATATAACAATCAAAGCTTATGGTCAAGAATAATGGATATTGTCTATATGAACAAAATACAGACATTCTTGAAATGACGTTTCGAAATGAAATATCGCTCAAAATTCTTTAAACTACAATCGGAGTGTCTTACCATCGAAAAATTGTTTCAATTTAGAGACATGGTAAGAACAGTTTGAACAAAAAATCAAACCGGTGTGTGTGAATACTTGAAAGTATATTGAAAAGACAATACGCAAGTATTTATCTTTGGAAACAAATGGTTTATTAATCATTGAAGCTCAAAATGAAAAATAAAAACATTTAAAATCACACTTCCAATTCATGAAATATGTTTAAGAATCAGGAAGTGGTTTGAACATTTCAGAACATGCTTTCTAATTCTGAAAGTTTTCCTTCTTTCAGATATATTTGAGATTAAGATAAGAAATTTAACCTTTCTATGCAATCTTAGGTCTCATGAAGTCAGCTGAAGTCATAAAGATATGATCGTGTCATACTTTCTCATCTTGCATAAGTCTCAAAGTCTAGTCAAAGCAACTTTATTCACAAAATTATTCGAAAATAAAATGACATAAAGCAATAAAACGATTAAAGTACGAGTTCTGATCTGAAATAATCAGAAATCAAAATTCTTTACTCCCCCTGAAAATATGCATATGAAATTTGGCAGTAAAAGGCACATGATAGAGATCTACAACTCCCTTTGAAGTGTAGTTCGTCATATCTTCCGAATACATATTTTCAGAAACATATGTACTCCCCCTTGAAGGTTGATATCCTCATCTGAGTGTTGGAGTACAATCTCTTATCAGCCCGGGAGTAACATCTTTTTCAACATTGAAGTACGAGTCCTAAACTGTTGTGTTTAGAAGTCAAACTCCGTTGAAGTACGGGTCCTAAGCTGATTTACTTAGAAGCCTTGGTTCTCTCACTCCCACTTGACTGTAGGTGCCTGCAACAAAGAATCAGTCTTTGGTTTTGTTACCCACTGATATTTGGGTCCATGTGTCTTAGTTGCAGTTCTTATGGGAGTAACTGAATAAGAACCATACCAGTAATGATCACTTGCTTTATGAATAAAATCATAAGTACGACAATAAGAACAATACCTCTTCTTGGCTTTGGTTGTGGACGTAGATGCTTTGTCTTTCTTCTTCTCTTCATCTGAAGAACTCTTCACTCTCCAGACCATCTGATTTTTCTTTGAATTCTTTCCAAGAGATTTAACGTAAAAATTTGTTGAACCATCAACAGATTTTTCATAAAATAGATTAGATGGTCTGATCTGACTTGATTTGACAGTGTTTGGTTTGAAAATTTTCTTTTTGAAAACATTTTTATCATGAATAGAACTTGAAGTTGTTTTGAAAGAACAGACTGATTATGTTGTATTATCAGCTGTAATCTTTTCTAACAAATCAACGTTTGCAGCTTCTAAGTCTTTTATCTTTTCAAGTAAAATGTTTCTTTCAGAAGTATGTGTCAAACTTTATTTTCAAATCAGATCTGGCCTTCTGTTCTTTTTGCACATCTGATGATAGAACAGTTATTTTGGATGTGAGCTTAGATATCTCAGATTTAAAATGTAAACGTTCAATCTCAAATTCTTTTTCCAAGTTCTTGTTTTTCTCAGAAATATCTTTGAAAATCCCAGTATTTCTCTTTTCAGCATTTTTCTTTTCAAGCTCAAAAGACTTCTTCTTTTCTTTGAAAATTTGTCTTTCTTTTTCAAGCAAGTCTTGTAAAGTAGAAACTTGTTTGGGAAGTTCAGTAATTTTGTCTTCAAGAACTTGTTTTTCTTTCACAAAAGTGTCTCTTTCAGTAATCAGAATTTTCTCAAATTCAGACACTTGTTTGGAAAGTTTCATGCATCTATACTCCAAATCCTTTTTCTCTTGTAGAGTTTTCTTTGAAAATTCAGATATCTGTTGAGTTGAAGATTTCTCCAGATTTGATTTTTCTTTATCTGCTTGGATGCTTTTTATCAATTCTGCATTTTTTATTTCCAAGGCAGATATCTGATCTTCAAAAACCTTTAACTTGTGTTGAAGCTCAACTGATTCATCTTTCAACTCTGATGATTTCTGTTTAGTTTTCTTCAGTTGGCTTTGAAGATTCGTAATATTAGACTCTTTGATCTTGATAACTTTCTCAAGAGTCTGAATTGAATTTTCTTTTTCTGATAATACCTGCAAAATCAGATTTATCATTATCAGTACATTTTGCACAAACAGGAATTTTATCAGAGCTTGTCAATTTAGAATTTGAAACAGATTTGTTTAAAGTTGGAGATGTTTCATTTCCATCCACTATGATATGTGGAATTAAAACAATAGGCTCCAAATCTTTGCTGTTTATCTGCTTTCTCCACTGAGAATGTTTATCTGTAGTAGACATCTTGATAGATTAGCTTGATATGAATGATCGTTCCTAAACAATTCAGAAATTTTGACAACAAATCAAAATCAGATCACCACTTAAAAAAATACAAGTATAAAACTCGCAGATCACACGAACTCGCAAAACAATAAAACTCGCAAAGCACTGGAATTAGAACTCGCAGACCAAGTGTGTTTTGCGCTACAAGTGGGTGGCACAAAAATAAGTTTCGTGCTACAAATAGGTGGCGCAAAGTAAACTTAAAGAATTAAACTCGCAGATCAAACAATAATATTCAACTCAGTGGTTTGCGTGTTCTGTATAACTCGCAGATGCTTGGAAGATCGACCTAGTGTTCTGCGTGTCTTCATGAAACTCGCAGACTGTTTGAAATAGGAAACACACAAATCACATGAAACTACTTGAATGGCGCAAATTGTATGATGCTGGCGCAAAGTTTTGATGATGGCGCAAAGTTAATGATGTTGGCGCAAAACACATAATCTGGAACTTGAACTAAACTCGTAAGCTTCTTGAATCATCAAACTCGCACGCTAAATGGTCTGAACTCGCAGACTGCTTTGAGTTGAAACACGCAGATTACATTAGTCTGAAACTCACAAGCTGCATTGACTTGACAATACTACTCGCAGATAGAGGCTTGCGGGTTTGCAGAACTCGCAGATGCCTGTCTGCGTGTTTTGTAAAACTCGCTGATCAAATAGTCATTAACTCGCAGATGCTTTGATCTTTGAAACTCGCAAGTCAAGTTTGCGTGTTCTTCAACTTGAAGTTAACGCATTCTTCACTTGAAGTTAGTGCGTTTTTCCAATCTAGCGCATTCATTTCTCTAAGTTCATGGATTCGATCCAAATCAATTCAAACCTGCAAATTTGTTTTACAAACACATTCACAATGTTCGAAAAGTGATATTGATCAATTTTTGAACTTACAACAATTATCACAAACACGAATTACAGTGCGATTAATCAAGAAAACAGATCCTGTACGTTCGTGATGGGTCTGAAATATGCCAAGGATGGTTACTACTTCTAGTTCAACATGGTTACTACTTCTGAAGCTAATGTTCATCATGGTTACTACTTCTAGTTCAACATGGTTACTACTTCTGAAGTTAATGTTAATCATGATTAATACTTCTAGTTAATGCTGCTAGAAGAAAACAATTAATACTTCTAGTTAGTACTTCTGTGATTAATACTTCTAGTTAATGCTGCTAGAAGAAAACAGTTAATACTTCTAGTTAGTACTTCTGTTATTAATGCTGCTAGTTGATGGTTAATGTTGCTCAACAAGATTAGTACTGCTAGTTCAAAGTTAGTACTGCTTGAAGAGATTAATGCTGCTGAGCATGGTTAGTACTGCTGAGCATGGTTAATGTTGCTCAACAAGATTAGTACTGCTAGTTCAAAGTTAGTACTGCTTGAAGAGATTAATGCTGCTGAGCATGGTTAGTACTGCTAGAGTTAATACTGCTCAGAGTATTAATGCTGCTTATGATTAATACTGCTTATAAGATGGAGATCTGTATGGAAAGGATGACAGCTGGATAAACTGAAGATATTCATGGAAGCTTAGAGATAATGATGGAAGATATTCTGGAGATATTGTATAAATTGTAATTATCTTTTATCTTCAGTATATATATTGTATTGTTTAGAATAGTGAGACAACTTTTGAGATATTATCATTTATTCTAAGTTTTAGTTCTAGAGAAAAAATCAACCTCAAGGCATAGTTCCTAATTCTAGAGAAGTAGAATTCGTCTTGAAAGAGCTTGTTCTTCAAGATTGAGGTTGAGTGTGTAATCTTGTAATTTTAATACAAGTTTTCAAAGTGTTTTTTCATATACCTGTTTGGTTTACTGTTTTATTGAATATCAAAGTGTTATTCCGCAAACTTCTTTGATATTAGTTTCTGAGAATTTATTCTTGTTAAGAATTCGATCCTGACAAGTGGTATCAGAGCAAGTATTCTCAGAAACCTGCAATCATCATTCTTCCTTGAAATCAGAAATCATCAATGGCTAAAGTTTCAGATTCTTCAAGCACAGAAATCCCCACAGAGGTAATGTCTAATCTTTGCTCTAAAACTTGTATGGAAACTGTTAAAAGGTACAGGGATCACAACCAGACAATGAGTGATGACCTTAAAAGATTAGAGAGAGATATAAAAGACTATGTAAGAATTGTTGAGAGTTTTGAGGAACAGATCAAAGTTTTCCAAACCAATGAACTTCAACATTCTTATGATACAAATTACTGGAAGTGGGAGAAGAATGACCTAGAACTTCAGCTGAAAAAGTCTAAAGAGGAGAATGAGAAGATAAAGAGTGAGTTTGAGAAAGCCAAGCTGGATATTGAGAAATTTTCCAATGCTTCTAAAGTAATGGACTCTTTGCTCCAAACTCAAATCCATGACAAACTTAGAAGAGGAATAGGCTATAACACTACACCACCACCATACAACAACAATTACATCCCTCCTATATCAGACTTGCTAGAGACCAAGAATAGGAAGGAATTGTCTGTTGGAGCCACTAAGGTAGATCCTTTAGACAAAGTGGTGGTTGAAACAGACTCTGAAGAAGAGAACTCTAGTGAAAAGAGTAAGGAGAACACTGGGAGTGGTGAGATTCCTCTAGAAAATAACATTATCACCAATGAGGGATGTGGAAAGGCTTGGATCAAGTCTAAGGACATAGAAAAGACTGAGGGAAAGTCTGAGAAGGTCCATTATAAGCAAACCACAGTTGTGAATCCTGTCCCTTGTAAACAGTGTTCTTGCAATAAATCTGAGCCCCAAAAACATGATAAACCAAGGGGAAATCAAAGAAATTGGAATAATCAATGGGCATAAAAACAAGGGATTGATCTGAGTAAAATCAATAGACCAAAACCTTGTTTTATCTGTGGAAAGCTTAATCATGTTGCCAAATACTGTTATTTCAATCCTATCAACCAAAGAGTTAATTTTCAAAGACAAACTCAAAACTCCTTTGGTTATAGGAAGCAAGGAAGGAATCAAATTGCTGAGAACAGAGCACCTAAAAAGTCTCTTGCTCAAAACAAGTTTGCTAAAACTAAGAAAAATACTTCAAATAAACAAAGGAGTAACTTAAAGACAAAGAAAGCAAACAACTTTGTTCAAGTTTGGGTTCCAATTGTAAAGAAACCTGTTAGTACTACTATCCCAGATAGTACTGCTAACAGAAATAGTGTTGCTGCAACCAATACTACTGCTAACAAGGATAGTGCTTCTACTAGTATTAATGTTGCAAAGCCTATAATCTTGACAAAGTATTCCAGCCATGAGATTCCTAAACAACTCATCCAGACTAAACTGACAGATTATATAAATGAGAAAGGACAACCCAAGACCACTTTGGCTTGGGTTCCATCAAAGACTAACTGATTTATCAAGTGTGCAGGGCAATCAAAAGCTCAAGAGGAAGAGCATTTGGAATGAAGATAATGGTTGCTCTTGGCACATAACAAGGAACATGGACTGCCTTCAAATTCTTTAAAAGATTTGATGGAGGACATGTTATTTTTCATCCAGCAGAAGGTAAGAAAAGTGAAAAAGGTATAGTTTCAAAAGATAAAGTAACTTTTGAAAATTTTATGGTATATGGTATTACTAACCTTGTGTCTGTAAGTGTTTCAGGTTGCTAATACTGAAAGGTAGTTAGTACTTCTAGTTCAGTGAATACTGTCAGACTGTGTTAATGCTGCTGGTATGTGTTACTACTGCCAGTCTGTGTTAATGCTGCTGATAAGTGTTACTACTGCTAATGTAAGTTTTCTATACCTAAAAATGATCTTCAATGATTTAATGTCAAACCTGGATATCAATCAAAAAACTTTTATCTGTATCCAAGGTTTGTATAAGAAGTACTTAATAATGAATTGACGGACATACTTCACTTTGATGAGGTATATGTACCTAAACCCCCTAAAGGCAAGGTTTTCTCAAACATGAGAAGATCTGCTAGGGACTCTGAAGGAGTTGACACCCCATTGTTCTCAACAATGATGGTGGTGTCCCAACCACAAGAAGGTATGGCAGCAGGGTCAAGGCCCTCATTAGACATTCCCACTGTTTGCCAAATCCAACCTTCCCACTCTATATCTATCCCACAGTTCCTACTTCATAAGCCAACTTCTCCAATCACCCAAACTTATCAAATGAAAACAGGTAAAGAAGGCTCCTTCCCTTCTTGTACCTTCACCCTCTAAGCCTTTAAGCCCTCTATTGGAGCATTCTCCAATAGAGAATATCCAAAGGGAATCCAATAGGGTGTCTTCCAACCTCAAGAAGGTGCTCAATAAGGAGATGCAAGAGCATATGGGTTGTAAGGCTCACACTACTGACTTTACACAAAGTGCAGGACAGGACAATGTGAACATTACTAAGACCTTCCCCATGGCAACTTTAGATGAGTAATTATCTAAAGGTCCCAGGTGCCAAGAAACCAAGGGAGTAGAAGGTGCTTCTGCTAGGCAGAAGATCTCTACTAAAAAATCCAAGGATCCTTCAAAGGTGGTAAACACACCTAAAGGAGGTGAGGACAGTTTAACTACAAAGAATTGATGGATACACTTGGTACAATTAGTCTGAAAGTTCACAATCAAATTATGGAGATAAAAGAGATGAAAAGGAGCACAGATCATGATTATTTCAAAAAGGGGGAGACTTAAACAACTGAACTTGAGAATACATGAGAAGGAGAATCAAGTTGATATGAAATCTTATTTTGAGGGGGAGATAAGTGAAGAAGCTGAAACAAAGCAGTAACTACACCAGAAACAGAAAAGAAGATAACAGCAGAAACTGAATCAAGAAGAACTAGAAATTGCAGAAAGTTTTGAAATTATCATAAAGACCCTATGCTGAAGAACTTAACTTCTCAGTTTTGAAAAGTTAAGTTAGGGGGAGATTGTTGGGTCTGAAATATGCCAAGGATGGTTACTACTTCTAGTTCAACATGGTTACTACTTCTGAAGCTAATGTTCATCATGGTTACTACTTCTAGTTCAACATGGTTACTACTTCTAGTTCAACATGGTTACTACTTCTGAAGTTAATGTTAATCATGATTAATACTTCTAGTTAATGCTGCTAGAAGAAAACAGTTAATACTTCTAGTTAGTACTTCTGTGATTAATACTTCTAGTTAATGCTGCTAGAAGAAAACAGTTAATACTTCTAGTTAGTACTTCTGTTATTAATGCTGCTAGTTGATGGTTAATGTTGCTCAACAAGATTAGTACTGCTAGTTCAAAGTTAGTACTGCTTGAAGAGATTAATGCTGCTGAGCATGGTTAGTACTGCTGAGCATGGTTAATGTTGCTCAACAAGATTAGTACTTCTAGTTCAAAGTTAGTACTGCTTGAAGAGATTAATGCTGCTGAGCATGGTTAGTACTGCTAGAGTTAATACTGCTCAGAGTATTAATGCTGCTTATGATTAATACTGCTTATAAGATGGAGATCTGTATGGAAAGGATGACAGCTGGATAAACTGAAGATATTCATGGAAGCTTAGAGATAATGATGGAAGATATTCTGGAGATATTGTATAAATTGTAATTATCTTTTATCTTCAGTATATATATTGTATTGTTTAGAATAGTGAGACAACTTTTGAGATATTATCATTTATTCTAAGTTTTAGTTCTAGAGAAAAAATCAACCTCAAGGCATAGTTCCTAATTCTAGAGAAGTAGAATTCGTCTTGAAAGAGCTTGTTCTTCAAGATTGAGGTTAAGTGTGTAATCTTGTAATTTTAATACAAGTTTTCAAAGTGTTTTTTCATATACCTGTTTGGTTTACTGTTTTATTGAATATCAAAGTGTTATTCCGCAAACTTCTTTGATATTAGTTTCTGAGAATTTATTCTTGTTAAGAATTCGATCCTGACAGTTCGTGATACAAAAACTTCAAGAAAATCAAAATTACATCAAACAAATGATCAATTCGTGTTTGTGTGTGATTACAAATTGTTTTCTAATACAAATGGATCACTGCTAGAACAAAATTAGACACAAATTTCAACAAATCATTGAAAAATCGATCAAACAGTGATTTTTCAAGAATACAATTGTTCTTGAAAATTTTCCAAATAATCGATCAAATTTGGTAATCTAATTCCTCTGAATTTGTTTGGTCTCGCTCTGATACCAATTGAAATTTTATTCCCAATTACAATCAATTCTAATAATCTCAATCAAGATTATGACAATTACAAGATCTAGAGAGAGAGTAGAGAGAGAAAGGCTCTAGTCATATGTATATTGATTTAACAATGAATGCGTACTTACTTACTATTACAAGACACCTAAGGTATTTATACCAAGGATGTTATACAAGATAAACTCTCACATGTCTAAACAACATTTACTAAGACTTTGACATTACAAACTATGACTTAGACATTGTTGACTTTACGTGCTTGACTTTTCTTATTAAATATTGGATACAATTAATACACTAACACAGGACTTCCACTCAATCCTTGTAGTCCAACTAGTGGATCTACTCCGAGTGTTCCGATCGGGTCACTAAGACTTTCGATAACAGTAGATGTATAAATGTGTGTCCTAGGAATAAAACTCGTTATAACTATTGGCTCTAGACTCGATTGTGAATTCAAAGAAGTTGAGAACTGGGGATGATGTTCTCTTGTTTCAATATCTAAACTCACTGAGTGAGAGCTAGATAGTCGTTGTGCTCTGTCCTCGTGTGTATCTGAGACTATTACATGTTGTGAGGTAACAGAACGGCTGGTAGGGGTGTGCAACTACGTTAGTGGGCGACTAACGTCTTCTTCAATACCATAACTCAACACATGAGTTCCAGTAGAAGATGTAGCTGCCATTCTAGAATGGTAGGGCATGTTACACACGCTCTCACCATATTCTTCTTCGTTCCGTCCACTCAACCTCACGTTTTCTGAATTTTCAACTAAGTCTCCCTCAGATCTCCTTATATCTCCGACCACTTCATTAATTGTGGTATCAACATCTACTTCCATAGCCTGTTCGTTTTGATCATGATTATCATCATCAGAATCATTATCACCATCATTATTGATAGAAGCATCATCAGCATTTTCCTCTTCACCACTTTCAGCCGTTGCGGTGTGAACACTGTCACTGTCATCATCATGAATTGTCGCTCGATCTAACTCAGTTTTAGACTCTGAACTTTTCTCGGGGTTCTCTTCCTGAAGGCTCGATTGATGAATGATAGATGTTTCAGGTTGAGAGGTAGAATCAACTTGACGTGTTGGAATAGCCTATGATCCCACAACCTCAATTCCAGAAGTCTGATCCCCTTCAAATCCCCTCTTAGAATTTTCTCTCATCACTCCCCGTTGAAGTACCCCCATGGTAACTTGATCCCTTACTGACTTCGTTCTCCTAGGGATTGAGCCTTGGGCAGGAACAACTGGCTCTGGATGTTCCATGGGCTCTCTATAATCTCTTATGCACTAAGAGTTTGGACCGGCCTAAGCAAGTAGTACTTCAGGTATTCGCATGGAATAAATGAATTTCTGCTTCTGCGTTTGAAGGTATTTCATGCTAAATTCAGGTCCTTTCTCAAGATGTGACCTTCCTCGAATGTTTCTGTTAGATCTTAGCATGCTTCGAACAATCAGTTGAATGAAATTTTGATACGGTACAAATATTGGTTTCTTGGTAGTTCTCTTTGCAATTACTCTTTCATACAGTTCAGTCTAGAAGATGAAAGAATTGTCCACATGCAGATCGTACACAATGGCATGAATAAATTGATAATATGCATGCTAGCATTGTCCAATCCGGTATATTTTGTTGTGGAGCACTAGTTGATGACATAAAACATAGCATACTAGAAAGGTGGAAGGTTGTTCTTCTTGAACTGGCTTATTCTTGTAAGCTCACCGATATAGCCCAAAGCCCGTATACCTTCAAATACCACATTTGTCAGATGGATATACATCAAAGCTTTCTCTTTCTTCACGGGAATTGGTTCTGTAGATCTAGAATGAGTCTCGATCTCTCATAGTTCAAGACAAATGTGAAGTGATCTATCTAAATCAGAAACTATGGTTGATTGTTTCTGTTGACAAAAGAAATAGATCTCCAGGCTTGTTGTAGATAGATCATAGGGAAAATGGTTTTGCACTAAGATCATGAAGCATTAGGATTTTGTCATTGTTATATTTCTACAGAGAATATTCAAGAGATAAAGTTGAAAGTTCTAGAGTAAGAAAGCTTCAAATCATGTTTTTGAAATATTAAAAATTTGAGATTCTAAGGGTCTGATCCCTTTTTGCAAATCAGTATTTTTGATCAGACTTGAGTCTAATTCCATCCCAATATTTTCATTTGCCTTTTCCAATTCATCAATGAAGGTATTGAGAACTGAAAATTGCTTTTCCAAATCAGAAGTTTTTGTCAAAGCAGCTTGGTAATCAGATTCTGTGAAAATAGAAGTCTTATCAGAAACTGACACGTTTTCAGAATGAGAATCTTCTACCTTTTCTTCCTTGATAGAGCTCGAAATAACAGATTCGGTCTCATCATATTTGGATTTTGATTTAGTTGTCTCACTAGATTTTGGAAAAAGATGTTCAAATTCGACAAAATTCTTCTTGTTATTTTCATAACTTGAATTCAATATGTCGTATTTGAAACTAATTGTTTTAAAATTGTGAGAACTTGAGTCAAAATTTACCTCTAATTTGACTGTCACTATTACTTCTTTTTCAATCTTTGGAGGTTCAGGTGTTGAATTCTCAGACTTAACAAATGTCTCGCAGATGTGAGGTATTTGTACAGTAGGAGCTTCACCTGATGTTTTAAAATTATAAAGCTTTTCGAGTGCTTTCCTTAACACCTCAGCATCTTGAAAACCCAAACCCATTTTTGGATTGTTAAATTAGGTATCTTTTGGGTTGTTGGTTAAAAGCTTAAGAGTCTGCTATGTTTGAGCTTGTTTGAAGTTGAGATCTTCTAATTCCTTTATCTTTGCATATGCTTCGACTCTCTCCTTCAAAACAATCTTATATTTCAATGTTAGATCCAAATTTTTTATCTTTCACCGAAATTAATTCCTTTTGTAATTCATATATTTTAGATTGAAGATTTACCTTATGAAGTTTCAGAAGATTCTTTTCCTCTTCCCTTTCCTCTGCTAAAGTTTTATACCACTTGATGTCCTTGGATAGAGTTCTTTTTTTCAAAAAACTTATCTTTTAATTTATCAAATTTATTTTTCATTAACTCAAATTGGGACATCAAATTCAAGACCTCATCATTTTCAGAATAAGCATCAGACATGTCAGAGATTAAATTTACCTCAGATTCATAATCCTCCTCATCAAGTTTTGCCATTAGATTGTAATGAACTTGAGTGAAATTGGCCTCTTCTTCATCAGATCAAAAATCCAACCAAATCTCCTCTTCAGCATTAAGTGCTTTACCAGTCTCCTTGGCTTTCACTAGTTGTGCCTTTTTAGAGTAGTATTCAAAATCTTTGATCCGATTAGCTTTACAATCTCTGACAAAATTTCCAGTCTTTCCACAATTATAACATCTATCACTCTTCTCTTTCTCATCTCTTTTATTTTCATTTCTTTCTTCTTTCTTTTCATCCTTACTATCTTCTCTCTTTTCATATTTTCCTCGGTATCGGTCAGCCTTGTAGTGATCTGTTTTGGATTTGTGGTCAAACTTCTTACGTCCAAACCTTTTGTGGAATCTAGTCGTCAACAAGGGTAACTTCTCCGCAAACTCTGTGAACTCATCATCAAAATCCTTCTCTACTTCCTCAGAACTTCCAGATGAATCAACCATTTCTAACATCATAGCTACCTTCAGTAAGTAGTAAAATTTCTTCTCTTGTAGCAACCTCAGGCTTTCCAACCGTTGGTTCTGAATCTGGATCTACATATAATAAAAGCTCCAAGCCACTTATTTCTCCATAAATACCAATTTGAACATTTTAAGCTTGTTCTCTAGAAACATTTTCAGATCCACCAACGTTCTCAAAGTTCACATTTAATCTTTGTTTCTAACAATATTTGGTTGAGATTGGTGAACCACTGGAACAACTTGTGGTTGTTGGGATCTTAGAAGTCCAACTAAATCAGCATCATTTTGATCAACAGAAGGTTGAGATAACCGATTTGCAAACAAAAGAAGTTTCAGCTCATCCACAGATAAATTACCACTTTGAACAACTGGTGGAGGTGGAGGTGGAGCAGGAGCAGGTTGCTCTGTTTCAGCAGTAAGATCTTTTCCTTTCATTATCCTTTTCACTCCGGCAATCTGTTCAGATACATGCTCCTTCAAACTACATTCAACAACCTTTTAAGGCCACGTCGAGGAATTCCTTTGACACAAAGTCGGGTAATGTAACTCCGGAGCCACTTAGGCGTTCCGTTGACACAACTGTTGATGAATCAACCGTGTGGCCTGTGTTCAATGCTGAAATTTCATTAGCAATGACAGGACTTCCACTCAATCCTCGTAGTCCAACTATTGGATCTACACTGAGTCTTCCGATCGGGTCACTAAGACTTCCGATAATAGTAGATGTATAAATGTGTGTCCTAAGAATAAAATTCATTATTACGATTGGCTCTAGACTCGATTGTGCATTCAAAGAAGTTGAGAACTGAGGTTGATGTTCTCTTATTTCAATATCTAAACTCATCGAGTTAGAGATAGATAGCAGTTGTTCTCTGTCCCCGTGTATATCTAAGACTATTACCTGTTGTGAGGTAACAAAATGGCTGGTAGGGGTGTGCAACTGCGTTAGTGGGCGACTAACGTCTTCTTCAATACCAGAACTCAACACATCAGTTCCAGTAGCAGATGTGGCTGCCCTTCTGGAATGGTAGGTTAGGTTACACACTCACACACCATATTCTTTTTCGTTACGTCCACTTAACCTCACGTTTTCTGAATTTTCAACTAAGTCTCCCTCATATCTCCTTATATCTCCAACCACTTCATGAATTGTGGTATCAACATCTAATTCCATAGCCTGATCATTTTGATCATGATTATCATCATCAGAATCATTATCACCACCATTATTGATAGAAGCATCATTAGAATTTACCTCTTCACCACTTTCAGCCGTAGCGGTGTGAAAACTGTCAGTGTCATCATCATCACTTTCCGCTCGATCCAACTCAGTTTTAGACTGTGGACTTTCCTCGACGTTCTCTTCCTGAAGGCTCAATTTAAGAATGATAGTTTTTCAGGTTGAGAGGTGGAATCAACTTGACGTGTAGGAATAGACTGTGATCCCACAGCTTCTAGTCCATAAGTCTGACCCCCTTCAAATCCCTTCTCAGAATTTTCTCTCATCACTCCCCGTTCAAGTACCCCCGTGGTAACTTGAATCCTTACTGACTTCGATCTCCTAGGGATTGAGCCTTGGGCAGGAACAACTGCCCAGAGTTTGGATCAGCCTAAGCAAGTAGTGCTTTAGGTATTGGCATGGAATAATTGAATCTCTGTTTCTGCTTTTGAAGGTATTTCATGCTAAATTCAGGTCCTTTCTCATGATGTGACCTTCTTGGAATGTTTCTGTTAGATCTTAGCATGCTTCGAACAATCAGTTGCATGAAACTTTGATACGGTACAAATATTGGATTCTTGGTAGTTCTCTTTGCAATTATGCTTTCATACAGCTCAGTCCAGAAAATGAAAGAATAGTCCACGTGCAGATCGTACATAATGGCATGTAATTGATTGAGAATATGCATGCTAGCATTGTCCACTCTGGTATCTTTTGTTGTGAAGCACTGGTTGATCACATAAAACATAGCATACTAGAAAGGTAGAAGGTTGTTCTTCATGAACTGGCTTAATCTTTTAAGCTCACCAATATAGCCTAAAGCCCGTATACCTTCGAATACCACACAATCAGATAGATATACATCAAAGCTTTCTCTTCCTTCTCGGGAATTTTCTTCTGGTAGATCTAGAATGAGTCTCGATCTTTCATAGTTCAAGACAAGTGTGAAGTGATCTATCTGAATCAAAAACTGTGGTTGATTGTTTCTGTTGACAAAAGAAATAGATCTCCAGGCTTGTTGTAGATAGATCTGAGGGACAATGGTTGTTGCACTAAGAGCATGAAGCATTAGGATTTTGTCATTGTTATATTTATAGAGAGAAGATTCAAGAGGGAAAGTTGAGAGTTCTACAGAAAGAAAGATTCAAATCATATTTTTGAAATATTAAAAATTTGAGATTCTAAGTGTGTGATCCCTTTTTGCAAATCAGTGTTTTTTATCAGACTTGAGTCTAATTCCATCCCAATATTTTCATTCGCATTTTCCAATTCATCAATGAAACTATTGAGAACTGAAAATTGCTTTTCCAAATCAGAAGTTTTTGTCAAAGAAGTTTGGTAATCAGATTTTGTGAAAATAGAAGTCTTATCAGAAACTGACTCGTTTTCAGATTGAGAATCTTCTACCTTTTCTTCCTTGATAGAGCTAGAAATAACAGATTCGGTCACATCAGATTTGGATTCTGATTCAGTTGTCTCGCTAGATTTTGGAAAAAGATGTTCAAATTCGACAAAATTATTCTTGTTATTTTTATAACTTGAATTCAATTTGTCATATTTGAAGCTAACTGTTTTAAAATCGTGAGAACTTGAGTCAAAATTTACCTCTGATTTGAATGTCACTATTACTTTTTTTTAATCTTTGGAGGTTCGGGTGTTGAATTCTCAGACTTAACAAATGTCTCGCAGATGTGAGGTATTAATACAGTAGGAGCTTCACCCGATGTTTTAAAATTATAAAGCTTTTCCAGTGCTTTCCTTAACACCTCAACATCTTGAAAACCCAGACCCATTTTTGGATTGTTAAATTAGGTATCTTTTGGGTTGCTGGTTAAAAGCTTAAGAGTCTGCTATGTTTGAGCTCGTTTGAAGTTGAGATCTTCTAATTCATTTATCTTTGCATATGCTTCGACTCTCTCCTTCAAGACAATCTGTGACCCAGTTTTCTAGCATTAAATCATACACAGATTATCAAGAAGCAATTGTCATTAATGTCACAAGATTACAATATCATAGATCTAACATGAAAGATGTGAGTTATGTGTTCTCTCCAAGTACAATCTTGTGTTCTCTGAATGTAAGCGTGTCTATCAATCTAACAAACACCAAACTATTTATATGAATTCAACTTGTGTTGACTTTACAACCAAACCTTTAAACTATCAAACTATTACAAAATATACCCTTACTTTTAATCTTGAATACAATATCAATCTAACAATGTCCCCCTTTGGATTCAAGATTAAAAAAAATTTGACGATAATCTTCAGGTCTTCTTATCTTCACAATAATCTGCAGCTATGAATCTTTTTCAACTTTGACAACTTGAAAATTTTGACATCTTTATCAAACTTCAATAATGTTTGATATGTGTGTCTCTTTTGATACCTTCTATTTTGACTTTTCAAACAACTTTGTCTTCAAAAATCTTCAAAACTATGACATTCTCCATCTTTACTTTCTCTTTCTCAATCAACCATATAACATTTGACTTTAAGCTTTGATTCATCTCCTCCTTTCATTTCATATTATGACATCTCTTTAATCATCTGAACTTGAACTTTGATCTATCTCCCCCTTTTTAATGATTTGTTAGAATCAAAATCATTAAAACTCTTCAAGTTTAGATCTGTCTTTGGAACATCTCCCCCAAACAAATAAGCACAGTGTTCATGATCTCTCCCTTTGAAAATAAATAATCAATCTCCCCCTAATAGGAAAATTAGCAATCTCCCCAATAAATGATATAAGAGAATCGTTCATCTGATCTGAATGAGCCATCAATTCATGAATGTATTCATCTGAATCTTTTTAAATTCAAACAAATTAGGAGTTGTAACCCTGAATCAACAAATGAAACAGTTAGGAATGCCTGTCAGTAGCATAAAGCCACTCTGTACAACGAATGTACAATGTAAGGAGCTGGTTTGATGTTGACTCCCCAGGACTAGCATCCAATCATCGAAAAACACAAGGTATTTTCTATGAATGTTCTGACAGAAAAACAAATTTTCTATGTGCTCGTGCATGTGTTATGAAAAAATTAAGTACAATGATTGTGTTTCATAAGGCTGAAAGTATGTAAACCACTAAGACAACAATGATTATACATAGACTCAACGTGCATGATAAAGGGTCGAAGGTGGGGCAACTTTCCTTCTTTTTCAATATCAGTATCTTCCGAATGAAGAACCAATAGATTATATGTTGCTTCCCGGAAAAATGTGAAACATTCTCTTTTTGATAAAAGAATGAGTGTTTGGTTGGGTTGTATGCAAGAGATGGCATGGGCTAGGTGCCTTTTTCAATGATGGTCACCAAATAATGTGAACCAATCAGTAATGTGGTTGCCCGACTCAGAAAGAAATTTGGTCTATAGTCTGATATTCTTTTACTCTGTTCTCTCACCCTCTTTCTTGTAATCATTAAAGTGCACTTCTAACCAATCTCTCTTTTCCATTTTACCTCTTCACACACCACCACTCAAACTTTTTACCCCTCTCCCCTCAATCACTCAGGGAATACTTCCTTGCAGAAAACACTAGTTATCGTGAATCCATGGAAGTTCTGTTAAGCACTCACACTGAATCCCATGTATATTTTTCTAAAAGCATATATTTCAATGATTTTCTTGACAATTTAAGCACAAGAAATCAATGTCAGTTTATGTGTATGCTCATTAAGAATCAGAATGAAATTTGAGCAAATTAAAACATTTAAGATTACTCAAAACTTTATTTGAATGAATAAACATGAAAGAATAGAAATGTTTTGAGAATCTGACAATGATTAAGATCGGATCAAAATTCATGAAGAAAAATAATATTTTGGGAAATCAAAGACAAATGTTGTTTATATGAACAATATATAAACATTTTTAATCAATGAAAGCACATATAATAATGAAATGACGTGTGATTGAAACAACAGTGAGTACAACCGGGAGTATTACCATAGAAAAATTAAACATTTGATACATGGTAATAACAAATTCAAGAAAAATGTACTGAACCGTTGTGTATGAATACTTGACAAAGCATAAAGACTTGAAAATTACACAAGTATTTGTCACTAGAAACACACGGTCAGATAAGCATTTAAGTATCCAAAAATTATTGAAAAACAAATTTCTCAATTCATGAAAACATTGAAGAATGTGAAGTGGTTTGAACCTTTAAAAAAACATTTTTCACAAGTGAAAGTTGTTCATCTTTCAACAAGTGATGAAGTTTAAGGTAAAGAAAAATATACCTTTTTAAGCTCACTTAGACAAAAACCTCATATATCCTCCCCCTCGATACCTGTAAAAAGTCAATTTATCAAAAAAGATATGATAATGATAGTATAATACAGTTATATCTCCTCAAATCAAAAACTTCTAGAAAAGTTTTTTTTTATTTAAGCATCCATCAAAAGAAAAACATTAGAGTATGGGTTCTAAACTGAGTATTCAGAAGCCATGATTACATATTCTCCGATAAGAATAGTAATTGTTGGGAACTGAAGAATTGCACAAGTACAGTTAATGCTGCTAGTAGAACTTGGTTAATACTTCTGAGTTGAAGTTAATGTTGCTCTTTAAGATTAATGATGCTAGAAGATATTAGTACTGCTGAACTTAGTACTGCTTAGAGTATTAATACTGCTGATGATTAATACTGCTTATGTGATGAAGATCAACATGGAAGGATGACAGCTGGATGGAATGAGGATATTCATGGAAGTTAGAGATAAAGATGGAAGATTATATTGAAGATCTTTTATTATTTTGTAATTATCTTTTATCTTCAGTATATGTATAGAATAGTTTGTTTTCTTTTGAGATAGAACAATTATTCATTCTGAGTTATTAGCTTTCTTAGAGAGAATCAACCTCAAGGTTAGAACCCTGATTCTAGAGAAGTAGAATTCGTATTGGTGAGTCTGTTCATCAATATTGAGGTTGTGTGTTTAATCTTGTAACTTCAATCATTCAATACAAGTTTACAAGTTGTGATCATTGATTTACTGTTACATTGTTTTTCAGAATATTAAAGTGCTATTCCGCAGCTTATTTAATATTGTTTTCTGAGTGTGTGTTCTTGTTAAGAATTAAGATACTGACAAGTGGTATCAGAGCCTGTATTCTCAGAAATCTTATTCATCATGGAAAACATTGCTGAATCAAACAGTACCTTAGTCTCAAAGGTTCCAATGCTCAGACCCAATGAATTCGACATGTGGAAGATCAGAATCAAGCAGTACATACTCCTCACTGACTATTCTATGTGGGACATCATTGAGAATGGCCCTTCTGAAGCAGGAAAGATTGGTGCAGATGGAAAGAGGACACCACCAAAAACTGATGCAGAGAGAAAGACTAGACAGACAGAGATGAAAGCCTTGAGCACTTTGCTCTTGGCTATTCCCAATGAATATCAACATTAGTTCTGCAATCGCACTGATGCACAGATGCTCTGGAATGCTCTAGAGAAGAGATTCTCTGGTACCAAAAGTACCAAGAGAAATCAGAAGGCCATACTGAAGCAACAATATGAGAACTTTATGTCAACCAAGAATGAGTCCATGACTCAAACTTTTGACAGGTTCAACAAGCTAATTGGTGAACTAGTGTCAGGATCGAATTCTTAACAAGAATAAAATCTCAGAAACAATATCAAAGAAGTTGTGGAATAACACTTTGATATTCAATAAAACAGTAAACAAACAGTATATGATAAACACTTTGCAAACTTGTATTAAAATCACAAGATTACACACTCAACCTCAATCTTGAAGAACAAGCTCTTTCAAGACGAATTCTACTTCTCTAGAATTAGGAACTATGCCTTGAGGTTGATTCTCTCTAGAATTAAAAAATTTTAATTAAATCTATAAAACTATCAATCTATATCAATACTATTTTATCAAGACTATACATATACTGAACAAAAGATAATTACAAATAAATAAAATATCTTCACAATATCTTCCATGTATATCTTCAGAATATCCTTGTTTATCTTTAACCACGATCTCATCATCATTATCTTCACATTACCTTATAAGCAGCATTAAGTCTTGGCAGCATTAACTACTAAGCAGCACTAACCACTAGCAGTACTAACTAGCTAAGCAGTACTAACTTTGTTCAAGCATCACTAACTTTGACTAGCAGTATTAATTCTACTAGCAGTAGTAATACTCAGCAGTATTAACTTTGAAGTCTTCTAGCAGTAGTAAATCTCAACCAGCAGCATTAATCACTTGAGTTATTCTTCAGTTCCCAACAATCTCCCCCTAACTTGACTTTTAAGAAGAGAAGTCAAGTTCTTCAGATTTTCTTCAAGATGCTCCCAAAACTCTATCATGGCCTAAATTCCAGTGTTTGCATCCAACCCCAAACTCTGATTAATTGTTCTTTGGATCAAATATTTAGCCATTTCTGAATCTGGAACACATCCTATCTTCTTCTTCAGCATGGCATGAAGCTTTAATCTGCTATGGTTATATACTCTATCCACTAGAAAGTATTCAGTGTGATTTAAATCCAAAGTCACTGCATATACTCCACTAGTTTCATATAGAGTCCACTTGTTGACTGATTTGAACACATTCTTGATCACATGCTTTGCTTCATCAGGCTTGAACATCATATGCAGATACTCCATCACCAGTTTTGTAATTGAAATCCCTGGAGCCTTCAGTATATCTGCATACAACTTCATTCCTATCTCAAACATTTCTTCAAGATCTGACCTAGAGCATGTTCTGACAATCTTGACCCAAGTGTTGAATACCTCATACTTATCATCCTTCCTCTTGAGTCTAATATACTCCTTTCCATCCACTGTCAATGTATCCCAGTGAATAACTTCAGGAGGCTTTATACCAACAGGTTCTGCTGAAATTGGTTCAGGAATTTTGTCCATCACTACCATGTACATCTTTAAATCATCAGTACTTGAAGATTCTTTCTTTTCAGATGACTCAGACGCCCCTTCTTCTTCAGCAACCTTCTCAGCCTCTCCTTCAGCTATTCTAGGCTTCTTGATTGACTTTCTCCTTGCCATCATCTTGGTTCTCTTTAAAGTCCTTAGACTTTCACCCAGAGTGGCTTCTTTCTTTGATGGTGTTTCCTGCTCATCTGGAAATGGCTTTTGTATCAGAAAGTCATTACTTTCTTTCATCCTCTTCTCCATCTCCACCCTTGCAGTTTCATTCCCCTGAAGCTTTAACATCTCTGAATCATACAGCTCTTTAATCTTCTCAAAAGACATCTTGGAGAACATCTCCTTTCTGACTCCTACAGCACCTTTGAGAAATATAATCATCTTGTTTCTCTCTTGGGTACCTAGGAATGTCTTTGAGGGTTTTCTCTTCTTTGCAGCTGTTTTTACCACCACTGATTTCTTCAGAATTGCAGCTTTCTTCTGTGCAATTTCATTTGCCAGGCTTTGTTGATAGGCTTCATTTAGTTCAGCAGCTAGAGCCTTTGCCATCTCCCTGTCCTTTTCAACCTGAACTCTTTCTTCCTTTTCAATGTCATCCTACATCTTCCTGGCTAAGGCTTCATCTGATTCAACCAACCTTTGCTTTTTGACTGGTTGATCAGATTCCACCATCTTTGCTTTTCCTTTGTCTTTGTTCATTGCCTTCTTACTGTTATCTTTCTTGATCACTTCACCTTGTTCTTTGATGATTACTCCTTTGGTCTTTGAAGTGACCTTGGGAGTATCATTCTTGGCTTTAAGTAAGGTTTCTGAAATCTCAAGATCTGTTAATACTTCTTTCACTGTTTCTGCTGCTTGTTTAATTTCAGCAGTATTAACCATTTCTGCTGCTTTACTTGAACTAGCAGTATTAATGGTTTCTACTGCTTGCTCTGTTGTTACTGCTGCTTCTTGTGTTTCTATTTGCACTGATTCTCTTTCTGTTTCTGCTTTCTGCTCCCCCTCAACATCAAATTTCTCCCCCTCACCACCATATTTCATCCCATCAAGCTCCCTCTTTTCTGTAGCTTCTTCCATGTTGATCTCCCCCTTTTTGGGAGCATCATTCCCAGATTTCCTTCGCCTTAGCACAAATTGTCTCTTCTTATTTTTCTGTACTAGCTTCATCACCAATTTCTTGAGTTTGGTAATCTGCACTTGTTGGGACAAGATTTCCATCAATTCATAGTAAGAATATCTGTCCTCACCCTCTCCAGAAGTGTTACCTTCTTTTGAAGGATCATTGGATCTTTTTGTAGTGGAAGTCTTCTGCCTAGCAGAAGCACTGTCCACCCCCTTGGTTTCTTGGCACCAGGGACCTTTGAATGATTGCTCATTCAAAGTTGCCATGGGGGAGGTCTTATTTATGTTACCACTGTCCTTCTCTGTGCTAGCAGAAGTAGTGGCAGCCTCAGTACCGATATGCTCAACCTCCTCCTCAGAGAGCACCTCCTTGGGGTTGGGAGACACCCCTGTGGTTTCCCTATGGATATTCTCTAAGGGAGAATTCTCCCTTAGAGGGCTAGTAGGCTTAGTGGTTGATGGTACAAGAAGGGAAGGAGCCTTCTTTACCTGTTTCCTTTTGTAAGTATGGGTGATTGGTGAAGTTAGTTTTTCAAGAAGAGTCTGGGGAATTGATTTAGAGTGGGAAGGTTGGGATTGGCTAGCAGTGGGTTGGTCTAATGGGGGCCTTGACCGTGCTGCCATACCTTCATCAATTTGGGACACCACCATCATTGTAGGGAACAATGGGGTATCAACTCCTTCCGAGTCCAGAGGGGATCTTTTCATATTTGAAAAGACCTTACCTTTGGGGATTTTGGGTACATATACCCCATCAAAATGAGGTATATCCGTCAATTCATGGTTAATAACTTCTTGGACAAACCTGGGGTACATATAAAAACTCTTTTTACTTCCCAGGTTTGAGACAAGATCAGTAAAAATCATTTGTGAAAAATTATACTTTCTGGCAGTGGCTAAGCATACCAAAGCATAAGCAATGGTTCTACTGAACTCACTCCATCCAGTAGTCTGTTTGGATATACAGTGCATGAGGATATGGACAAAGAAACGCCATTGGGGTGAAAATTTGGCTTTTGAGAACTTGAACACCCCCAATGGGCCTCCATACCCCATTCTTGTAAGAGTAGAAAACAGTTCATCATTAGAGATAGAAGTTATACCAGAGCCATCGTCTAGACGTAGACTGATGCGAAGTACCTCTTCAGTAACTGTCAAGGGTTTGTCACACACCCTTGTTTTGATCATTTGCGCACCATTCTCAGTAACAATGGTGGCATTTGCCCAGAATTGCCTCTGATGCTCTATGAAGATGGTAGGAGATAGAGTGAGAGCATGGGCAATATGGCTTGACTTCAGAAAGTCGACTATCTGGTGAAAACCTTCAGCTTGTTTTGGCTTTTGGAGATCGCTATTTCATTGTGTTCGTCTATGAACGCCATGGATGCCATTGACCTTGAAGATTCTTGCCTGAAAACTTTGAACTTGAGAGAGAAAGGGTTTAGAGCTCAAGTGAACAGTATGCAAAGAGTCGTTATGAGCTTTTAGGCGGGCAAAGAGTATTTATAGTATTCGGGACATAAGCAGTATTAACCTAGAGCAGTATTAATGACAAGCAGTATTAACCACTAGCAGTATTAACTGAGAGCAGTATTAACTGAAAGCAGTATTAACCACTAGTAGTATTAACTGAGAGCAGTATTAACTACTAGCAGTATTAACTATGCACTAGCAGTATTAACAATGTACTGGCAGTATTAACAATGCACTGGCAGTATTAATAATGCACTGGCAGTATTAACAATGCACTGGCAGTATTAATAATACACTGGCAGTATTAACAATACTTACTCTTTTCAACTTAAGATGAACTGAGGACTGCTATGAATTTCCTGAAGAGACAGATGAGGACCACCAAGAATACATAATGGACAGGTATTGAACCACTTTTTTATAAGGAGTTTATTCAGAGTTGATCATTCCCACACTTGTTACCAAGAAAGTGAATCTACCCACATCAAAGGCTTTGGTGAATAGATCAGCAAACTGGTTGTCAGTATGAACCTTTACAACTTGAATAAGTTTCTTTTCATTACAGTCTCTTATGAAGTGATACCTGATCTCAATGTGCTTTGTCTTTGAGTGCTTGACAGGATTATTCACAATGCTAATAGCACTGCTGTTATCAATAAAAATTGGAGTGTGTAGAAAGGTTACCCCATAGTCCAGCATTTGATTTTGAATCCATAAGACTTGAGAACAGCAACTTGCAGCTGCTATATACTCTGCCTCTGTTGTAGATGTGGACACTGTGGTTTGTTTCTTGCACTGCCAAGAAACTAGTCTTGCACCCAAAAACTGACATCCTCCAGAAGTAGATTTTCTGTCCAAGTTTGCTCCACCTAGATCACTATCTGAGTATGCAAGTAGGTCAAAGGATGAGTCATGAGGATACCAAAGTCCCAGTCTGGGTTGCCCTTTGAGATATCTGAATATCCTTTTGACAGCTTGATAGTGAGATTGCTTTGGCCTAACTTGGAATCTTGCACATACACAGACTGGAAACATTATATCTGGCCTAGAGGCTGTAAGATACATGAGAGAGCCAATCATGGATCTATAATGATGAACATCCATATCCTCCCCCTCAAGATCTGATGTTATCTGCTTGTGTGTCTCCATAGGTGTGCTGGCAGGTTTTGAATCTGAGAAACCAAACTTGGTTAGAATGTCCTGCACATACTTGGACTGACAGATAAAGATTCCATCTGACTTCTGTTGAACTTGGAGTCCAAGGAAAAAAGTAAGTTCCCCCATGGAACTCATTTTGAACCTTTGATGCATTAGTTCCTCAAACTCCTTGCACATGTTGTCTCTTGTTGATCCAAAAATGATATCATCAACATAGATTTGGACCAGCAAGATATCCTTCTTCTTTCTTTTGATAAATAGAGTCTTATCAATGACTCCTCTTTCAAAACCATTTTCCAAGAGATAGGATGACAGAGTGTCATACCATGCTCTTGGAGTTTGATGTAATCCATAAAGTGCTTTCTTCAATTTGTATACCCTGTCTGGATAGCTTGGGTTTTCAAACCCTGGTGGTTGACAGACATATACTTCTTCTTCAATTGAGCCATAAAGAAATGCACTTTTCACATCTATTTGATAGACTTTGAATTTCATATAAGAAGCATAAGCCAGGAATAATCTAATTGTTTCTATCCTGGCCACAGGTGCAAATACTTCATCATAGTCTATTCCCTCTTCTTGTGTATACCCTTGAGCCACCAGCCTTGCTTTATTTCTTATCAAAATACCTCTTTCATCTCTCTTATCCCTGAAGACCCATTTTGTTCCTATTGCTCTTTGGCCTTTAGGAAGGTCTACCAGATCCCAAACATCTTGCAGTTTGAATTGCAGTAGCTCTTCTTGCATTGCTTCTATCCAACTAGATTCTTTCATAGCATCATGTGCCTTCTTAGGCTCAAGCTGGGATAAAAAGCAAGAAAGCACTGTATGCTGTTGATCTTGCAATTCTTGTAGCCTGCTTTGATTTCTAGTCATCATAGGAGAGGATATATCTCCTATTACCAGTTGTGGAGGATGATTCTTTTGAATTCTAGTGTGATGATTAGGTTCTTCATTAAGTCCCACCTCTAGATTTGAGTCATTCAACTCAACTGAGGTGTTTTCAGCAGTTACTTCTGATTCTTTATTGACTTGAGTCTCCTCATCTCTACTTTCTTCTTCACTCTGACTTGATTCAGTAGATGGTTCTTTTTCACAGTCTTCAACAGGATCCACTGTGGGTATGGGAAAGATCACAGATTGAGATAAACTGTCTTGAACTTGTGTAGTTCTTGATCCTCCACTCCCTGAACCTGCATACTCATCACTACTGACACCAAAAGAGTTAGTTAGTGAATCAATGTCAAATAGCCACTGAGGACCAGACCCAATTGGATTTGGTGTGTTCTCATTGCATTTGACATTGTCACTTTCTTCAATTATTCTAGAAGAAGAGTTAAAGACTCTGTAAGCCTTACTCTGAGAGGAGTAACCAACAAGAAATCCATCATCTGCTTTGCTATCAAACTTACCTAAGTGAGATTTGGTATTGAGAATAGTACAAGGACACCCAAAAGGTTTGAAAAATCCAATAAATGGTTTTCTTTTATTTAAAAGCTCATATGGGGTCTTGTTCTTTGGCTTGACTACTAGAACTCTGTTTTGGACATAACAAGCAGTATTAACTGCTTCAGCCCAGAAGGTAATTGGCAATTTTGAATCAGCCAACAGAGATCTAGCAGCCTCTATTAGTGTCCTATTTCTCCTCTCAGCAACTCCATTTTGTTGAGGAGTCCTAGGGGCACTATATTCTCTCTCAATGCCTTTCTCTTCACAAAAGGTGTTTAGATCAAGATTTTTAAATTCAGTCCCATTATCTGATCTAATGACTTTTACTTTTTGATTAGTTTGGTTTTCAATTCTTAGGATAAAGGATTTGATCAGTCCACTTGTCTCATCCTTAGTCCTTAGAAAATATACCCAAGTAAATCTGGAGTAATCATCAACAATAACCAAGCAATAAGATTTCTTGCCTATACTCATAACATTTGTAGGACCAAACAGATCCATATGCAATAACTGGAGACAAGAAGAAATGGAATTTAACTCTTTGGTCTTATGAGAAGTTTTGTGCTGTTTGCCTTTAAGACAAGCAACACAATGATCATCACATGAAAAGACTTTTGAAGGTAAACCTCTTACAAGGTTGTTTTTAACAAGTTTGTTCATAGTCTTGAAATTCATGTGACACATCCTTCTGTGCCAAAGAGAGGATTCATCCACAGAAGCTTTTGAAACAAGACAGTTCAGAGATGAATCATTATCAACATTGTCCATATCTAGACAATAGACATTGTCCTTTCTTGGAGTTCTAAGTAGTATCATGCTGTCATCAACTACCTTGAACCCTGGAGCAAGGATCATACATTCTGTGTTAGTAAATAATATGCTATGCTGTTTGTCACAAACCTGTGATACACTTAACAGGTTGTACTTCAATTCATCAACATAGTAGACATCCTCAAATGTCATCTTACCTTTTGTGACATTACCTTTGCCACTTATTTTACCACCAGTAAGATCATTTCCAAAAGCAACATGTCCTCCATTGATATGCTTGAAATCCTGAAGGCATGACATGTTGCCTGTCATGTGCCTAGAGCAACCACTATCAACATGCCAAATGCTCTTTCCCTTAAGCTGTTGGTTGCCCTGCACATTAGATAAATCAATTAGTTTGAATTAGGAACCCAAGCCAAAGTGGTCTTGGGTACCCCTTTCTCATTAAAATACTTGCATTCTTTCTTGAAAAGATTTTTAAACTTTGACTCCTCATTTCTAGAGTACTTTGTCACAATGATAGGCTTGGAAACACATTTGCTAGAAGTAGTACTGGTTTTAGAAGTACTAACTGCATTATCAGCACTTGCATGCTTAGCAGTACTAACATTATTAGAAGTAGTAACTGTTTTAGCAGCAGTAACTGTGTTAGCAATACTCATCTTTGAAGAAGTACTAACAGTGTTAGCAGCATTAAAATTTTCAGCAGTACTAATACTGATAGCAGCAGTAATGCTTCTAGCAGCACTATCTCTGTCAGCAGCACTAACAGTTTTAGTGCTTTTAGGCACCCACATCTTAATACTTTCATTCAACATTTTCTTCATGGGGCTTTTGTTTTCAACAGGTTTCTTCACTACATGTTTCTTTCCAGCCTTCCTATAACCAACAGGTTTTTGCACAAATCTTTGAAAGTTCATCTGTTGGTTAATAGGATTAAAGTAACAGTACTTAGCCAAATGGTTTAACTTTCCACATATGAAACAAGGCTTTGGTCTATTTATTTTACTTAGATCAATGCCTTGTTTTTGTGCCCATTGGTTGTTCCAGTTTCTTTGATTTCCCCTTGGTTTATCATGCTTTTGGGGCTTAGAAGTATTGCATGCACACTGCTTGCAAGGGATAGGGTTCACAACCGTGGTCTGCTTATAATAAACCTTCTTGTTATTTCCCTCAGTCTTCTCTATCTCATTGGATTTGATCCAATTCTTTCCAGATCCCTCAGTGGTGATTATGTGATTTTCTATAGGAATCTCACCACTCACAGTGTTGTCTTTATCCTTGACACCTTCTTTCTCAGTTTTATCCTTAACAACTACTTCATCTAAGGGATCTATCTCAGTGGCTCCCTTAGGTAGATCCTTCCTATCCTTTGTTTCTAACAAATCTGAACTAGGAGGGATGTAGTTGTTGTTATAGGGTGGTGGTGTGGTATTGTACCCTATTCCTCTTCTAAGTTTGTCATGGATTTGAGTTTGAAGCAAAGAGTCCATTGCTTTAGAAGCATTGGAGAATTTCTCAATATCCAGCTTGGCTTTCTCAAACTCCCTCTTTATCTTCTCATTCTCCTCTTTGGATCTGGTCAATTGAAGTTCTAAGTCATTCTTCTCCCATTTTCAGTAGTTTGTGTCATAAGAGTGTTGAAGCTCATTGGCTTGAAAACCCTTAATCTGCTCTTCAAATCTCTCAACTATCCTGACATAATCTTTTATGTCCTTTTCCAATCTCTTAAGGTTATCACTCATGTTCTGATTGTGATCCCTATACCTCTTAACAGTGTTAATGCAATTTTGAGAACAAAGATTGGAAGTTACCTCTGTTGGGAGATCAGACACCTCTGCCATTAGAGCTTGGTTCTGAATGGCCTCTTCAGCTTGATCACTCCAATCAAACCCCATGCCTTGTTGAGAGACAAGGGCTTGTGCAGAGTTTCTGTTACTATTGAAGCTCCCAGCTTGAGCTTGTTGGTGGTTATTGTTTTGAGGCATTCCACTTCTGCATTCTCTAGCAAAGTGTCCCTTCTGATGGCATTGATAGCATTCTACCTTTGACTTGTCAAAACCTGCTCCATCTTCTCTTCTTTGTGAGAAGTTGTTCCTTCCAGTTCTTTTGATGAACTTCTTAACTCTCATAGAGAGCATGGCCATCTGCCATTTAATGTCCATCTCTTCAAGATCATCTGGATGGAGTTGTTCCAAGTCATCATTAATGAGAGAAGAGTTTCCATGACTTGCTAGAAAGGCTTCAAAAACAGATTCAATGCCTTTATCTTGAGGTGCTCCATTGGCAGTACTAACTGATTCAGGAATGGAGGTAGAATCAGTTGATGCTGAGAGAAGTGCAGCATTGTGAACATACCCAGAAGGACTTTTCTTAGCCTCTACCTCAGATTCAAAAACTCTTAGATCATTATACAGATCATCAAGTTCCTTTTCTTCCAGTTGATCATTCTGTCTGAAAGACACAGTATACATGGTCCATTCATCACTCAGGGACCTTAGAAACTTTCTGTTCAGATCATCTTGATCAATTTGTACTCCCACTGTAGCAAGTTCACCAATAATCTTGTTGAACCTGTCAAAAGTTTGAGTCATGGACTCATTCTTGGTTGACATAAAGTTCTCATATTGTTGCTTCAGAATGGCTTTCTGATTTCTCTTGGTACTTTTGGTACCTGAAAATCTCTTCTCTAGAGCATTCCAGAGCATCTCAGCATCAGTGCAGTTGCAGAACTGGTGTTGGTATTCATTGGGAATAGCCAAGAGCAAAGTGCTCAGGGCTTTCATCTCTGTCTGTCTAGTCTTTCTTTCAGCATCAGTTTTTGGTAGAGTTCTCTTTCCATCTGCACCAATCTTTACTGCTTCAGAAGGACCATTCTCAATTATGTCCCACATAGAATAGTCAGTGAGGAGTATGTACTTCTTGATTCTGATCTTCCACATATCAAATTCATTGGGTCTGAGCATTGGAACCTTTGAGACTAGAGTACTGTTTGATTCTGCAAAGTTTTCCATGATGAGTGAATAGATGTTTCTGAGAGAACAGGCTCTAATACCACTTGTCAGGATCGAATTCTTAACAAGAATAAAATCTCAGAAACAATATCAAAGAAGTTGCGGAATAACACTTTGATATTCAATAAAACAGTAAACAAACAGTATATGATAAACACTTTGCAAACTTGTATTAAAATCACAAGATTACACACTCAACCTCAATCTTGAAGAACAAGCTCTTTCAAGACGAATTCTACTTCTCTAGAATTAGGAACTATGCCTTGAGGTTGATTCTCTCTAGAATTAAAAAACTTTAATTAAATCTGTAAAACTATCAATCTATATCAATACTATTTTATCAAGACTATACATATACTGAACAAAAGATAATTACAAATAAATAAAATATCTTCACAATATCTTCCATGTATATCTTCAGAATATCCTTGTTTATCTTTAACCACGATCTCATCATCATTATCTTCACATTACCTTATAAGCAGCATTAAGTCTTGGCAGCATTAACTACTAAGCAGCACTAACCACTAGCAGTACTAACTAGCTAAGCAGTACTAACTTTGTTCAAGCATCACTAACTTTGACTAGCAGTATTAATTCTACTAGCAGTAGTAATACTCAGCAGTATTAACTTTGAAGTCTTCTAGCAGTAGTAAATCTCAACCAGCAGCATTAATCACTTTAGTTATTCTTCAGTTCCCAACAACTAGCTAGTGTGGGAGTACAAATTGATCAAGATGATCTAAACAGGAAGTTCCTAAGGTCCCTGAGTGATGAATGGACCATGTATACTGTATCTTTCAGACAGAATGATCAACTGGAAGAAAAGGAACTAGATGATGTATACAATGATCTAAGAGTTTTTGAATCTGAGGTAGAGGCTAAAAAGAAGCCTTCTGGATATATTCACAATGCTGCACTCCTATCAGCATCAAGTGATTCTACCTCCAAACCTGAATCAATTAGTGCTGCTACTGGAGCAAATCAAGAGAAAGGCACTGAGACTGTGTTTGAAGCTTTTCTGTCCAGTCATGGAAACTCTTCTCTAATTAATGATGACTTGGAACAACTTCATCCAGATGACCTTGAAGAGATGGACATTTGTTAGTGTATTATTGTATCTAAGATTTAATTGGAAAAGTCAAGTCAAGATTAGTCAACAAAGTCAAAGTGTGTTTAGACAATCTTAGAGTTTACTTAGGCATTAAGCTTGTGATTTAGTCCTTGGTATAAATACCATGTTGCCTTGTAAATCATGTAGCTAAGTTCATTGTACTTAATATTGTTAGATATATGACATGAACGTTTCTCTCTCTACTCTCTCTCTAGAATATACTTTGATTGTTAATATCTTGTTTGTTTTATTGCTTAATCATAGAGGACAATTTCAATAGGTATCAAAGCCAAACGATAACATTTTTATCGAAACGATTATCGGATCTCGACATTTCGTGTTTTTTAGCCCGATCTATATGTAAGTGCCTTCAAAACTCAATTCCTCTTGAAGATTTGTTCTTGATGAGATTACAGATCTACTACAATTTTTGGATTCAAATTTCGTTGAGTTTTGAAAGAACAGACTGATTCTGTTGAATTATCAACAGGTGATTGATCAATCACATCAGCTGTTACTTTATCAGACAATTCAATGTTTGCAGCTTCCAAGTCATTTATCTTTTTAGTCAAAATGTTCCTTTCATCTGAAAGTGTGTCAAACTTTTGTTTCAAATCATATCTAGCATTCTGTTCTTTTTGCACATCTGATGATAGAACAGTGATTTTGGATTGGAGCTTTGATATTTCAGATTCAAAATATGAACGTTCTTGTTCAAAATCTGTTTCCAAGTTCTTGTTTTTATCAGAAATATCTTTGAAAATCCCAGCATTTTTCTTTTCAAAAAATTTCTTTTCTTGCTCAAAAGACTGCTTCTTTTCTTTGAAAATATTTCTTTCCTTTTCGAGCAAGTCTTGTAAAGTAGAAATCTGCTTGGGAAGTTCAATGTTTTTATCTTCAAGAACTTTTCTTTCTTTAGCAAATGTGTCTCTTTCTGTGATTAAAACTTTTTCAAAATCAAACACTTGCTTTGAAAGTTTAATGCATCTAAGCTCAAGATTTTTCTTTTCTTGGTCAGCTTTCTTTGAATTCTCAGATGATTGTTGAGTTGAAGATGTCTTCACATTTGCTTTTTCTTTTTCTTCTTGGAGACTTGTTTGAAGTTCAGCATTCTTCTTTTCCAAAGCAGATATTTTCTCTTCAAAAGCCTTAATCTTTTGTTGAAGCTTAACTGACTCATCTTTCAGCTCAGATGATTTCTTATCAGTCTTCTTCAGTTGACTTTGAGAATTCTCTTTGACTTAATTTTCTTTAATGCTTTTTAACAATTCAGCATTTTTCTTTTCCAGAACAGATATATGATCTTCAAAAGC
Organism: Arctium minus; assembly: GCA_954870635.1. Lineage (NCBI taxonomy): Eukaryota > Viridiplantae > Streptophyta > Magnoliopsida > Asterales > Asteraceae > Arctium > Arctium minus. The sequence continues at coordinate 22,462,155 of OX941090.1, read as the reverse complement.
CTTAAACTTCAGTTGAAGCTTGACTGATTCATCTTGTGATTCTGATGACTTCTGTTCAGTCGTCTTCAGTTGGCTTTGAAGTCTCTCAATCTTTTTCTCTTGTAACTTTAATTCTTTCTCACATGTTACAATTGTACTTTCTTTTAATGCAATGATTTATTCTTTCTTTTTAATCTTCTTCTCTCTTGCATTATCAATACCTGCAAAACCAGATTTGACATTTTCAGTACATTCTGCACAAACAGGAATTGTATCAGAATTTGAAAAATTGGAATTGAAATCCTGAATTTGTTTAAGAAGCTTTGAATTCTGATTCTTCAGCTTGTCTAATTCAGCTTCCATCTTTGGAATTTCTGGCATGTGCAAAACAGCCATATCTCTTGCAGATAAAATTGTATTTCCTCTCTCATCTGTAACAGGCATATTGACAGATTAGCTAAAAAAATGTTCGTCAAAAATCAGAAAATTATGACCACTATCAAAATATGTCCCCCTCCGCAGACTTAGAACGGGGGTTCCGCTATGACAAATTCTCTAGTAAGAAATGCTTGAAAAAAAAATGATCGTTCCCAAACAAATCAGAAATGTTGACTAAAAAGTCAAACTTGGATCAGAAAAAAAAATTTAATTTTCGAAAAAAAATCTAAGTCTTGAAACTCGCACGTCACTGTACTCGCAGACCACTAAACACGCTAATCACTATTCACACTGAAACTCGCAAATGGTAATGTGCGCGTTTCTAGAACTCGCAGGTCAATATTAGCGCGTTTGCTCAAACTCGCACGGCGATGAAATTCGCAAGACACTGAACTCGCTAATCACTGTTTCGAACAAACTCGCAGATCAAACAACTCGCAGAACACTGTTGATAGCGCGTTACACTTAAACTCGCATGCCTCTCTAGTGCGTTTCGATCAAACTCGCAGGCTTTGACTTGCGCGTTTATCAAACTCGCTTGTCTCTATCTGCGCGTTTTACCCAAACTCGCACGTGTTGCTTGCGCGTTCTTCAGAAACTTGCGCGTTCTTCAGCTCGCGCGTTTTGCAGATGAATCTTGCGCGTTCTTCGATGAACTTGCGCGTTCTATGAGTCTAACGCGTTTTGACAGATATGTTCACGAAATCACTCCAAATCGTTCTTAAACCTGCAATTGATTCTCAAAATGCATCAGTGTGCTCGAAAAACATATTATAACACTTTTCTATCACAAGATTTCCATTAAAAACATAAAAATCAACGATTTGAATCAAGAAACAGTGCTCGTTTTCAACTTTTCAAAAAAAATCAACAATTTGATCAAAATGATCAATCTAGACTTGGAATTTGACATTGTGATTTGAACAAATGTTGATCCTTATGATAAAACGTATACAATCAAATCAATTTCTTGATTTAATTGTACAAAAACATGAAAAATCAAGATCAAACAGTAACATTTTCGAAAATAACAATTTTCTTGTAATTTTCAAGAATCTGAATCTGATTTGGTGAAGAAATCTTTCTGAATTTGTTTGGTGTGCTCTGATACCAATTGAAATTTTCCTCTATGATCAAGCAATCAAACAAACAAGATATTCACAATCAAAGTATATTCTAGAGAGAGAGTAGAAAGAGAAACGTTCATGTCATATATCTAACAGTATTAAGTACAATGAACTTAGCTACATTATTTACAAGGCAACATGGTATTTATACCAAGGACTAAATCACAAGCTTAATGCCTAAGTAAACTCTAAGATTATCTAAACACACTTTGACTTTGTTGACTAATCTTGACTTGACTTTTCCAATTAAATCTTGGATACAATAATACACTAACAACATTAAATGGCAGATGGCCATGCTCTCTATGAGAGTTAAGAAGTTCATCAAGAGAACTGGGAGGAACAACTTCTCCCAAAGAAGAGAAGATGGAGCAGGTTTTGACAAGTCTAAGGTGGAATGCTATAAATACCATCAAAAGGGACACTTTGCTAGGGAATGCAGAAGTGGAGTGTCTCACAACAACAACCATCAACAAGCACAGTTTGGAAGCTTCAATAATAACAGAAACTCTGCTCAAGCCCTAGTCTCTCAACAAGGTATGGGGTTTGATTGGAGTGACCAAGCAGAAGAGGCTGTCCAAAACCAAGCTTTAATGGCAGAGGTGTCTGATCTCCCAACAGAGGTAACTTCTAATCTTTGTACTCAAAATTGCATTAACACTGTTAAAAGGTACAGGGATCACAACCAGAAAATGAGTGATGACCTGAAGAGATTAGAAAAGGACATAAAAGACTATGTTAGGATTGTTGAGAGGTTTGAAGAGCAGATTAAGAGTTTTCAAGCCAATGGGCTTCAACATTCCTATGACACAAACTACTGGAAGTGGGAGAAGAATGACCTAGAACTTCAACTGACCGAATCCAAAGAGGAGAGTGAAAAGTTAAAAGGAGAGCAAGCTAAAGTCAAGCTAGATGTAGAAAAGTTTTCCAATGCTTCTAAAGCAATGGATTCTTTACTACAATCTCATATTCATGATAAACTGAGAAGAGGAATAGGGTACAATACCACACCACCACCCTACAACAACAACTACATCCCTCATAGTTCAGACTTGTTAGATTCAAAGGTTAGGAAGGACCTGCCTGAGGGAGCCACTGAGATTGATCCCTTAGATGAAGTAGTTGTTAAGGATAAAATTGAGAAAGAAACTGTCAAAAGTAAGGACAACACTGTGAGTGGTGAGGTTCCTGTAGAAAACCACATAATTACCAATGAAGGATGTGGAAAGCATTGGGTCATGTCAAATAAGGTAGAGAAGACTGAGGGTAAGAACATGGAGATTCACTATAAGCAGACCACTGTTGTGAACCCTGTCCCTTGAAAACAGTGTGCTTGCAGTAAATCTGAGCCCCAAAAACATGATAAAAAGAGGGGTAATCAAAGGAACTGGAATAATCAATGGGCACAAAAACAAGGGGTTGATCTGAGTAAAATCAATAGACCAAAACCCTGTTTTATTTGTGGGAAGCTTAATCACATTGCCAAATATTGCTATTTCAATCCCATGAACCAAAGGATGAATTTTCAGAGACCTACTCAAAAACCTTTTGGTTATAGGAAGAAAGAAAAGAACCATGTGGCCAAGAAAACTGTTAAATCTAAAAGTCACATGAAGAAACAGAATATGGAAGACAGTGTCAAGATGTGGATTCCTAAAAGTACTAAAACTGTTAGTGCTGCTACTGCAAATAGTGCTGCTGACAGTGATAGTACTGCTAGAAGTAATACTGCTGCTAGCAATGTTAGTGCTGCTGACATTGTTAGTACTTCTGCTAATGTTACTACTCCTAACTCTGTTAGTGCTGCCAACAAGGTTAATACTGCCAAACCTGTTAGTGCTGCTAATTCTGTTAGTACCTCTAAAGATAGTACCGCTTCTAGTATTAGTGCTACTAGACCAATAATCTTGACAAAGTACTCCAATAACAAGTGTTCTGATTTTAAAAACCTCATTAAAAAGGAATGCAAGTATTTTGATGAGAAAGGGAGACCCAAGACCACTTTGGCTTGGGTCCCCAATCAATACTAATTGTCTAATCTAATGTGCAGAGCAACCAACAACTCAAAGAGAATAGCATCTGGCATGTTGATAGTGGTTGCTCTAGGCACATGACAGGGAACATGTCTTGTCTCAAGAACTTCAAGAAGATTGATGGTGGGCATGTTGCTTTTCGGAATACTCCAGATGGAGGTAAAATCAGTGGTAAAGGTGATGTGACCAAAGGTAAAATGACCTTTGAGGATGTATTCTATGTTGAACAATTAAGGTACAACCTGTTAAGTGTATCACAGGTTTGTGACAAACAACATAGTATATTATTTACAGAGTATGAATGTATTATCCTTGCTCCTGGATTCAAGGTAGTTGATGAAAAGATGATACTACTAAGACCCCCTAGAAAGGACAATGTATACTGTTTAGATATGGAAAGTGTTTCATCTGATTCATCCATAAATTGTCTTGTTTCAAAAGCTTCTCTGGATGAATCATCACTTTGGCACAGAAGGATGTGTCACATGAATTTTAAAACAATAAATAAACTTGTTAAAAACAACCTTGTAAGAGGTTTACCTTCTAAAGTCTATTCATGTGATGATCATTGTGTTGCTTGTCTTAAAGGCAAACAACACAAAACTTCTCATAAGTCCAAAGAGGTGAACACTATTTCTTCTTCTCTTCATTTATTGCATATGGATCTGTTTGGCCCTACAAATGTTATGAGCATAGGGAAGAAATCATACTGCCTAGTTATTGTGGATGATTACTCTAGATTTACTTGGGTATATTTTTTAAGGACTAAGGATGAGACAAGTAGACTGATCAAATCCTTTATTCTAAGAATTGAAAACCAAACTAATCAAAAAGTAAAAATCATTAGGTCAGACAATGGTACTGAATTTAAAAATCATGACCTAAACACCTTTTGTGAGGAAAAAGGAATTGAGAGGCAATACAGTGCTCCTAGGACTCCACAACAAAATGGTGTTGCTGAGAGAAGGAATAGGACATTGATTGAGGCTGCTAGATCTCTGTTGGCAGATTCAAAACTTCCAATAACTTTCTGGGCAGAAGCAGTTAATACTGCTTGCCATGTTCAAAACAGAGTACTAGTAGTCAAGCCTAAAAACAAGACACCTTATGAGCTTTTAAATAAAAGAAAACCCTTTATTGGGTTTTTCAAACCTTTTGGGTGTCCTTGTACAATTCTCAATACCAAATCTCACTTAGGAAAGTTTGATAGCAAGGCTGATGATGGTTTTCTTGTTGGTTACACATCTCAAAGTAAGGCCTACAGAGTTTTTAATACTTCTACTAGAATAATTGAGGAAAGTGACAATATCAAATGCAATGAGAACACACCAAATCTTACTGGGTCTGGTCCTCAGTGGCTGTTTGACATTGATTCACTAACTAACTCTTTTGGTTTCAGTAGTGACAATTATGCAGGATCAGGAAATGAAGGATCAGGGGCTACACAAGTTCAAGACATTATACCACAATCTGTGATCTTTCTTATGCCTATAAAAGAACCTATTGAATTCTATGAAAAAGAAACTCTATCTGAGCCAAGTCAGAGTGAAGAAGAAAGAAGAGATGAGGAGAATCAAGTGAATGAAGTTCAAGAAGTAGCTGATGAGATCCCCTCAGCTGACTTAAATGATTCCAATCTAGAGGTGGGACTTAATGAAGAACCTAGTTTTCAGACTAGAACACAAAAGAATCATCCTCTAGAGTTGGTAATAGGAGACATCTCTTCTCTTATCATTACAAGGAATCAAAGCAGACTTCAAGAGCTGCAGAATCAACAACACACAGTACTCTCCTGCTTTCTATCCCAGATTGAGCCTAAAAAGTCCCAAGATGCAAATGAAGGATTCAAGTTGGATAGAAGCCATGCAAGAAGAGTTACTTCAATTCAAGCTACAGGATGTTTGGGACTTGGTGGACCTTCCAAAAGGTCATAGATCTATAGGCACCAAGTGGATTTTCAGGAACAAAAAGGATGAGAGAGGTATTGTAATCAGAAACAAAGCAAGGCTTGTGGTACAAGGGTACACTCAAGAAGAGGGCATAGATTATGATGATGTGTTTGCTCCAGTGGCAAGAGTAGAGGCAATTAGGCTATTCCTAGACTATGCCTCCTACATGAAGTTCAAGGTCTATCAAATGGATATAAAGAGTGCATTTCTATATGGTACAATTGATGAAGAAGTATATGTCTGTCAGCCACCTGGTTTTGAAAATCCTTCATATCCTGACAGAGTATACAAGCTGAAGAAAGCACTCTATGGTCTACATCAAGCCCCAAGAGCATGGTATGACACTTTGTCTACATATCTCTTGGAGAATGGGTTTGAAAGGGGCATAATTGACAAGACCCTGTTCATTAAAAGAAGTAAGAAGGAAATCCTACTAGTTCAGATCTATGTGGATGATATCATTTTTGGATCCACAAAAGATCAGATGTGTAGAGACTTTGAAGAGTTGATGCACAAGAGATTTAAAATGAGTTCAATGGGTTCACTTAACTTCTTCCTTGCACTTCAGGTGAAACAGCAGTCAGATGGAATCTTCATTAGTCAATCAAAGTATGTGCAAGACATCCTAGAGAAATATGGTTTAAAAGACTCAAAGCCAGCAAGCACACCAATGGAAACTCACAAACAGATCACTGCTGATCTTGAGGGGGAGGATGTTGATGTCCATCTATACAGATCAATGGTTGGATCTCTCATGTATCTCACAGCCTCAAGACTAGACATCATGTTTCCAGTGTGTGTATGTGCCAGATTCCAAGTCAAGCCTAAACAATCACATCTTCAAGCTGTGAAGAGGATTTTCAGATACTTAAGAGGGCAACCTAGATTAGGTCTTTGGTATCCATATGAATCTTCATTTGACTTGATTTCTTATTCAGATAGTGACTTGGGTGGTGCCAACATGGACATAAAGTCTACTTCAAGGGGATGTCAACTTTTGGGTGCAAGACTAGTGTCTTGGCAGTGTAAGAAACAAACCACAGTGTCCTTATCTACAACAGAAGCTGAGTATATTGCTACTGCAAGTTGCTGCTCTCAGGTTCTATGGATTCAAAATCAGATGCTGGACTATGGGGTAACATTTCTTCACACTCCAATCTTTATTGACAATAGCAGTGCTATAAGCACTGTTAACAATCCAGTCAAGTACTCCCAAACAAAGCACATTGAGATCAGGTATCACTTTATCAGAGATTGCAATGAAAAGAAACTCATTCAAGTTGCTAAAGTCCATACTGACAACCAGTTTGCAGATCTATTCACTAAAGTTTTTGATGTGGGTAGATTCACTTTCTTGGTCTCAAGTGTGGGCATGATCAACTCTGAATGAGCTCATGTTTTAAAAGGTGTTTCTATACCCGCTACTTTGGTTATTTGTGTGCTGCTAATCATATTTCACAGGAAGTTATTGCCTTGATCAGACCTTCATAAGCTTCAAAAAGAGTAAGTATGGTTAAGACTGCCAGTGCAGTTTTAATACTGCCAGTGCATAGTTAATACTGCTAGTAGTTAATACTGCTAGTAGTTAATACTGCTCTCAGTTAATACTGCTAGTTAGTTAATACTGCTAGTGGTTAATACTGCTCTCAGTTAATACTGCTAGTTAGTTAATACTGCTAGTGGTTAATACTGCTCTCAGTTAATACTGCTAGTTAGTTAATACTGCTAGTGGTTAATACTGCTCTCAGTTAATACTGCTAGTCAGTTAATACTGCTCTAGGTTACTACTGCTTACGTCCCGTTTACTATAAATACCCTTTGCCCGCCTAAAAGATCATAACGACGCTTTGAATACTGTTCATTGTCTCTCTAATTATTTCTCTTTCAAGCTCTTTAGTAAGTTTTAAGCAAGAACTCTCAAGAATCAATGGCATCCATGTCATTCGTAGATGAGCATAACGAGATTGCAATTTTACAGAAGCCCAAACAGGCCGCTGGATTCCACCAGATTGTGGATTTTCTCAAGACAAGCCACATTGCCCATGCTCTCACTGTATCGCCAACCATCTACATAGAGCATCAAAGGCAATTTTGGGCTAATGCCACCATTGTTACTGAGAATGGTGTGCAAATGATCAAGACAAGGGTGTGTGAAAAACCCCTAATAGTTACCGAAGAGGTGATACGCATCTGTCTACGTCTAGACGATGCTGCAGGTATAACCTCTATTTCTAATGAGGAATTATTCTCAACTTTGTCAAGAATGGGGTATGGAGGCCAGTTGGGTGGTTTTCAATTCACAAAGGCTAAATTTTATACCCAAGGACGTTTTCTTATTCATACCTTAATGCATTGTATCTCTAAAAAGACTACTGGATGGAGTGAGTTCAGTAGCACCATTGCTTACGCTTTGGTGTGCTTGGCCACTGCCAGAAAGTACAATTTTTTTCAAATGCTTTTTAATGATCTTGTCTCCAACATGGGAAGTAAAAAGAGTTTTTATATGTACCCCAGGTTTGTACAAGAAGTAATAACCCATGAATTGACGGATATACCTCATTTTGATGAGGTATATGTACCAAAAATACCCAAAGGTAAGGTCTTTTCAAACATGAAAAGATCCCCTCTGGACTCGAAAGGAGTTGACACCCCATTGTTCTCTACAATGATGGTGGTGTCCCACACTGAAGAAAGGTATGGCAGCAGGGTCAAGGCCCTCATTAGACCATCCCACTGCTAGCCAATCCCAACCTTCCCACTCTATATCTATCCCACAGTCCCTACTTCATAAGCCCACTTCTCCAATCACCCAAACTTATACAAGGAAACGGGTAAAGAAGGCTCCTTCCCTTCTTGTACCTTCACCCACTAAGCCTTTAAGCTCTCTAAGGGAGAATTCTCCTATAGAGAATATCTACAGGGAAACCACAGGGGTGTCTCGAAACCCCAAGGAGGTGCTCACTGAGGTGGAGGTTGAGCATATGGATGCAAAGGCTGCCACTACTCCCGCTAGCACAGAGGAGCTCAGTGGTAACATCAATAAGACCTTCCCCATGGCAACTTTGGGTGAGCAATCATCCATAGGTCCCAGGTGCCAAGAAACCAAGGGGGTGGATAGTGCTTCTGCTAGGCAGAAGCCTTCCACTACAAAAAGATCCAATGATCCTTCAAAAGAGGGTAACACTTCTGGAGAAGGTGAGGACAGATATGACTACTATGAATTGATGGAAGCCATGGGAAACATCAACATGGATGTGATCAAACAGGGAAAGGAGATAGATGAGATGAAGATGGTGATTCTGTCACAACAAGTACAGATTGCAACGTTGAAGAAAATGGTGACCAAGTTGGTGCAAAAGAAGAGAATTAAGCAGTTTGTGTTGAAGAAAAGATCAAATGAAAAAGATGCTTCCAACAAGGGGGAGAAAGAGGCTGAAACAGAGAAAGAAAGCTCATATGCAAAAAGAACTGAAGTTGAGGGGTAGAAAGAGAATGAAATAGAGTCTAAGGCTGCAGCAGAAAAAGAGAAAGAATTTGCTCAAGCAGCAGAAACAGTTAATGCTGTTGAAGCAAAAGAAGCAGCAGAAACAATTAAGACTGCTGAAGCAAAAGAAGCAACAATAACAGAAGAAGCAGTAACAGGGCTCTCTGTAGAAGAATTGGAGATTGCAGAGACACTAGTAAAAGCCAAGAATGACACTCCTAAGGCTAGTCAAAAGGCCAAGGGAGTGGTCATCAATGAAGGAGGAATCTCAAAGAAAAGAAAAGAAACAAGTAAAGCAACTTTGAAGGATACAAAGGGAAAGGGAAAGGAAAAGATTGTTCAAACTGAACTGCCTTCAAAGAAAAAGAATCAGATTGAAATGGATGAGGAAAGGGCAAAGCAGCTTCAAGAGCAAATGGAAAAGGAGGAACAACTTCAAACTGAAACAGATAGAGAACTTGCACTGATTATGGCCAGAAAGCTCAATGCAGAGTATCAAAAGAGCTTAAAAGCAGCAGCTGAAGCTAAAAAATTACCTTTCAAAAGAATGCCAATTCAAAAGCAGAAAAGACAACCCTCCAAGCCCTTTTTGGCCAATCAGGAAAGAAGAAGAATGATTAACTTCCTGAGAGGTGCAATTGGTGTTAAAGGGGAAATGTTTACCAATATGGCATACAGTCAGGTTGAGGAATTATACAAGAAAGAAATGGCTAAGCTTCAAGGGGACTCCTCACAAAGGGAAGAGGCTGAAAGAAGAATGAAAGAGAGGCATGATCTCAACATTCAACAACCATTTCCTGAGGAAGTCACACCTACAAAAGAAAAGAAGGAAGAGCCTGAGAATGTAGGAGTAGAAGCTAAATCTGCAAAGAGGGTTAAGACCATTGCTTCCAAAAAGCAGTCCAAGAGGCCAAGAGTGGAAGAAAGAGCAGAAACTGAAGCAGAACCTTCTGTTATACCTTCAACAAGATCAGATCAGAATCCAGAGCAGTCAAATGAGCAATCTGATGAGCATATGGATCTTTACATGACTATAGTATAACCTGTACAGGTTGTTCCAATCTCCATGAAGGCTCCAGAGATCATCTTTTGGGACATTCTAAGAGATAATGGAAAGGATTTCTTCAGACTCAAAAGAGTTGGTGGTGCATTTGAAGCATATTCAACCTGGGGGAGAGTAATCAGAAGTTGTTCAAGAGCAGATATAGAGGAAATGTACAAAGTGGAAATGAAACTTTATGAGCCTGTGTTGAAAGGGACTGAAGAAAATCTTCTCAAAGTAGCAATGGAATACTTGTGTATGATGTTTCAACCAGAGAAGGTGGTGTACAGGATTAAAGATCTCCATCATGAATATGGGTTCAAGAAGATTGATCACTGGATGTTATTTGAAAATTGTGGTGTATACATGATTACTATTGACAAATATTATCATGAATACTACCTGGTGGACAAAATTTATGATCATAGCAAGGAGAAGCTAGAAGGGATGCTAAAAGCTAAACTAGTATGTACTAAGGGTTCAGAAATGGCCAGAATTGTAGTTAGAAGAACGATCAATCAAAGTCTGGGCCTAGATCCAAATTTGGGCAACTGAATCTAAGGTGTTGAAAGCATCTTGAAGATCAGATCTGAAGAACTTGACTTCTCTTCCTAAAAGTCAAGTTAGGGGGAGATTGTTGGGAACTGAAGAATTGCACAAGTACAGTTAATGCTGCTAGTAGAACTTGGTTAATACTTCTGAGTTGAAGTTAATGCTGCTCTTCAAGATTAATGTTGCTAGAAGATATTAGTACTGTTGAACTTAGTACTGCTCAGAGTATTAATACTGCTGATGATTAATACTGCTTATGTGATGAAGATAAGCATGGAAGGATGACAGCTGGATGGAATGAGGATATTCATGGATGTTAGAGATAAAGATGGAAGATTATACTGAAGATCTTTTATTATTTTGTAATTATCTTTTATCATCAGTATATGTATAGAATAGTTTGTTTTCTTTTGAGATAGAACAATTATTCATTCTGAGTTATTAGCTTTCTTAGAGAGAATCAACCTCAAGGTTAGAACCCTGATTCTAGAGAAGTAGAATTCGTATTGGTGAGCCTGTTCATCAATATTGAGATTCTGTGTTTAATCTTGTAACTTCAATCATTCAATACAAGTTTACAAGTTGTTGTTGGTCCCGGAGGTGCTTAACAAGTTTGTAGAAGGGGGGGGTTGAATACAAACACAGAAATTAAAGTTTAATAAATTGTTTATTGATAAATCAAAATACAATTTACAAGTTTGTTGCGGAATAAGATTAAGACAGACTCAATCTAAACAAACTTAAGAAACACTAAGATGATTGCACAAGAATTCAGAGAATGGGGGATTTAGAGAGTATAGAAAACAAAGGTTTCTATATTGATTAAGAAGAGAGCTCTCCTCAAGAAGAAGATGTGTTTCTTCTATTTAAACCCTATGCATTAAATGCATGGCAGGGTACTTTACACGTGTCGTTCATCTATTAGCTTTGAGTGTCTGACTTTGGGAGACAAGCTTTCGGCCATAATATGAACAGTGTAGTGAACAGAGTTGTTATACAAATGATGGCAGAGGTAAGGTCCGTTCTGACACATCGTACTGGTTGTGCAGTTTAAGAAAAAAGAGACTTGAGGCATAAGCTTTGTGATCATTGATCGCTGAGTATCTCTTCTTTCAGAGATAAAGAGATTCAGCTATCGCTGAAGCTTTTCCTCATGTTCCTTCGCGTATATGTAGAGTTGTCTTTGCTTCACTGATATCCGCATCAGGTCACTAGTAGACTTCTCTTTGTTCAGCAGCTTCGTCTTCGATTCAACTATGAACATATGTTGACGCGAGACTTGTCTTCAGGGATTACGTTGACTTTTTACTTCAGAAACTATCAGTGATAACTTGAACAAACTCAGTCTGATCACTGATAGTGAAACACTAATACATAGAAATGTTTATGAGAGAGACTATCAGCGATAACTGAACAGACTCAGTCTGATCGCTGATGGTGAAACACTAATACATATTAAAACGTAATTTTCACTAAGTATAGAAGAGGGTCTTTATCAAATCACTGAGAGAGTTTGGATCAACAATCTCCCCCTATTTGATAATGACAAAGTAACTAAAGAAAATTACTTTATGATTCAAAATATAGGAATAAAAAGGACTCATAGCATGCATGTCCCAATTACTATTTTGAGGGATCTTTTGCAGTACTGATAGGGTTAAGTACATCACTGCAATTTTCATTTAATTCAGGGATAGAATTACAAGATATGAAAATCATAAGTACAAGTTAATAACTAACTACTGTAAGTATAACTAATAGATTACAGAAAAGGAAACTAATCTATCAGCTATTAAAAGAAGACTTAGGAGGATTGATCATATACTCAGGTATTTCTTCTCCTTTCTGTCTTCGTTCCAAAAATTCTTGGCTGATAATTTCTTTGATTTTCTCAGCAGCAGGGGAGAAGTCACACCATAAGCATAAGAGATCCTTGAGATGATTCAGAGGACAAATAGGAATCTCAGAGACTCTTTGAAATCTGAGTTCCTCATCATCATCTCTGAAGAAAATTCCATAAGGATCGTCAATTACTTGACCACCTTGGAAAGGACCACCAGGAGGCAGAGATAGATCCAGAACTGAAAGATCGGGAGGAGGACCAAACAGTGCATCTCTTGAAAATTTGATAGAAGTTTCATTCCTGATGATGGCGACGTCTTCAGAGGAGGAGGACCCAATTCTTCTCTTGAGTTTCAAAGATTTGGGAGGAAGAGGAGATGGCAGCTTCAGTACAGAAGTGACTCTATTTATGAGGGCTTCAAGAAGTCCTTCAACGTAGCCTCTGTATGTAGATTTGGATTTCTTCAGCGCATCCCAGAACTCTAACCATTCCGTAAATCCGAAGCTCTCAAGTTTGGATACGTACATAGCTTTTTGGGTTCCATCTTCTGTGGTAATCTCCATGGTCACTGAGAGTTGATCCTTCTTCTTGCGACCAGAGGTAGTCACGACTGATATCGGAAGAAGATCAGAACGATAATTCATCTTCTGTTTGCACCATTCGATAGACCTATCGTTGATCTGTTGTTCTTTGGAGCATTCCTCTTCAATTTCTTTCAGCAGTGCAGCTTGAACTTCCACAGGCTTGCTTTTCAGCTTTTTGTCCTTGACTTGAGAAGATTGAATCTTTAAAGTGAGCTGGGCATCTTGTATGCATTCAGCGATCAACTTCTCAGCTTTGGCAGATTCTTCTCTTTCGGCTTCAGTGAGGAAGTCGAGCTCTTTGGATGTTTGAAGAGGGACTTTCAGCCATTGACTTTCTAGTTGAGCGATCATTTCAACTCTTTTCTTCACCACTTCCTCTGACCAATGAGATGGTTGAGAGGGCCTTCCTGGATGGACCAGGGAATATTCTTCTTCTTCTTCATCAATCTCAGCGATAGAGATTGGGATTATTTCTTCAGCGATAGTAGCTGGAATTATCTGTAGTTCAGAACCCTTAAGCAGAGGTGAGAACTGACTGAGAAGGATGCTCCCCCTCAAATTGTGATCCAGTCCTCAAGCATTCTTCAGCGATTGGTTGCTTGTCTTTGCTTTGCGAAGGAGCGCTTGAAGATGTATCACCTCTCACCCCTGCTTTGACAACCTCTTGCGAAGTTGTCCCTGATGCGACGTACGGCTTGGAGAACCACATAGATTGGTCTTCTTCATCGTCGTCGTCGTCATCGGAGGGCTGATCCTTTTCTTGATCATCAAGATCTAGATCATCTTCCTCCTCATCGTCTTCTTCCTCAACATCTTCAAAGAGAATAGAATGAATAGATGAGGATTCTTTTACCTTCTCCCCCTCAGATTGAGAGGGAGGTTTCTTTGGAGTCTTAGCTTCCCCAGCAGCAGCGATAGAAGTTTCTTCAGCTTTCTCCCCCACTTTGTCATTATCAGCGGTAGGGGGTTGCTCAGCTGCCGGAGTTGCTGTTGAACCTTTCAGCACTTGTACGTCAGCCTCCAGACGCTTGACCCGGTCTTCAACCGCAGGGATGTCGCACGTGGCATCATGGATGAATTCCACAGCGATGTTGAGGTTGGTCCGATCATCTTCAGTGAAGGAGGGAGGCAGCGCTGGAGCTGGTGCCACCTTTGGTAGAATTTGCTGAAGAAGGGACGTGCAGAGGTCAACCTTTGAAGAGCGACCCCGAACTTCAGCGGTAAGAGACTCAAATCGCCCCTGAAAGAGTTGAGAGGTTTCTTTGAGTTGGACGACTTGTTCTTCAACAGCTGAAAGTTGGGAGGTCTCAGCTTTAGATGAGCAGGTCGCGGTCAACCTCTTCAGCTCCTCACCAGCCTGATTGACGGCACTGGTGGTGTCGTTGATGGTGTTGGTGAGGGCGTCCACCTTTTCTCCCAGACTGTTGACATGCGTGTCAACAGTCGCCAAAGTAGGACCTGAAAAGAATGTTAGTTCATATATGGGCTTATTTGGAGAGGTTGGGAGAGAAGTGTTTAGGATTATAGGTGTACCTGACGTATCAAACATTTTGTAGAAGTGCATGGATTCCTCAAAAGTTCGATTATCAAGTCCTATAGGTAATGAGGAGGTGGGGGTATCATAGACCAAAGAAAAAGAAGAAGAGAGAGTGATGGGGATAGAAGAAGGGATGGGGTTAATCTCAGCGAATGAGATAGTAGGTGGGGTCACTGATGATGTGACAGCGATCGAAATCGCTGACACGGTAGGTTGAGTGACTGTTGGATTTGTGGAGGAAAGACCCACAAATGCATCTAAGGTAGCTTGTTGAGAAGCTCCCTCAGGTATAGTACTAGAGGGTGTACTTTCCTTAGTCTTTTTGGCCTTTTTGGAAGGACAAATCGGACTAGCGGATGGTCGTTTAAAAGTAGTGGTAGCGACAGGGATAGCAGACGAAGGAACCGTTTGCGTGGTCGCTGAAGATGAAGAAGAATGGAGAGAGAGACGAGAGCGAAGGAGAGAGATACTTACCTCGTCGGCGAGTGGCTTTACCTCCAGTGATCGTTGACCTACCCTGGCAAAAGTGCCATCATCTTTGGTGGGATAGGTGGTGGGATAGGTGTTGGGATAGAGAAACTTGATGTACGTACATATGAAACGTACGTACGAGATCTTGGGATCTCGTTCCGGCTTCTCTAATCTCGACCTCAGGTCTTCAAAGATTGTTGTAGCGTAGTCAAAGTTTTGACCAGCGATAACGGAGTAGGCCATCTGCAGTTGTGTTTTGCTGGCTTGATCCAGCGAACCACTCTTCCCGCTCATGCACTGAATTATGTGCGAGAAGATAAAGTTCAGTTGTGAGGGCATCCGAGCTTTGAGGATCTTGGTGAGCTTCTTGTTGGGAATAGAAGATCTCAGTTTGTTTTCCCAACAATAGCCCATTGCGTCCAGAAATGATATCAGCTCATCATCAGTGGGGAGTGCGTCGAATCCACTCTTTGGTTTGTCAGGGAATCTTAAAGATTTCCTGAGGCTAAGAGCGGTCATGCTCCCTGGCCCCAAGTCCGTGCTGAAAGAGATAGCAGGGACTCGTTCACCTTTCTTGTTGGTGAGTTCAGTTGCATCAGCAGTGAACCAGAACTGCTGGAGTAGAGTCTTGGAAGGCTTAGGATCTACAGTGATCGCGTAAGCTATACATGACTGTTTGAGAAATTCAGCAGCTTCCACCAGATGTGGGTATTTGTCAGCTTTGAAGTCGAGTCTTGCCAAATGATTACTTTTCGTAATCTCAGCTTCAGTGATTACGTCACTCAGACTGTGTCATTTCTGCTATTGAAAGAAGCATGATAGAAGAAATGATTATGATTAAAAATATTATGATTACCAGTTTCCATAGAAGAAGAGAAACTGGAAAAATATCAAGTTCTTTTTAGGAATAGAAAAATAGTGTTCTGGGTAGAAAGAATGAAGAACGCTTTAAAAACCAAAAGGTTTTTATTTAAAAAAACACAAAATCAGAAAGAATGATCTTTAGTTTTTAGAAAAAAAACGTTTTATAAAATCCATGAAGAACAAGAACGAGTAGGATTTTAAAAAGAATAGAAAGCATACGAACAATGCACATAAACATGAAATAAACCTGTTTATTTTGAAGAAGAAGAGTTGCAGATTCAATATTCTGGGTTTAGTTGCTTGAGTGTTCTTGAGAGAGAGAGAGAGTATTTCTTGCTTTGTAAGATTAGAAAGCATAAGCCAAAAAGAATGAGGCATTCTTTCCTTTTATACGAAGAGAGATAAAAAGGAGAGAGAAAGAATGAAGCGGGAAAAGAATCATCATGACATTTACACGTTTCACGAAGTTGATTTGATGGAAAAGCAACGGACGAACGTGTCAGAGAAAGGCGTGTCGTGGATTATCCGCTCAAATGACGTCATAGGAGAGAGAAAGACGTTTCATTTTTCCCTTTTCGAAAACATCCCTAAAGAAAAGTCTGAGATAGGTTTTCCTTTTAAAATGATCCCTGATAGAAATTCAGAGAGTTTTTAGAACTGAAAGGATCACTGAATAGAAAAGTTCAGTGATGAATTTGTTTTTCAAAAAGCTTTTAATCATTTGAAGAATAAATTCAGTGATCAAGGTTTTATTTGCAAAACATCTTACTGACATAATGCATGAACGCTGAAGATTTATTCTTCGAGGTTCAGCATTCCAAGCTCACTGATGAGAAAGTTGAATCTTGTCTAATCAAGAGGTTTGGTAAATAGATCAGCTAGCTGATAGTCAGTGGGTATAAAGTGAAGTTCAATATCACCATTCATCACATGATCTCTGATAAAATGATATCTGATCTCTATGAGTTTTGTCTTTGAATGTAGCACTGGATTGTTTGCTATAGCGATGGCACTAGTACTATCGCAATAGATTGGAATCTTTGATAGCTTAAGGTCATAATCTAATTGTTGATTTCTCATCCATAAGATCTGAGCGCAACAACTTCCAGCGACTACATATTCAGCTTCAGCTGTGGAAGTGGATACTGAGTTTTGCTTTTTACTTGTCCAACTTACCAGTTTTCCACCTAAGAACTGACATCCACCAGTGGTGCTCTTTTTGTCTAGTTTACATCCTGTAAAGTCACTATCAGAATACCCAGTTAAATCGAACCCTGAGTCTTTGGGATACCAAAGACCAAGATTAGGTGTTCCCTTGAGATATCTGAAAATTCGCTTAACATCGATCAGATGGGATTCCTTGGGTTCAGATTGATAGCGTGCACATAAACAAGTAGAGTACATGATGTCAGGTCGGCTCGCTGTAAGATACAGCAGTGAGCCTATCATTCCTCTATAGGCAGTGACATTAACAGGTTTTCCAGATGGATCTTTGTTAAGTGTCAGTGGTGGTGCCATAGGAGTTTTCATCGCTGAAGTTTGAGTAAGATCAAACTTCTTCAGCATATCTTTAACATATTTACCTTGGTGTATGAAAGTACCCCTGTCAGATTGTTTGATCTGAAGACCAAGAAAATAAGTTAGCTCACCCATCATACTCATCTTGTATTCTTTCTTCATACGTTCAGCGAATCGAGTACATAGAGATGGGTTAGTAGATCCAAATATGATGTCATCGACATATATTTGTACGAGAATAATATGACCTTTTATCTTTCTGAAAAATAAAGTGTTGTCAATTTTGCCACGATCAAAATTTTCAGATATAAGAAAAGATGAGAGAGTATCATACCAAGCATGAGGGGCTTGTTTTAAACCATAGAGAGCCTTATCCAATTTATAAACATAATTTGGATACTTAGGGTCATAAAACCCTGGTGGTTGTTCTACATAGACTTCTTCATTTAGCTTTCCATTTAGAAAAGTTGATTTCACATCCATTTGATGGACAGTGAAGTCTTTATAAACTGCATAAGCTAAGAATAATCGAATTGCTTCGAGCCTAGCCACAGAGGCAAAGGTTTCATCGTAGTCTATGCCTTCCTCTTGTCTGTATCCCTGAGCAACAAGTCGATCCTTGTTACGGGTTACAGTTCCATGTTCATCTAACTTGTTTCTAAACACCCATTTAGTGCCTATAACAGTCTTCTCAGATGGTCTGAACACGAAATTCCAAACTTTGTTTCGAGAGAACTCAGTCAGCTCTTCTTGCATAGCGCTGACCCAGTTCGGATCTCTGAGGGCATCATCAACTTTCTTTGGCTCTATTAAAGAAATAAAGTTCACAAAGAGACAGATATTACCTGTATTTCGTCGTGTCTGAATACCGGTATCGGGATCACCAAGAATTTGTTCTATGGGGTGATCTCTGGTCCATAGCTGAACATGAGTATTATTTCTTATTTCAGCGATTGGATCAGCAATAGGAGCAGTAACTGATGAAGAAGTTTGAGGTTCATCAGCTAGTAATTGTTGAACGTCAGATACATCGATGTTTTCAGACGAAGATGGATTTGATGGCAGTAGTGTGTTTAGAGGTTCAGCTGAAATCCATGAGTTGGATTCAGCGGTAGGATGTATAATGTTAGGATCATCATCAACGGTTGGAGGATCAGAATGCTGATGGTTTGAGAAGAAAGGTTCTGTTTCTCTGTAGTGAGAAAGCATCCAAAGATTTAATTCTTCATTGTCAGCGATTGGTTTGGAGTTCGCTGAGCGAGTTTCATCAAAAGTGACGTGAATTGTTTCTTCTACGGTTTGTCTTCTCTTGTTGAAAACTCTGTAGGCTTTGGAGATGGAGGAATATACTAGAAATATTCCATCATCGGCTTTTGGGTCGAACTTTCCAAGTTGATCTCTGTTGTTTAAGATAAAGCACTGACAACCAAAGATATGAAGAAAACTGATAGAAGGCTTCCTTCCAAGAAAAAGTTCATAGGCTGTCTTACCAAATCGCTTTATTATCAACGATCTGTTTTGAGTAAAACATGCAGTGTTTACAGCTTCTGCCCAAAATTGAGTAGGGAGGTGAGAATCGCTGAGCATTGATCTAGCAGCTTCTATGATCGTTCTGTTTCTTCTTTCAGCGACTCCGTTTTGTTGAGGTGTTCTTACTGAAGAGAAGTTGTGAGAGATTCCCTTGTTCTCAAAGAAATTGTTCAGGGAACTATTTTTGAATTCAGTTCCATGATCACTTCTTATTGAACGAACAGTAAGATTGTTCAGCACTTCCATCTTTTTCACAAAAGATATTAGTTCTTCTGGAGTATCACTCTTACAGCGAAGAAAGATAACCCAGGTGTAGCGAGAATATTCATCTACAATGACAAGCATACATTTCTTTCCAGCTATTGATTGGATGTTGACAGGGCCAAACAGATCCATATGCAAGAGCTGAAGAGGACTTGTCACTGAGGAAATTTGTTTTGACTTGAAACTAGCTTTTTTTTTGTTTTCCTTTTTCACATGCTGAGCAAAGAGATTCTTTAGCATATGAGTGCTGAGGAAGACCATAAACCAGTTCCTTAGATGAGAGAGAATTCAGGGTTTTGAAATTTAGATGAGAGAGCCTTTTATGCCATAGCCAATTGACATCAGAAGAGGCCTTAGAGAGAAAACATAAGTTTTCAGTGATAGTAGAGTCCGTATCTATTACATAGACATTTTCTCTGCGATAACCACTGAGAGCAAGTTTTCCTTTTTCATCTACCACTGAACATGCTTTCTTAGAAAAGCGAACTTCGTAGTCTTTGTCACATAGCTGACTGATGCTTAGAAGGTTGTGCTTCAGTCCATCTACATAAGCGACTCTTCGAAAGGTAGTTGTCCCATTGCTGAGGACACCAAACCCTCGGGTACATCCTTTTCCATTTCCACCAAAGGTCACAGAGGGACCTTTCTCTTCCTTGTATTCAGTGAGCAGGTCTCTTTGTCCAGTCATATGACGAGAACATCCACTATCGAGATACCAGATGCCCTTTGATCCCTGCACACATAAGGAAGATTAAGCGTTGTTTGGTACCCACTTTTCAATGGGTCCTTCAGAGTTATTGGATAAGGAAGGTTCAACAGTCTTCACAGCTGATGAAGATTCAGCTTTAGTGGTAATCTTCACTTTGGTTAATTTCTTAACCCTAGTGGTATATTTCTTCACTTTAACTGTTTTATCAGCTTTGGTGGCATTTGGATATTTACTTGCAATATGATCAGTAAAACCACAGTGATAACATTTTCTGTATTTGAAAACGGTTTTAGGACCAGTAGAAGGTTTTGCAAGTTTAAGATGAGCAGGACCAGGTCCGAGAAGGCTTTTCTAATGAGATATGGGAAGAATTTTTATTTCTTCAGATCTCGTTGGTCTAAGGTCAATCTTTAGCTTTGGAGGACAGAGATCAAAAATTTCTATCACAGAGCTAGAGGATTGCTTAGCTGAATGTTTAGAAGGAACTTTTAGCTTTGCTTTCCTGGTTGCCTTCTGAGGAAGGAGAATGGACTTTCCTTTATCCGTAGACTTAGTGTCTTTGGATTTTTCTTCAGATATGGGATTTGAAGAAGAACAGGGATAGAATTGATTATAAGAAGTGTCAAAGAAAGAATTGACAAACGTTCCAAACTTAAGCGAGGAACTTTCTTCTTTAGTTACATCCTGTGGTTTCCAAAAACCAAGACCAGTTCTATCACTTTCAGGAATTTGAGCATTTATTATCTCAGAGATTTTTGTTGATGATTTGCACCATTTTTCAACATGAGCCTTTTCTGCTTTTAGAGCAGCGATGGCTTGTTCGCGTTCAATGCTGATGATTTCATTTATAATGACTTGATCTTTCAACTTTTCTTCTAAAAGATTTAGTTCACTGATCTTTTCATGACATTTCTCTAGCTCTTGAGTTAAATATACATTTTTATTTTCAGCTTGAGTTTTGTCGTTTAGAGCATTATAAAGGTCAATCGTCAGCACATCAACAGCACGACTTCTCTCAGCTTCAGACAGAGAGGGATTTGTAGAGATAGATACCTGAGATGATATGTAGCTCATAGAAGGTTCAGATGGTTCATCTACTTCTTCTTTAATCTCAGCCATGAGGCAATGATTAGTGACTTCTTCTTCATCAGAAGATGATTCTTCTGATTTACCCCAGTCGTGTTCTTCAGCTATGAGACCTTTACCTTTTCGCTGATAGCCTTTCAGCTCTTGATATTTGTTCTTCAGTTTATGGTATTTGTCATCACTGGATCTTCTTGAGGTAGAAGGTTTGAAGACCTTTTTCGACCTGCATTCACTAGCAAAATGTCCAATTTTTTCACAGTTATAGCAAGTGGCAGTAGCCTTATCAACCGGAGTTGATTTTGGCTTTTCAGTAAGAGAGAGACGTTTACTTCTTCGGAAGTTACTCTTTCTTGCAAATCTCTTAAAAGAGTTTGTCAAGAGTGCTTAGGACTCATCAAACTCTGAAAGATCAGGGTCTGATAGATCCTCAGATTCAGAATCTAACTCAGTGATGGTGAGAGTAGATCGCTGAGATGGAATTATCTCTGAAGAGACTAAAGCAACAAGAGTGCTTTTGGAGTCTTTAGAATCTTTTACAAGATTCTTCTTCAGGAGATTAGATTGCTCATAGTTGAGCAATATTCCATACATAGTGCTTAGAGAGAGAGTATGTTAGTCTTTTGTCAGCTTAAGACATACTGAATAACTGTCCCAGCTTTCAGGAAGACTTTCCAAGAATTTTGTTAGGTCCTCAGAATTAGAATAGGTCCTACCGACAGTTCTTAGGTCAATGATTAGGCAGTTAAACCGCTGATGAATGTCAGAAAGAGATTCATTCTTACCAGCGATAAAACTTTCATACTGTCTTACCAAGTTAATCTTTCGAGTCTCTTGAATTTCAGTGGTGCCCTCATATTGAACACATATGGTTTTCCACATTTCTTTAGAAGTTTTCAGATGCATGATGGAATGGAAAACTTCATCAGGCAGAGCCATTGAGATAATGGTCTTTGCTCTTGCATCTATTCCTACCTTCTTTTTATCTTCATCACTCCACTGTCTTATTTCCTTAACGACATATCGTTCAGGGACAGCTTCAGTGGTGGCAGTAGCGGGAACCGCAACTATAATTCTAACAGGTTCATAAGGTCCGTTTTCTATATATTCAGGTATAGTAGGATCAACACCTTCAAGAAATAGCATCATTCGATTTTTCCATAGAGAAAAGTTATCTCTGCTAAATCGAGGAGGTTTAGAAAGTGAACCATTATCATAGTAGTTTGTGTTTGTGTTTAGTACCATTTTAGAATAGCAAGGAATAGTATACAGTAAGATCTTGTTTATTAGATTAAACAAACTGCTCTGATACCACTTGTTGGTCCCGGAGGTGCTTAACAAGTTTGTAGAAGGGGGGGGGGGGTTGAATACAAACACAGAAATTAAAGTTTAATAAATTGTTTATTGATAAATCAAAATACAAATTACAAGTTTGTTGCGGAATAAGATTAAGACAGACTCAATCTAAACAAACACTAAGATGATTGCACAAGAATTCAGAGAATGGGGGATTCAGAGAGTATAGAAAACAAGGGTTTCTATATTGATTAAGAAGAGAGCTCTCCTCAAGAAGAAGATGTGTTTCTTCTATTTATACCATATGCATTAAATGCATGGCAGGGTATTTACACGTGTCGTTCATCTATTGGATTTGAGTGTCTGACTTTGGGAGACAAGCTTTCGGCCATAATATGAACAGTGTAGTGAACAGAGTTGTTGTACGAATGATGGCGGAGGTAAGGTCCGTTCTGACACATCGTACTGGTTGTGCAGTTTAAGACAAAAGAGACTTGAGGCATAAGCTTTGTGATCTTTGATCGCTGAGTAACTCTTCTTTCAGAGATAAAGAGATTCAGCTATCGCTGAAGCTTTTCCTCATGTTCCTTCGCGTATATGTAGAGTTGTCTTTGCTTCACTGATATCCACATCAGGTCACTAGTAGGCTTCTCTTTGTTCAGCAACTTCGTCTTCGATTCAGCTATGAACATATGTTGACGCGAGACTTGTCTTCAGGGATTACGTTGGTTGTTTACTTCAGAAACTATCAGTGATAACTTGAACAGACTCAGTCTGATCACTGATAGTGAAACACTAATACATAGAAATGTTTATGAGAGAGACTATCAGCGATAACTGAACAGACTCAGTCTGATCGCTGATGGTGAAACACTAATACATATTAAAACGTAATTTTCACTAAGTATAGAAGAGGGTCTTTATCAAATCACTGAGAGAGTTTGGATCAACAGTTGTGATCATTGATTTACTGTTACATTGTTTTTCAGAATATTAAAGTGCTATTCCGCAGCTTCTTTAATATTGTTTTCTTGGTGTGTGTTCTTGTTAAGAATTAAGATCCTGACAGTAATACTCATTTTTACCAATGAAGACCGAGTTCTGATCTGATGTAACGAGAAATCATAGTTCTAAAACATTAAGGAATGGGTCTTCAACGGTTTTATCTAAGAGCCATAATTCTTTTTAGCACGGATTCTGAACTAATTTATTCAGAAGCCTTGGTTCTTTTTCCCCTTTAAACCTTGGGTGCCTGCAACACAGATTCAGCTTTTGGTACCCACTAGTATTTGGGTCCTGATTTGTTAGTTGCAGTTCTATTAGGAGATATAAAGTAAGAACCATACCAGTTGTTCTCATAAATTTTTTTCACAAAATCATTTGAACCAAAGTAGGAACAACAAATTTTCTTTTGAGCTAACCTGATCAATTGATTAATAGTGTAAACCAAATCAGGTTTGCCAAAAGTTTTACCTTTAGGAGTATTGTTCCTTTGAGCATTGAATGCATGCACAAATGATTTATGTTCCTTCTTCTCCTCCGAGAAACCTTTCACTATCCAAATCCAATTTTCTTTATTTTTCTCGTCTTTTCTTTTCCAGTTCATTTTCTTCAGAGACTTGTTCTTCTTGATGTTACCTGAACCATCAACATTTTTATCATAGAAAAGATTAGAATGACGAATTTGATCCTTATGTACAGAAGTATGATTATCATTTATATCAAACAAAGGATTATTAGAAACATTAGTGAAAATTGAACTTGCAGCTGATTTAAATGAGCATTCAGATGCAGCTAGATCATCTCTCGGTGATTGAGCAATTGATTCTGGCGTTTTGTGCTCAGTCAGCTTCACCTTAAACATTATCTCTTCAAGTTCTTTAATATATGTAAACAAACTGTTTCTTTCCTCTGAGGGTATGTCATACTTCTTATGCAATTCAGCTTTCACATTCTTCTCCTTCAGAATAGTTGATGACAATTCAGATAACGTTCTTGTCAGCGTAATCTCAGTCTCAAATACTTTCCTTTCATCCTCAAAATCTTTTTCTACTGACATTCTTTGTTCAGATATTTCTTTGAATACACTAACATTCTTCTGTTCAACAATCTTCTTTTCCTTCTCAAACTTGTCTCTCTCAAGCATGATAACTTTCTCGAAGTCTGAAACTTGTTGCGAAAGTTTTATGCATTTAAGCTACACATCTTTGTTCTCTTCAAAAGATTCTCTGGAAAACTCAGAAAACTTCTTTGCAAACTCTTTTCTTTCTTTCTCCATTTTCTTTTCATCTAGAGAGATCTTTTCTTTCAGTTCATCGTTATCTTTTTCAATTTCCTTTCTCTTCTTCTCAATCTCCTTCATCTCATCTAGGGCTTTGATGTTGTCTTTGTCATAGGTTGCTTTTTCCTTCATCATATTTATCTCAACCTCAAGACTGAAGATTTTATCTTTCAAGGAATCTCTTTCAGCAAAAATTTGAGAATTTGTCTTTCTCAGCCCTTCACAAGTTTCACTTGAGATGTTTGCTCTTCTTCTCAATTTATCTAGCTCTCTTTACATTATTTTCTTATTAGACCATGTAGAGCTAGAATTAATATTTTCAGACCTTTTCAACTTGGCTTGTAGATTTGAAATTTCTTTTTCTTTCGCTTCAATAATACTTGCAAAATTAGTTTTAGAATTAGTAATCCATTCTGAGAAAACAAAATCTTTCTTTAAAGATTTATCATCTTTCAATTTATTAATCTGTTCAATAAGAGATGAATTCTGAATCTTCAGATTCTTGTTCTCAGCTTCCATAGCCGGAATCTCTGGCAAATATGCTAAAGCACAATCTCTGTTAGTAAGCACCATATTTCCTTTTTCATCAGGATAAGGCATCTTTGATATATCTATGAAAAATATGCTAGAAATGATCTTTAGTCCAAATGAAATCAAACGATACAGAAAATCTTAGAAAGAAAATTCAAAAAAAATGTAATTACAAAAATCACAAAGTCTGGAATTCACAAGGTACAAAGAATACAAGGAATTCGCAGCTTACACAAACACACACAGAATTCGCAACATTCTTTCAAAAATTCACAAGCATCAAGAAACCTATAATTCGTAGGAAACACAGAATTGCAACTTACACTCCTGCGAATCCTGAAGAATTCGTTGAACAGTCTAATGCGAATTCCCTTGATTCTTATAACTCAGAGAATCGAATTCTAAGCTTTTCGCAAGACTCGCATATATGAATTCTGTCCTTAGAAATATTTATCAAACACTTTTCGCAAAAATTACCTCTGCGTATTCTTTAATTAGAAAAAAAAATTTGAAAACAAATTTTTCGTATAACACTCTTATACGAATTCTGTGAAATTCGCAAGATAACCTTCTGTGAATTCTAAGAATTCTCAACACTCTGATCTGCGAAATCTGGGAAATTCGCAAGGGACACACTTGCGAATTCCTTCCTTAAACTTTTCAGAATTTAACAACTATGTGAAATCTGATAAATCTGCGAATTCTTGGAACTTTCTACGAATCTTTTGACACTCTGCGAGTTCTTCATGAATCTTGCGAGTTCTTGAAGGAGTCTGCCAGTTCTTCAGATCTGCTTTGAAAAACGTCTCTGATCTGATCAAAAACACATCAAACCTTCATCTTTCAACCTGAAACTTTGAAAAATCGGTCACCTATACTCCTAGAACCTAATTCTACCAAAGAATTTCCACAAGATACACTAAGATGTACAAATCGATCCAATACAGTGCATGTTGAACTCGTGAAACTCGAACTTGAAAAATTCAACAAATTATACTCAATTATAGTTCAAGAATTCAAATCATCTTTACAAATTCATTCTAAAACACTATTCGAACATCATTTTTTGATTTGATTTCAAGAAAAACACACTCAAACTCAGAATCGAATCTAGACTTCAAGAAACAGTGTCGAACCCATTTCTTGATATGATTTCAAATTGGATCGGCTCTGATACCAATTATGACCCAATTTTCTAGCATTAAATCATACACATATTATCAAGAAGCAATTGTCATTAACGTCACAAGATTACCATATCACAGATCTAACATGAAAGATGTGAGTTTTGTGTTCTCTCTAAGTACAATCTTGTGTTCTTTGAATGTAAGTGTGTCTACCAATCTAACAAAGACCAAACTATTTATACTAAGTCAACTTGTGTTGACTTTACAACCAAACCTTCAAACTATCAAACTATTACAAAATAGACCCTTACTTTTAATCTTGAATACAATATCAATCTAACACAATCTTATATTTCAATGTTAGATCCAAATTTTTTATCTTTCACCAACTAAATTCCTTTTGTAATTCAGATATTTTAGATTGAAGATTTACCTTATCAAGTTTGAGAATATTTTTTTCCTCTTCCCTTTCCTCTACTAAAGTTTTAAACAACTTGATGTCCTTGGATAGAGTTCTTTTGTTTCAAAAAATTGTCTTCAAATTTTTCGAATTCATTTTTCATCAACTCAAATTGGGACATCAAATTCAAGACCTCGTCATTTTCAGAATAAGCATCAGACATGTCAGAGATTAAATTTACCTCAGATTCATAATCCACCTCATCAAGTTTTGCCATTAGATTATAATGAACTTGAGTGAAATTGGCCTCTTCTTCATCAAATGAAAAATCCATCCAAATCTCCTTGGCTTCTTCTTCAGCATTAAGTGCTTTACCAGTCTCCTTGGCTTTCACTAGTTGTGCTTTTTTAGAGTAGTATTCATAATATTTGATCCGTTTTTCTTTACAATCTCTAACAAAATGTCCAGTCTTCCCACAATTCTAACATCTTTCACTCTTCTCTTTCTCATCTCTTTTATCTTCATTTTTTTCTTCTTTCTTTTCATCCTTTCTATCTTCTCTCTTTACATATTTTCCTCGGTATCAGTCAACCTTGTAGTGATCTGGTTTAGATTTGTGGTAAAACTTATTACGTCCAAACCTTTTTTGGAATCTAGTCGTCAACAAGGCTAACTTCTCTGCAAACTCTGTTAACTTATCATCAGAATCCTTCTCTACTTCCTCAGAACTTTCAGATGGATCAACCATTTCTAACATCAAGACTTTATGTTTCAACACTTTTCCCAAACTTGCCCCACTCTTGACCATCTTTCCATGTGCCAGCAGAGCCAAAGAATCTTCCACCTTTTTCTGCTTCTCTTTAATCTTAGACAGCTGACGGTTCATGCTTGCTTGCTCTTTAACCTTATCCTCGTGCTGATAGAGAACACAAAACAAATCATTCAATTTCTCCCCATCCATGTCTTTGTTCATCTGAAGTTGGATGGAGTAAGTATCCCATTCTAGTTGGAGATTCTTTATAAACTAGAAGCTAATCTCAGACTCTATTTTCTTCACCCCATTTTGCCGGAGATTGTTCAGAAACATGTTGTAGAGGTTGTACGCATCTTAAAACCCTCGTAGGCATTGATACTCTGATTTCTCTTTGTCTACATAGATTTCTATGAACCTTGAAGTTGCCTTTCAAGCTCATCCAATTCCCTTTTGCTGAATCTAGACTATCAACTCTGTGAAAGATGTAAGATGGGATTGCCATTATCAGGTAAGTAAGAGCCTATGCGTCTAGATCAACCAACTCCCTGTCACGATCACTGTACTGAATCAACTCTCTAGCTACTATTCTCTCTGGGATCTCTGGATTGGTTTCAGTAGCTGGGATTATGTCAACGACAACATGTGGAAAGTGAGGTCCATTCAGAATATAGTTCATTAATCTCTTGTCTTGATTATTCAGAAAGTTTATCATCCGCTTCCTCCACTAATGATATTCTTCTGCCTGAAGAACCGGAGGTTTTGATTTTGATCCCATGCTTAACAGATCTCTCGACATACTAAAAAAATAGAAGGATAATACTGAAAGAATGCTTGAATATGAGCGTCCGAAGAATTCAGAAGAAATTTGACTTAAAAAGTCAACTTTGGTAAAAAAAAACTGAAAATTTGTAAAAAGAACTTGTCACAGAATGAAAGAAGTCACAGGCTGAACTTATCATAAACCCACAAGTCTCAAACCACTGTATCCGAGAACTAACAACTTACAGGATGAAGTATGCGAGTTCTGACTTGTCGCAAGGTTTGGTGTACGAGTTCTTACTTGTCGCAAAGAACTGTACACTTAGACAAATATCAAAAAACAATTCTCATAAAGCACACGAGTTCTACACTTGGCCAAAAATCACAAAAGTAACTTCTCGTGAAGGTACGAGTTCTACATTCATTAAAAAAGAGAAAAACTTGTCGTAGGAACCACTTGTCGCAGACTGCTTTGTACGAGTCCTAGGTTGTCGTATGCTTTGGCTTGCGAGTTTCAACTTGTCGCAAGATGACATCTGTGAATTCTGTGCTTAATAAAAATTTCAAGAAATCCAACAACAAATCGTAAGCACGGTCTTGCGAGTTGCTTGCTTGTCGTAGCTTTTGATCTGCGAGTTCTTCATGCCTTCTCTTCAGTTGAAGCTTGCGAGTTCTACGATGATACTTGAGACATATGTAGATCTTGCGAGTTTTTCACTCGAATTCACAAATTTGGCCATAAATACTTCAATTCTTGGAAATTTGATTTGTAACTTCACAGGTTTGCTCGATTGGTGATTCATAACACTTTTCTACCACAATATTTCATCAAGAACACACTGGATTATCGAATTTGATTCAACTACAGTTTCACGAACACTTCGACTTCAAGAAACTAAAAATTCCAAAATTCACAATCAAAATTTGTGAATTATGATTTGTAACCCAAAGAGAAACTGTTCCTCTATAAAAAAATGTATCCCCTACAATCAAATTTATTCCCAAAAACACACTAGATCAAACAATTTTAAGTGGAACAGTGACTATCCAGAAGCGACTTGCGAGTTCTTCATTTTCTTTCAAATTATCACCAAAAATTCGACCAAAAGTTATCAATCAAATCATGTCTCTGAATTCGACGGTTTGCTCTGATATCAAATGTGAGTCCAGAATTCAAGCAAACATACACATATTACAATCAAGATCAATCAAACAAAGCACATATATAGAGAGAGAATGTAGAGAGAGAAAGTCATATGTCTATTCTGTCACAAGTGATATGGTTACAAGAGTTACAAAGGAAAAGACAATAGACAAAGACTATTTAAAGGGTCAAACAAACCTTGACCAAGTTAAGACATGAAAGACTTAACAACGAAGAAAAGTTGATATACAAAGCTTTGACAAAAAAAGAACATTAAAGACAAAATGATTCCAACACAAAATACTTTAACAAGTGGAGGTGCCATAGAAGTTTTCATTGCTGATGTTGGAGTAAGATCAAAATTTTTCAACATATCTTTAACATACTTACCCTAATGAATAAATGTTCCTTTATCAGATTGCTTGATCTAAAGTCCAAGGAAGTAAATTAGCTCACCCATCAAACTCATTTTATATTCTTTCTTCATCCTTTCAGCGAATCAAGTACACAAAGATGGGTTAGTAGAACCAAATATAATATCATCAACATATATTTGAACAAGAATAATATGACCTTTTATCTTTCTAAAAAATAAAGTGTGATCAATTTTACCACGCTCAAATTTTTCAGAGATAAGGAAGGATGAGAGAGTGTCATACCAAGCACGAAGGGCTTGTTTTAACCTATATAGAGCCTTATCCAACTTATGGACAAAGTGTGTATGTTTAAGGTCAGAGAACCCAGAGGGTCTTCAACATAGATTTCTTCAGTCTGCTTTCCATTTAGAAATGTTGATTTAACATCCATTTGATATACTATGAAGTCTATGTAAACTGCATAGGCTAAGAATAATCGAATTGCATCGAGTCTAGCCACAGGGCCAAAGGTTTCATCATAGTCTATGCCTTCATCTTGTCTGTATCCCTGAGCAACTAGCCTAGCTTTGTTACGGGTTATAGTCCCATTTTCATCTAACTTGTTTCGATACACCCATTTGGTGCATGTAACAGTTTTGTCAGATGGTCGGGGAACGAGATTTCAAACCTTGTTTCTTTCAAACTCAGTCAGCTCTTCTTCAATTGTACTGACCTAGTTTGGATCTCTGAGGGCATCATCAGTCTTCTTTGGTTCGAGAAAAGAGAAAAATTTAACAAAGAGAGAGATGTTACCTGAGCTTCGTCGAGTCTGAATACTTGCATATGGATCACCGAGGTTGGAAGATGTGAGTTGGAGAGAGATTCAGTTTCCCCATAATGAATCTCTGAGCAGGAACGTGAATGTTCGTTTCAGATATTGGATCAGCAATGGGAATGTTCGCTGAGGGAGAAGCTTCAGCCTGAGGTTCATTAGTTACCAACTGTTGAGGTTCAGGTTGAACATCATTCACTAAGAGATCTTCAGAGATGGTGGGTGAATCAGAGGTTGGAAGATCAGATGGTGGTAAAGTGTTTAGGGGAACAACTAAAACCCATGAGGTGGATTTAGTATTAGAAGGTATAATGTATGGATCATCATCAACATTTGAGGGATTTGCATGATGGTGTGAGTTGGAGAGAGATTCAGTTTCCCCATAATGAGAAAACATCCAGCCATTAAGTTCATCATTATCAGCGATAGGATTAGAGTTCGCAGACCTGGATTCATCAAAGGTGACGTGGATTGTTTCTTCTACTGTTTGTCTTCTCTTCTTGACGATTATGTAGGCTTTCAAGATTGAGGAATATCCAAGAAAAATCCCTTCATCAGCCTTTGGATCAAGTTCTCGAAGGGTATCTCTATTGAATACGATAAAGCACTGACAACCAAAGATATGAAGAAAGTTGATAGAAGGCTTTCTCCCATGGAAAAGTTCATAGGCAGTCTTGTTAAACCTTTTGACAATCAATAACCTGTTTTGAGTGAAACAAGCCATATTAATAGCTTCTGCCGAAAATTGAGTTGGAAGAAGCGAATCGTTGAGCATTGATCTTGCGGCTTCAATGATCGTTTGATTTCTTCTTTAAGCGACTCCATTTTGCTGAGGAGTTCTCACAGCAGAGAAATTGTGAGAGATTCCCTTGCCTTTAAAAAGTTATCTAGGGAACTGTTTTTGAATTTGTTCCATGATCACTTCTTATTGAGCGAACAATTAAGTTATTCAACACTTCCATCTTTCTAACAAACGATATAAGTTCATCTGGGGTGTCACTCTTAGAGCAGAGAAACATCACCCAGGTATACCGAGAGTATTCATCTACTATGACAAGAGCATATTTCTTTCCAGCAATGGATTGAATATTGACAGGGCCAGATAAATTGATATGCAAGAGTTGAAGAGGACTTGTCATTGATGAAACTTGCTTAGATTTGAAACTAGCTTTAGTCTGTTTTTCTTTTTCACATGTTGAGTAGAGATATTCCTTGGCATATGAATTATGAGGTAGACCGGAGACTAGTTCTTTTGAGGATATAGTGCTCAGTGTTTTGAAGTTGAGATGAGAGAGCCTCTTATGCCATAGCCAGTTGACATCTGATGAGGCCTTGGACAGAAAAAAAGATATTTTCAGTGGTTGTAGAGTCCATGTTTATTACATAAACATTTTTCCAAACGATAACCCCTGAGAGAAAGTTTTCTATTTTTGTCCATCACTTAACATGCTTTCTTAGAGAAGCATACGTTGAAGTCTTTATCACATAGCTGACTAATGATGAGAAGATTATGCTTTAGTCCATCTACGTAAGAGACTCTTCAGAAGGTAGTTGTACCATTGTTGAGTACACCAAACCTTCTGGTATGACCTTTTCCATTTCCACCAAAGGTCACTTAGGGACCTTTCTCTTCCTTGTATTCAGTTAGCAGGTCCTTTTGTCCAGTCATGTGTCGAGAGCATCCACTATCTAGATACCAGATACCCTTAGAAACCTGCAAACATAAGGAAGATCAAGTTTTGATTGGTATGCACTTTTCATTGGGTCCAAGAAAGTTGGTGGAAATGGAAGGTTCAACAATCTTCACGCCATCTGAAGATTCAGCGTCAGTGGTAACCTCCACTTTACTTAATTTCTTAACTCTAGTGGTATTTTTCACCTTGGCATATTTCTCAGCTTTGGTGACCTTCTTAGCCTTGGAGGCATTCATCTTCACTTTGGCTATTTTTTCAACCTTTGTAGCATTGGCACATTTACTGGAAATATGGTCAGTAAGTCCACAGTGGTATCATTTTCTATAGCTGAAAGTGGCTTTAAAACCAAGAACATTGGCATTAGAAAACTTGAGATGATTCGACCCAGATCCAACAATGCCCTTAGCATTAGATCTCGAAGGAACTTTTAGTTCTTCTGGTTTCTTAGTCTTGATGTCAATTTTTAGCTTTGGAGTATATCTCTGAATATTACCAGTGATCTTAGATCAAGAGCTAGAAGGTTGACTAGCTGAAGATGATACCTTCTTCAGCTTTGCTACCTTTGTAGCCTTCTGGAAGTGATGGGAAATGGATTTCCTTTTATCTGTGAGCTTGGAGCTCTTTGATAATTCCTCGGGGATAGGGTTGGAAGACGAGGAACACTGAGAGGAAGAAGTGTCAGGGATAGAAGAGACAAACATTCCAAACTCAAGCATGGAACAGTCTCTGCTAGAACCATCCTTTTCAGATTTGTAACCGAGACTGGTTTTATCATGAGCAGGGATTTGAGCACTTATGTTCTCAGTGATCTTAGTTGAGGATTTACACCATCCTTCAACTGTAGCCTTTTCAGCTTTGAGAGCAGCGATAGCTTGTTCGTGTTCAATGTTGATGATCTCATTACAATGACTTGATCTTTTCAACTTTCTTCTAAAAGATTTAGTTCCTTGATCCTTAAATGGCATTTTTCAAGTTGTTCAGCTAAATTAATATTTTTTGTTTTCAGCTAGTGTTTTATCATTTTAGTGCATTGTATAAGACAATATTTTTGTTTTTCAAGTCTCTCAGCTTTTGATAGAGAGGGATCAATAGAGATTGATACCTAAGAGGAGATAAAGCTTGTGGAGGATCCTGCTGGTTCTTCTACTTCTTCTTTAATCTTAGCCATGAGACAGAGATTAACAACATCTTCTTCATCAGAACTTGATTCTTCTGATTCAGCACAATCATGTTCTTCGGTGATAAGACTTTTACCTTTTAGCTTCTGATATTTTTCCTTTAGCTTGAGTTATTTGTCATCATTGTATTTTCTGGACGAAGAAGGCTTGAAGACTTTCTTTGACCTACATTCGCAGCAAAATGTCCAACTTTTCCGCAGTTATAGCAAGTAGCAGTTGCTTTATCAACAGGGGTTTGTTACATAGGGAGAGAGGCTTATTTCTTCGGAAATTGCTCTTTCTTGCAAATCTCTTAAAAAAGTTTGTCAAGAGTACTAGAGATTCATCAAACTCTGAAAAGTCAGTGTTTGATAGATTCATAGAGTCAGAATCTAACTCGGTGATAGTGAGAGTAGATCGATGAGATGGGTTAATCTCTTAAGAGACTAAAGCAACTGGAGTGCTTATGGAGTCTTTGAAACAACAGGTGTAATGGAGTCTTCTATAGGAGCGTATCCTTCAGGAGTGCTTATGGAGTCTTCTATAGGAGCAACTGGAGTGCTTATGGAGTCTTCTATAGGAGCGTATCTTTCAGGAACAACAGGTGTAATGCAGGGACTGCAACTATGATAATAAATGGTTCATAGGGTTCATTTGCCACATATTCAGGTATAGTGGGATCTACACCTTCTAGGAAAAGCATCATTCGATTTTTCGAGAGAGCAAAGTTGTCTCTGCTAAATCGAGGTTTAGAAAGTGAACCATTATCATAATAGTTTGAGCTTGTATTTAGTGCCATTCTTTAGAATAGAAAGGAAGAGAATTAAAGCAAGATCTTGTTTATGGATTAAACAATCTGCTCTTATACCACTTGTTGATCTCGAAAGTGCTTAACAAGTTTGTGGAAGGGGTGGGGGGTTGAAAATTGTTTATTTATAACTCAAATCAATAAAAATAGCGAGAAAAATATTAAGTAAACCTAACCTAAACAAATTTTTATGGTTTAATAAATTGTTTATTGATAACTCAAATCACAATTTACAGTTTGTTGCGGAATAAGATTTAGTAAATCTAATCTAAACAAACTCAATAAAAACTAACTAGGTTGCACTAGAACTAGAGAGAAAAGGTTTAAGGGAAATATAAAAAGCAAGGGTTTTTATATGGTTCACTAAGAGAGAAGGGATAGAAGGAAACACTTCAAAGTGAATCTTAACCTTTCTATTTATACCCTATGCATTAAATGCATGGTAGGGGTACTTTACACGTGTCACTATTTGGTTGGTTGCATGCTTCTGACTTTTAGCGACATGCTTTTGGTCGAATGGTGAACAGTGTAGTCTTCAGAGTTGTTGTACGATCTGCACCAGAGGTATGTCTCTTCTGTCACATTGTACCTTTTGTGCAAAGATAAAAGAAACGAAACTTGGAGCGTAAGCTTTGTGATCATCGATCGCTGATGGTTCCTTTTTTCACGGAATCTGAATGAAGGTCAGCAATCGCTGAAGCTTTTCTTCGCGTGTTGTGAACTTGTCTTGGTTTCACTGATATTTGCATCAGATCATGAGTAAACTTTTCACTTGTTCACCAGCTTTGTCTTCGATGTCAGCGATGAATGTCTTTGTCGCGAAAGGTGTCTTCAAGGATTACATTTAACAGTATTTAATCACTGATGGTGAAATACTAATACATACAAATATTAAATGTAATTTTCAGTAAGTATTTATAAGAGTCATTATCAAATCATTGTTGATCTTAGCATAGCGAGAGACTTTGTGAGGTAGAGCACTTCTAGCTTGTTCCAAATACCTCATACAATTGTCTCCGAACTTATCTCCGAAATCACCTTCTCGCCCGTTGCTAGTTGCAATGTCATGAGAGCCCATTCTTTCATCTCTTCTAACTTTTTCAACGACATATCAAGGGTGATTTTGTCTACTTCATAGATTCACCTGGTTTCTTTGAAGTACATGCTTCATCTTCCACTGTCACTTTCCAAAGTCTTCGCCCCCATTCCACCTTTCAATATGAAGTCTGGATCTGGAGGCTGCATGTAAACATCTAATAAGGTAGAAGAAATTTTTTGATGAGGCTTTCCTGAGTTTTTGTCTTCTTTGGAAATAACCATCACGTTGCTTCAAGTGTTCCACTGAAACGTTAATAATCAAATCTGAAGCTCTGATAACCCTTGTTGGGGTTTTAAGCACCACAAATGTCCCAAAAAAAAGTAATGGACTTTATTCAACGACAATCAAGTATGTAATGCCAACCAACAACTAATGAGGAAAACAAAGTAGAATTGAAAGCGCAACGAACAATCAACCAAAGAATCGTGAAAAACACACAAAACATAGAAGATTTGCATGGTTACACCACCGAGCATGGTAATGTACGTCTACATGTAGGAGGAGTAACTTTTATTGATGAAGAACACCCAAACACCAAAAGAGAAATTACAAACTGAAACATTAAATTGTGTACAATCTTTCTCCATCTTTTCTTAACTCAAGCTAGGGTTTCTAAAATCTCAATTTTGTTCTATATGTGATGACAACTAAATAGGTTATTTACACTAATCCATAGGTGGAATCCCAATTTGATCCCATTGCTAAAAACTAGATAAATCATAACCATTCTTCGCGCACGACTGGACTTGATTAAAAGGTATGGCCATGCCTGTAGACCCAAAAATTTCTTTCACGAAATAACACTACACTCGCCCATGCTCGATCATAATGTGAGGTCGTGTCAAAACACCCAAAACTTTCTGTTTTGCAAATTAACATTATGCATGCCCGAGTTTGAATATAGGTCGTGCCAGAAACTCCAGAATTTTCTGTTTAGAATAAAATTGTTTCTCATCACAATTTTCAACATTGTTAACTAAAATGTAAGGTAATTAGCTGGTAGTGATCATGTGGATAGACGGCTAAAAATTTCTTTGTCCATACCCATATCTAACGGTGGAAACTTTACGGGTAATGGATTTACCGTAACCCATTTCCATCCTTAATAATGAATCATAGTCTCAAAGTGGGGTCGGAAAAAATGGAGTAGCTGAGTTGGGGGATCCACTTTTTAACTTGGAGTTTGTATGCTCTACTCAAACTCTTTATTTATGTGTTATTTTTGTTTGAGTTGAAATATGGTTGAAAACCCCAAACATTGTGCCAAAAATCTTTCGCCCATGATGGTGGAACTTTACCCCCAAGAAGTTACTAACAAACACTTCAATCAAATTGGGTTTATAAGACGTCAAAAGATTTTAAACGTCCAAACAGACGGCTTTATAAGACTTCATTTATGGGGCAAAAAAATAAAGCATTCTATCTAAAAGTGTTGTATTAAGTTTATAGAATGTTTTTGGGCTTCGTAACAATTTTTAAGGACATTTGATAGAAAAAAAACGTTTATCAACAATTTTATAGGACATTTTTGAAAAAGTAGTTTATAAAAACAAGTGTCTTATAAAAAGATGGTTTATAAGGCACTTTTTCAAAAGTCTCCTATATAATAAAATAATTAATGCGACCATTTGTTATAAATGTCCTAAAAAAACTTGTTAAGACGTTTTAAAATGTCCTATAATCTTGTTACAACGCCTTTGCATACGACACTCTATTTTTTTGTCATATAAATTAAGTTATATAAATTAGTATATTATGATACTTATAAATCGGTTGCGCCCTATAAACCGAATTTTGATGTAGTGAAATCACCTGATTAATCCTACTAATCAAAACCTTCAAGTTTCTTGCTAAAATTAACTAAAATAATCAATTTTAAAAAATAATATGTTGTCAATAAATATATTTAAAATTCAATGAGGAGGTTAAAAATAAAATGGAAATACGATGAAAATTTTATTGCAATTTGTCATTGAAATAGTTCACCCGAGAACATTGGAGAGATAGATGAAGCAGAAATAATCAATAGCAAACAAAAGCTACAATTAGACCAATTCCAAAATTTCATTGCGAGTTAAAGCACTAAATCTTGTTGAAAGTTGAAACGGTCAAATATAGTCAAAGGAGTTCTTTTTGGATGACATTGACTACAGGCTTGTTTTTCCATGACCATCCTCTTTAATTACAATACATCATTCGAAAGAAAGAATCTGAGCATCCCACACCTCAAAAATCTTGATTGATGTTTTAGGTTGATATATAGCATATAAACTAGCAACCTAATGCACTACTATCTACAGATATTGGATGCCATTCAAGTTAAATGTTCTAGATGCCAAAGTCATGGTTATAGAAGCTATTCAGATCGTGATTTGATTCTTGGAAGATGGATTCAGCAAACAAGTTTTGGTGATTGTTTCCAAGCTCCAAGTTCTCGATTGGGCAAAGTTGTTTCCAAAAACAATGGAGATCATCAAAGGTACTTCCTGGTGATCCAATATCGTTGTAATCAGCTTTAAAGTCAACTTCTTGATCTGTGGAAGTACTACTGCTGTTAGACGAAGAGCTATCATCGTCATAAGTCCATGAGGACCGGGATGGGATGATATCGTTTATATGATTAACCAGCTGTTGTATATTGTGAACATTGTTGGCTTCAAACTCCAACGATATGTTACTTCCATTTGGTTTGGTTGTTTCATGCACCGGGTTGCGAGTGGCGCGTTTCTTCAGACAGGTATGCCAGTGATTCTTGATTTCATTATCTGTTCTTCCAGGAAGTTTTGATGCAATTGCAGACCACCTGTGATGAGATTAAAGAAAGGACAAAACCAGATTAATATTTACTGAACTTAATTAATTATATGTCCTTTCTAAAAGTATGGTAAACTAATATATATGGTTATTGTATTTGTTCAAGTTATATCCTAGAAGTACGAGTTAGAATCCAACTCTCATATGTGTCCACTGAATCACAAATGTTTAATACTTGGGTTTGATTTCCCAAATTCTTTAACATATATGAATACCTATTGCCGAGAAGTGAATGAGAATGAAGTATTGTTTCATCTTCTTCCTTGGAGAAGTTCCCTCTCTTTACGTTAGGCTTAAGATAATTAATCCACCGAAGTCTGCAACTCTTCCCACTTCTCCATAAGCCTAAAGACCCAAAAAAGAACGGTCAGTCATCATTCTATTTCGATACCCATATTGACATGTGATGTCGAAAACAGAATCATAGATCCAAAAAAAAAGTGTCTGCTTGTACTTAATTTTTTTTTTTACGGCAACTTGGGCTATGCCCACACACACGCACCCGCGGTATCCGGGCATCCAATTGGGCATCACCGACTAATCCGCGGCGACCCGGCCCAGCCAAATCGACTGGACCCGCCCAGGTACGACTAAGCCCGTTCAAGCCCGAACCCGCATACCCATAGACTGGTATGCCCGTAAACCTGGACCCGAACCGACCCAAGGTCTGGGTATACCCATAGACTGGTACTTAATTACCTGCAAATTTGGGCATCTGAGACCAGTTCCAGATGCCATATCGGTTGATATAAGAAATCAACTTGTGATCTTCTTCAAGGCTCCATGAACCTTTCTTTAAGCCTCTATTCATCTCACAACTTGGAGCCCTCATCACTTCAAACTGTAAACGGATTTTAAATCACTGCGATGATCATGAACTGATGGAGTAGCAGTGACTGAATGACTGCTACATATACTGGTTCTTTGTAATTAATGCTAAAAAAAAGAAGCAGCTTCCTCTCTACCTGCAAGAAGCTTCCAATTTTAATAAGGTTTGTGTGGCAATCACGTTGGTCAAATATAAATAGACTATATGATTAAATAAACAATGATAGCCAAAAATATAAACTAATACATAATTAAAATAGTATATAACCTGACAGATAACATAGAATACTAGCTACAAGCGTATAAGGCTGATATTTGAAACTATATGCGTAGGAAAATGAAATTATAATACATAGTGCAAAGCACATGCATTTTTAAACTATATAATTGAGGAAACAGTATGGGAATCTTTAATTTGAATCCATTCCTAGTCAAAACTTGTCCGCGTCCACTGTAGCCATGGATAGATAAAAATCCACAAATTCTAATCCTATTTTAATACAATACCATGTTATGTTCAGATAGATTGCTTCAAATAGTAAGTGTTTTCTTTTGATATATATATTTGAGGAATTTATCAAAACAGTAAAAGTCTTGGGGTTAGTCTTAGGAAAAGTGAAAAGCATATTTTCATGTTTCACCTTGTCTCATATAGAAGAAAGACCTCATGGAAACATTTTCTATATATTAATTTAATATATTGAAAATGTTGGGGCTCAAAAATGCACCATTACGCACACGATGTCGCACTTCGCACACCTATCACAGCAAGCAGCTTGAAAGTGCCAATATTTCTTTTAACATGTGCAACTGTAATGCATTACAATTGTTTAATTGGTCACAGTTTGGATGGCTCATAGTGCGAACAGACGTGACAGTCAATCAAAGGGCAATCCGGAACTGTTGTGATGTTTCATAATCATCGTAGCCTTCAGTTGGTGGTTAGTGACGGTTTCCTTATGTTGGGAATTCAGAATTTGCACAAGTATGGTTAATGCTGCTAGCACAACATGGTTAGTACTTCTGAAACAGACTAATACTGTTAAATAAGATTAATATTGCTTGATAAAGTTACTACTGCTGAGCATAGTTAGTACTGCTAGTAGTTAGTACTGCTAGTAGTTAGTACTGCTAAGGGTTACTGCTGCCAACTTTATTAATACTGCTGAACATGGTTAATGCTTCTGAACATGGTTAGTACTGCTTATGAGATGAAGACTTCGTATGGCAATGAAGACAGCTATATTGATTGAAGATATTCATGGAAAGCTTGGAGATAACTATGGAAGATTATACTGAGGATCTTTTATATTTTGTAATTATCTTTTATCTTTAGTACATGTATAGACTTAATCAGAATAGTTTAGAATTTAATTTTTGATTCTGAGTTTTTGTTTTCATAGAGAGAATTAACCTCAAGGTTTATAATCCTAATTCTAGAGAAGTAGAATTCGTATTGGTGAGCTTGTTCATCAATATTGAGGTTGTGTGTGAAATCTTGTAGCTTTAAATCATTCAATAAAGTTTACAATTTGTGATTTCTGATTCACTGTTTCATTGATATTCTGAATATTAAAGTGTTATTCCGCAAACTCCTTTAATACTGTTTCTGAGTGTTTATTCTTGTTAAGAATCAGATCCTGTCAAGTGGTATCAAAGCTAGTATTCTCAGAAACCTTCATTCATCATTGAAAACACAGTTGAATCAAACAGTACTCTTGTCTCAAAGGTTCCAATGCTCAGATCTAATGAGTATGACATGTGGAAGATAAGGATCAAGCAATGCATTCTCCTCACAGATTACTCTATGTGGGACATCATTGAGAATGGCCCATCTGATGAAGGAAAAATTGGTGCAGATGGAAAAAGAACTCCACCAAAGACAGATGTAGAAAAGAAGGTAAGGCAGACAGAGATGAAAGCTTTGAGCACACTGCTCTTGGCTATTCCCAATGAATATCAACACCAATTCTGCAATTGCACTGATGCACAGATGGTTTGGAATGCTCTAGAGAAAAGATTCTCTGGTACCAAAAGTACCAAGAGAAATCAGAAGGCAATACTGAAACAATTGTATGAAAACTTTATGTCAACTAAGAATTAGTCAATGACTCGAACTTTTGACAGGTTTAACAAGCTGATTGGTGAACTAGCTACTATGAGAGTACAAATTGATCAATATGATGTAAACAAAAAGTTTTTAAGGTTCCTAGGAGATGAATGGACCATGTATACTGTTTCATTCAGACAGAATGAACAACTGGAAGAAAAAGAACTTGATGATCCGTACAATGACCTTAGAGTATTTGAAGCTGAGGTGGAGGCAAAGAAGAAGCCTTCTGGATATGTTCATAATGCTGCACTCCTATCAGCATCAATTGATTCTACTGCTAACCCTGAATCAGTTAATGCTGCTAATGGAGCAAATCAAGAAAAATGCACTGAATCTGTTTTTGAAGCCTTTCTGTCTAGCCATGGAAACTCTTCTTTAATCAATGATGACTTGGAACAACTTCATCCTGATGATATTGAAGAGATGGATATTAAATGGCAGATGACCATGCTTTCCATGAGGGTAAAGAAGTTCATCAAGAGGACTGGGAGGAATAACTTCTCCCAGAGAAGAGAAGATGGAGCAGTTTTTGACAAGTCAAAGGTAGAATGCTATAAATGTCATATGAAGGGACATTTTGCCAGGGAATACAGAAGTGGTGTGTCTCACAATAACCACCAACAAGATCAGACTGGTAGCTTCAACCAGAACAAAAACTCTGCTCAAGCCCTTGTTTCTCAACAAGGAATGGGGTTTGACTAGAGTGATCAAGCAGAAGAGGCTATTCAAAATCAAGCTCTCATGGCAGAGGTATCTGATCTCTCAACTGAGGTAAGTTCTAATCTTTGTTCTAAAACTTGCATAGACACTGTTAAAAGGTACAGGGATCACAACCAGAATATGAGTGATGACCTTAAGAGGTTAGCAAAAGAAATAAAAGATTATGTGAGAATTGTTGAGAGGTTTGAGGAACAAATTAAAGGTTTCCAAGACAATGAACTTCAACACTCATATGACACAAACTACTGGAAGTGGGAGAAAAAGGATCTAGAACTCCAACTAACAAAGTCTAAAGAGAAGAGTGAAAAGTTTTCCAATGCTTCTAAAGCAATGGACTCTTTACTACAAACTCAGATTCATGACAAGCTGAGAAGAGGAATTGGGTAAAATACCACACCACCACCATACAACAACAACTACATCCCTCCTACATCAGACTTGCTAGAAACCAAAGATAGGAAGGACTTGCCTGAGGGAGCCACTGAGATAGATCCCTTAGATGAGGAAGTTGTTGAGGACAAGACGGAGAAAGAGGTTGGTAAGAGTAAGGAGAACAATGTGAGTGGTGAGATTCCTTTAGAGAATGATATTATTACCAATGAGGGTTGTGGAAAGATTTGGGTAAAATCTAAGGACATAGAGAAGACTGAGGGAAAGTCTAGTAAGGTCCATTACAAGCAAACCACAGTTGTGAATCCTGTTCCTTGCAAACAGTGTGCTTGTACTAAATCTGAGCCCCTAAAACATGATAAAAGGAGGGGTAATCAAAGAAACTGGAATAATCAGTAGGCACAAAAACAAGGGGTTGATCTGAGTAAAATAAATAGACCAAAACCTTGTTTTATTTGTGGAAAGATCAATCATATTGCTAAATATTGTTATTTCAATCCTATAAACCAAAGGATGAGTTTTCAAATATCTGTGCAAAAACCCTTTGGTTATAGGAAGAATGAAAGGAACCATGTGGCTAAGAAATCTGATAAATCTAAAAGCCACATGAAGAAAAAGATTGTTGAGGAGAGTGTCAAGATGTGGATTCCTAAAAGCACTAAAACTGTTAGTACTGCTACCACAAATAGTACTGCTGACAATGATAGTGCTGCTAGAAGCAATACTACTGCTACCAATGTTAGTGCTGCTAAGAGTATTAGTACTGCTAAAACTAACATTGTTAGTACTTCTTCTAATGTTAATATTTCTAACTCTGTTAGTACTTCTAAGGTTAGTACTGCTTCTAATGTTTGTGCTACTAAGCCAATCATCTTGACAAAGTACTTTAGTAAAGAGTGCTCCGAGTTTAAAAATCTCATCAAAAAGGAATGTAAATACTTTGATGAGAAAGGGAGACCCAAGACCACTTTGGCTTGGGTTCCCAATCAATACTAATTGATCTATCTTATGTGCAGGGCAATCAACAGCTCAAGGGTAAGAGCATCTGTCATGTTGATAGTGGTTGCTCTAGGCACATGACAGTGAACATGTCTTGCCTCAAGAATTTCAAGAAAATT
Organism: Arctium minus; assembly: GCA_954870635.1. Taxonomy (NCBI): domain Eukaryota; kingdom Viridiplantae; phylum Streptophyta; class Magnoliopsida; order Asterales; family Asteraceae; genus Arctium; species Arctium minus. The sequence goes on along the minus strand of OX941090.1, from coordinate 22,418,927 downwards.
GATGGTGGGCATGTTGTTTTTGGTAATACTCCAGATGGAGGTAAGATCAGTGGTAAGGGTGATGTAACCAAAGGTAAAATGACCTTTGAAGATGTATTCTATGTTGAGCAATTAAGGTACAACCTGTTAAGTTTATCACAGGTTTGTGACAAAAAGCATAGTATATTATTTACAGATTCTGAATGCATTATCCTTGCTCCTGGATTCAAGGTAGTTGATGAAAAGATGATACTACTAAGAACTCCCAGAAAGGATAATGTTTATTGCTTAGATATGGAAAATGTTTCAACTGATTCATCCCTAAACTGTCTTGTTTCAAAAGCATCTTTGGTTGAATCATCACTTTGGCACAGAAGGATGTGTCACATGAACTTTAAAACAATGAATAAACTTGTTAAAAATGACCTTGTAAGAGGTTTACCTTCAAAAGTCTTTTCATGCGATGATCATTGTGTAGCTTGTCTCAAAGGCAAACAACACAAAACTTCTCATAAGTCCAAAGAGTTGAACATTATTTCTAATTCTCTTCAGTTGTTGCATATGGATCTGTTTGGTCCTACAAATGTTATGAGTATAGGCAAGAAATCATACTGCTTAGTTATTGTTGATGATTACTCTAGATTTACTTGGGTATATTTTTTCTAAGGACTAAGGATGAGACAAGTGGACTGATCAAATCCTTTATTCTAAGAAGTGAAAACCAAACAAATCAAAAGGTAAAATTCATTAGGTCAGACAATGGTACTGAATTTAAAAATCATGACCTAAACACCTTTTGTGAGGAAAAAGGAATTGAGAGGCAATACAGTGCTCCTAGGACTCCACAACAAAATGGTGTTGCTGAGAGAAGGAATAGGACACTGATTGAGGCTGTAGATCTCTGTTAGTTGATTCAAAACTTCCAATTACTTTCTGGGATGAAGCAGTTAATACTGCTTGTTATGTCTAGAACAGAGTTCTAGTAGTCAAGCCTAAAACCAAGACACCATATGAGCTTTTAAATAAAAGAAAACCATTTATTGGATTTTTCAAACCTTTTGGGTGTCCTTGTACCATTCTCAATACCAAAAGTCACTTTGGAAAGTTTGATAGCAAGGCAGATGATGGTTTTCTTGTTGGTTACTCATCTCAGAGTAAGGCTTACATAGTATTTAATTCTTCTTCTAGAATAATTGAGGAAAGTGACAATGTCAAATGTAATGAGAACACACCAAATCCTATTGGTTCAGGTCCTCAGTGGTTGTTTGACATTGATTCACTAACTAACTCTTTGGGTTTCAGTAGTGATGATCATGCAGGTTCAGGAAGTGGAGGATCAGGGGATGTACAAGTACAAGACATTATTCCTCAGTCTGTGATCTTTCCCATACCTACAATGGAACCTGTTGATTTCTGTGAAAAAGAGACTATGACTGAACCAATTCAGAGTGAAGAAGAAAGAAGAGATGAGGAGAATCAAGTGCAGGAAGAGCCAGAAGCAACTGATGAGATCACCTCAGCTGACTTAAATGAGTCCAATTTAGAAGTTGGAATCAATGAAGAACCTAGTCATCAGACTAGAACTCAAAAGAACCATCCTCCAGAGCTGGTCATAGGAGACATCTCTTCTCCTATGATAACAAGGAATCAAAGCAGACTTCAAGAGCTGCAGGATCAGCAACACACAATACTCTCTTGATTTCTATCTCAGATTGAGCCCAAGAAGGTTTTTGATGAATTGAAAGACTCCAGTTGGATAGAAGCTATGCAAGAAGAGTTACTGCAGTTCAAATTGCAAGAAGTTTGGGACTTGGTAGACCATCCAAAAGGTCATAGAGCTATTGGCACCAAATGGATTTTCAGGAATAAAAAGGATGAGAGAGGAATTGTGATCAGGAACAAAGCAAGGCTTGTGGCACAAGGGTACACTCAGGAAGAAGGCATAGATTATGAAGAAGTGCTTGCCCCAGTTGCAAGGGTAGAGGCAATTAGGCTATTTCTAGCCTATGCCTCATACATGAAGTTCAAGGTATATCAAATGGATGTGAAGAGTGCCTTTCTATATGGTACAATTGATGAAGAAGTATATATTTGTCAGCCCCCTGGATTTGAAAATCCATCATATCCTGACAGAGTATACAAACTGAAGAAAGCACTTTATGGTCTACATCAAGCCCCAAGAGCATGGTATGATACTCTGTCTACCTATCTCTTAGAAAATGGGTTTGAAAGGGGAATAATTGACAAGACCCTTTTCATTAAAAGGAGTAAGAAGGACATCCTACTTGTTCAGATCTATGTGGATGACATCATTTTTGGATCCACACAAGATCAGATGTGTAGAGACTTTGAAAAGTTGATGCACAAGAGCTTTAAAATGAGTTCAATGGGTGAACTTACCTTCTTCCTTGGGCTTCAAGTGAAACAGCAGAAAGATGGGATCTTTATAAGTCAATCAAAGTATGTGAAATACATCCTGGATAAGTATGGTTTTAACAGACTCAAAGCCAGCAAGCACACCTATGGAGACTCATAAACAGATCACTGCTGATCTTGAGGGGGAGGATGTTGATGTCCATCTATATAGATCAATGATTGGATCTCTCATGTATCTCACAGCCTCAAGACCAGACATCATGTTTCCAGTATGTCTGTGTGCCCGATTCCAAGTCAAGCCAAAGCAATCACATCTTCAAGTTGTTAAGAGGATTTTCAGATACTTAAGAGGGCAACTTAGATTAGGTCTTTGGTATCCTTAGGAATCCAACTTGGACTTGATTGCATATTCAAACAGTGACTTGGGTGGTGCTAATATGGATAGAAAGTCTACTTCAGGTGGATGTCAGCTTTTGGGTGCAAGACTAGTATCTTGGCAGTGTAAGAAGCAAACCACAGTGTCCTTATCTACAACAGAACCTGAGTACATTGCTGCTGCAAGTTGCTGCTCTCAGGTTCTATGGATTCAGAATCAAATATTGGACTATGGGGTAACCTTTCTTCACACTCCAATCTTCATTGATAATAGCAGTGTTATAAGCATTGTTGACAATCCAGTCAAGCACTCCAAAACAAAGCCCATTGAGATCAGGTATCACTTTATTAGAGATTGTAATGAAAAGAAGCTTATTCAAGTTGCTAAAGTTCATACTGACAACCAGTTTGCTGATCTATTCACTAAAGCTTTTGATGTGGGTAGATTCACCTTCTTGGTCACAAGTGTGGGCATGATCAACTCTGAATGAGCTTATGTTTAAAAAGTGATTGTGTACCTATTATTTGGTTGTTTTTGGTTGTTACTAATCATCTTTCTCAGGAAGTAAATTGCCTTGTTCAGACCAAATCAAGCTTCAATAGTGTAAGTGTAGTTAATTCTACCAGAGTTAGTTAATACTGCTAGTGGTTAATACTGCTCTCAGTTACTACTGCTAGTTAGTTAATACTGCTAGTGGTTAATACTGCTCTCAGTTAATACTGCTAGTTCGTTAATACTGCTAGTGGTTAATACTACTCTCAGTTAATAATGCTAGTTCGTTAATACTGCTAGTGATTAACACTGCTCTCAGTTAATACTTCTAGTTCGTTAATACTGCTAGTGTTTAATACTACTCTCAGTTAATACTGCTAGTTAGTTAATACTGCTCTGAGTTAATACTGCTTATGTCCCGAATTGTATAAATACCATTTTTGCCCGCCTAAAAGTTCATAACGACTCTTTGATTACTATTCATCTGCTCTCTAACCCTTTTCTCTCAAGCACCAAGTGTTTCAATCCAGAATACTAAAGCTCGATGGCAACTATGGCGTTCATTGATGAACATAAGGAGATTGCAATGCTACAAAAGCCGAAGCAGGCTGATGGATTTCACCAGATAGTCGATTTTCTCAAGACAAGCCATATTGCGTTTGCTCTTACAGTGTCTCCAACAATCTACATAGAGCATCAGAGACAATTCTGGGCAAATGCCACCATTGTTACTGAAAATGGTGTGCAAGTTATCAAGACAAGGGTGTGTGACAAACCCTTGTCAGTTTCTGAAGAGGTGATTCGCATCTGTCTACGACTAGACGATGCTGCAGGTATTACCTCTATTCCTAATGAGGACTTGTTCTCCAATCTGTCAAGAATCCGGTATGGAGGCCAATTGGGTGTTTTCAAATTCTCAAAAGCTAAATTTTATACCCAATGGCGTTTTCTTGTTCATACCCTTATGCATTGTATTTCCAAAAAGACTACTGGCTGGAGTGAGTTCAGTAGTACCATTGCTTATGCTTTGGTTTGCTTGGCCACTGCCAGAAAATACAATTTTTCTAAAATGATTTTCAATGACCTTGTGACAAACTTGGGAAACAAAAAGAGTTTTTATATGTACCCAAGATTTGTACAGGCAGTTATAACCAATGAATTGACGGATATGCCTCAAATTGATGAGGTATATGTACCTAAAATCCCCAAAGGTAAGGTCTTTTCAAATATGAAGAGATCTCCATTGGACTCGGAAGGAGTTGACACCCCATTGTTCTCTACAATGATGGTGGTGTCCCACAATCCAGAAGGTATGGCTTCAGGGTCAAGGCCCTCATTAGACCATCCCACTGAAAGCCAATCCCAACCTTCAATCACCATATCAATCCCACAGTCCCTTATTCAAAAACCAACTTCTCCAATCACCAATACCTACATCAGGAAAAAGGTAAAGAAGGCTCCTTCCCTTCTTGTACCTTCACCCACAGAGCCTTTAAGCCCTCTAATGGAGAATTCTACATTAGAGAATATCTATAGGGAAACCATAGGGGTGTCTCCCAACCCCAAGGAGGTGCTCACTAAGGAGATGAATGAGCATATGGGTGCAAAGGCTGCCACTACTCCTACTAGTACAGAGGAGGCCAGTGGTAACATCAATAAGACCTTCCCCATGGCAACTTTGGGTGAGCAATCATCCAAAGGTCCCAGGTGCCAAGAAACCAAGGGGGTGGAGGGTGCTTCTGCTAGGCAGAAGACTTCCACTACTAAAAGATCCCATGATCCTTCAAAAGGGGGTAACACTCCTGGAGAAGGTGAGGACAGATATGACTACAATGAATTGATGGAAACAATGGGCAACATCAATCTGGATGTCATCAAACAAGACAAAGACATAGAAGAAATGAAAATGGTAATTCTGTCTCAACAAGTACAGATTACCAAATTGAAGAAAATGGTGACAAGATTGGTGCAAAAGAAGAGGAGAAGGCAGTTTCTTTTAAAGAAGAGGAAAAATGCTAATGATGCTTTCAACAAGGGGGAGAATTCAGAGGCTGAAGCAGAAAAGGAAAGTACATCTGAGATGGGATTTGATGTTAAGGGGGAGAAAGTTGCAGAAACAGAAGAACAAGTAGTAGAAACAAACAAGGTTGATGCAGCAGTAGTAACAGAACAGGTAGCAACAGTAACAGGGCTATCTGTTGAAGAATTGGAAATAGAAGAAACTTTGGTAAAAGCAAAGAATGACACTTCTAAGGCTACTCAAAAGTCCAAGGGAGTGGTCATCAATGAAGGAGGCCTTGAAAAGAAGAGAAAAGAAAGAAGTGAGGCAGGTTTGAAGGATTCAAAGGGTAAAGCTAAGATGGTTGAATCTGAACAACCTTCAAAGAAGAAGAACCAGGTGGAATTAGATGAATAAGTAGCAAAACAACTCCAAGCTGAGATGGAAAAGGAGGAACAACTCCAATCAGAGAAGGACAGAGAGCTTGCACTAGAGATGGCCAGAAAGCTCAATGAAGAATATCAAAAGAGCATAAAAACTACAGCTGAAGTCAAGAAATACCAGTCAAAAGAATGCCAGTCAAAAAGCAGAAAAGACAACCTTCCAAGACCTTTTTGGCCAATCAGGAAAGAAGAAAAATGATAAATTTCCTGAAAGGTTCAATTGGTGTCAAATGAGAGATGTTTACTAATATGGCATACAGTCAAGTTGAGGAGCTCTATAAAAAGGAAATGGCTAAGCCTCAAGGGACTCCTCACAAAGGGAAGAGGATGAAAGAAGGATGAAGGAGAGACATGATCTAAACATTCAACAACCATTCCCTGAGGAAGTCACTCCTACCAAAGAAAAGGCCGAAGACACTAAAGAAGAGAATGATGGTATGGAAATGAAATCTGCAAAGAGAGTAAAGACCATAGCTTCCAAGAAACAGTCCAAGACGCCAAGGATTGAAGAAGCTGAAATAGAGACAGAACCTTCAGTTACACCTTCAGCAGAATCTGTGCAGAACCCAGAGCAGTCCAATAAGCAATCTGATGAGTAAGTGGGTCTTTATCTGACTATAATAGAACCAGTTCAGGCTGTTCCCATTTCTGTGAAAGCACCAGAAGTCATCTTTTGGGACAATCTGAGAGACAACAGAAAGGATTACTTCAGGCTTAAAAGAGTTGGTGATGTATTTGAAGTATATTCAACTTGGAGGAAAGTAATCAGAAGTTGCTCCAGAGCTGATCTTGAAGAAATGCATAAAGTGGGAATAAAGCTTTATGAACATGTTTTGAAAGGAACTGAAGAAAGTCTACTCAAGATTGCAATGGAATATCTTTGTATGATGTTTGAACCAGAAAAGGTGGTTTACAGAATCAAGGATCTACATCATGAGTATGGGTTTAAGAAGATTGATAATTCGATACTCTTTGAAAACTGTGGTGTATACATGATCACAGTTGATAATTGTTATCATGAGTACTACCTAGTGGACAAAGTGTATGATCATAGCATGGAGAAGCTGAATGGGATGCTGAAAGCTAAGCTAGTATGTGTTAAAGAATCAGAAATGGCCAGAATTGTGGTAAGAAGAACAATTAATCAAAGTCTGGGTCTGGATCCGAATTTGGGCAACTAAGTTGTAGTGTTAAAAGCATCTTGAAGACCATAAATGAAGAACTTGACTTCTCATCTCAAAAGTCAAGTTAGGGGGAGATTGTTGGGAATTCAGAATTTGCACAAGTATGGTTAATGCTGCTAGCACAACATGGTTAGTACTTCTGAAACAGTTTAATACTGCTAAAAAATATTAATACTGCTTGATGAAGTTACTATTGCTGAGCATAGTTAGTACTGCTAGTAGTTAGTACTGCTAAGGGTTACTACTGCCAACTTCATTAATACTGTTGAACATGGTTAATGCTTCTGAACATGGTTAGTACTGCTTATGAGATGAAGACTTCGTATGGCAATGAAGACAGCTGTATTGATTGAAGATATTCATGGAAAGCTTGGAGATAACTATGGAAGATTATACTGAGGATCTTTTATATTTTGTAATTATCTTTTATCTTTAGTATATGTATAGACTTAGTCAGAATAGTTTAGAATTTAATTTTTTATTCTGAGTTTTTGTTTTCATAGAGAGAATTAACCTCAAGGTTTATAATCCTAATTCTAGAGAAGTAGAATTCGTATTGGTGAGCCTGTTCATCAATATTGAGGTTGTGTGTGAAATCTTGTAGCTTTAAATCATTCAATAAAGTTTACAATTTGTGATTTCTGATTCACTATTTCATTGATATTCTGAATATTAAAGTGTTATTCCGCAAACTCCTTTAATATTGTTTCTGAGTGTTTATTCTTGTTAAGAATCAGATCCTGTCACCTTATATGGTGGTTGTTACAACAGTTGCGACAGTCTGAACCGTAGCCAAATGTGCCATGCGTCAAAAATCTACAAATATGATAGATGCACAGGGTTGTTATTATTTCCTATATATACCTACACATCAACACCAAAAACCATATCTTTTCTTTGTCAGATCTCTACATATTGTGTTGCTATAGAAACACAATCACTCAAGTACTATTGAAATCCTTCAAAAGTCAATAGTTTAACCAAGATTATCACCATAGATGCAGTGTTGATAATCCATCTACAAACAACGCTTCATTGTATCTTGATATGCAATTTGTCAAATCTCAAAGCACCTACATTGGGGGCGAATTGCTTTAGAGACATAGAGTTTACTCGCCTTGAAGGCAAATATTTCCTATCTTTTGTAGCCTTAGTTTAGTACCCCAAAAACAATAATCTTAAAGCAATTTCCGACCAAAATTGGCAACCAAAGAATCTTTTAAAATGTCATGAAGCAATGTTAAATTGGAACACTTTGACGGAGGAGGCTTCAAAAGGTGGCAAAATAAGATGCAATTCTTGTTGGCTACCTTAAACATCTCCTATGTTCTTACCAAACCAAATCGAGAACCACACAAAGACGTGACTCTTGCATCAACCTATGAATGTTTGAATTTGAGAACAATTAATGATTTTATATGTCGCGATCACAAAACTATGTCCAATCCTCTTTTCGATATTTAGCTAAACATAGAAACCACGAATGAACTTTGGAACTCACTTGAACAAAAATATTTCACTAAAGATGCAACAAGTACGAAGTTAATTGTTTAAAAGTTTAATTCATATAAGATGGCGGATTCTCCCCCTATTATTGATCAAATGTATGAAATTGATCACATTCTTAGCATGTTCACACAACACAACATGAAGATGGATGATTCAATCGATGTGGCATCGATCATCGATAAACTCCCTCCTTCTAAGAAAGATATAAGAAAATTCTTAAAATTTGTAATGACGATATTTCCTTAAAAAACATGGAAAACATTTACTTGTAGAAGAAAAATATCGTTTGGAAAATAATTCAAACGAAGATACTTCTAAAGTACATGTTGTTGAGGAGAATGGAGAATCATCCAAAGTCGGTGGTAAAATGTAACAACCTCAAATTTGGAAAAAGCAACTAATTAAATTTTTTGATATTACATCAAGTAAAAGATAAATCTTCTTCCTATAAATCAAAGTTTGATACACTTCCAAAATAAAATTATATATTTAACCTCATCAATTATAACTCTAGTCTAATACAAGTCTTATAGAAGGACTTAACCCAAGTCGGGTGTTACTTAACCAAAATACAAGTTGCTAATCCCATAAATAAATGTGGAAGGCTTTTGACGAGTTATTCACCTTTCGAGCACACAACTAGCACTCATCTCTTCACGATGTCACTAGAACTATTCCCAACCGTAACTGTTGCACATGCCGACAAATAAAAAGGTTAGGCTAACGCCTAGTGAGTCCAAAAGTTTTCAACATGAGTAAATATATCATTAAAAGGAAAGAATGGAATTTAAATCCTAAACATTCAAAATGATTTTCTTCAATATGAAAACGACTCATTTTCCAACAACACACATTTTTATAGATGAACTCCCCAAAGTGAAGTATTCATTCGTAAAGTAATGCAACCTGAAACTCACTTAAAACGTGAATAGAAAACAAACTCCCAATTTATGAAATCACGAATAAAACTTTATATCCCAAAACACGGGTGGGGCATAATACTCAACCCATAAATCATATATATAAAATTCGTAAATGTAAAACGTCAACGAAAACATGGATACTAAAACTCAATACCCAAAACAACACATTTCGGTGATGGGGGAGACCTGATTCAATATAATGTAGCGGACACAAAGTAAGCCACACACTATGTTAGTAATGCCAAATGCATAATAAAATACACGCAAGGGATGTTAGGCTCGGTAGCTTTCAACATACCCCCACGGAAAGTCAATTTCAACCACATAGGTCTTTACGTTGAGTTCCTCATCTAATATCGTGTACTAGCACGTAAGATTTATACCTTATCCGATGCCTGTATGTGCCTCAATGGGGAGAAGTATCATTCCACCATTAGACGTAATGATTCCAAAAGCAAGGGATGTCAGGCTCGGTAGCTTTAAAAGTACACCCACGGAATGCCAACTTCAACCATAAAAGGCATTGAGTTCCTCATCCAAGATCGTAACCAAAGCTCTACATCCAGCTATCAAAACTGGATAAACGTCCCCAAACCCAACAAAATCAAATATCGAGCTACAAGCTCAATTAACCCAAATGACTATTTGTCAAAAGAAATAAAATACGATAACACGCAATTGACCGACGTTTATGCGTACACATGCTCCAATATACATGAATAAACTCCAACACAACTTAGATCGAGACAGATCATTTTTCCAAATGAGTTTATACCATTGACTCTTTTTCAAACGTCTCATAACATCAGATTTCACATTTCTCCAAAACACACACTAAAAGTGCCTTTACACCAAAGGATTTGCCCTCGTAATCATCAGTTATGCAATAAATCATCAAAACACTTTTATTTATGACTTAGTTATCAAAATGCCCAAAAGTCCCAAATGTGGGTGTTTTACAAGGTTTATCAAGTTAAACACTTTAAATAGTCAATACGCAGTAAATAACCAAGCAAATGATAATTTCATGTAAAACTATAAACACACCTTAAAGTAGACATTTTGTCATGTACACAATTTTCATAAATCAACTTAAACTCACCTTCCTAAATTTAGGCTAAATATAGATTTTCCCCAACTTGAGCTCCTTTGAAGAAACTTGGATCCTCAAGCCAAAAATTTCCAAAAACCTTTGCCATAGTTTGAATCCATCAACCATACTCTTCTAGGTCCCCACAATAAACCACAAACTCCCAATCTTAAAAATAAAGAAAAGGGTAGGATGAAACTCTAAGAAATTTGGTGAAGAAGATGAAGTTGAAAGGATTACGGTTCTAGCTTCCAAAACGTGCTAGATGATGAAGAATCATTTGCTTATAGGATGGAAATCCCCCAAAAATGGGTTAGGGTTTATTTGGGAGGATGGGGGTCAGTTTGGGAGAGAAAGGGGGGGGGGGGAGATTTGAGGGTTTAGTGAGAAAATGGGGTTGGAGGCCAATTTCATTCTTATAAATACGCACAGTGCTCGGGTGCGAGCATTGGCGCCGGTTGACTAGCACAAAGGGTCGCGCGGACCTCCGAAATCGTGAAGAAACAGAGCCTAGCGCGATTCACGACGCGGATCTATTCGCTCGGATAGGCGTGTGGGACATTGCTAGCGTTTTCGCCTTCTCTTCGGCCAAGGTTTTCGGGGTCTTACAATCCTCCCAACCTTAAAAGAGATTTCGTCCTCGAAATCAGGCACACGCCCAAACACCCAACATCGCATTTAGCGAGATCAATTGGTTCTCTATAAAAAATGGATACCTGTACGATACCTTGCCTCATATACAAAACCGATTACATCCCGGTTTAAGGTTGACACTGTATTTCTCGTAATGAGTCGTCATAATATCAACCCCAAGGTTCGGCGTATCTCACCGATTACGGGTTGAACACCGAGTCCTTATCGAATCATTTTCCTATCATTAAGATCTCGGTTGCCTCCCAACCTTTGGTTACACATATCACCTCAAGAGTAGCTTACGACCTTAACTAACCATTTCCACCAATGGTGCCAAAGAGAATTTTACCTTTAAATGCTTCCAATCGACCCTCATCAAGCCACGCTACACCCTTTTCTTGCCTTCAAAACTATAGCAACCTTTGTAACAACGAACCAAATACAGTTGGCTATACTCCTTTCGATTGCGAGTATGTGCAACCAGGTTCGCTTTACCCAGGTGATAAGGAATATGTATAAAATTGTTCACGCCTTTTGTTTAGTTAACAAAAGATCCTCCCTCTCTCTATATATATAGGATATATATATATATATATATATATATTATGTAGAGTTAACACCAATAAATTGGTTAACAAAAGATCCTCCCTCTATATATATATCTATACTACATTAATAAACATTTAGGTAAAAACTCTTAATTCCCACTTCAAATGCATTTAGTACAACTATTTTATACATAAAATCTAAAAATCTCTTAATTACAAGTAAAAAAACACTATGTACAAGCTATTTATGTAACCTTTTTTGTACCCCACACCACCACTATCCAGATTGCTATCTAAATAGTTTTTTTTTTCTCACATGTAGAAAGTCTTTCTTTGGTGCTCCACACTCCACAGTCCATAGTCCTCACCCTTCTGTATTCTGCAGTTCCTAATCAAAATTCAAACTGACATTTCAAAATTTAACTTGAAAGGATAGTCAGGCTCTTCACCCCTTGGAATCCTCCGTCGTCGCTCTCCTTTGGCGCTATCTCTCTCCAAAGCTTTCCTCCCATTTTAGTATGACTGATAGCGAAAAGCCGTATAGTTCCACATAGTGGCCACAATGTTCCCATAGGGGCGTAAGTATACACTTCAACTATAATCGCTATAAGTAATAAAATGGTAAGTATTACCAAAGATCGTTTCCACAGGGACTGAACTACTGAGAATCATAGAGTTTCATGAACTCCTCGCACAGGTTTTGGTCGTGACAAAAATTATCGTTTTTGTTGGTGAAATGACTTAAAAATATAAAATGTAACTTTCACTTAAAGAATAGGTATGGGTGTAAGATTACCTTGAGACAAACATAGTAACAAAATGGTCAGGCACTCAAGTACATAAGACTGTTTATAAAAATCCCGATCTCTTGAAAATGAATTTTTATGAACTATGCCCATAAGTGTCCACAATCACATACTCTTAATTCTGTCGATTTAACAAAGTTAATATGAAGATTTATACCCAAATATATTTGTGATATAAATCTCGACCAACATTTAAACCTTAGTAAATCATACAAAACTCGTATCTCTATGTGGTTATCAAAGACTTTCTCAAATCGTTATGCATCACTAAAGCCGTATTTCGAATTTGCCCCGTCCCGAGGTCAAGATCTAATATTAACACTTCGAAGTGATCGACTTATCCGCATTGTGTTATATCCCGACTCAAATGACCAAATTTAAGAGCAAGTAATTATGGCCACACTCAAATGTTGCCTACTAGTCTCAATTTCACTCACACGCACACCGAATGGGGTGCTTAGCTAATAATTAAAATGAAAGACATGATAGAAGAAGAGAAATACTTGTAAACTAATTGCATTAAAATAAAATACAAACTACTTAAAAGTTAAAGACTATAAATTAAACTACAAGTAAAACTACTCCTAGAATTCAAGAGAGCTAGACTTCTACATTGTTTCTTGCTTTGATTGATGAATGTTGTTAATGCTTGCCACATGCTTCTTTATTTAGTCCAATAAAGTGAAACAACCTCTTGGACTCTTCCTTAAAACTCTTTGGGTAAAGACCAAGTACTATTAATTCCATAACCATGAGGATTTTCAGGGATTTCCAGATCTTCCATGCTTCTAAAAATATTCTTTTTACTGCTCCCATTATCCAGATAAACGCAATATCCATTGATGTCCAAAAGTGGTTCAACCGTGTTCAAAGTGGGATGGTTCCCACCCATAGTGAAATAGTGCTTTTGGTAATTCATTATCTCTTTATCACATTATAGACAAAATGAATGGGATAGGAGCAAAGTAGGTATAAAAATAAGATGATATCCTAGAAAAACAGTAATAAATAACTCTAATAAATGAGAGTTATCACACCCCCAAACTTGAGGTTTTCGTTGTCCTCAAGTAAAAAAAATGAAACAAAAAGAATTTTACGAAGGGGAGAGAAGGAACGAAACTTACAAAGGAGGTGCTTGAATGTTCCTTTAGTTGATATTTGTACAACTTCTTTGCTTGATTTCATTGATGTTGAAATTGATCGGTAGGAATTTTTTGGGTAACTGTTTGAGGCTTTTTTCTAAAAAAAATTGACACCCCCACTACAAAACAGAGGCTTATCACCGACGGATGAAACCGTCAGTCATCCGTCGGTAAAATCCAAATCCGTCGGTGATCCGTCGGTAAATGTCCGTCGGTATAAAGGTGGTCGGCGTTCAGATTACCGATGGATCACCGACGGTTTAATTTTCCGACGGATCTCCGACGGTTACCGACGGCGTGGTTATTTCCGACAGATCACCGACGGTCGTCTTTTAGCGACGGATTACCGACGGCTATTCACCGACGGATTTCCGACGGATATTTTTTAAATAAAAATTAAATTAAAAAATAATTTCCGACGGATAAACCATCGGTAATCCGTCGGTAATTTATTTTTTTTTTTTAAAAAATAATTAAAAATTAAAAATTTCCAGTTTTGATCCTGTACAAAACCTGCCAATTTTTAAATATTACTAAGCCTTAAAGTGTACAAAATATTTATAAATACATAAACATAATCCTACGGAGGGGGAAAGGGGTGTTGATTGTTAAACTTGATCATGAACGCGTCAAACTCTGTCATTCGTTCCTGCATCTGTCTCTTCTCTGCTTCATCTCTATCCATTCGCTCTTGCATCCGGATCCTTTCTGCTTCCTCTCTCTGTAGTCGCTCCTGCAACTGGATCCTCTGTGCTTCCTCTCTCTCTAACCTCTGCCTCAGCTCCTCCAACTGAAATTCAACATTTGACAAACATATGTAGAACAATGTCAGACAACATTTAACAAACATATGATTAACAATGTTAAACAACATTTGACAAGCATACCTCCTCATCGCGACGGTCGCGCGTGCTCCCGTTCGAACTAGCACCTGAATCACCGGTCATAGCATAATAGGGATCCTGACTGGTCCCCCATCCAAAAATACGGCCCTTACGCCGTCCTCTGACAATATGCTCCTACAACTCGGCGTCATTGGGAGGTACAGTGCCAGGAGGTAAGTCCGGGTACTCCTCCTCCCTAATCTGATGGTAGGCATCCTACAGTTTACCAAATTAGACATTGTCAAGTCAACTAACCTATAGAAAATTCGACAGCATTTCAACTGTGATTTGAACATATATCCATGACCTGCTTTTATCAAAACAATCCTATCGTCTGCCCAACAATGGCAGCCCAAACTAAGTTTGCTATAATTTCCATCTATCTTATAAAACAAACAAATATCTAGTCATGCATAATTGAACTTACAATCATATGAGCCGCCTTTGGGTAAACTTAGATCGAAGGATCCGTGGACGGACCAGTCGCACCCGGAACAAGCTTCCTGTTGGTGCATTGTGTAGCCTCCCAAACCTCGTCGCTGGTAGGCTCACGACCCCATGCATCTCTCTACAATACACAACTTAAATTGTTAGTAGGTAATAAAATTCGGCAGTATATAGTACATATATTCATCAATTATATACATTTAGTCTAGTGTATGATAAATTACCATGCGGTACCGATGCATAACTTCTGAAGAACCTGTTTCATCTGAAGGAAAATGTTTAAATTCTTATTTGAGTAACATAACTTCTGATTGTGTTTCAAATTGCTTATTGAAGAAAAGCGTGTGCAAAGACAAGTAGAAGGTGGAAGAGAATTTGAATACTTCACATGACAGTACATGTAATAGAGTAGTCTCAGCTTGTTATAAATGTCAACAAAATACTAATAAATCAAAATTTCTTTCAAAGATTGATTTGTTGACACAAGCTTCTACTAGATTGCAATGTTCATTCTGTTATGAAAGTTCATTCTCTATTAAACCTAAATCTTCAAAGAAAAGAAGAAAAATTCAGATGAAAAACATTAAATCTTCTACTTCTTCTTCTGATAAACCAAAAGCTGAAGTTTATACTGTAAAGACTAAAAATCACAAAGTTCAGTTAAAGAATGTTGTTGAATTACAATATGTGCAAAGATGGATTCCTAAAGACATACTTAATGCACAAATTGTAAAAAGAAAATTTTCAAATGATAAGCATGCTACTAACAAGAAAGAACCCATTCTTATATGGGTACCTAAATTGAAGTAACTGTTATTGCAGGCTTGTCATGTGTGGATCATAGACTCAATAGCTTCAAGACACATGACAACTTACAAACACCTGTTGCACGACTATGTAGAACATTACGCAGGAACAGTTAACTTCAGGAATAAGATGAATGGTTATGTCAGAGGATACAGTGTTCTCAAGAATAGGATGATCTCCATCTCTAAAGTTCTGTATGTCGAGGGGTTAGAGTACAACTTGTTTTCCATCAATCAATTCACCGAGAAGAAGTGTAAACTTGAATTTGATGAAGACTTCTGTTATATCAAGGATAAGTCAGGCACAGAGTTAATCAAAGGAGAAAGAATGGGATTACTGTATGGTGTTCATTTTCCAACCCTACAAGCTTCAAAACCTGTATGCCTTATTTCAAAAGCTTCAGTAGATGAAAGTTGGTTATGGCATCGTCGGTTTTCTCATCAACATTTCAGAGACTTGAACAAGTTGAGAACTCAGAATCTTGTCAACGGGCTTCCAGAGCTAAAAATAGAACAAGACTCTCTTTGTTCTGCATGTCAGAAGGGCAAGATGAAAAGAAGTTCTCACAAGTTGAAGATGCTATCTAACTAGTCAAGCTGCTTGGAGCTTATTCACATGGATTTATGCGGTCCAATAAGAACTCAGTCAATCAACGGCAAAAAGTATATGCTAGTCATGGTTGATGAATACTCCAGATATACGTGGCTAGAGTTCTTGAGACAAAAGTCGGATGCTCCAGATCTCATCATCAAATTTATAAAGAAAATACAAGTTCGTCTTCAAAGTCAAGTGCAACAACTCAGAAGTGATAATGGCACTGAATTCAAAAATTCAACTCTTCAATCTTATTTGGATTCAGTTGGCATTTCACACAACTTCTCAACTGCAATGACACCACAGTAAAACGGTGTTGTGGAAAGAAAGAACATAACTTTGGTAGAAGCGGCACGATCAATGCTTGCATATGCCAATCTACCACATTTTCTTTGCGCTGAAGCAGTAGCAACTGCATGTTTCACACAAAACAGGACAATTATTAATAAGTGTTTAAATAAAACTGCTTATGAAATTATTAATTGTCGTAAACCAACAGTTAAATTTTTTTCGTGTGTTTGGATGCAGGTGCTATGTGCTGAATGATATAGAAAATCTAGCCAAATTCCAAGAGACAGTGGATGAGGGAATTTTTATTGGATACTCACTAACCTCCAAAGCATACAGAGTTTACAACACTAGAACGAGATCAGTGATTGAAAGCATCAATGTGTCCTTTGATGAAACAAAGACAAGAACTTCTGAACAAAGCAGTTCAGAACTTGGATCTAGTGATAAAGCTTCCACATCAACCAGTGTGGAACCTACTTCAAAACATACTAGCTTTCTAAATCCTTGACTGAATCTGATTTAGATATGCTATTCTATGATGCTTTTGATGATTTTAAGAGTCAAAATACTGTACCTACCACTGATACATCTACTACCACTGCAGATATATCAGGACCCTCTGAAGATAATGGTGAAGCTTCTACAATTCAAGTTCAAGAAGTTTCAGATAACACAACTTCAACTACCAATGAAGATGTTTCATCTACATCAGTCACAAATGAAGAGAATGTGTTGGAAACTCCTACTGAAGAAGCTATTCCAGTGTAAAGCACATCAAGTCCAATCTTATCTGCTTCAGAAGAAACAGAAGTTTAAATCAATTCTACTTCTAAAGAACCAACAATACAAGATGAGTTTTATTCTTCAAACAATCAAACGGAAGTTGATGTTTTACCAAGCTCACACAAATGGACAAGAAACCATCCTCCAGAAAATATTATTGGTGACCCATCTGCTAGAGTGACTACCAGATCTGCTTTTCCACCGGCAACAACCAATTTCTGCATGTTTTCAAGTTTTCTGAGCATCATTGAACCCAAGAAGCCATCTGAAGCTTTAAAGGATCCAGATTGGATTAATGCAATGCAGGATGAGCTGAATGAGTTCAAAATAAACAAAGTGTGGAGATTGATACCGAGACCCAAAGATAAATCAATTGTTGGCATAAAATGGGTTTTCCGAAACAAAAAGGACGAGGCTGGAATTATTGTGAGGAACAAAGCACGGCTAGTGGCAAAAGGTTACAATCAACAAGAAGGAATTGATTACGAAGAAACCTATGCACCCGTTGCTCGGATTGAAGCCATAAGGATCTTTCTTGCTTATGCGGCTCACAAAAATATCAAAGTTTATCAAATGGATGTGAAATCTGCTTTTCTCAACGGCATTCTTCATGAAGAAGTATATGTAAGTCAACCTGAAGGCTTTGTGGATCCGAAGTTCCAAGATCATGTCTATGTTTTTGACAAAGCACTGTATGGATTAAAACAAGCTCCAAGAACATGGTATGAAACGTTATTAATATATCTAACCGAGTCTGGTTTTCGGAAAGGTACAATCGACACTACTTTATTTCTCAAAAAGAAAGGTAAAGATCTCATACTTGTACAAATTTATGTTGACGATATAATTTTTGGCTCTACTTCACAAGAATTATGCGTAGAATTTGAAAATATTATGAAAAAGCGTTTTCAAATGTCAATGATGGGTGAGTTAACATTTTTTTAGGCCTGCAAGTCAAAGAAAACCCGGAACGGATTTTCATAAATCAGGAAAAATATATTAGAGACATGTTGAAGAAATTTGACATGAACTCTACTTCACCTATGAAGACTCCCATGCAAGCTGGAAGTTTGTTGGATGCTGATATCTCCGGAAAATCAGTAGATTAACATACCTATAGAAGTATGATTGGATCTCTTCTTTATTTGACAGCAAGTAGGCCAAATATTATGTTTGCAACATGTTTTTGTGCAAGGTATCAGGCAAATCCTAAAGAGTCACACCTTTCTGCTGTAAAAAAATCTTGAGGTATCTCAAAGGCACACCAAATCTGGGTCTTTGGTATCCAAAAGATTTTAAGTTTGATTTAATAGCATATACTGATGTAGACCATGCAGGAAACAAATTAGATAGGAAAAGCACATCAGGAGCATGTCACTATCTGGGAGATAAGTTGGTCAATTGATCATCAAAGAAACAGAATTGTGTATCCACATCTACAGCTGAAGCGGAATATGTTGCGACTGCAAGTTGCTGCTCACAGGTTCTGTGGATGAGAGATTATGGATATACATTTCATAAGGTACCAATCTACTGTAATTCCAAGAGTGAAATAGTTATCACATCAAATCCTGTTCAACACTCAAAGACGAAGCACATAGATATCAGGTATCACTTTATTAAAGACCATGTTGAAAAAGGTGATGTAGAAATGCATTTTGTTTCAACTGACTTTGAGGTTGCTGATTTGTTTACTAAACCTCTTGATGAAAATAGATTTATTTTTCTAGTCAGCAAACTTGGCATGTTAAACCTTAATGAATAATTACATCATTCTTTAAATTTTTTAGGGGGACAAGTCTACAAAGATCAATTTCAAAGAATGAAAAGGGACAAATTTTCAAAAGTTCAATTTCAAAGCCGAGATATCAAAAAGTGGAAGAAATTTCTGAAAGATTCAAATTTCAAAGCTGATTTGAAGAAAAGAGACTTTCTAAAGGTAATTCTGAAGATAATTCTGAAAGTCCAAGCTAGATGAAAGTTATGAAGATTCGTGAAAGTTTGTTTTTCCGAAGACTGATCAGAGATTGCAGAGATGAAGATGCATATTTGACAAAGATCCCTCGAAGTTCAAAAGATTTTTCAAAGTTTTCAAGGTTTTATTCAAGACTTGTTGATCTTTCAAAGATACAAAGTGTTAAAGACTTTTCAAGATTCTTCAAAGGCTGAAAGACTGAAGATTGTTAGATCTGCAAAGGTCAAAGTTGTCAGAGATAAAAGTTGAAGAATCAAGCGCTGAAGTCTAGTGTCAAATTTTTTTTAAATCTTCAATACAAAGGGGGAAATTGTTAGTGTATTAATTGTATCCAAGATTTAGTGAGAAAAGTCAAGTCAAGTAAAGTCAACATAGTCTAAGTCTATATTGTTTAGCATGTAAGTGTTTGTATCTTGTATGCCTTTGAAATAGGTATATGAGTTATGCTTGGGGTATAAATACCCTTGTGTGTGTTGTAAGTGAAGTAACACCAAGAAGAGCTTCGTTTGTAATATTCTGTTTTTAGAGAAAAACATCATATTTACTTTCTCTCTCTACTCTCTCTCTAGATCTCAAACAATGTCATATCTTGAATCTTGATTAAGATAGTTAGAATAGCTTGATTTCATCTGGAGATTACATTTTCAATTGGTATCAGAGCGAGACCATTCAATTTCAGAAAGATTAACACATCAAATTAGATCGATTTTTTTGAATTTCAAGAACACAGAACTCGATTTTTTTTAGAATTTCACTGTTTGATCGTATTCTCATTGTTAAATCATTTTTGATGCAAGAAAATGGATTCATTGAATTCGATTTATGTTTTAAAACGTTTCTTGTATTGATTTTATAATCAAATTCAAACTGAATCGATTTCATTTTTCAATTTTTGAAACTTTTGGTCTTGAAAAGTTCGAACACTGTTTTGAATCAGATTGTTGTGATTTGTTGTTTTTAATCAGAAATTGTCATTAGAAATGTATTCTAAATGTTAAATCGATCAAATCTGTGGATTATCAAGTTCCAATTGCAGGTTTTAAACTCTTTGGATCGATTTCTGGTCAACAGAGGATAGAACGCGCTAGATTGGAAAAACGCGCAAGATTCATCAGGTGAATAACACGCTAAGTTTTCTAAAGAACACGCAAACCTCAGTCTGCGAGTTCTTGAAACACGCAAGCCTCTACCTGTGAGTTCATCATCAAACACACAAACCACTGGGTTGAATTTTAGCATGTGATTTGCGAGTTTAACAGAAACGCTCAAACGTAGCCTGGGAGTTCTAAAGTTGTCAAATTTTTTCTAAGGAAATAACGCGCAAAGGCATAGAAACGTGCAAAGGCTTCTAAACGTGCAAGTCGTGTTTTGCGCGAACTTCTAAACGCACATGTCGTGTTTTACGCGAGCTTCAAAACGCGCATATCGTTGTTTTGCGCGAATCAAAAACACGCAAATGCTTGTTATCACAAAATTTTATGAACAGTGACTTGCGCTAAGTAGTGTTCTGCGAGTTTGTGTGATTTGCGAGTTTTATACTTGTAAATTTTTTTCTGAGATTTTTTTTTGTGCTAATCCAAGTTTGACTTTCGGTCAAATATTTTTGAATTGTTTGGGAACGATCATTCATTCAAGCTAATCATTCAAGATGTCTTCTACAGATAAACATTCTCAGTGGAGAAAGCAGATAAATAACAAAGATTTGGAGCCTATCATTTTAATTCCGCATATCATAGTGGATAGAAATGAAATATCTCCAACTTTAAAAAAATTTGTACCTGAGATACCAAAAATATAAGCTGAATGCGATAAACTGAAAAATCAGAATTCAGAGCTTCTCAAACAAATTCAGGAGTTTAAATCAAAATTGTCAAATTCTGATAAATCTTCTGATTGTGTAAAGTGAGTTAATCATGCTAAATCTGATTGTGCAGGTATCATCAAGGCTAGAGAGAAAGAGATTACAGAGCAAGAGAATGATATTAAAAGGAAAGATGATTTGATAAAGACTGTTGAGAGAGCAATCGAAGTCAAAGAGTCCATAATTACAAATCTTCAAAGCCAACAGAAGAAAACTGAACATAAATCATCAGAGTTGAAAGATGAATCAGTTGAGCTTCAACTCAAGTTTAAGGCTTTTGAAGACAAAATATCTGCCCTAGAGATACAGAATGTTGAACTGAAGAAAAGCATCCAAGCAGATAATGAAAAATCAAATTTGGAGACATCTTCTACACAACAGATATCTGAATTTTCAAAGAGAACTTTACAAGAGAAAAAGGATTTGGAGCTGAGATGTTCAAAACTTTCTAAGCAGGTGTCAGAATTTGAAAAGATAATAATAACTGAAAGAGACACTTTTGCGAAAGAAAGACAAGTTCTTGAAAACAAAATAACTGAACTTCCCAAACAAATTTCTACTTTACAAGACTTGCTTGAAAAAGAAAGACAAATTTTCAAAGAAAAGAAGCAGTCTTATGAGCTTGAAAAGAGAAATGCTAAAAAGAGAAATATTGGGATTTTCAATGATATTTTAGAAAAGAACAAGAACTTGGAAAAAGATTTTGAGCTTGACCGTTTACATTTTGAATCTGAGATATCTAAGCTCACATCCAAAATAACTGTTCTATCATCAGATGTTCAAAAAGAATAGAAGGCCAAATCTGATTTGAAACAAAAGTTTGACATACTTACTTCTGAAAGAAACATTTTATCTGAAAAGATAAGAACTTAGAAGCTGCAAATGTTGATTTGTCAGAAAAAGTTTATGCTGATGTGATCAATCAATCACCAGTTGACAATTAAACCAAATCAGTTTGCTCATTTAAAACTGCTTCAAGTTCAATAAATAATAAAAATGTTTTCAAAAACAAAAGTGTCAAATCAAATATTTTCAACCCAAATCAGATTCGACCATCAAATATGTTTTATGATAAATTTGTTGATGGTTCAACAAACTTCTATGTTAAATCTCTTGGAAAGCAATCTAAGAAAAATCAGATGGTCTGGAGCATTTGCATCCACAACCAAAGCCAAAAAGAACAGTGGGCATAAAGGTAAATCTTTTGGTAATTCTGATACATTTTATTCTACTAATCATCTTATCAGGATTGCTCAAAAGAAAATATGTTGTTCTTACTGTGGAGCACATGACTTTGTAAGTAAAAACTTTGTCAATTACTGGTATGGTTCTTATTATGTTAACCCCACAAGAACTGCAACTAACACATCAGGACCCAAATACCAGTGGGTACCAAAAGCAAAAACTGTGTTGTAGGCACCCAAAGTTTAAGGGGGAGCATGATGTTTGACTTCTGAGTAAATCAACTCAGGACTCGGACTTCAAAGTCAAAGAGCAAGGCTTTTGAACACAACAGTTCAAAACCCGCACCTTCAAGTCAAAGAGTTTTGACTTCTAGACAAATCAGTCTAGGACTCGTTCTTCAAAGTTTAAAGAACAATGGCTTCTAAACACTTCAGTTTAGAACCCGAACTTTAATGTAAAAGACTGTGGCTTCTGATCACATGACAGATCAGGACCCGTTCTTCAATGTTCAAACATGGATATTTTGTAAATATCCAGGGGGAGCTTAATATACCTAAATCATTATATCATTATTTGAGGGGGAGCTTAAAGGTAAATATCTTCTGATCTTAATCTTTGATTGTTTGAAAGAAGAACAACTTTCAAACATGAAAAACGGTTTCTTAAATGTTCAAACCACTTCTTGTTCTCAAAAGATTTCATGAATTAAGAAGTGTGCTTTTAAATGTTTTTCATATTTGCGCCTTAATGTTTAACTGACCGTGTGTTTCGAAAGATCAATACTTGTGTATTATCTTATCTATATATTGTCAAGTATTCACACACATCGGTTCAGTACTTTATTTGAAATTGTTATTACCATGTCTCATAAAGAAACAACTTTTCGATGGTAATACCCTCGCTTATAATTCAAATATTGTTGAGCATCATTCATCATTTCACAATTTGTGCTTTCATTGCTAAAATTGTTTATATTCGTTCATATAAACCAAATATCAATTCTTTGATACCCTAACCATTTTATTAGATCTGATTGATACATTGTCATTTCATTTCATTCATTCAATATCTTTGTTTTGAGAAATCTTCAAACTTCAAATGCTCAATTTCATTCATATTTTTAAATGAGCATACATTTTGACAATGTTATCACATATTTTGAGCTTATCTGTTCAAGATAAATTATTGAGCAACCATTCTTTTTAGGACTTTCATGGGATTCATGTGTGAGCTTAAACAGAACTTCCATGGATTCACGTTAGCCAGTGTTTCCTACCCCAGAAATAATCCTAGAGTGATTGAGGGGTGAGGGGTTTAAATCAAAGAGTGGGGGAGATAACTCATCTGGTTGAGTTTTTCTCATTGAGCTGAGGTAAAATGGAAATGAGAGATTGGTTAGAAGTGAGCTTTAATGTTCAAAAGAAAGAGGGTGTGAGAACAGAGTTAAAAGAATATCAGAACTCTGCACCAACTACTTTCTGAGCCGGGCAGCCACATCTTCTGATTGCTCACATTCTTTGGTGACCATCGTTGAAAAAGGCAGTAAGCCCATGCCAACTCTTGCAAATAACCCCACCAGCCACTCGTTTCTTTCTTAACAAAGAAATGTTTCATTTTCTTTGCGGACGCAACATATTTTCTATCTAGTCTTCACTCAGAAGATTTAGATATTGAAAAAGAAGGAAAGTTGCCCCACCTTCACACCTCTTTCATGCACATTGAGTCCGTGTAATAGTTGTTGTTGTCTCAACAGTTTACACAATTTGAGACTGAAAAAGCTTAAGTAGCTCCAATCATTTCTACACTAGCAGGTACACACAAGGAATATGTTTTCTTGTCATAACATTCATAGAAAATTTCTTTGTAATTTTTCGATGATTGAATGGAAGCCCTGGGGGAGTGAACATCACTAAAGCTCCTTTCCAATGTACATCCGTTGTACAAAGTGACTCCGTGCTACTTACAGGCATAATAACTGTTTCATTTGTTGAATCAGGGTTACAACGTTCATTATATTTGAATTTGAAAAGATTCAGGTATATACAGTTTATGATTCAGCTATTCAGATCAAAAGGACGGAGAATGTCAAACTTACCATAAAAAGAGGAGATTGTTAGTTTCTTACAAAGGGGAAGATCAAAGAAAGTGCTGAAATTGAAGAGTTTTGATGATCATGATGTTCACAATCATCAAAAAGGGGGAGAGATTTACGAAGTTCAATTTCAAAGTCGAGATATCAAAAAGTGGAAGAAATTTCTGAAAGATTCAAATTTCAAAACTGATTTAAAGAAAAGAGACTTTCTAAAGTTAATTCTGAAGATAATTCTGAAAGTCCAAGCCAGATGAAAGTTCTGAAGATTCGTGAAAATTTGTTTTTCCGAAGACTGGTCAGAGATGAAGATACATATTTGTCAAAGATCCCTCGAAGTTCAAAAGATTTTTCAATGTTTTCAAGGTTTTATTCAAGACTTGTTGATCTTTTAATGATACAAAATGTTAAAGACTTTTCAAGATTCTTCAATGGCTGAAAGACTGAAGATTCTTAGAGCTGCAAAGGTCAAAGCTGTCAGAGATAAGAGTTGAATAATCAAGCGCTGAAGTCTAGTGTCAAATTTTTTTTAAATCTTGAATATAAAGTGGGAGATTGTTAGTGTATTAATTGTATCCAAGATTTAGTGAGAAAAGTCAAGTCAAGTAAAGTCAACATAGTCTAAGTCTATATTGTTTAGCATGTAAGTGTTTGTATCTTGTATGTCTTTGAAATAGGTATATGAGTTTTGGGGTATAAATACCCATCTGTATGTTGTAAGTGCAAGTAACACAAGGAGTTCACATTGTAATATTCATACTGTGAGATATATGACTTGAACGCTTTCTCTCTCTACTCTCTCTAGATCTTAATACTGTTACATCTTGAATCTTGATTGAGATTGCTTGAATTGATAAGGGAAATACATTTTCACATAGCGGTACTAATAGATTCAGTACAGTGTCTGGATGTCATCCCTTCATACTCGGTGGCCCGATTGGCCTTATTGGCCGCAACTACACGCCGGAACGCGTCGGTGTTCCGTACCTGTTAAAAAGAAGACATAAATCAATATAAATCCTAGTACAACCAGATACAAGTATTCAAAACAAAACAAACCTGCTCAATCATCTTGACCCAAAACTCACTCCGGATCCACTCTGGAGGGTGTAGCGCAAGAATCATGTAGCCATATTCGTCGTACTGGACACCATCAATGGATAAAGCCCTTTCCTCAGCGAAGACACGTGCTTCTCTCATCATTTCGGCGTACCTATTATTTAGGTGATGCCGGAATGCAGCTACTACGTCGGCGTCCATCTCAGGAGGCCAACTATAATACAACTGCAAACACATTGTTTGGATTAAGTAAAAATAAATCCACTCAATAAGTTAAATAGAGTAAAATACCTACCCGAAATCAATCCAGCAACAGTGGATAGTACTCATTAGGGACATCCATAAAATGAGCCCAAGGACCATCGAATATGGACTTAAAGACGGCAATGGCCCTCCGGGCTGCCGACTTGTCCTTAAACCTTCACAATTGTAAAATATACAACATAAAAAACATTAGGATCGGTTTATTATGTACTAGAATAAATAATATATCACATCTACTTACCCGCCCGCTTCAGACAACAAAAGTGGCGGTCGCTGACTCGGCTGGGGCGTCTGTGATGCCACATTCGGGCCTCTAACCCTCGAGTTTCTGCTCTTTCATCAGACTGGATCTGATCTAGTCCGACATCGGTGAACTCATCGGCGTGGAGGCCACCACGCCCAACGGAGCTGCTACTGCCCCTACCCCTATTAACCCTACTACCTCTACTGCCCCTAGAAGGGTGTCCCGACATCTAGATCATAGAGAATGGTTAACACAAAATGATATAAGTGTACATAAATCATAAGACCCAAAAATGTCTACATAAGAACAGCAAAATAGAGAATGTTTAACACGAAAAATGTCTACATAAGAACGGCAAAATAGAGAATGTTTAACACGGAAATGTCTATATAAGAAAGACACACTAGTTATCAGACGAGTGATCAGATAACATAAGTTCGTCTTCGTTATGTTCATCATCATCCATATCTTTAAATTCTTCTTCCTCGTCGCTAGCTTCGTGATCTGATGCATCTTCCTCGCTAGCTTCGTCATTTGTGGAGACTACGTTGAGCTCCCTAGTGACAAGAGGGACGGAATCGAGGTCCTCATTTACCCAGTTTTTTGTATTATGAGTTACCCGTTCGTTTTGTTTGAAAGAACGGTTCTCCATACACGTTATCATCATCCAACACATCGATAGCCCTTTCTGCAACTTCATATATTCCACGGGCTTTCGTCTTCACAACTGCCCACCAGTCCTTTAAATCTTTACTTCTTGAAGGATAGGGTGTGTAATACACTTGTTCCGCTTGTGATGCTAGGACGTAATAGTCCTCATCTCTGAGTCTAGACTTGTATTTGATATCAACCAACCCATGTTTAGGGTCGACTCTAACTCTATCTGGACTATCAAACCATGTACACTTGAACAAAACTACAACACAATAGCCCACACTACGTCCACCTCTAACACGTCGTCCAACAATTTGTAATAGTCAAACTCGGAGTCGTCATAACAATATCCTATCACACATAGCCACTATTATGTGTGACACGCTTAGCAACATGTGTAACCGTATGAAACTTGTAACCATTGACAAAATATCCCTTATGCGACCAAACATATCGGCCTGGTCCACGTGCTAGGGATTTCAAATGGTCGGAGAAATCGCCTGATCCGATCATGACCTATAAAACCACAAATAAGAAATAAATTACATATGTGTAAGATTACATACGTAAATTTCATATGTTTGTACTCACGTGTTGTTCGAACCAAGTAGAAAACTTTTCATCTCGAGCTTTATCCCGTGCAACTGCATCAAGATGAGGTTCTCTTTGTCGTATCCACTCATCGAAGGTCAATTGAAAAGGTCGAACTTCTTCACAATTCAACAACACATATGTGTGGATCTTGTGAATCTCGGCTTGAGTCAATATGGTATTTCCCCCCCACCTTCTCGAATAATCTACGAGATGGAACCTTGAATATGCTCAAGCGATCGTCTATTCCTGAAGAACTAGGAATATCTGGGGCAAAGTTTCTTGACTCGCGATTATGTCGAGTTTCTATTTATAGATCAAAATACAGGGAGCAATAGGTGGAGAGTTCATTTACTAGATAAGACTCAACTATAGACCCCTCCACTCTTGTTTTGTTTCTAACAGTCCTCTTCAACGACCCAAGTTTCTTAAACAATGTTGGGAACTGAAGAATTCATCAAGTATGGTTAATGCTGCTAGTTCAGAGTTAATACTGCTAGAAGACTTAAAGGTTAGTACTGCTGAGTGTTACTACTGCTAGTGGTTAATACTGCTGGTCAAAGTTAGTGCTGCTTGAACAAAGTTAGTACTGCTTAGCTAGTTAGTACTGCTAGTGGTTAGTACTGCTTAGTAGTTAATGCTGCTAGAAGGAAGTTAATGCTGCTGAAGATTAATACTGCTTATATGATGAAGATTCGTATGAAAGGATATACATGGAAGCTTAGAGATATACATAGAAGATATACTGAAGATATTTTATTCATTGTAATTATCTTTGTATTCAGTATATATATATAGTATTGTTTAGAATAGGAAGATTACTTTTAACTTTAAGTTTTCATGCTTTTAGAGAAAAACAACCTCAAGGCATAGATCCTAATTCTAGAGAAGTAGAATTCGTATTGGTGAGCCTGTTCATCAATATTGAGGTTGAGTGAGTAATCTTGTAACTTCAAAGCATCAAATAAAAGCTTACAGTCTGTTATTCATATTTACTGTGTTGATTTACTGTTTCATTGAATATCAAAGTGTTATTCCGCAAACTTCTTTGATATTGTTTTTGAGAATTAATTCTTGTTGAGAATTCGATCCTGACAAGTGGTATCAGAGCCTGATTTCTCAGAAACAACTATTCATCATGGAAAATCTTACAGAATCAAGCAGTACTTTGGTCTCAAAAGTTCCAATGCTTAGATCCAATGAATTTGACATGTGGAAGATCAGAATCAAGCAATATATTCTCCTCACAGATTACTCTATGTGGGACATCATTGAGAATGGCCCATCTGATGAAGGAAAGATTGGTGAAGATGGCAAAAGAACCCCTCCAAAGACAGATGCAGACAGGAAGACAAGGCAGACAGAGATGAAAGCCTTGAGCACACTGCTCTTGGCCATTCCAAATGAGTATCAACACCAATTCTGCAATTGCACTGATGCACAGATGCTCTGGAATGCTCTAGAGAAGAGATTCTCAGGTACCAAAAGTACCAAGAGAAATCAAAAGGCAATCTTAAAGCAACAGTATGAAAACTTCATCTCAACTAAGAATGAGTCCATGACTCAAACTTTTGACAGGTTTAATAAACTAATTGGTGAACTAGCTACTATGGGAGTACAGATTGATCAAGATGATGTGAACAGAAAGTTCTTAAGGTCCCTCGGAGATGAATGGACCATGTACACTGTGTCATTCAGACAGAATGATCAGTTGGAAGAAAAAGAACTTGATGATCTGTACAATGATCTTAGAGTATTTGAAGCTGAGGTGGAGGCAAAGAAGAAGCCTTCTGGATATATTCATAATGTTGCACTCCTATCAGCATCAATTGATTCTACTGCTAACCCTGAATCAGTTAATGCTGCTAATGGAACAAACCAAGAGAAAGGCTCTGAAACTGTGTTTGAGGCCTTTCTGGCAAGTCATGGAAACTCTTCTCTCATTAATGATGACTTGGAACAACTCAATCCAGATGATCTTGAAGAGATGGATATTAAATGGCAAATGGCCATGCTCTCCATGAGAGTTAAAAAGTTCATCAAAAGAACTGGGAGGAACAACTTCTCCCAAAGAAGAGAAGATGGAGCAGGATTTGACAAGTCCAAAGTGGAATGTTACAAATGCCATAAAAAGGGACATTTTGCTAGAGAATGCAGAAGTGGAATGTCTCACAACAACAACCATCAACAAGCTCAATCTGGAAGCTTCAACAGAAACTCTGCACAAGCCCTTGTATCTCAACAAGGTATGGGGTTTGATTGGAGTGATCAAGTTGAAGAGGCTATTCAGAATCAAGCTCTAATGGCTAAAGTATCTGATCTCCCATCTGAGGTAAGTTCTAATCTCTGTTCTAAAACTTGCATAGACACTGTTAAAAGGTACAGGGATCACAATCAGAAGATGAGTGATGACCTTAAGAGATTAGAAAAAGATATAAAAGACTATGTAAGGATTGTAGAGAGATTTGAAGATCAGATCAAAGGTTTTCAAGCCAATGAACTACAACACTCATATGACACAAATTACTGGCAGTGGGAGAAAAAGGATTTAGAACTTAAACTGACCAAATCTAAAGAGGAGAGTGAAAAACTGAAAGAGGAGCTAACCAAGGTTAAGCTTGATGTAGAAAAGTTTTCCAATGCTTCTAAAGCAATGGACTCTTTACTACAAAATCAGATTCATGATAAGCTGAGAAGAGGAATTGGGTACAATGCAACACCACCACCCTATAACAACAACTACATCCCTCCTAGTTCAGAGTTGTTAGAAACAAAGGATAGGAAGAATCTACCTAAGGGAGCCACTGAAATAGATCCCTTAGATGAAGTGGTTGTTAAGGATAAAACTGAGAAAGAAGTTGTCAAGGATAAGGACAATACTGTGAGTGGTGAGATTCCTAAAGAAAATCACATTATCACCAATGAGGGATGTGGAAAGCACTGGATCAAGTCTAAAGAGATAGAAAAGACTGAGGGAAAGAACAAGAAGGTTCACTATAAGCAGACCACTGTTGTGAACCCTATTCCTTGCAAACAGTGTGCATGTAAGAAGAATGAGCCCCAAAAACAGGACAAAAAGAGGGGAAATCAAAGAAACTGGAATAATCAGTGGGCACAAAAACAAGGGGTTGATCTGAGTAAAATCAATAGACCAAAACCTTGTTTTATCTGTGGCAAATTGAATCATCTTGCAAAATTATGTTATTTCAATCCTATGAAACAAAGGATGAATTTCCAAAGATCCATGCAAAAACCCTTTGGTTATAAGAAAATTGAAAAGAACCATGTGGCTAAGAAAACTGTTAAAACTAAAAGCCACATGAAGAAAAAGTCTGTTAAAGAAAGTGTAAATATGTGGATTCCTAAAAGCACTAAAACTGTTAGTACTGCTACCACAAATAGTGTTGCTGACAATGATAGTGCTGCTAGAAGTAATACTACTGCTAACAATGTTAATGCTGCTAACAAGGTTAGTACTGCTAAATCTGTTAGTACTGCTAACTCTGTTAGTACTTCTAAGGTTAGTACTGCTTCTAGTGTTGGTTCTGCTAAGCCAATAACATTGACAAAGTACTCTAATAAAGAGTGCTCTGAGTTTAAAAACCTCATTAAAAAGGAATGTAAATACTTTGATGAGAAAGGAAGACCCAAGACAACTGTTGCTTGGGTCCCCATTCATACTAATTGATTTATCTAATGTGCAGTGCAACCAACAGCTCAAGGGAAAGAGCATTTGGCATGTTGATAGTGGTTGCTCTAGGCACATGACAGGCAACATGTCATGCCTTCAGGATTTCAAGTATATCAATGGAGGACATGTTGCATTTGGAGACAATCTTACTGGTGGTCAGATAAGTGGAAAAGGTAATGTCACCAAAGGTAAGATGACATTTGAGGATGTCTACTATGTTGATCAATTAAAGTACAACCTGTTAAGTGTATCACAGGTTTGTGACAAACAACATAGTATATTATTTACTAATACTGAGTGTATGATCCTTGCTACAGGGTTCAAGGTAGTTGATGAAAGCATGATACTACTTAGAACTCCAAGGAAGGACAATGTTTACTGTCTTGATTTGGACAATGTTGATAGTGATTCATCTTTAAATTGTCTTGTTTCAAAAGCTTCTATAGATGAATCCTCTCTTTGGCACAGAAGGATGTGTCACATGAATTTCAAGACTATGAACAATCTTGTTAAAAATAACCTTGTAAGAGGTTTACCCTCAAAAGTCTTTTCATGTGATGATCATTGTGTTGCTTGTCTTAAAGGCAAACAACACAAAACTTCTCATAAGACCAAAGAGTTAAATTCTGTTTCTTCTTGTCTCCAGTTACTGCATATGGATCTGTTTGGTCCTACAAATGTTATGAGTATAGGCAAGAAATCTTACTGCTTAGTTATTGTTGATGATTACTCCAGATTTACTTGGATATATTTTCTAAGGACTAAGGATGAAACAAGTGGTCTTATCAAATCCTTTATTTTAAGAATTGAAAACCAAACTAATCAAAGAGTAAAAGTCATTAGATCAGATAATGGAACTGAGTTTAAAAATCATGATCTAAACACCTTTTGTGAAGAAAAAGGTATTGAGAGGCAATATAGTGCTCCTAGGACTCCTCAACAGAATGGTGTTGCTGAAAGGAGAAATAGGACACTAATAGAGGCTGCTAGATCTCTGTTGGCTGATTCAAAATTACCTATTACCTTCTGGGCGGAAGCAGTTAATACTGCTTGTTATGTCCAAAACAGAGTTCTAGTGGTCAAGCAAAAGAACAAGACCCCATATGAACTTTTAAATAAAAGAAAACCTTTTATTGGTTTCTTCAAACCTTTTGGGTGTCCTTGTACAATTCTAAATACCAAATCTCACTTAGGTAAGTTTGATAGCAAAGCAGATGATGGATTTCTTGTGGGATATTCATCTCAGAGTAAGGCCTACAGAGTATTTAACTCTTCTTCTAGAATAATTGAAGAAAGTGACAATGTCAAATGCAATGAGAGCACACCAAATCCTGTTGGATCTGGACCTCAGTGGCTATTTGACATTGATTCACTAACTAATTCTTTTGGTTTCAGTAGTGATGATTCTACAGGAACAGGATGTGGAGGATCAGGGATCACACAAGTCTCAGAAAGCATATCCAAATCTGTGATATTTCCCATATCCACAGTGCATTCTGGTGAAGACTGTGAAAAGGAATCATTTACTGGACCAAATCAGAGTGAAGAAGAAACTAGAGATGAGGAGACTCAAGAAAATAAAGAATCAGAAGTGGCATCTGAAAACACTTCAGTTGAGTTGCATGACTCTAATCTAGAGGCTGGACTGAATGAAGAACCTAGTCATAACACCAGAGTTCAAAAGAATCATCCTCCACAGCTGGTAATAGGAGATATCTCTTCTCCTATGATGACTAGACATCAAAGCAGGCTTCAAGAAATGCAAGATCAACAACATACAGTCCTTTCTTGTTTTCTATCCCAGTTTGAGCCTAAAAAGGCACATGATGCTATGAAAGAATCTAGCTGGATAGAAGCAATGCAAGAAGAACTGTTACAGTTCAAGCTACAAGATGTATGGGATCTAGTAGACCTTCCTAAAGGTCACAGAGCAATTGGCACAAAGTGGATTTTCAGAAACAAGAGAGATGAAAGAGGTATTGTCATAAGGAACAAAGCAAGGCTGGTGGCTCAAGGCTATACTCAAGAAGAGGGTATAGATTATGAAGAAGTTTTTGCACATGTGGCTAGGATAGAAGCAATCAGACTATTCCTAGCCTATGCCTCTTACATGAACTTCAAAGTCTATCAAATGGATGTAAAAAGCGCTTTTCTCTATGGAGCAATTGAAGAAGAAGTATATGTCTGTCAACCACCAGGGTTTGAAAACCCAAGCTATCCAGACAGAGTATACAAATTAAAGAAAGCACTTTATGGACTACATCAAGCCCCAAGAGCATGGTATGACACCCTGTCATCCTATCTCTTGGAAAATGACTTTGAAAGAGGAGTCATTGATAAGACTCTATTTATCAAAAGAAAGAAGAAGGATATCTTGCTGGTCCAAATATATGTTGATGACATTATTTTTGGTTCTACAAGAAACAACATGTGCAAGGAGTTTGAGGATTTAATGCATCAAAGGTTCAAAATGAGTTCCATGGGGGAACTTACTTTCTTCCTTGGACTCCAAGTTCAACAGAAGTCAGATGGCATTTTCATATGTCAATCCAAGTATGTGCAAGATATTCTAACCAAGTTTGGTTTCTCAGAATCAAAACCTGCCAGCACACCTATGGAAACACACAAGCAGATCACAGCAGATCTTGAGGGGGAGGACATGGATGTGCATTATTATAGATCCATGATTGGCTCTCTCATGTATCTCACAGCATCAAGGCCAGATATAATGTTTCCAGTCTGTGTATGTGCAAGATTTCAAGTTAGACCAAAGCATTCTCACTTTCAAGCTGTTAAGAGGATATTCAGATATCTCAAAGGGCAACCCAGATTGGGACTTTGGTATCCTCATAACTCACCTTTTGACCTAATAGCATACTCAGACAGTGATCTAGGTGGGGCAAACTTGGACAGAAAATCTACTTCTGGAGGATGTCAGTTTTTGGGTGCTAGACTAGTCTCATGGCAGTGCAAGAAACAAACCACAGTATCCACATCTACAACAGAGGCAGAGTACATAGCAGCTGCAAGTTGCTGTTCTCAAGTCTTATGGATTCAGAATCAAATGTTGGATTATGGGGTAACCTTTCTACACACTCCAATCTTTATTGACAACAGCAGTGCTATTAGCATTGTAAATAATCCAGTCAAGCACTCAAAGACAAAGCACATTGAAATCAGGTATCACTTTATAAGAGATTGTAATGAAAAGAAACTTATTCAAGTTGTCAAAGTTCACACTGATAATCAGTTTGCTGATCTATTCACTAAAGCTTTTGATGTGGGTAGATTCACTTTCTTGGTCACAAGTGTGGGAATGATAAACTCTGAATAATCTTCTTCTCAAAAAGTGGTTTTATACCTGTATATTTTTATTCTTGGTGTTACTAATCTTCTTTTTCAGGATATGCATAGCAGTACTCAGTGTTTAGCAAGTTTAAAAGGAGTAAGTATAGTTAATACTGCTAGTGGTTAATACTGCTTTCAGTTAATACTGCTAGTGGTTAATACTGCTTTCAGTTAATACTGCTAGTAGTTAATGCTGCTTTCAGTTAATACTGCTAGTAGTTAATACTGCTTTCAGTTAATACTGCTAGTTAGTTAATATTGCTAGCCGTTACTACTGCTAGTAGTTAATACTGCTTTCAGTTAATACTGCTAGTAGTTAATACTGCTTTCAGTTAATACTGCTAGTTAGTTAATACTGCTAGCCGTTACTACTGCTAGTAGTTAATACTGCTTTCAGTTAATACTGCTAGTAGTTAATACTGCTAGTAGTTAATACTGCTTTCAGTTAATACTGCTAGTTAGTTAATACTGCTAGTTAGTTAATACTGCTAGCCGTTACTACTGCTAGTAGTTAATACTGCTCTAGGTTAATACTGCTTATATTCCGAATACTATAAATACTCTTTGCCCGCCTAAAAGTTCATAACGACTCTTTGCATACTGCTCTCTTGCGCTCTAAACCCTTTCTCTCTCAAAGTTCAAAGTTTTCAGGCAAGAATCTTCAAGGTCAATGGCATCAATGGCGTTCATTGACGAGCACAATGAAATCGCAATGCTCCAAAAGCCAAAACAAGCAGAAGGCTTTCATCAGATTGTGGATTTCCTCAAGTCAAGCCACATTGCTCATGCTCTTACTGTATCCCCTACAATCTACATTGAGCATCAAAGGCAGTTCTGGGCCAATGCAACCATTGTTATGGAAAATGGTGTGCAAATGATCAAGACAACAATCTGTGATCAACCACTAACAGTTACTGAAGAGGTTATTCGCATCAGTCTACGTCTAGACGATGCCTCTGGTATAACTTCTATCCCAAATGATGAACTGTTTTCAAATCTTACAAGAATGGGGTATGGAGGCCCATTGGGTGTTTTCAAGTTTTCTAAAGCAAAATTCTCTCCCCAATGGCGTTTCTTTGTCCATACTCTAATGCATTGTATATCCAAAAAGACTACTGGATGGAGTGAGTTCAGCAGCACTATTGCTTATGCTTTGGTGTGCTTGGCCACTGCCAGAAGGTACAATTTTTCACAAATGATTTTCAATGATCTTGTCTCAAACATGGGAAACAAAAAGAGCTTCTTTATGTATCCCAGGTTTGTTCAAGAAGTTATTACTCATCAATTGACGGATATACCTCAACCTGTTGGGGTATATGTACCTAAACCCCCCAAAGGCAAGGTTTTCTCAAATATGAGAAGATCTGCTGGGGACTCTGAAGGAGTTGACACCCCATTGTTCTCTACAATGATGGTGGTGTCCCAAACCAATGAAGGTATGGTAGCAGGGTCAAGGCCCTCATTAGACCAACCCACTGCTAGCCAATCCCAACCTTCCATCTCTCAAATTTTCCCTCAGTCCTTTGCTGCTAAACCCACTCCCATAATATCCAAGACCTATGTCAAGAGAAAGGTACACAAGGCTCCTTCCCTTGTTGTACCTACTATTAACCAAGAGCCTCAAAGCCCTCTATTGGAGCATTCTCCAATAGAGAATATCCAAAGGGAATCCACTAGGGTGTCTCCCAACCCAAAGGAGGTGCTCTCTGAGGAGGAGGTAGAGCATATGGGTGATGAGGCTGCCACTACTCCTGCTAGCACAGAGGAGGAAAGTGGTAACATCAATAAGACCTCCCCCATGGCAACTTTGAATGAGCAATCATTTGAAGGACCCTGGTGCCAAGAAACCACAGGGGTGGATAGTGCTTCTGCTAGGCAGAAGACATCTACTA
The DNA here is from genome assembly GCA_954870635.1 of Arctium minus. NCBI lineage: Eukaryota > Viridiplantae > Streptophyta > Magnoliopsida > Asterales > Asteraceae > Arctium > Arctium minus. Next base: position 22,382,768 of record OX941090.1, on the reverse strand, counting down.
ATAAAAGATCCAATGATCCTTCAATAGGGGGTAACACTCCTGGAGAAGGTGAGGACAGATATAACTATGATGAATTGATGGAGACCATGGGAAACATCAACCAGGATGTCATCAAGCAAGGAAAAGAAATAGAGGAGATGAAGCTGATTATTCTGTCTCAACAAGTTCAGATCACCAAACTGAAGAAAATGGTGACAAGATTGTTACAGAAAAGGAGAAGGAAGCAGTTTGTGCTAAAGAGGAGGACAAGTGTTGAAGATGATTTCAACAAGGGGGAGAATTCAGAGGCTGAAGCAGAAAAAGAAAGTATTTCTGAGATGGGATTTGATGTTAAGGGGGAGAAAGCTGCAGAAACAGAAGCACAAGAAGTAGAAACAGATAATGTTCAAGCAGTAACAGGGCTATCTGTTGAAGAATTGGAAATAGCTGAAACCTTAGTAAAAGCAAAGAATGACACTCCTAAGGCTACTCAAAAGGCTAAGGGAGTGGTCATCAATGAAGGAGACCTTGAAAAGAAGACACAAGAAAGAAGTGAGGCAGGGTTGAAGGATACAAAGGGTAAAGCTAAGATGATTGAACCTGAACAACCTGCAAAGAAGAAAATTCAGATAGAACTGGATGAAGAAGTGGCAAAGCAGCTTCAGGCAGAAATGGAAAGGGAGGAACAACTTCAATCTGAGAAGGATAGAGAGCTTGCACTGAATATGGCCAGAAAACTAAATGAAGAGTATCAGAAGAGCATGAAAACAGCAGCTCAGGTCAAGCAAGTACAAGTAAAAAGAATGCCATTCAAAAAGCAGAAAAGACAACCCTCCAAGACCTTTTTGGCCAATCAGGAAAGAAGAAAGATGATAAACTTCCTGAAAGGTGCAATTGGTGTTAAGGGGGAGATGTTTACTCATATGGCATACTCTCAGGTTGAAGAGCTATACAGGAAGGAAATGACAAAGCTCCAAGGGGATTCCTCTCAAAGGGAAGAAGCAGAAAGAAGGATGAAAGAGAGACATGATCTCAACATCCAACAACCATTCCCTGAGAAAACCACACCTTCCAAAGAAGAAGCAGAAGAGAAGAAGGAAGAACCTGGAAATGTTGGTAGAGAAGCCAAGTCTGGAAAAAGAGTGAAAACAATTGCTACAAAAAGGCAGTTGAAAAGGCCTAGGGTGGAAGAAACTGAAAAGGAAGCAGAACCTTCAGTCACATCCCCAACAGAGCCAGTACAGAGTCCAGAGCAGGTCACTAAGCAAACTGATGAAAGTATGGATCCGTACATGACTATAGTGGAACCTTTGAAAGCTGTTCCAATCTCTATGCAAGCTCCAGAGATCATCTTCTGGGATATTCTGAGAGACAATGGAAAGAATTTCTTCAGAATCAAGAGAGCTGATGGTTCATTTGAAGCTTATTCAACATGGGGGAAAGTCATCAGAAGTTGTTCAAGAGCTGATATGGAAGAACTATATAAAGTTGGGATGAAACTTTATGAACCTGTGTTGAAAGGTACTGAAGAGAATCTTCTCAAAGTGACATTGGAATACTTGTGCATGATGTTTGAGCCTGCAAGAGTGCACCATAGGATTAAAGATCATATGCATGAGTTCATATTCAAGAAGATTGACAAATGGATACTATTTGAAAACTGTGGAGTATACATGATTACTATTGACAATTGTTATCATGAATACTACCTGGTGGACAAAATATATGAGCATAGCAAGGAGAAGTTAGAAGGGATGCTTAAAGCTACACTGGTTTGTACAAAGGATTCAGAAATGGCCAAGATTGTGGTGAGAAGAACTGTAAATCAAAGTTTGGGCCTAGATCCAAATTTGGGAAATTGAATCAGAGGTGTTGAAAGCATCTTGAAGAAGATCTGAAGAACTTGACTTCTTTTCCTAAAAGTCAAGTTAGGGGGAGATTGTTGGGAACTGAAAAATTCATCAAGTATGGTTAATGCTGCTAGTTCAGAGTTAATACTGCTAGAAGACTTAAAGGTTAGTACTGCTGAGTGTTACTACTGCTAGTGGTTAATACTGCTGGTCAAAGTTAGTGCTGCTTGAACAAAGTTAGTACTGCTTAGCTAGTTAATACTGCTAGTGGTTAGTACTGCTTAGTAGTTAATGCTGCTAGAAGGAAGTTAATGCTGCTGAAGATTAATACTGCTTATATGATGAAGATTCGTATGAAAGGATATACATGGAAGCTTAGAGATATACATAGAAGATATACTGAAGATATTTTATTCATTGTAATTATCTTTGTATTCAGTATATATATATAGTATTGTTTAGAATAGGAAGATTACTTTTAACTTTAAGTTTTCATGCTTTTAGAGAAAAACAACCTCAAGGCACAGATCCTAATTCTAGAGAAGTAGAATTCGTATTGGTGAGCCTGTTCATCAATATTGAGGTTGAGTGAGTAATCTTGTAACTTCAAAGCATCAAATAAAAGCTTACAGTCTGTTATTCATATTTACTGTGTTGATTTACTGTTTCATTGAATATCAAAGTGTTATTCCGCAAACTTCTTTGATATTGTTTCTGAGAATTAATTCTTGTTGAGAATTCGATCCTGACAAACAACGATTGAAATACGTGTTAGAAAATAAATGGGTAAGTATTTGGATGAAAATTATTTGAATGGAAAAGTTCATTTACCTCTCATAATGATACATCCACCTATATTGGACCGGCCCACCATTTATGGCTTCTCGTGTCAAATGTATCACTAAGTGTTCCATAAAATCAAAGAATCCGGGTGGGAAGACTTCTTCCAACTTACAAATTATTTGAACGATACTTGTTTGCAATGGAATCAAGTCTTCTAAGTGTAACACCTTTGAGCAGATTACACGAAAGAATGTGCATAACTCCGTTATCGCATCCCATATGGGAGTCGGTATCATCCCTCGTAACGCAATAGGAAGCAATCGTTGCATAAACACATGACAATCATGACTCTTGAAGTTATAAAAGTTGTAATCTTCCATGTTTACACAACCCCCAATATTCGAAGCATACCCGTCCGGAAACTTCAGTCTCTTCAACCATTCATATACTTGTTTTACTTGTTGTTTCGTCAAAGTGTACGACGACTTGGGCTTCACTACTTTATTGCCTGACGTGGCAATGTGCAACTACGGTCGGTTGCAATAAATCTCTACATCCCTCCTTGCTTTTATATTGTCTGTCGTTTTTGATGTGTCCATGACAGTGTTAAAGAGATTCTCAAAGACGTTCTTCTCAATGTGCATGACATCCAGGTTGTGTCGGATTAAAAACGTCTTCCAATATGGTAGCTCCCAAAAGATGCTTCTCTTCACCCAATTATGAGTGATTCCGAAACCGGTATTTTTTCTATTGGTCCGTCGAAACGGGGAGCCATCGTAAACAATTGGAAGATGACGGACCTGTTCCCATATTTCTTCACCGGTTAACTCGGTTGGTGGACCGACTAACACCCTAGATCCATCCAGAAACCCTGTTCGGTCACGTCGGAAGGGGTGTACACTAGGTAACCATCTCCGATGACAGTCAAACCAACAAGATTTACCTCCATTTATTAACTGAACCGAATCGACTGTACCCATGCAGTACGCGCAGGCTAGCTTGTCGTGCGTGCTCCAACCCGACAACATTGCGTAGGCAGGGAAGTCGCTGATGATCCATAGAAGTATAGCCCTCATCTCAAAATTATTCTTACGATAAGCATCATACGTAAGAGCGCCCACTGTATATTGGATGTACCATCACACCCGGTTCTGTCTGATGATCCTTGTGCCAAGTCATCTCTTTAGACGTCTTCTTTGACATATACAATCTTTGAAGTCTAGGAACAATCGGCAAGTACGTCATCACCAAGTTAGGAAACTTGCTTCGACCACTTGTCTTGAAACGATATTCATTGCACACTCGGCAGTGGGTCAACTCAGAATCATCCTTATAAAATAACATGCAATGGTTTTTGCAAGCGTCGATCTTTTGTTTTGGCAGAGCAAGCTTTTTCAAACTCTTTTTCGTCTCATAGAAGTTATCGGGTAGTTTATCATCCTCGGGTAACATCTCTTTAATTATAGCAACATTGCGGTTATAAGTCGTCTCGGGTACATTACATTTTTCCTTCCAATTCAACAATCTCGTTGCAGCTTGTAACATGTCATAAAATCCTTGGGCAGAGGGATTAGGGATTTCTTCTTCGCATGTCATGCCATCATGTATCATGTGATCGTTCACCATTTCAACATAACCTTCATTAAGATCCACTACCGGAGTAGAAGATTGACCAACGTCTTGATGCCCTTCATTATGGTAATAAGTTTCACCATGTGCCCACCATGTGGTATAATCAGGCATGAAACCGTGCTTCATCAAATGCAGTCTCACGTCAGTCCTTTCTTTATAGCGTAAGTTTTGACACTTCTTACAAGGGCATCTAATACGAAGCACTATCCCATCACGTGTAGGTTTCCTTTCAACAGTCCTTTCATCGACATATGCATAGTCCAAAAAACTGTCCATTGCAACAATATAGTCGACGCTAAGAAACCCCCGACTGTCGTTCTTTCTATACATCCATCCTCTATCTGTCGACATATTCAATCACTACAACAAAAAAATAACTAGTTAATTGACATAATCAAGATAGAGGTGGTGTAATGGTTTGACTATTGAAAAGTCACACCGTAGGTTTAGATGAGTTTTGGATGACTTTAAAACCCTACGTGTAATGGTTTGACTGTTTAAAAGTCAAACCGTAGGTGTCAATGAAGTTAGAAGTCTAATGAACACTACATGTAATGGTTTGCCTTCTTGAAAGTCAAACCATAGGTTTAGAGGAGTTTTGGATGACTCTAAAACTCCAAGTGTAATGGTTTGACTATTGGAAAGTCAAACCGTAGGTTACAATCAAAGAAAGATGTTTTGGAAAGTTTAAAAACCCTACGTGTAATAGTTTAACTATTTAAAAGTCAAACCATAGGTGTCAATGAAGTTAGAAGTCTAATGAACACTACATGTAATGGTTTGCCTTCTTGAAGGTCAAACCATAGGTTTAGAGGAGTTTTGGATGACTCTAAAACTCTAAGTGTAATGGTTTGACTATTGGCAAGTCAAACCTTAGGTTACAATCAAAGAAAGACGTTTTGGAAAGTTTAAAAACCCTACGTGTAATAGTTTGACTATTTAAAAGTCAAACCATAGGTGTCAATGAAGTTAGAAGTCTAGCGAACACTACATGTAATGGTTTGCCTTCTTGAAAGTCAAACCATAGGTTTAGAGGAGTTTTGGATGACTCTAAAACTCTAAGTGTAATGGTTTGACTATTGGAAAGTCAAACCGTAGGTTACAATCAAAGAATGGTGTTTTGGAAAGTTTAAAAACCCTACGTATAATGGTTTGACTATTTAAAAGTCAAATCGTAGGTGTCAACGAAGTTAGAAGTCTATTGAACACTACATGTAATGGTTTGCCTTATTGAAAGTCAAACCATAGGTTTAGAGGAGTTTTGGATGACTCTAAAACTCTAAATGTAATGGTTTGATTATTGGAAAGTCAAACATATGTTATCTAAAATTTCGGCGGCATAACGGCTATAAAATGAATATTTCCATATATCAACCTAATGTTTGCCCAACAATTGGCAACCCAACTAAAATAAATAAATAAAATCAAGTATAATCAAATCCTAAATCATACCAAATGTCTCCATTTATCAACCTAATGTTTGTCCAATAAATGACAACCCAACTAATTAATATCACAAGTTTATCAAACCAAAAATGGCGTTTTCATAAGCTAAAACAACTCATATCAATTTGAATATACAATATGCTCATATCAATTTCAATCTACAATATATACATACATATATACACTTTGTTCATTTTGACGTGTAGTCATAGCCCTATAAACACAACAATTGAGTTCTAAAAAATAAACCATTTGGACACATACACACACAGAGATTTTCTTTCCATACTTATAAACTTATCAATAATCACATACATTTGATCCATATTTGTTCATTGAGTTATAAACTTATCAATAATCACATATTTGATCCATATTTATAAACTTATCAATAAACCATTTGCACACATACATCAAATATGGATCAAATATGGAAAGATTCATTTATTTATTCACATACACATACACATATTCATTTATTCATTGCACACATAAACACAAAGATTCCTACTTAGATTCAAACAAACTCAACAACACAGCCTTAGGATTCAAAAAAATCATTAATCAAAAAATTAGTTATAAACATAAAAACGAAAACGAAAGAGAGAGAGAGCAAAAACCTAAACCTCGAATGTCTTCTTGAGTGGCTCGTCAACTGAGAGGTCAGAAACTGAGAGGTCTTCTTGAGTGGCTCGCCGGTGGCTGTCGCTCGAGGTCATAAATGAGAGGGAGACGAGGGTGACGTCACCGCTTGAGATGTCACCGGTGGCTGTCGCTTGAGATGTCGACGCCGGTGGAGAGACGGAGGTCGAGAGAGGGAGACGAGATGGAGATGGAGGTCGAGAGAGGGAGAGACGATCGAGAGACAGAGAGGGAAATCGACAGATTATGGCTTTAAGCCCGCTATTTTTTTAAGAATTTTCGGACATTCACCGACGGATTTCCGACGCAAATTTCGTCGGTATTTACCGACGGATTTCCGACGAATAATTGTTTTTTATTAAATAAATTACTTTTAAATTAAAATTATAATTATTAAATAAATTATTAATTAATATATTATTTAATATTAAAATTAATAAATAAATTATTAATTAATTAATTTATCAAATTATATTTAAAATTATTAATTAATTTATCAAATTGTATTTAAATTGACTAAAACACCCCTGAAGTAACTGGGCTTTAAACGAATCTGGTTAGATCAGGGACCAAATGTGATCAGTTAGGCTTTAACGTACCCAGTTGGGCTTTAAACGAATCCGGTTGGGCTTTAATGGATCTGGTTGGGCTTTAATGGATTTAGTTGGGCTTTAACGTTACGAGTTGGGCGTTAACAGATCCAGTTGGGCTTTAACAGATCCAGTTGGGCTTTAATGGATTCAGTGGGGCTTTAACGTTCCCAGTTGGGCTTTAACGTATCCAATTACGCTTTAACGTACACAGTTGGGCTTTAATGAATCCATTTGGGCTTTAATGGACCCGGTTGGGCTTTAACGTATCCAATTGGGCTTTAACGTACACAGTTGGGCTTTAATGAATCAAGTTGGGCTTTAATATATCCAGTTGCTTTTAATGGATCAAGTTAGGCTTTAACGTACCCAGTTGGGCTTTAAAAGAATCCGGTTGGGCTTTAATGGATTTAGTTGGGCTTTAACGTTACCAGTTGGGCTTTAACAGATCCAATTGGCCTTTAATGGATTCAGTGGGGCTTTAACGTTCCCAGTTGGGCTTTAACATACACAGTTGGGCTTTAATTGACCCGGTTGGGCTTTAATATATCCAGTTGCTTTTAATGGATCAAGTTAGGCTTTAACGTACCCAGTTGGGCTTTAAACGAATCCGGTTGAGCTTTAATGGATTTAGTTGGACTTTAACGTTACCAATTGGGCTTTAACAGATCCAGTTGACCTTTAATGGATTCAGTGGGGCTTTAACGTTCCTAGTTTGGCTTTAACATACACAGTTGGGCTTTAATGGATCCAGTTGCGTTTAATATATCCAGTTAATGGATTCAGTAGGGCTTTAACGTTCCCAGTTGGGCTTTTAATGGATCCAGTTAGGCTTTAACGTACCCAGATGGGCTTTTAATGGACCCGGTTGGCTTTAATGGATCAGTTGAGCTTTAACGTTCCTAGTTGGGCTTTAATGGTACATACATAATCACATATGTACATACATACATATTACATACATGATCACATACATACTATACATGGTGTACATATATTCATGATCACATACATACATGAACACATATGTACATGTACATGTACATACATACATGATCACATACATACTATACATGATCACATACGCACTTGTATATACATACATGATCACATATGTATTATACATGCACATGATGTACATACAAATATACTATACATGGTGTACATACATTCATGATCACATACGTACATGTGTATCACATACGTACATGAGCATATACATACATAATCACATACATACATATATATATATATGCACATAAATGATCACAGAAAAAAATAAATACTTATTAAATTATTAAATTTACCGACGGATTACCGACGGATTCTTAAAGGTCGTCGGTAATCCGTCGGTAATTACCGACGGACGTCAGAAAAAAATAAATATTTATTAAATTATATATATTACCGACAGATTGCCGACGGATTTAAAAACAAAAAAAAATAATTTCATATCCGTCGGTAAATGTAAAACCGACGGATAGTCTATCTGTCGCAAAGTTTTCATTTCTGTCAGTGATCCGTCGGTAATTACCGACGGATTATATCCGTCGGTAATCTTAGTCGGAAATAAAAAAATTTCCAGTAGTGCCCTCCCCTAAACTTGTACTATACAAAAAGAATATAGGATATTTCATTTATTGCTTTTTCTTTTGAGTTCATCATTTATCATAAAACCCAATTTTTGTTATTTTTCGGTTTCTTCAATGAACTTTGGGTTTTGAGTACCTCCCGATTTTTCGAAGGATATCTTCCAATTTTTCGAAGATTATTTATTTTTGTTTTTTTAGATCATGAGGATGATCAAGATTTTCCCCACCCCCAAACATTGAAGTGGACAACGTCCCCATTGTCGAGCGTAACGGCTAGGGCAAGGAACTAGGGAAAAGTGTTTAGGCCAAACAAATGAGAGGGCCTACGTCTTCTCAATCTCAATCTCAAAAATAAGTCAACCAAAGAAGATGTACCTTAAATGACTATAAGTAAAAGAAACCAAAACAAATTTCAAGCAAACGATCGAGTTATAATATAATTAACACATGAAAGCACCCACAAATCATACACAAAAGGAGGGAGGGACAAGTTTCAAGTTTTATCAACTACCCAAAAGATAGTAAACTGAGATAATGTTCAAAAGATCATGATGAGTAACCAAAATTTATTTTTTCGGATCCTGTTGCCCACTATTGGAGGTTTTGGGCACAGAGGATTCATTCGGACCATGAGAGCTTGGACTGGAATCCGTGACATTTTGTAGGTAGAGGGGGTGCTAAAATCTCCTGCTTGGTTAAAGGGGTTTGGTAGAGGGGTTAGTGGTGGTACGGTGGCGGTGATCAATGGGATAGGCAAGGTAACAAAAAGAGGTTTTTGGGAATGGGTAATGGTGGGTAGATCTATGATAGGAATGGGTGATGAAATCACATGTGGGTTGGTGAGGGGATGAAGGGTAGGGAAATGGTCTTAGGAGGAGAAATGGTAGAGGAAGATGAAGATGAAGGGATGGAAGTTTCTCAAGTAAAAACTTCATGGCTTTCAATAAAGCTATGAACATACACTGGCGAAGATTGATCTCCACCACTCTCTTCGCCAATGGTGGCAATGAGGGATCTTCTCAAGGTCTGGACCGCCATGGTGGAGGAGTCGTTGCTCTGTGCTGGCGGCGGTGGTGCAACGGTGGTGATGGCGTCGTCGGCCGGAGTCTTTTCCGATGGAGAGGCGGTGGTCGGCTGTTGATCACACCATCAAATTGATGCCTACTTAAATTCTGTTTCAAATTGCTGAAATTCTTACTAGGTGCTACCTAAGTTGAAGATGTTGCCTATCATTTCATTATGTCTCTTCATAACATTTTTATGATTCCATCTTGAGAGGGCCTATAAGACATTTTGTACTTGTTGTAATCTAGTCAGCTAGATAAATATTCAAGTTAATTAGCATCCAGATAAGTTGTAAAGTCTGTTAGACCTTTTTGTTGTTGTTGTGTACTTGTGTATTGATATAATAAATACAGATGGAAGGCAGATGGAACATATGGACTCTAACTTTTCATTGTTTTCAATACGAAGGGATTTAATTTATGTTAAGAAAAGACAGGGACAGGGACAGGGACAGGGACAGGGACAGGGACAGGGACAGGGACAGGGACTTTTTCATACGGTGCACCATATTTTTTCATACGGTTTTTATCGACATGTCTTCATTTTTTTTACTGGCCTTTAATATCGCCTGATGTATTTTTAGCCTAATTCCGCTGTTTCAACGGATTTTTAAAGTTTTTTTGTTTGATTTCAAGACATTTTTAAGTTTTTTTATCGATTTCGAGATACTTTTTTGGTATTTTTGGCTGATTTCATGAGATTTTTTTGTTTTTTTTTGTTCATTTGAAGAGATTTTTTTCAGTTTTTTTGGTTGATTTCAAGAGTTCTCTTGGTTTTTTGGTTAATTATGAGGTACAATTGTACTTCTAAAATACGGTTGCACCTTTCACAAACCTAATTTTTTTACATTACGACGGAGAAACGATACCGTGGTGCCACCGTGGGCACCAATACAGGTCTGCTTAACATTGAAGCCAAGATATATGAAACACCTATTTGATATTCAAATAACTTATAGGAGAAATCAAATGTAAACCACTCTAATTTTGCAAGCGTCGATTTCATTTGTTAAGTCAATGAAATTGGTTCATTAAATTGTTTAACTTGATGAAATTTTTTCATATAATTCTTTTCTTAATGAAATAGTTTTATATATTTGTGTTTTTTTATGTAAAAATGAAATTTTTTCATGTATTTTCTCATTTTGATGAAATTGTTTTATGTATTTTCTCATTATGATGGAACTTTTCATTAACTTAACCAATGAAATCTAGGGTTTGCACGGTTTGCAAAATTAGGGCGGTTTGAAAATGAACTACCCCTATATCTATACTACCTTATAATGCATTTAATGAAAAACTCTTAAAGACAACTTACAATGCACAATGTACTGATTTTTTATGCATAAAACTTAAAAACTATGAATTACATGTTTGGAAGCACAAGGTACAAGTTATAAATGCATACCTTATCTTCAACCAACACCAAACCCAATTTTGATAATTTCATAACTCCATTTCTTCCATCAGAATTTTGTTGTTCCTATTTTAGCAAAAGAAGCGGCAATTCCCCCCCTCCCCCCTTTTTCTACTCTACAGATGTCAAAATTTCAAATTTCAAACGAAGGGGTTATCAATATCGAGAGAGAGAAAAATAGATTTTGTATTTTGTTTGGCATTCATTCCAAAAATTTCATCGTGCTTTTGTGTAACCCATTCTCCAATGAAAATTCAACCCATTCACACGGATCATAAATTCAACCGCCAAAATCTTAAAATTCCCTCTGAAAATTTCACGTTTAAAAGAGCACCCCACAATCGATTTTCACCATCATATTCAAACCCATTTGATTCTTGCAAATTTGTGTGAAAAATGTTTGGGCGTGGAAAGGGTGGAAAGGGATTGGGAAAGGGCGGAGCAAAACGCCACCGAAAAGTTCTCCGGGATAACAATTAGGGGATTACAAAGTCGGCGATTCGGAGGCTGGAAAGAAGAGGTGGAGTTAAGAGAATCAGTGGATTGATCTATGAAGAAACTCGAGGTGTTTTGAAGATCTTCTTGGAAAATGTGATTCGTGATGCGGTGACTTACACAGAGCATGCTCGCCGGAAAACGGTAACCGCCATGGATGTTGTGTATGCTCTGAAGAGGCAGGGACGAACTCTTTATGGGTTTGGAGGCTGAGGTTTTGTATTCAGTTTTATGCTATAAAATAGATCTGATCAGTGAAAATGTTTAATTGGGTTTTAATGAAAATTTCGAATCTTTATTGCATCATTTGATCCTGCAGCTTTGGTTTGTTGTGTTGTTGATTGGTGATAAAATTTGTCTGGTGTTTATGATTCATTATTGTTTTGGCTTCTTTTCTTGTGGGTTAGATAAGTTGATATTCCCAATATTATCAAGTTCTAATTTCTAACAAATAATCAAGATGAGGATCACAAATCATATGTCATTGATGAATCAAATATTACAATCTCACAACTTTCTCACTCTACAAAGACTCTCTCTCACTAGAATAATATTCAATAGCTTCTTCTCTAATTTGCGTACTTACATCTGATTACAAAGAAAAGGACAAAGGTATTTATACCCTTGACAATTACAAAGAAACAAAAATACAAATTACATTGACTTTGACTTTATTAACAAATGACTTTGACTTTCACTAGAGAGTTGACTTTCAGCCTTTGACTTCTTGAACTTTTGTCTTCAATCTTTATGATCTTGAATCCAACAAATCTGTGCTCTAACAATCTCCCCCTTTGGATCAAGATCATTACTAAAAGATTTAGCAATGCGATCTTCTCTCTTTAAGCTCGATTTGATTAAGCTTCAACCTTTATGTTCTCTTCTAACCTCTCCTTTGATACAAACATGATATACAAACTCCCCTTTAACACAATGAAATTCTTCTTTAGCTTTGTCTTCAAAAACTTTCAACAATATTCCCAACGTCTGATCTTCAAAAATAGTAACAATCTCCCCCAAGATTATAAGTAAACCTCTTTCAGATATTGAAAGAATTGTCTTCATTTTTCAGCTCTGAATGATTTATCCAACTTTCTTCAAAATCTGCTTACTTTCGAAATTCTTTGAACTTTCGCTTATTAACTTTGATCAAACTTCAAATCTGAAATATCTCTCTCCATATCCAATACAAATACTTCTTTCCGGACATTTCTTTCAACTTTAACATTTCTTTGAATCACACATTTCTTTATCTTCTCCCCCTTCTTGATCGATATCATCAAAACTTTGTCCAATAAATGTCTTTGACCATTCTCATCTGTCAAACTGAGTCTCTGATTCTGTGATCCATAACCAAGTATTCATCTAGATCTTTGCAAATCCAGACAAAAATAATAACATGTAACCCCTGAATCAACAAATTAATCAGTTTGAATGTCTGTCAGTAACACGAAGTCACTGTGTGTAACAGATACACAATATAAAGGAGCTTTTTTTGATGTTCACTCCCCCAGGGCTTCCATCCAATGATCGAAACACCACAAAGGCAATTTCTATGAATGTTATGACAAAGAAACGAATTCCTTGTGTGTTCGTGCATGTGTAGAAAGAATTAAGCACGAATGATTGTTTTTTAAGGCTCAACATAGTATAAACCACTGAGACAACAGTAGATAAACACAGACTCAATGTGCATGATTGAAGTGCGAAGGTGGGGCAGACTTCCTTCTTTTTCAATATCCAGATTTTCCAAATGTAAACCAGATAGATTATATGTTGCGTCCCCTTTGAAAATGTAAAACATTTTCTTATTAAGAAGAAAAGAAGAAAATGAGTGGTTGGTGGGGTTTTTAGCAAGAGTTGGCATGGGCTATTTGCCTGTTTCAATAACGTTCACGAAAAAATTGTGAAACAATTGTAATGTGGTTGCCCGGCTCAGAAAGTAGTTGGTGCAGAGTTTGATATTCTTTTACTGTGATCTCACACCCTCTTTCTTTTTAATCATTAAGCTCACTGCTAACCAAACTCTCTTTTCCATTTTACCTCATTACACCCACACTCATTTCTTTTAGACTCCTCACACTCAATCTCTATAGATTAACTTCTTGGGTAGAAATCACTGGTTAACGTGATTTCATAGAAGTTCATGTAAGTCCTAGCACAAAGAACCCATATAATCCTATGAAAGCATAATGTTGCTCAAATGGTTTAACTTTAGCAGTTAAAGCTCATATACAAATGTCAGATGTTGATATGCTCACAATATAATCATGAAGATATGAGCATTTTTAAACATTGAAGTATTTTCAAACAAGTAGATTGAATGAATGAATATGAATGCAAAAGGCTTGTTTGAAAATCTGACATTGTATGAAAATGATCAGAAATGAATGATATAACAAACAAAGCTTATTGTAAAAAATAACGGATATTGTCTATACGAAACAAAAATATAGACATTCTCGAAATGACGTTTCGAAATGAAATATCGCTCAAAATTCTTTAAAGTACAAGCGGGGTGTCTTACCATCGAAAAATTGTTTCAATTTAAAGACATGGTAAGAACAATTTGAACAAGAAATGAAACCGATGTGTGTGAATACTTGAAAGTATATGAAAAGCAATACGCAAGTATTTATCTTTCGAAACACATGGTTTGTTAAACATTGAAATTTAAAATGAAAAATGAAAAACATTTAAAATCACACTTCCAATTCATGAAATCTGTTTAAGAATCGGAAAGTGGTTTGAACATTTTAAGAACATGTTTTTCATATGATTGAAAGTCGTCCTTCTTTCAACCATAGATGAGATTAAGATAAGAAATTAACCTTTTGAGTACAGTCTTAAATTTCATGTGGCTTAATCGTATTCTAACAATTATATGTGGCTTAATCGTATTCTAACAATCGAAATTATATGTGGCTTAATCGTATTCTAACAATTCTGCATATTCTCTATATGCAGTTTGAGCGTGAAAGAGGGCAATCAGCCACCGGTGTTGATGCATATATCAAGCCCTTTGGCGTGTCAGAAAATGAAGCTATTGATGAGCTCAAAAAAATGAATGAAAATGCATGGAAAGATATAAACGAGGGATATCTCAAGCCACGAGAAGTCTCGATGGATTTGCTTGCCCCAATTCTCAATCTTGCACGGATGATAGATTAATATACTCTTTAAGGGTCTTTCCTGGAAAAGTGAACCCATCGTCATACCTATATACCACATCTATCAACCGTGCATGATTAAGGGGTTTCAGCGGTTTGTACTTCCTCTCAGGGACGCACCCAAAAAAAAATTTCATATGGTGGCACCATATAATATAAAAAAATAATTACAAAAAGTACGGTTTTAATCGACGTGTCTTTGCCTTTTTATCAACGTTCAATATTGTCTGATGTATTTTTAGCCTAATTCTACTATTTCGAGGGATTTTTAAATTTTTTTGCTTGATTTCGAGGTATTTTTCAAGTTTTTTTTTATCGAACTCGAGGGATTTTTTTGGTTGATTTCAAGAGGTTTTTTCCCGGTTTTTTGGTTGATTTCGAGAGTTTTTTTTGGTTGATGAAGTTTCCAAAATAATACGGTTGCACCATTCACAAACCTAAACTTTTTTACCCTTCGTCGGAAAAATAATACGATGGCACGTGCCACCGTAACCACCAAGGCAGGTCCGTCCCTGCTTCTTGTATTGCTATTAGAATCTAATAGCAATCACAACACATTTAAGCTAAAGCAGAGTAGTTTGTTAACAACCAACATGTAAAACTGAAGTAGCTTAGCACAACAATATGTTGTTGCCGTATGTCGACCAAAACAACAAGTAGTTAGCATTGTTTAAAGATGGGAGGGTTGGTTGTTGTATTCAATAGCAAGAGCTCTTGGATGGAGAAGAAATTCCAGTCCCAATAAAATGGATATCTCTCGCCAAATCATGAACAATACATACATATTTGAGAGACATTATATGTTGTTCTCTTTGACGATTTTAACTTATTTTATTGTAATGAAAATTTTCAATGTGTTTGGGTTGATCATTGCATTTTGACTTGATTATTGCTTTTGGTATTAAAATCAATAAAGCTTAGGATAGATAATGCCCTACCTTTATATATATATATATATATATATATATATATATATATATATATATATATATATATATATATATATTAGTATTCTAGCATGAAGAATTTTACGTGGCATTATAAGTTAAATCGAGATGGACGGAGAAACATGATTGAGGGATAAATTATTTCTTTGGAATTGCCGTTCACCGGAATTGTCATTCACCCGCGCTGCATCGCGCGGGTACACGGCTAGTATATATATATATATATATATATATATATATATATATATATAAACACACTCATAAATACACATATATATAGGATCAAGTTCAAACGAGTAGTCGGTCAATTTGCAAGAAAACAGGACGTTTCAAAATCATATATGATTACACGTGATACGTACATTGAATCATATATGATTAAACACATGTTGCATTGACGGACACATAGTGGGCAACCTTCCCCACGATCCTTTTGTCGCGTTAACCCAATCACACGTGACCCTTTTGGATATGCTTAATTATATATGATCTTGGAACTTCTCGTCTTCTAGCAACTTGCTCTATTTCTCAATTGATCCTATACATACATACATACATACATACATACATATATATATATATATATATTCCCCTTCTTCTGCAAACCACTTAATTAATACAAACCAACCAAGTGAGGTATTTATAGAAATGATGAGGGTCCATTTAATTTGTATGTTTAAGGAAGATGATTAGAGTTCATTTGTTATCATCAACATTTAGATTAGAAAAAAAATCTAAATATTTATGGAACTAAATATTTATTAGACTAGATGGATGACTGATATTGGTAGGAGTGGAGTTTATAAATATATATATATACACATATATTAGTTGATTTATATTAAGTGCATGTATAGATTATGTCAAGGAATACTCTATTTTCATCGAGCATTATAATTAGAAGTAAAGTATACACTACTACGGAAATGACTTTATTACACGGCCTTTTTTACACAGTTTAAAAAAAACCGTGTAAAAATGTAACTGTGTTTTTTAATGGTTTTTTTACACATTTTTTTTTTGTAACAGAACCGTGTAAAAAGGTTTGAACACGATTTTACACGGTTGTTTCCAAACCGTGTCAAAATGTGTAAGCATTTTACACGATTATTTGAGAAAAACCGTTTGAAAGACCTTGAAACATTTTTACACGGTTGTTTAAAATAACCATGTAAAAAACATATACCTTTTTACACGGTTTTGGAACCGAACCGTGAAGAAAAGGCTGGGTGGTTTTTACACGGTTGTTTATTTCAAAAACCATGTAAAAAAACTATTTTAACGTTTATATACATTTTTACACAGTTTTGAACAATTTAACACGGTTTTAAACCTTTTTATACGGTTGCTCTTTAAAATGTGTAAAAAACATATATTTTTTTACCTAATTATATATTGGATATATGGTATGTTAATTTAATTATGTAAAAAAGGTTTAAAAATAACTTCCGTATATGATTTTTTGAAATAGTATATATATGATTTTTTAATGATTATATATAATTATCTTAAAGATGGTTAGAAAATAAATACAATTAGGAAAGATATATGGTTTAATAATAACAATAACATTTACAATAACAATAATAATAATAAAAATTCCACTCCTCAATTTCTCGACATTGTAATAATAATAATGCTTAATTAGCGATGGATTAAGTTTTTTTTTCTCATTTGTATGGGTATCTATACTTAATTTGCATGTGTATCTATAAGTATGTTTATGTGTTATATGTATACATGTGTATGTGTTATATGTATACATGTATATATGTTATATGTATTCGTCAATCCGTGTTATATATAAGTATACATAATGTATATGTGTATCTGGTTGCTAACTTTGATTCGATATCTATATATGTGTGTATATATAATTGAATGATAATTAAATATTAGTTAGAATTTTAATAAAAGTAGATATTAAAATATATTACCTAAATAATAAACTTTATTATTTGTACTTAAAGTTTAATTAAAGTCAAGTAGTAACACTCGAAAAAAAAATCGAAATAATTGAGAATAAAGGTTGAGGGGAGAAAATAATTCAAACTCAAGTGAAGGGTTAAAAGTGAAAAAGAGAGAAAAGGTTAAGGGTGAGTAGTGTAAATAACATACCTGCTTTGTCAAATTTATGAAGTTTCAAAATTGGATCGTAGAATGTAGCGGCAACCGTTATTGGCTTTGATTTCATTTATGAATAAAATTAGAAAGAAGCATCCATCACTTTTATTTGGAGTGTTAACGAGAGTGGCAGAGAGGGAGAGATCGATAGAGTGAACAGAGAGAATCAGGAGAACGAAAAAGAAGAGGCAACGAACGGGAAGGTTGCAGTTCAAGTCGGGGTTCGATCACAACGTCGTTGAGGTGAGAATCCTAGAAGTCTCTTTAAGCTTTTCGTTTTCTCCGTAGCCTACGATGGACTCTTATATTTAACGAAACAAATCGATGACCGATATAGTTTTACACTTGAAAATATGGTTCGATTTGGGAGTCTCTTGGCTAGACTTAAAACCGGTGTTTTTGCACGACTTTGGAGCCAAACCGACGAACTTGGTGATGGTATCGAAAACGTTTTATTTCTCTCAATTGAAACCTCACTAGTAGTCGTTGCTTTCCCGTCGTTAAACTCGATCAAAATATTTCCTTGTTTAAAATTTAGCCTACCGAGTGGAATGAAAATCCAACGATTTCGGTCATGGGTGTTATGCATGTTTGGTAGTGGTTTCTTCTTATCGGTAAGGTTAAGGGAAGGAAAAAGGGAATGGGTCGATCGATGAAAAGTTTACTATTGTAATCTAGTTATGTGAAAGAAAGAATGTGTGTCCATCTATAAATATATATACATGTCTGTATGTATGTATGTATGTATATAGAAAGCGATGGAGCATAGGTTGTGGTGATTTGCTAGTATGCATATATGTATGAAATGATAAATGGACAAGGTGTTTTAGCGACGGTTTAAAAAGAAAATCTTGGAGAAGAAAGGTTGCCATGCATGTGAATAAGGTCACGGCATGTGCAGATTATATAAATATATGTATGTTCATATGACTATGTGTATATATACGTACATATTAATGTGCAATAGTGTATATATATATATATATATATATATATATATGTGTGTGTGCATGTGACATATATATATAAGTGTATATATATATATAAGTATTAATGCATATTAAATATATATATATGGTCATGCGTATACATAATATATTTATATATATCGTGTGGTTTAATGAGTCGGTAAAGGAAGGGTGTAGGTGGTGTCCGGCATTTTGACACCTAATTTATTAAGGAGATTAAGTAAAATATTACTAGATGATTTCAAAGGCTCGTAAATAGCAACTATTTATATATATAAAAAAAAGGATACTTAGAAATGGTTACGATTTATGTAGGATATGGGAGCTATTTTGTGACAAGTGAACCTACATTAAATCAAGGTGAGTCTTCATGAGACTTTTTCTGGGATGCATACATACCTAAATAAAAATTATGGTGGCATGATATTTATGTGGAGTTGTGTATATGGTGTAAGGTGATACATTTTTATGTGCATGTTTAAGGTGTATATTTACATGTATATAAATATGTTATTTATTTAGAGTACTTACATATGTTATGCATGAGGAGATATTTTATGTACATGCTTACGGTTGAATATTCCATGTACGTAATTTTTATATAAGAGATTGCATGCTATTGTTTAATTGGTTTAATAACATTTTTTTAGCATGCTATATTTTTGGAGTTGATTTCAAGTGACACGTTTTGGTTCCGATATGGAGTATGAGGTCGGGATTGATATGTCACGTTTATGGGTAGCACAACCCCGTAATGGGTGCCAGACGGGTGTGAGCCATGCGACCCAGGGAATGCCAGTGACAGAGCAGACCTACCCAGTGAGGAGGTTTAGGAGATCTCATTGGTGTCAAATGTTTTCTGAAAACAATATGCATACTATTTATTGATGCTTGATATTTTTATGCTTGATGGAGTGTGTGTATTTAAGTCCACGTAAACCATGAACTCACTTAGCTTTTTAGCTAACTATTAGTACGCATCTCAGGAGTCGGTGGTTCATGTGTGGACAAAGGGAAATGCAAGGTCTAGATAGATTTATTATGGTTATGTTATTTAACGCTTTGCTAGTTGAAACTTATTTACTATGTAATTGGAGTTGTTATGTAACATGGTCCGGTATGGGACGGACTAATGTTGGAAACTTGTATTTACTTTACGTAAAGACTTCCGCTGTGTTATGATCATATCCGACGACATAAGGTAATATTTAGGAGGGATGATGTGACATCACCCAAAGGTGGATTTGGGGGTGTTACAAGTTGGTATCAGAGTCGTAGTTTAAGAGAATTAGGTTATGTTTACAGCCTAAGCTTAAACCAAACGGTTTAATAGGAGTTGAGACCAGGAAAGGAGTAGAAGTGTATGATTTGCTTATGATCAATCGGAGAGGAGCTTAAGGAAGGAGTTGGTTTAATATTGATTTGATTTGAAGGTGTTAAAATGTAAAGTAAATGTTGAAAGACAAGTGCCTTTATGAGGCTATGATGTGCTAGTTTTGTGAGAAAGATTCACGCTTAACTAGAGATCTTGGAGGGTGAAAGTTAAAGACCAATAACAGTTTACCGATGTGCAGTCTCGTAGTACTATGGACTGGTAAGAGGAGCATAATTAGTAAAGGAAAGAGGTATGGTCTGTTAAGAGGAGCATTGTAAGGAGAGAGGTATGGTTTTGGACCTCGAGAAATCTATTCGGGGTTTTACACCTGTGTAATTGTATGTAGACTCATAGGGGGATTTTATCACCTATCGAGCTAATAAGGAGTTGTTAGCATGTTGCTAAGAGAGAAGTATATATATAGTTGTACATTATGATGTATTTTCATATTTTAGGAGTTTAGGTCAAGCATTTATAGTTGACCGTGGTATGGTTAATATGGTGGTTATGTTAATGGAGGTGTTTTGGACATATTTGGCTATATCATTACGTCATGGTGTATAGACGTACATGATAGGATATATACATGAAATTTCTCTCAGTATGTATATGATTATGGTCCTTTATCTTGTATCGGTGAATCATGAGTCCATTGGAAGATTGGAAATATTATTCCTCTTAGCATGTGCCTTTGTGTTATGATGTCTATTAAGACTATGGAGTAGGAGAAAAATAGGGGGACTAACAGTGCCTTATTGTATCAGTATGGTGCCTAGAGGATCAAGGAGGATTGAACTCATCGGTGAATTTGCCAACGATGTGATACCACCGGTGGGATGAGGTCGAGGCCGCGGACAAGGTCGAGATGATGGTCATACCGCTAGCTTGAGTTCACCCCGTCTGTACATGCTAGCACAGCCACAGGGAGAGGTCGAGGACATGGGAGGGAACAACGAGGGGGAGGCGAAAACCCTATGCCCGAGGAGACGATGGCAGATAGAATGACACAGATCCTCCAGTATACCCTACCTGGTATGATAGAGGCAGTGTTAGAGGCCAGACTAAAGAAACAGGTAGAAGAAGAGAATACTGAACCAAGAAAAAACTTAGACAGGAGACCAAAAGATATTGAGGCAAACAACCATTAGAATACTATGGTGAGTAACAATTGAGTCAATAACATAGTGGTTCCATCCACTTTAGAGAAGGGATGCGGTTACAAGGACTTCAGTAACTCGCATCTAAAGGAGTTTAAAGGGATTGAGGGGGGCGATAACCCTAATGAATTGGATATGGAAGATGGAGGGTTGTTTCAGAATCTACAAGTGCTATGAGAACCAGAAGGTGAAATATGCGGCCACTACCTTTGTAGATTTCGCACTTCATTGGTGGTAAACGGAGTGCGAGATTAAAGGAGACAAGGAGATGATCATTGTGACTTAGGGACAGATGAAGGATCTCATGATGAAGAAATATTGCACCCAGTCAGAGGTGAAGAAATTGGAGTATAAATTCTTAAGGCTAGTGCAAGGGACCTTTTCAGTTCAAGAGTATGTTAATGACTTTATGGAAAAGGTCAAGTTTGTAAGCCACCAGGTGGCGTCAAAACAGAGGAAAATAGATCGTTTTAAGGACGGTCTCCGGATAGAGATGGAGCAATATGTTAACATGATCGCACTAAAGATGTTCTTTCAAGGAGTGGAGACAGTGACAGTTGCCAATGAGAACAATGTTGAGGCAACAGGTGAAAGGAGAGATAGTAAGAGAAGTGGGAAGGTTCGAGTAAGATAGTCAAGAAGGCGAAGGTAAGTTCTTCTACGGTGAATATAAAAGGATGAGGAATCATGGTTCCTTAGTGTAGCAAATGTGGATGAAGGCACAAGGGTGAGTGCCTGGCTAGGAGTTTATCCTGCTACAGGTGTGGAAAGCGAGGGCATATGGTGCAGGAATGCCCAGAAATGAAGACTTGTTACGAGTGTGGCGAGACAGGACATCTATGGTTTAAGTGCCCTAAGGTTCAGAAATGGGCACTAAACGGTGTGAAACTGTTTGGTGATGGTGCAGGAAGGAGTTATGATAAAAGGAAGGAAGTGCCCTAAGAAGACGATTGAGCATACAACATGACATTGTAAGAGGCTAGGGTGACTCATGACGTCGTATCAGGTATGTTCCGCCACTACTTCAACAATGACGCATGTAAATTAGAGAAAAGCTACACTATGGAGACAACTGATGTTGTTTAGATTAAGGTAGAGGAGATAATTGAGTCTGTTAGACTCATGTCGATGTGTTAAGGAGGCTTTTAGGTGGTTCTATACATGGATTGGTTATCTGGAAATCACGCCCAAATCGTATGCAATAAAAAGATGATTAAGATTCAGACCTCAGAAGGACAGACGGTCCATGTCTATGGAGATCAAAAGAAAAACAACACTAATGTGATCACGACCTTGAAGGCAAGAAAATGCCTTCAAAAGGGGTGCATATCTTACTTAGTCGATCCTATAAATGCCCAGCTGGAGGAGGAGACAGTATCAAATGTATCGGTAGTCCTTACTATCCAAAAGTGTTCCCGGGAGGAGTTGCAAAGGATGCCACCAGAACATTAGGTGGAATTCCGAATTGAGTTGGTGTCGGGCGCAACACCAATTGCAAAGACACCATATCGGTTGGATTCGACAGAGATTCAGGAGCTAATGAAACAACTTCAGGAGTTGTTGGATAAGGGGCTTGTACGACCGAGTTCGTCATCCTGGAGAGCATTGATATTGTTTGTAAAAAAGAAAGATGGAACGATGAGGATGTGCATCGACTATCGGATGCTAAATAAGATCAGGATGAAGAATAAATACCTGTTACCAAGGATCGATGATTTGTTTGATCAGCTCCAGGATAGTTATTTCTCGAAGATTGACTTAAGATATGGTTACCACCAGCTCAAGGTTCAAGAGAAGGATATACCAGAAATGGCTTTCAGAACTCGTTAAGGGCGTTATGAGTTTATGGTAAAGCCTTTTGGGTTGACGAATGCACCAGTTGCATTCATGGATCTGATGAACAGGGTTTGTGGACCCTACCTAGATAAGTTTGTCATAGTCTTCATTGACGACATCTTTATCTATTCGAGGAGCAAAGACAAACATGAAAAACATTTGAGAGAGATTCTCGAGCTGTTGGCTAAGGAGATGTTATACGCCAAATTCTCGGAATGTGAATTCTGGTTGCAAGAGGTGCAATTTCTTGGTCATGTGGTTAACGCAGAGGGGGATCAAGGTAGACCCAGCCAATATGATATTCCTTGTAAATCAAGTTCTTATCAATTAAAACAAATAATCTCAACAAGAGATTAATCAAACCTGATTTGATTCACAATCAAAATGATTACAAATCTCTCTTGAAGGACTTTCTCTCTCTAAGCTCTCTCTCTCTCTCTCTAGAATTTTAGCAGGACGGATCCCTTCTATTTTTGCACACTCTCTTCCTCACAAAACCCTAGCAACCTAAATAACCCATATACCTATTTAAGGAAAACAAAATACACAAAATTAACTTTGACTTTTTATTACAAAATGACCTAGACTTTTATTGAGAATTGACTTTACAGCATTGACTTCAGATTTCAGTCTTGATGATCTTGAATCCAATAAATCTGTGATCTAACAATCTCCTCCTTTGGATTAAGATCATTACTAATAAGATTTAGCAATCCAATCTTCTCTTTAAGCTCAGAAAAATGAAATCTCTCTCTTTTTCTTTAACACATCTTGTAATCTTCCCAAGAGACGTAGCAAAACACTCTTTCAGATGATGGAAAGAAATTATCTCCAGATTCAGCTCAGAATGCTTTAGCAGAATATTTTCAACGAAAATTTCCTAAAAATTTGAACTTTCTGACTTGGACATTTCTTTAAACAATATTCTCCCCCAATTCTTGGTTAACTCTTCTTCCCCTTTTTGATGAATAGAGCAACGATTTCATCAAAACTTTTCTCCAAGAAGTGTCTTTATATGATCTGACCACTGATCTTTCACAAGTCTCTGATTCGTTGATTGAAATAGTCATCCGAATCTTTGCAAATTCAGATAAACTAAAGTATGTAACACCTGAATCAACAAATGACCCAGTTAAAAATGTCTGTTAGTAACACGAAGTCACTGTGTGTAACGAATACACATTGTAAATGATCTTTTTGATGTTCACT
Organism: Arctium minus; assembly: GCA_954870635.1. NCBI lineage: Eukaryota > Viridiplantae > Streptophyta > Magnoliopsida > Asterales > Asteraceae > Arctium > Arctium minus. The sequence goes on along the minus strand of OX941090.1, from coordinate 22,358,492 downwards.
CCCCCAGGCTTCCATTCAATCATCAAAACACCACGAAGGAAATTTCTATGAATGTTATGACAAGAAAACAAATTCCTTGTGTGTTCGTGCTAGTGTAGAAAGAATTAGGCGACTGATGATTTCTTTTATAAAGGCTCAACATTGTGTAAACCACTGAGACAACAGTAGATAAACACAGACTCAATGTGCATGATTGAAGGGCGAAGGTGGGTCAAACTTCCTTCTTTTCAATATCCAGATTTTCCAAATGAAAATCAGATAGTAAATGTGTTGCTTCCCCTTTGAAAAATGAAACATTTTCTTGTTAAGAAGAAAATGAGTGGTTGGTGGGGTTATAATCAAGAGTTGGCATGGGCTATTTGCCTGTTTCAATAATGTTCACGAAAAATTGTGGAATATTAGTAATGTGGTTGCCCGACTCTGAAAGTAGTTGGTGCAGAGTTTGATATTCTTTTACTCTGATCTCACACCCTCTTTCTTTTTATCATTAAGCTCACATCTAACCAAACTCTCCTTTACATTTTACCTCAACACACAATCCCACACTCATTTCTTTTAGACTCCTCACACTCAATCACTAAGGATTAACTTCTTGGGTAGGAAACACTGGTTAACGTGAATCAAGAGAAGTTTCAATTAAGTCCTAGAACAAAGATCCCATGTTTTCCTAGAAAGCATGTGTTGCTCAGATGATTTAACTTTAACAGGTAAGGCTCAAATACAATTTAGATACATGTATGCTCAGAAAATAATCATGAAGATATGAGCATTTGAAACATTGAAGATATTTCAAACAAGTACATTGAATGAATAAACATGAATGCAAGAAACTTGTTTGAAAAATCTGACATTGTATGAAAATGATCAGAAATGAAATGATATATCAGTTAAAGTTTATGGTCAAGAATAACAGATATTTGTCTATACGAACCAAAATACAGACATTCTTGAAGAAGACGCTTCGAAATGAAATGACGCTCGAAAATTATTTGAAATACAAGCGGGGTGTATCACCATCGAAAAGTTGGTCAATATGAGACATGGTGATAACTTATTCAATAAAAGAATTAAACTAGTGTGTGTAAATACTTGAAAGTATATAGACAAGATAATACGCAAGTATATATCTTTAGAAACACACGGTTTGTTAAGCATTGAAGCACAAAATAGATGAAACATTTAAAATCACACTTCCAAAACATGAAATCAGTTTAAGACTCGGGAAGTGGTTTGAACATTTCATAACATGTTTTCTATGGTTGAAAGTTGTCCTTCTTTCTACCATATGTGCGATGAAGATAAAGAATTATACCTTTTGCGTGCAATCTTACATCTTATAAAGTCAAGCTTTAAGTCATAAAGATATGATCTTCTAAGCATCTCTCAAACTGCAAAAGTCTTAAAGTCTAGTCAAAGCAACTTTATTCACAAGAATTTAAAAGACATAAAGCAGTAAAACAATTAAAGTACGAGTTCTGATCTGATGTAATCAGAAGTCATGATTCTTTTACTCCCCCTGAAATTATGCATCAGAAAAATTATCAGTGTAAAATATAAGCATTAACTCCCCCTCAAATATTGATCATCATATCTGTCGGATGCATAAAATTTCAGACAAATATGTACTCCCCCTTGAATGTTGATCTTCTCAAATATGTATCTAGGAGTACAATATCATTCAGCTCAGGAGTAAAGTCTTTTGATCATTTAAGTGCGGGTCTTGAACTGTTGTATTCAAGATCCATAAGTCTCTTACTCAACCTTGACTTGACTTTCCTGTAACACAGATTCATCCTTTTTCTTTGGTACCCATTTGTATTTGGATCCAACTGTGTTAGCACATGATTTTGGCACCCATTTAAATTTGGGCCCGCTTTTCTTTTGAAAATCATATGAGGAATTAGAACGATAAGAATATACATGATATGTGCCAAACCAAACTTCAGAATATTTTCGAGAAGCATAATCATTTCTACCATAATTTGAAAACTTTCTAGTAGATGGAGCTAACTGGAATAATTGTTGTATGGAATATTTCTTGCAAGAATTAACAAGTTTTGGTTTAGAAATAACAACATTCGCAATCAAATCATCTTTACTAGTAGTCTTCTTATTACAATCAGAACTAGAAAATGATTTAGCATTCTCATCTATCTTCTGTTTCGGTAGCCATTCCGACTTAACTCCAAGCTTTTTCTTTCTCAAATCTGAAACATTTGAAACTTCAGAGTTAGAATGGTGAGAATCAAACAAATGCTTCTTCTTTGACTTACCAGTGTTGATCTGTTTCTGTGAATGCCCAGATTTCTTCTTCTTACCTTTGGCAACTTTGGTTTTCACAGGAACTAATTTATCAACTTTCGTTGATGTTTCACCTTTTTCATACACACTTGGTAATCCAAAAGAATTAACAACAAAAGAAGAATGATCAGGAAGTTTAGCATTAAAATCAAAATCACCAACACAGTCATCTAAACAACCATCAGAGCTTAGAAAATCAAACTCTTCATCAAGTAAACCAGACATATCAGCGGATTTTGAAGCCTTGAAAGATTTAGAAAATTCAGAATATTTAAACACAATAGAAAATACAGTTTGTTCTAAGTCCATCAAGATCCTTTCTTCTGTGAGAGTATTCTCGAGTTTAGAAATTTTACTTTCCAACACGAGAGGAGGAACGTAAAGCTTACCTTCGATGGGCTTAGCCTCCATTTATTTTACAGAATAACTCTCAAAATAGTCATTTGAAAGAAATTTTAATTTATCAGAACGATAACTATTATTCAACCTCTCATAACGAAATGGAAGTTGAATTTTAGATGTGTTCTTTCTTTTCTCGATTTCCTTGGCTTCATCCTTTTCAGACAGTCTAGTCCACCAAACTTGAAGTTCAGGGTGTTGAGGTGCCAATTTTAAAAATCCAAAATCATAAAGGGCAGGCACTTCAGATATACCCTTTTGAGACATTGTGGATTCTCATATCCGAGTCGCCAACCCTCTTTGTTCTCTTTGGGTTTGTTTAGATGAATGGTTTGTTCAGTTTGACCCAAAGTATATAATTTCCCTTCTAAAGCATTCACTTTTTCAATTAAAGATTTGTTTTCTTCTGAAAGCGAAGAATACATTTTAGTAAGCTCTTTAGATTCAAACTTACACAATCTATATTCTGAAACAGTTTCAGATAACTCTTTATGAATTATAGTCTTCTCTTTCGCGCTAGTGTCAATGTTTTTATGCAACGCTTCAATCAATACATTTTTCTCAGCAATATCATTGCTAAGTCTACGTATAGATTGATTTTTATCATTAATGACACATTTTTCACGCTTAAGTTTAGACTCTAAATCTTGGAGTTTAGTCATCATAGCATGCATTTGATTCAAAAAATCCGATTCAGTCATATCACATACCTCTTCGTTATCCTCTTCATCAGAGTCAGCTTCGGTTTCCATCTCCATCTGACCCATCAAACACAAGTGTGTTGTCTCTTCCTTCTCTTCCTTCTCATTTTCCTGATCTGAATGGTCGAGCCAAAATTCATCTTCAGCCATTAATGGCTTGCCAGTCATTAAGAACTTGATTTGAAATTGATCGTTAGTCCAGATAAAATCAAAAGAATATTGAATAGCACTGAGAATAATATTCAGAAATGAAATTTCTAAACACACCAAGTATAGAATTCGCAAGACACACTGCGAATCCTTAGGATTTTGCAATGCTTACACCTGTGAAACCTTTAGTTTTCGCAAAACTCACACCTGCGAATCCTATCCTTAGCAATATTTTCAAAAAATTTGATATCTGCGAATTTCTTAAGATCTACGAATACTGTGAATTCTAAGCACAAAGGACTTTTGCGAATCCTAAGGATTCTCAACACAGAGTCCTGCGAAACTCAAATAATTCGCAAACTTCAAGCCTGCGAATTTCACACTTAAGCAAAAATTAGAAAAACAAGCACAATGCGAATTCTGATTAAAAGTATCTGCGAGTCCTTTGATCAATCCTATGAAACCCAAATACTTTGCGAGTTCTTGGAAGGTCTTGCGACTTCTACACATCTGCTTGCGAGTTCTTCCACATTTCTTCGAAAAACAACTCTGAATCACCCAAAACCTATCTAGACATCGAATTACAGATTGAAATTTTTACAATTTGATCACCTAATCATCTAGAACATATTACAAGCAACAAATCCCAATAACAAACATTCAGAGTACAAATCGATCAATGAAACAGTGCACGTGAACTCGTGAAAACCAAAAACTCCAAAATCATCAAAAATCCTATCGATTACAGTGCAATACTCGAATAAACCAATACAATCTCAATCTAATACTCAAATCGAAAAAAAATCAAGCAAATACAACTCGAATTTCAACCTCAAATTCAAAATTGAATCTGATATTGATGACACAATGTCGACCAATGTATTCCTTTTTTATTTCAATCTGGATTTGCTCGGATACCAATTGATATTCCCTGTAAATCAAGTTCTTATTAATTAAAACAAATAATCACAACAAGTGATTAATCAAAGCTGATTTGATTCACAATCAAAATGATTACAAATCCCTCTTGAAGGACTATATCTTTCTCTCTCTAAGCTCTCTCTCTCTCTCTCTCTCTAGAATTTTAGCAGGACGACTCCTTTCTATTTTTGCACACTCTCTTCCTCACACAACCCTAGCAACCTAAATAACCCATATACCTATTTAGGTAAAACAAAATACACAAAATTAACTTTGACTTTTTATTACAAAATGATCTAGACTTTTATTGAGAATTGACTTTGTAGCATTGACTTTAGATTTCAGTCTTCAGTCTTGATGATCTTGAATCCAATAAATCTGTGATCTAACACAATATTGAGGCAGTTATGGATTGGGAATGAGAAAAGTCAGCTTCAGAAATCCGAACTTTTCTGGGCATGACAAACTATTATAGGAGATTCATCCAGGATTTCTCGAAAATAGTGACGCCATTGACGACCTTGACTAGAAAGGTAGTCAAGTTTGATTGGGGTCAGAAACAAGAAGAAGCGTTCCAAACGCTTAAGAGAAGGTTGATTAATGCACCAGTATTGTCCTTACCAGAGAGAGAGGAGGACTTTGTTGTGTACATTGATGCTTAAATAAAAATGGGACTAGGGTGTGTATTAATGCAAAGAGGCAAGGTTATTGCCTATGCATCACGCCAACTAAAAGAGCATGAAAAGAAGTATCCAATACACGATATGGAGTTAGCTGTAGTGGTTTTTACACTAAAAATTTGGAGGCACTACCTGTATGGTATGAAATGCCTGATCTACACTGATCATAAGAGTTTGAAGTATCTCTTAGATCAAAATGAGCTAAACATTACGATTGTGAGATTCATTATGAGATTCATTATCACCCGGGTAAGGCGAACGTGGTCGTCGACGCCCTAAGTAGAAAGGAGAGGATCGAATCAATTAAGGTTCATGCCATGTGGATGAATATTCAGGTATATCTGATTGACCAAATACGAGGAGCTCAGAAGGAGGCCCTATTGGAGGACAACATCAAGAAGGAGAGGATGGTTGGGTAGGTCAAACTGTTGGTCGTCGGGTCAGATGGTGTATATAGGTTTGGGAATTAGGTTTGGATTCCTGGAAAAGGAGATATAAGGGACATAGTGTTAGGTGAAGCGCATAAAGCCAAATACACTATGCACCCAGGCAGTGATAAGATGTATAAAGGTTAAAAGAGAGCTGCTGGTGGTCTGATATGAAGAAGGCGATATCACAGTGACATGCCTACAGGTGAAGACGAAACATCTAAACCGTCAAGTATGTTACAACAAATGGAGATTCCAGTATAGAAAGGAGAGGTGAACACGATGGATTTTGTAACTAAATTGCCTAAAACGATGAAATGGCATGATGCTATATGGGTGATTTTTGACGTGTTCATAAAGTTTGCTTACTTCCGGCCGATTGTATGTCAATGAGAGAGTTTCAAGGCATGGAGTGCCACTATCTATTATCTCAGATAAGGATACAAGGTTCACATCGAGGTTCTGGGCTAGTTTTCAGCAAGAAATGAGAACTCGACTGAACTTGAACATATCATCCTCAGACTAATGGCCAAAGTGAGAGGACGATACAAACCCTGAAGGATATGTTAGGAGCTTGCACTATCGATTTTGGAGGGATTTGGGATAACCATCATCCACTGGTCGAATTTGCTTAAAACAATAGCTATCACTATGGTATCAAGGCAGCACCAGTTGAGGCCTTGTATGGCCATAAATGTAGGACGCTAGTGTGTTGGGCTGACGTCGGAGGAAGGCAGATGGATGGACCAGTGTTGGTTCAGCAGACTTCAGACAAGATAGTGTAAATACGTGAAAGGTTGAAAATTGCGCATGACAAGCAGAAAAGTTATGTGGATAGAAGGCATCGACATTTGGAGTTTTAAATAGGAGATAAGGTGATGTTAAAGATATCTCCATGGAAAGGAATCGTAAGATTCGGGAAGAGGGGTAAGCTAAGTCTAAGATATATTGGACCGTTTGAGGTCATTGCACAGATAGGAGCGGTGGCTTATCAGTTAAAGCTTCCAGAAAAGCTCAAAGGTATACACGACACATTGCACGTGTCAAATTTAAGGAAGTGTTTGGCTGACGATTCAGCCGTGGTGAATTTAGGAGAAGTTAAGCTTAATGATAAGCTTGACTATATTGAGGAGCCAATACAGGCGTTAGACAGGAAAATAAAACGATTAAGGAGCAAAACTATACCTTTGGTGCTAGTCAAATGGAGATTTCATAAAGAGTCAGAAATGACCTAGGAGCCCGAGTAGGAGATGAGGATGAAACACCCTCAACTATTTGTAAGTGGTGTGAATTCCGAGGACGGAAATTCCTAAACGGAAGGGAGGGTTGTAACACTCGAAAAAAAATCGTAATAATTGAGAATAGAGGTTGAGGGGAGAAAATAATTCAAACTCAAGTGAAGGGTTAAAAGTGAAAAAGAGAGAATTTTAAGGGTGAGTAGTGTAAATAACAGGACCTGTTCTGTCAAATTTTTGAAGTTTAAAAATTGGATCGTGGAATGTAGCGGAAACCGTTATTGGCTTTGGTTTCATTTATGAATAAAATTAGAAGGAAGCATCCATCACTTTTATTTGGAGTGTTAACGAGAGTGGCAGAGAGGGAGAGATCGATAGAGTGAACGGAGAGACTCGGGAGAACGGAAAAGAAGAGGCAACGAACGGGAAGGTTGCGGTTCAAGTCAGGGTTCGATCACAACGTCGTTGAGGTGAGAATCCAAGAAGTCTCTTTAAGCTTTTCGTTTTCTCCGTAGCCTACGATGGACTCTTATATTTAACTAAACAAATCGATGACCGATATATTTTAAACTTGAAAATATGGTTCGCTTTGGGAGTCTCTTGGCTAGACTTAAAACCGGTGTTTTTGCATGACTTTGGAGCTGAACCGAGGAACTTGGTGATGGTATCGAAAACGTTTTATTTCTCTCAATTGAAACCACACTAGTAGTCGTTGCTTTCCCATCGTTAAACTCGATCAAAATGTTTCCCGGTTTAAAATTTAGCCTACCGAGTGGAACGAAAATCCAACGTTTTCATGAAAACGATTTCGGTCATGGGTGTTATGCATGTTTGGTTGTGGTTTCCTCTTATCGGTAAGGTTAAGGGAAGGAAAAAGGGAATGGTTCGATCGATGAAAAGTTTACAATTGTAATCTAGTTATGTGAAGGAAAGAATGTGTGTCCATCTATAAATATATATACACGTCTGTATGTATGTATATAGAAAGGGATGGAGCATAGGTTGTGGTGATTTGCTAGTATGCATATATGTATGAAATGATAAATGAACAAGGTGTTTTAGCGACGGTTTAAAAAGAAAATCTTGGAGAAGAAAGATTGCCATGCATGTGAATAAGGTCACGACATGTGCAGATTATATAAATATATGTATGTTCATATGACTGTGTATATATATGTACATATTAATGTGCAATAGTGTATATATATATGTGAATGTGACATATATATATATATATGAGTATTAATGCATATTAAATATATATATATACATATATATATGGTCATGCGTATATATAATATATTTATATAAATCATGTGGTTTAATGAGTCGGTAAAGGAAGGGTGTAGGTGGTGTCCGGGATTTAGACCCCTAATTTATTAAGGAGATTAAGTAAAATATTAAGAGATGATGTTAAAGGCTCGTAAATAGCAACTATTTATATATATAAAAAAAGGATACTAAGAAATAGTCACAATTTATGTAGGATTCGGGAGCGATTTTGTGACAGGTGAACCTACATCAAATCAAGATGAGTCTTCATGAAACTTTTTCTGGGATGCATACATACGTAAATAAAAATTATGTTGGCATGATATTTATGTGGAGTTGCGTATATGGTGTAAGGTGATACATTTTTATGTGCATGTTTACGGTGTATATTTACATGTATATAAATATGTTATTTATTTAGAGTACTTACATATGTTATGCATGAGGAGATATTTTATGTACATGTTTACGGTTGAATATTCCATGTACGTAATTTTTATATAAGAGATTGCATGCTATTGTTTAATTGGTTTAATAACATTTTTTTAGCATGCTATATTTTTGGAGTTGATTTCAAGTGGCACGTTTTGGTTCCGATATGGGATATGAGGTCGGGCTTGATATGTCACGTTTAGGGGTGGCACGACCCCGTAATGGGTGTCGGACGGGTGTGAGTCGCGCGACCCATGCCAGTGACAGAGCAGACCTACCCAGTGAGTAGGTTTAGGAGATCTCATTGGTGTCAAATATTTTCTGAAAACAATATGCATACTATTTATTGGTGCTTGATATTTTTATGCTTGATAGAGTATGTGTATTTAAGTGCACGTAAACCATGAACTCACTTAGCTTTTTAGCTAACTATTAGTATGCATCTGAGGAGCCGGGGGTTCAGCTGTGGATAAAAGGAAAGGAAAGGTCTAGATAGATTTATTATGGTTATGTTATTTAACGCTTTGCTAGTTGAAACTTATTTAATATGTAATTGGAGTTGTTATGTAACATGGTCCGGTATGGGACGGACTAATGTTGAAAACTTGTATTTTCTTTACATAAAGACTTCCGTTGTGTTATGATCATCTCCGACGACATAAGGTAAAATTTAGGAGGGATGATGTGACATCACCCAAGGGTGGATTTGAAGGTGTTTCACAAATCTTAAACTAATGATTAAAATTTGACCAAAATTCAAATTTTCGTTAAAATTTTATGTTATTCAAAAATTTAAAGTTAAAAAAGAAAAAAAAAGGTCTCAAATTCAAAAATTGAAAGTTTTCAAAATATAAAATTGTTATTGACAAAAAAAAAAGATTTTGATTTAAAATTAACTAGTGTTGGGCCCGTGCATTGCACGGAAGGATAAATTTTTTGTTAGAATATTGAACCGAGTTAAAATGAAACGTAATCTCTGTGTTAACAATTAATGAAATACAATGTGAAAAACGAATGTATTTTAATAAGTGGTTAACTTGCATATATTCTTAATCGTTTGTTGTTATGAGTTTGTGCAATAATATTGATAATAGTTTTGTATTATATTATTTAAAATTCAAACGACATGTCTCACAACATATCACTATTATTGAAATAATTATAAATATGAACATACGTTTTTACAGATTTTGCAATTTTTCTGAAACCTTCTCGACAACACTTGACAATCACTTTGAACGTATAAATCTGCAGATTAATTAACAACATTCAACCCACATCAAATATGACAAAAAAAATAAATGATTTCTATCTTTTGTAACCGGCAACTCAACTGGTATAGTTCAAATTCACTCAGCACCACTTGAAAATTTATCTAACTATTGACTTCAAGACCTCATAGTATTAGTCGATAAAAATAAAGATATGTATATATATCTTCTTCCCCTACTTCGAAAAATATGATTATGGGTTTTGAAAAATATAAACAAATCCTCAGTAAATAAAATAAAATATAAAAAGGTAGTTTTTCAAAGAAACAAAAATATAGTGGAATACCTTTTGTTCAGTTGTAGGTTCCGCCATTGACACCCGACCGTTCGTCTTCTTCTTGTACTCGGATGATACATAGAGAAACTATATATATTTATAGTGAATATAGAGAATATTTTAAAAATCTTTTATTTTCATTTTCGATTTTACATTTAAATGTAAATATATTAAAAATATGGAAGAATATTTTTATATCTACATCGTTTCTATTTTATTTTCTTTACACTTGGTTAATTTGGAAAGTATTGTGGAATATTTTTATTTTAAAGAATACGATAATTTATTAGTGTATCTCGTTATTTTTTATTTTTAATTCATATCAACCTTATTTTTTCTTCTTTTAATGCTCGTGAAAAAAAAATACGTGTAGATTTTATATCAACAAAAAAATACGTGTAGATTTTATATTATGCTAATATAAAGTACGTGTAGATTTTATAAAATAAAATAGATTTTATATTAGCAAAAAAAATACGGAAGAAAAAAGAGTTTATATTACATCTCATTATGTAAATAAATTTTATAAAATAAAATATGGAAAAAGATTTTATAAAATAAAATATGGAAAAATCATTATGAGATGTAATATAAAAAATACGGAAGAAAAAAGATTTTATATTACATCTCATTAATATAGATTTAAATGTAAAATCTACATTTAAAATAGATTATGCTAATATAAAATCTATTTTATAAAATCCTCCATCAAAAAAACAAATATTTATATTAATAAATGAGTATCCATTCCACAAATAGATGATTATGTGAGATACTGTGTTTGGAAAGGTTGTACCAAAGCATTAAAAAATTGTAAATTAAGTAATTGGCTTTAATTAGTTGTACCTTGTGCTTAAAATATTGTAATTAAGAGTTTTTTATGTCGTTTTTATAATATAGTATAGATAAGAAAATAAATGAATTTTTTAAATTTCCTTGATAAGTTATAAAAGGTCTCCATTAGTGTTAATTGGGCCATAATAAATTATAAAATGTCTTATTTCACTATAATGGATTTATTGGGCTTTATTTGATTCTATAGGCTTTAGTAAGTCATAATGAGTTTTATTGAGCTTTGATGGATGTATTAGAGTTTAATAGGTTTTATAGGGCTTTAATGGATCTTAGTGGATTGTAATAGGTTCCACTGGGCCTTTTTATGTTTTATTAGTTTTTAAGGGTTTTATTGGTAACAACATATGATGTATACATGTGTTGTATATATGTATGTGTGCGTGTATCTATATGTGTATATACATATGAAGGGTTGGGTTCACGTGAGACCAGCTTGTTTTCGTGAGACTCGTGAGACCACGATTTTACATTTGAAACTTCACATCAAAACAATTTGAAAGTAAAAAAAAATCTGAACATTCACAGTATTTTGCTGTGAAGGTTTTTACCATCACAACGTTTTGCTGTGAAGTTTCAGTTATAAAAATGTGGTCTCACTAGACAGGCTAGTCTTACGTGATCCTATGTCTACATATAAATGTACATATATTATCACTAAACTTCGAAAACTTGAATTTAGTCTATTACGACCAATACAGTTCATTTTCAACCACTCAGTCCAATACGACCAAACAAGGCCCAATACAGTTTACAACCACTCAGTGGTATAATGCGTTTAATTATTTGATTAAGATGTCCATTACGACCCATCAAAGACCGGTATAGTTTGTTACCACCCACTACAACCAAGGTTCTAAAAAACGCGCCTTTGGCGCCGAGGCATGGCCTTACTTCCACGTTTTACCCTTTCGCGTCGAGATAAGGTGTGGTGCTTGTTATGGCGCGCCATGGGAGGTTAAAAATCTGTGTGCTTTCGATTCTTCGAATCTTTATACTTCAAAATTCGATTCGAATTTGCCTATTAGTATCGATTAGAATTTATATATTCTTTTGTTTATCTTTTTACATGAATTTAAATTGTTAATAACTTAATCATTATTGTTCAAGATACTGACATAAATACACACACAAACACACCCGTATACATATATATTATATACATATTTGTCGCCTTAAGCCATGCTTTTGAAAACGGAATGGCCTCGCCGTAACTCGTAAGACTTGAGGCTTGATATCGTCGTCACGCCTCACACCATTTAGAACCTTGACTACAACCAATGAAGGCGCAACTGGGTCCGTTAACAACTACTAAACATGTTAATCTACAAAAGTTTTAACAAAAAAGTTCAATTTTTTTTAACTAGTACATTCACAAAAAAATATTGGAGTTCAAAATTCTCAAATTTTAACTTAGTTTAAAATTTGGACCGGACCATATTAGCCTAGACCGGACTAGATCAAAACAGAATTGAACCAACTCAAAATTTTTATAACTTCAATATTTATTAACAAAATTAATTAATATAAACAAATTAAAGAGCACAATCAAAATCAATACATTTTTTTAAATTAAAACATAAATTAACAGTTAATAATCTAATACAATAACTTTATATGTATATTGGTCCAGACAAAAACATACACTAAAATAAATTTTAATAAAATATAATCTTAACATTTATTACTTAAAATAATATCTCTATTATATAAAAATATATTTTTTTAAATCAAATTTGTTAGAGCATAAATATGTTGGATACAAGATTATAGAAGTCAGAAGGTCAAAGATCAAGAAGGTCAAAGCTGGAAAGTCAACTCTTAATGAAAGTTAAAGTCATTTTGTAATAAAAGTCAAAGTCAATTTGTATTTGTTTAGTTTCTTTGTATTTGTTGTTAGGTATAAATAGTGTTGTTTTTGTTTAATATATATATGATTAGAGGATTTTGTACGCTTTCAGAGAGAAATTTGTAGAGAGAGAAAGAGATGTTTAGAGAGAGAAAGTAAAAACAGATTGTAATCATTGTGAATTTGAATTGAAATTGAAACACGTAGTTAAATAATATTGTTTGTTTGATTAATTGTAATTAGGGAACTTGAATCAGGGACACACAATTGGTATCAAAGTTAATCCAGTTGAAATCAAATCAAGAAAAACGAAGTCAACACTGTGTTCATAAAGATTAGATCAATTTTGAGTTCTTGTGCAATTTAGAGTCTGTAATTGATTGAAATAATTTTGTATGATATATTCGATCGAGTCTGTATAGTTTGATTTGTGATTTGCACTGTATTCGATCTTTAATTTTGAAATTTGTTGAGTTCGAGTTTCACGAGTTCTTTGCACTGTAATTGGAATCAAACTTTAATAGTTTGTGATTTAGATTGAAATTCAGTGGTAGGAAATTGTTCTAGATATGTTTGTAATCTAATTGTCAAGGTTTGAGATCAAAATTCGATGTCTAAGTGAGTTTTTGGGTGATTCAGAGTTGTTTTTAAAAGTAGATCTGAAGAATTCGCAAGACCTACGAAGAACTCGCAAGACTTATGAAGAACTCGCAGATATCTGAGAATTCGTAGAAATATTGAAAGAATTCGCAGAAGCTTCAGATTTTGGACTGTGTTTTTTTTCTGAAAAAAATTCATAAGGATAGAATTCGCAGTACTCTTTATTGCGAAAAGTTGACAATTCGCTATTGTGTCTGTTGCGAATTACGTAGGATTCGCAGAGGGATATTTCGGAAAATTTTAAGTATATAATTCGTTATTGTGTCTGTTGCGAATTGCTCAGAATTCGCAGATTTTCAAGAATTTTTCTTAAGTACAGAATTCGTAATTAGAATTCGCATTAGACTTGTCTACGAATTCTTTGAAATTCGCAGAAGAGTAGTCTACGAATTCTTGAGTTTTTACGAAAAGTTTTTGAAATCTTCTAAGTGTAGGATTCGTAAGCCTCTGACTTGCGAATTCTATTCTATTTTCTTGACTTGCGAATTCTGTTTGTTCTTTTAAGCTTGCGAATTCTAAATTCAATCTTGCGAATTCCTTGTGTTTTATGTGTTCATTGCGAATTCTTTGTACTTCTCGTATATTTTGCGAATTCTTTGTAATTCTAGGGTAATCTGCGAATTCTAGACTTAGTGAATTTCATAAATACATTTGTCTAGTTCATTTCTGTTAGGGCTATTTTGTTAGTTAAATAGAAGTTCAGGGTATAAATTGTTAAGTATTCAAAGTTGTAACCTTGTTGGTCCTAAAAGCCCATAAGCCCGTCAGGCCTGTGTGCCTAAGTATTTAAAGTTGTTTTCTATTTCATTTTGTAAGGTTAGAAGTTCATAATTTCATTATTCAGTTTTCTAGTTATTAGGTTTACAAACCCTGATCAGAAATTCTCTCTGTAAACCTAAACCTTTGAAGTATTATCAATCATATGACTAGTTGTTGTGGCCTATGATCTGTTCATCTTTGATTGCTGATTATTCTGTTTTGCACTGCACTGGGATCTACAATTGATATCAGAGCCATTAGACAAAAAAGGTTTGATCCAGTAAAAAGGTTTGTCTAAAACCCTAAAATCAATTACTTGTGATAATTGCTTTATTTGCTTTAATTGATTGTTAGTGTTTGCATTCTGTGTTTATCTGATTAATCGATTTCTGCAAAGTTAAGTTTTTGTGTCTGTGATTCGATCGAAATCTCTCTTCTGGAAAAATTAATAGCTATCGATCAAATCTGGAAATATCCGGTCGATTTTTTTGATTGATTATTTGTGTTTCATTCGATCGAAGGATCGAAGTTTCTGTGGTTGTTTGATCGCATCGGTTGAATTGATTTCTGTTGGTTTAATTGTGTTCATCGGTCGATTAAAATTTCTGGGTTTGATTTCGGTCGAATCCCAGAAATTCATTGTGTTCTTCGGTCGATTTATCATGTTTATCGGCCTTATATGTTAATCGATCGTATCTGTTACGTGTGTTTATCGATATTATTGTTTTGACCGATAGTTATTCGACCCGAGCCTTCGACCGAGAGTTTGTAAACACCGGTCCTTACTTCGACCGGGTAGTTGTGATCTCCGGTCATTCCCTTCGACCGGACCTTAGCATTCCACGGTCTTTCCCTTCGTCCGGGTAGCTGCATCGACCGGACCTTAGTGGTTTCCGGTCTAGCATTCGACCGATATTCGGCTATTTCGGTCTTCGTCATTCGACCGGGTACTTGCTACTCCGGTCTTACCCTTCGACCAGGTACTTGCTTACTCCGGTCTTACCCTTCGACCAGGTACTTGCTTACTCCGGTCTTACCTTCGACCGGTATCTTGCATATTCCGGTCATTGCTTCGACCGATACAGTGCACTCTCCGGTCTTTCTTTAGATCGATATCGTGTTAGACCGTGTCCGTGTGTTTCTGTGTTTCTGTGTTTCTTCGTTTTATTAGTATATTTGGATCATCCTGCTTGTCTAACGATCATTACAGTGCTCTTAAGTTAAGAAGTAAAGATGAACTCAAGGGAAGCTTTAGCCATCGGTTCTGATCAAAAGCCCCCGGTGCTCTTTCGGGGAGAGTACCCTCAGTGGCATGACCGATTTATGAACTTCATAGAAGCAAAATCCGCCTATGAAGCAATATACAAATGCCTGACTGAGGGTCCACCAGATTGGCCAATGAAAGTGTACCAGGAAACCCAGCTGAAGGAAGGCAAGAGCGACAGATTCAGAAATCTCTTGGTGATTTTACTAAGGAAGAAAAGGATATGTACGATGCAGAAAAGCTAGCAAAATTGTACCTTCTTCAAAGTCTACCAAATGACATCTATGCTTGTATAGATAGCTTCAAGGATTCATCGAAAAAGATGTGGGACCAAATAGAGAAGATGATGATGGGAAACCACATCAACAACCAGCTAAAGGTGACCAACTGTATCACCAGATATGATGGGTTTAAAGCGAGAAAAGGTGAAACGCTGACGGAAACCTATGAGAGGTTTAATATGCTTCTGAATGATCTTCAGAAGAATAAGATCATAAAGACGAACACGGAGAACAATATAAAGTTTATGAACAACTTACAGCCTGACTGGAAACCGTTTGTCTCCCATATACGCCACACTCAGACCCTAGAGAAGTTGTACCTTCACGAACTCTATGAAATGTTGTTCCAGGACGAAGAGGAAGTGATGGAGCTGATTGGGAATCAGAAAGCAGAGGAAAAGCCAGCAGCTGATCCATTAGCACTCGTATCTGAGAGAAGAGGCAAGTCCGTCAGCTGATCATCTGGAAAAGAGCCTGTGCTGAGTGATTCTGAACCTGAAGATCCCGATAGTGATTCAGATCCAGAGCTCACTAAGATGAAAGAAGCTATGGTGTTCTTGACCCAACAACTCCAGAAAAGGAAGTTCTTTAACAAGTCTTCCAACAAGCAAAGATTCTCTACTCGCTGTGATCATCGAGAAAAGTCTGAAGGTAAGAGACGCTTTGAAGATGGTAAGAAGCCCGACAAGAGAAATGAAGAAAAGCCGAAAGACGAGCCGATCAAATGCTACAACTGTGGTCGGTTAGGTCATTTCGCCAAGGATTGTCGCAAACCTGTTGTGCGCAACTCCGACTACTACCGACCCAAGCTGCTTCTGGCCAAAGAAAAGGAAGCCGGTAAAGCTCTAATGGCTGAACACGATTACTGAAGCTCATTTGTGTTTCATGGGCAAACATTCATCACCGTCTGACACTGATGATGAAGATCGCAATGCTCCATGCCAGGTATGTGCCCCTTATCAAGAAGCTTTACTTTATCAGATGCAACTTTCATTGCACAAACTTGACTCTTACAAGCTTCTCTTAAAAGAAAAAGAACAACTTCTCTCATCTCTAGAAAACCGTGTCACTAAACAGTCTGAATTTATGGAAAAAAAAAGTTTAGAAATTTCTAGCTACCTGTGCACGATTTCTAATTTAAGAGAAGAGAATGAGAGTTGTTCAACAGAGTCACAAAAGCTAAAGACCAAAGTAGATGACCTGACCAATGAGCTACGTACGTCTGAGACCGAGAAAATTGATATTGTGTCTCAAAACGTGGCTTATTCAAATGAAATACAAAGATTATCTAATCAGTTGAAGGAGATGGAAAAGAAGCTTTATAGACTTGGGCAATCTCAACAAACGTTAAATCTAATTGCACCAAAAGAACCCAAGTAAGCAAATAGGGGTATTGGTTACGATAACCCATATTATCTGAAAAAGGCCTTATCCAAAGTTCCTACGATGTACGCGTCCGAATTTCTTGGATTAGACAAGACCTATCCAGAATACAAAATCAATTGGACCAAACCAATTGAGGATGAGGAATGGGAAGAGGATAAGTTAAGAAGGGAGACCTCTACTAAAATGAAACTTCCTTTTGTTTATGATTCTTTAAATGCCTCTTACAACGACGAAAAACCTTGTTTTCTATCAAATGATTATTTTAGAAGCTACACTCAAGCTGAACTAGATGCTAAAACCGTTCAAAATGGGGAGGAACAACCAGACTATAAAGTCTATGTTCCACCTCTGATTTTAGAAAAGAAAATTGTTCAGCTAGAAGAGTCGTTTGAACAAGAAAGAGGCAGATTTCAAAAGGAAAAACAAGAGCTTTTATCCCAAATTGAGTGCCTCAATTCCACTAAAGAGGAAAATGTGTCAGTTAAGGAGAAAGAATATCTTCAGACAGAAATAAAGAAGTTAAATTCACAACTGGCTGCTTTGGAAGCAGATCGCCTGAAAGAGCAACTTCACAAGGCTGAACCTCAAGCTAAGCCTTCAAATCTCCAAAGTGAGAATACTCATCTGTTTGAAAATTCTTATCCTGCCTCCGATACATCTTCCTGCAAAGCATTTTTGGGTGACTCGTCACCAATTCTTCCAAACAAAGGAAAAGAGCCTCAAGTTTTAGAAACGGATCAGAGTTCTGATTTTCAAAATGCTTCCGCCTATGATCCGCTTCAAACTAATCCCTCCAATGTCCTCAATTTCTCAAGTGATAAGGCCCTTTCTGATGAGGAAATGGAATTTTCTGCATTCTTGAATTCTGAGGTGTGTTTAGATAGTGATTTGAGCCAATTTGATTTTAATCCTTCTCTACCTAGCCATGTTGATTTTATAAATGAGTCCTGTGAGCCTCCGGTTAAATTTTATAAGGGTGAATGTTCCACATCTGCCCCACAAAAATCTTCTGTGAACAATTCTTCAAATTCTTCAAAGTCTAAATCTAAAAAGCGTTCACAGAAGAAGAAAAATACCGGTCGCTCTCAAAGGTCACAATCTTCAGTTTTCAAATCCTCTGACTATGGGTTTAACGGCATTTCAGATACGTTTGGTCGGCGGAAAGAAGTGAAATATGCTTCGGTAGCTAAGAAGTCAAAAGAAAGCACAGCAACATCAGAATTAGTTGATCCTGTCTTAAAGTCTAGAAAGAACAATAACAATCATGATGTCTTTATTTCTAAACCTTTAGTTGAATGTAATGGAACTTTTCCTTTAAAAGTTTATTCAATTCCGCAATTACTTCAACTGTCTCATGATTGTCTGTGTTGCTCTTATTGTGGATCAAATGATTTCGTTGATAGTCGTTATGCATCTGATTGGTTTGGCTTATATCATATTGCTCATAATCATTCTCATTGTGATGTTTCCCGTGATAGACAAAGACCCAAATCTAAACGGGTCTCTAAGTCAGGTGTTAAATCTAACCCCAAAGGACCCATTTACAAATGGGTACCTAAAAAGAAATAACCTGTTTTGCAGGACGGTCATGTATGGTATCTAGATTCAGGCTACTCCAAGCACATGACCGGAAGAAGGGAGCTTCTCACAAACTTCACCGAGAGGTTTTGTGGGAATGTGCGTTTCGAAAATGATCACTACTCTCCTATCAGGGGTTACGGGGATATTGTCAAAGATAACATCACAATAAAGAAAGTCTCTTATGTCGAAGGTCTCGGTCACAATCTATTCAGTATCGGTCAATTCTGCGACAAGAATCTCGAGGTTACTTTCAAGGCTAAAAGGTGCAGCGTTCGGACTGAAGATGGAAAAGAGATCCTTGCTGGAACGCGCCGCACAAACCTCTATACGATTGACCTCTCGTCCTTGAAACCCGACAAGGAAGTCTGTTTGTTGTCCAAAGCATCTGCTGAACAAAGTTGGCTATGGCATCGTCGTCTCTCGCACTTTAACTTCAAGAATATCAACAAGCTGGTGCTCGGTGGACATGTCAAGGGTATGCCAGATCTAAAGTTTGCAAAAGATCATCTGTGCGCTGCCTGCGAAAAGGGTAAGATGAAGAAGGCGTCTCACAAGCCTAAAGCTGTTCCAAGTACTTCTCGGTCCCTTGAGCTAATCCACATGGACTTATGTGGACCGATGCGCGTTCAAAGCATTAATCACAAGTATGTCCTGGTGGTGATGGTTGATGATTTTTCTCGTTACACTTGGGTCCGATTTCTCCGCTCAAAGGATGAAACTCCCGAGTTGATAATCTCACTTCTGAAGAGTATTCAAGTCAGTCTCAACCAAATAGTTCAGACCATCAGGACGGACAACGACACTGAGTTCAAGAATCAAGTGCTCACCGGTTATCTCACCTCCGTGGGTATCTCCCATACTTTCTCAGCCGCTCGTACTCCTCAGCAGAACGGGGTGGTAGAGCGTCGACACAGAACTCTGGTCGAAGCAGCGCGCACGATGTTATCTCACTCCAAGCTACCACTATTTCTTTGGGCAGAAGCCGTTGCTACCTCTTGCTACACTCAAAATCGGTCTATCATCAACAAGCGGTTCAACAAGACACCGTACGAGATCATCAACAAGCGCGTCCCGAACATCAAATACTTTCATGCTTTCGGATGCACCTGCTTTGTCTTAAATGATAAGGATGATCTTGGAAAATTCAGCCCCAAAGCGGATGAAGGAGTGTTTATCGGCTACTCCCAGCAAGCCAAAGCCT
The DNA here is from genome assembly GCA_954870635.1 of Arctium minus. Lineage (NCBI taxonomy): Eukaryota > Viridiplantae > Streptophyta > Magnoliopsida > Asterales > Asteraceae > Arctium > Arctium minus. The sequence continues at coordinate 22,338,592 of OX941090.1, read as the reverse complement.
ACCGTGTCTACAACAAACGGATGAAGACAGTCGTTGAGAGCGTAAACATGACTTTTGACGAGGCCGCTGATATGGCTTCTGAACACCTCAGTTCAGAACCCGCTTTAACTGGTGTGTTAGCTTCTGGACAATTTCGTTCCGGAACTACACAATCTCCAGTAGATCCAAATCATGCGTCTACGTCAAGAGCACATCTTTCTGATTTGGATTTACTTTTTGTGTATTTCTATGATGACTTATTTAATGTTAAGACTAATACTACGTCTTGTGACAGAACTACTGCTCAAGCACCAGAAGTGGCACAAGTCACTGGTCCAACCGACTCAGGTGGCCCATCCTCGCCTGGTGCTCCATCTTCTAGTGCCAATGATCAAGCTTCCCCGAGCTCAAGTGATAGACATCCTCTCTCTCAAGTTCCTGATGAAGTGCAACCTTCAGTTTTACCCCCTGAACCGACTCCTGTTGAAGGTGCTCCTGAAGCTACCTCTCCGGTAATCCCGGATCCTTCTATTGTTTCATCACCAGCTGAGTCATCTTCTACTCCTTGCTCGACTCCCACAAAGGAGCTTACACCTCACAGGTCGCCATCACTCGAAGCAGTTCAAGACCTACCCCCCGGTGGTTATGTGGATGCTGACACTTCTCACCAGACATATCAACCTCATCCACACACCACCAAGTGGACTCGAGCTCACCCCCTTCATCAGATCATCGGTGATCCCCCAACACCAGTTCAGACTCGATCCGCCACCGCGAACGACTGCTTATTTTCCTCGTTCCTCAGCCGTATCGAACCTTCCACCGTCTCTGAAGCGCTGAATGATCCGGACTGGGTAATCGCTATGCAAGAAGAACTCAACCAATTTGAGAGCCTCAAAGTATGGAGCCTAGTTCCCCGGCCTAAGAACAAGACGATGATAGGGACAAAATGGATTTTTAAGAACAAGAAAGACGAAAACGACATCATTGTTAGGAACAAAGCGCGTCTAGTGGCTAAAGGATATCGCCAGCAAGAAGGAATTGATTACGATGAGACGTTCGCACCGGTTGCCTGCATTGAAGCGATCCGCATGTTCCTCGCCTACGCCACTCACAAGAATTTCATCGTCTTCCAAATGGACGTGAAATCCGCGTTCCTCAACGGCGTTCTCAAGGAGGAAGTGTATGTATCGCAACCCGAAGGCTTCGTGAGTTCTGAAAATCCGAATTACGTCTATTTTCTTGACAAGGCCCTATACGGTCTTAAGCAAGCGCCACGAGCCTGGTATGATGCACTCTCATCATTCTTAGTTAAGTCTGGTTTCTCTAAAGGTAAAATTGACACTACTTTATTAATTAAAAGAGAGAAGAAAGATATCATTCTTGTACAAATTTATGTTGATGATATAATCTTTGGCTCCACAAACCCCAAGTATTGTCAGAACTTTTCTGCCTTAATGAGTAAACATTTTCAAATGAGCATGATGGGGCAAATGAAGTTTTTCCTGGGTCTTCAATTAAAACAATTACAAACAGGAATTTTCATTAATCAATCTAAGTACATCTCGGATATTCTTCGGAAATACCAGATGGAAAAATCTTCACCTATGAAAACCCCCATGTCCACTACTCTCAAGCTTCACTCCGATCCTGACGGTAAGGAAGTGAATGCTACCATTTATAGAGGCATGATTGGCTCTCTCATGTACTTGACGGCTAGTCGGCCTGACATTATGTTCTCAACATTCTTGTGTGCAAGATTTGAATCAAAACCTAAAGAGTCTCACTTAGCTGCGGTTAAGTGAATTTTTCGATATTTAAAAGGTACTGTTGATCTTGGTTTGTGGTACCCAAAAGAGACAGGTTTTGAATTGACAGCCTACTCGGACGCTGACCATGCTGAAAACATGCTGGACCGGAAGAGCACATCCGGTCATGTTCAGTTTTTGGGCGATCGTCTTGTAAGTTGGGCTTCCAAGAAGCAAAACTACGTGTCCACCTCCACCGCCGAGGCGGAGTATGTAGCAGCCGCCAGTTGCTGCTCACAAGTCATCTGGATGCGCACCCAGCTCAAAGACTATGGTTTTAACTACTCAAGGATCCCCATCTACTGCGACTCGAAGAGCGCGATAGCCATTTCAAGCAATCCCGTCCAGCACACGAAGACAAAGCACATTGATGTGCGTTACCATTTTATAAAAGATCACGTCGAAAATGGTACTATCGAACTCTATTTTGTTAATTCAGAGCATCAGTTAGTATAACTGTTTACCAAAGCCTTGGACGAAAAACAATTTAATTACCTTGTGTCCAAGCTAGGTATGCTAAATCTGAAAGTTTGATCCGTTCGCAGCTCTCTACGAGTTTCTTTCAATAACGAATGATTGTGACAACTGCATCAGTGACTTGTCTCTGGTTGCTATTATCCACACTCCTTGGTTATTGCATTTTACTCGTTCAGTTCTGTGTCAGTTACGAACTTCTGTATCAACAAAGTAGATTTCGTGTGTTTCTCGTTTCTCTTGTGTTCTTGTTTTTGGTTTCGTGATGTTTTCGTGATTCTTTGTGTTGTTCATTCTTTGTTCCCTGAAAAGTGTAAGTTGATTGTGGTGGATCTACAAGCCAATAATGTGTTCAGGGGGAGCACTCTCGTCTGATGGTTGGTAAGTCTCACGAGTCCTCTGTTCGAGGGGGAGCAGGTAAGTGGATAATGTGGTTTGCTCTTCTCATGGTTATCATTCGAGGGGGAGTTAAGTCTCGTGCGTATTTCAAATTTTTGAGGGAGAGCTTTTATTTTCTTTGCCTTCGTTTTTTATTTTTTTTATTTTTTTATATTCCATAGGTTTCTTAAGTTTTTTTTCTCCCTTAGGATTTTTTTAAGTTTATTTTATTTTCGAAAAGTACAAAAATATTTTAAAGTTTTGGTTTGAATTGTTTTTTTGTTTGTTTGGTCCCGGCCCAATGTTACCCCGGCCCACTCTAGCTCGGGCTCGGCCCAAGCCCAAGCCGAATTCGGGGGTTTAAGTACCCCGATCGAAACCACGTCCTTCATTTCCACTTCGATCGATTCCATCTCTCTCACCTTCGACCGTATCCTTTCGACCGACTCTTCTCCATTTCGACCGAACTCGAGTTTATCGACGTCTTCTTCGATCGACCAGGTAGCTTTTCATCGATTATTGGGTGTTTCCATCGTCTATCGATCGCCTTGCCATCGTTTATAGCCGATTTTATGTCCATCGGCGTCGTCTCCGACATCTGTGTGTCCCCGGTTCGTCTTCACCGGGGGTTTCCTCCGATCTAGGGTTACTCTCCGGTCGAAAGAACCTCCGGTCGAATGATTCAACCGGTCGAATGCATAATCCGGTCGAATGACTTTCGGTCATATGGCTTATCCAATCGACCTTTATCCGGTCTTAGGTGACCTCCGGTCGAAGACCATATCCGGTCGAACTCTTATCCGGTGGTTTAACCACCGGTCGAATACTTCACCCGGTCGAATACCACATCCGGTCTTAGGAGACCCCCGGTGGAAACCATATCCGGTCTAAGATCTTATCCGGTCGAATGCTGTTTTATGGTTCTATTGAGCTTATAGTTATACATATTCATATGTGTGTCTATGATGTGAATTTGGTGGTTCTCTGTGTTGGTTTTTCACTATCTTAAATGGATGTAGTTCTATGCGCCTTGATGACTGACCCTAATTCACGAATGAGGGTTTGTTCTTCCACTATTTTGGAGTTAGTATCCGTTGTGGTTTAAATCATGACTGTATAACTCCAACGGCTATCATTTTTTCCCAAACCTGCGGACTAATCGACTATTTCTTCACAGGTACAATGGCACAAAACCAACCACCAGCGATTGATCCAATCGCCGATGCGGATCTGATTCCCGAGGATCAGTTCCTCCCTCTTACAACCAATAACTACCATCTCGATGTAACCCAACCTGCTATTCAATATCAGGTCATCATCGAGATACTTATGGGGCATCCAATCTCTTATGCTCTTACGGAGATTGCGATCGTTCCAGTCCTATACTTACAGGAGTTTTGGCACTCTCTCCGTGCTTTAGAGGCCGATGGCGAATTCCACCTTGAAGGTCGGATAGATCATATACCAGTGCTTCTCACGTGTGATCTTTTCCGATAATTCCTTCGTTTACCGACCGCCGGATCCGTTCCAGGCCGACAAAGCTTCGACCCGATGGTTTCTGATGCTACACTGTGCACCGACCTTCTCTCCTTAGGATACGGCGCAGAACTTCGCATTCCATCAACCTTTAACCGCAAGTGCCTCTCGACGATCTGGTACACGATGTTCACCTACATAAATCGGTTCCTTTCGGCAATAACGAAAGGCATTGACCAGACGAGTGCCCCGATTCCTCGCATATTTCACGCGGTGGCCTTCAATCGCCACATGGATTTTGCCGACTTTCTTTGGTTTGAACTCGTTCAGAGAATTCGGTCTACAACATCTCACCGACAGAATTTCATTCCTTTCATGAGGTTCTTACAGATTGTCATCCGGAACTTCATGAATCTGTATCCCGAGATACAGTGCCGGTCTACACACCCAACTTGCCCACAACATCCGACGCGCAAGATACCTTCCCGCGTTGATCCAGAAGGTGTTGTCGCCCGACAAATCCCAGTCGGGTTACTAGACTATGCTCGTCCTACGGCACTGAGTGTGATAGCTTATAGGCACACACACAACATTCAAGCTCCTATGGTCCGGCTAGGACCGGCAGGACCTGCCCAGGGAGCAAGACCTGAGCGACGTGAGGGTTCGCGTCCACGAACAAGAGGCGGGAGCGTCCGGATAGCTGGGGCTTCCGGACAGGGTGTGTCGAGAGAAATAATTGTGAGGGGAACAGGCGTGGGCAGTGCCGTTGGACCAAGCCAGACTAGTTCTTCTAGACAACCATCTTCGCCGACGCCAACCGATACTCAAATGGCAGAAGAGGCAACCGATTCTGACGCTTTTCATGTTCAGTTCTCTTCTGTCGCTGCTACTAAAGACACGACAGCGCATTCCGACTCGGAAGAAACCCAAAGTGCAGCATCGGCATCAGCTGAGTCTTCTGACTCAGATGGTGATGATGATCAGCCCCCATCCGGAAAGATAAGGAGAGCGGAGGGAGTATCAGTTCAAAATCGAGAAGTGATCCGTGTGAGGGAAAGACGGAGTAAAATACATAACGAGCGTACACGAGTGACGGAACAACCATCATCGGTTGTATCCCCCCTAGCCACGTCTAGTCAGGTAGCCACATCTGCTACCCAGTCTCATGTGTTGAGACAGGGTATTGAAGAAGCCGCCGTGGACCTAGCGGCGCATTTGCACACCCCACTCAGCCACTCCACCATCTCTCAACAGATGGTGGTTTCACATTCTCACGGGGATCTAGCACATCCGCTATCGGGCTCTCACTTGGAGGGTGCCGATATTGAAACAAGAGAACAGCTGCCCCCGTTCTCGACATCTTTGCATGCACGGAGTCTAGAGCCTTTGGCTATATCTGCCATTCCTAGAACACATATTCCATTTTCGGCTATCGCCGGTCGCCTAAGTGGCACGGCCGGAACACCCATAGTAATTCCGCCTTCGGGTAGTTTACGAGGATTGGATGGAAGTCCTACCACGGCTATCATCACGCCAGCCGTGAACGTAGGCGGCTCGACTTCTACAGTCGTAGCTACAACGGTAAGTCTAAGTGACCCCGGAGTTACCCCAACTGAGTTCGTCTCAAGGGAATATATGGACGGCGCTCTAAAGGCTGTCCAATCTATGATGAGGGAGATGAGGGAAGAGGTGGACAACCTCAAACGCATGATCAAAGGCAAAGGTCCTGTGACTGAGCCTGAGCCCACACCTACTCCACCTTCCTTACCCGCTACGGATCTTTCAATCCCTAAGCTTAAATCCATTCTTCTTGCCAAACTACTAGCCCAGTCTCTAACCGACCCCACCCAGGATGCCGATTTGTTATCACTGCTTCGTTCTCAAGCATCCACACCTACCCCACCAACCCCCCAGCCTATTGTCTCTACTGAAGCCTTCCAGATCCAACAAGCCATGGTTCAGTCACTTCAGCAAACCGTAGCTGTTTTGACTGAACGCCTATCAGTAGTGGAGGATACCTGCCGTAGCCAGGCAGAACGGCTCAAGCGTCGACATGATGATCAGGATGATCCTGATCACCATGAGGGGGAGAAGCGCCAACGCCTAACTGAGCCGGAGACACATATGGTGGAATCAGGTCAGGTTGAACAGGGTTCGGGTTCCGGTACAAGAACAGAGGGACAAAGACAGGAACGGGAACAGGTGACAGACTTGGTACTATACTACTATCTGACGGTTGAAAAGCCTGAGGAATTTGAAGATGGTTCTCCGATAGTTCCTGAAGATTGGGCAATAATACTAGATCCGTATGAAGTGGCGGACACGACAGAAGAATGTGCTAATACTGAAAGATCTCTGGTGGTTATGCAAGAAGAAATTGATGAAATACTGCATCCAGATGATCAGTCTTCTGCCGTGGTTCCTTTATTGACCTATCCAGTTGATCACCCTGACTTCACCTCAACAGTTTTTCCCGAGAGATCTCCTCCGGCTTCACCAGTTAGAGAACCAGAAAGTACTCCTCCAGTTCGTCCATCCAAGTGGGAAAGAGTCAGAATAAAAGTTCCTTTCCTCGAAGAAAGCCAGAAGAAGATCTTTGCCCAATGGATCAGAAAGTATGATGAAATTGTACTCCATGGTCTACAGTCAGTGAAAAACAAAGAAAAACAGCGTGAACTTAAGTTCGTGTACAGAAAGTTCCAGCACAAGTATGTCAAGACGAAGCTCAAGATTATGTCAGTTGATCAGATACTACCTGCCTACTTCAAGAAAGTTAAGTATAGGGACTTCATGGTTACAAGAGAAGATGGTCAAAGGTATTTTTTTCTGATGTTGATTTTCCATGTCTGGAGCCACAAGATCTGCTGTTCATACTACGTGACTTAAAGACCAGAACCGTCAGACCCGGGGAAGTCATTGATGCACTAGAAACCGTGAAGAGATACATGAAGTGCGCAATGAAACTTGCTTCGGTGGAAGATTTTCAGATTGGGTTAGAAAGCGATCAGCCGAAGATTAATCTGCTCAAGCCTGATCTGAGTGTTCCGTCTGATGCTCTAAGTATACCTGCATTCACAGTAATAAAGATTCCAGAGTTTGGTATGTCATACGTGAACAACAAAGGTGTTCTAAGCTTTATCCGATTTGATCAGATTGCCAGATTCTGTGATGGTACATTGATGCTGCTAAAAGACAAGTTGAAGCGTGTGCTAAGTCAAGATGAAAAAGGAGTTCAGTTACTGGATTCTACATACAAGTCACTTGTTCTTGAAGCACTGGGAGTTATTGAAGAACGACTGGAGTACATAACGCAAATCAGATATTTCGAGATCAGTTTTGGTTTTCGGAAGATATATGTTCCTAACTGGCGCGAGTTTCAACTTCTATTTAAAAGGGGAGATTGTTAGGGCTATTTTGTTAGTTAAATAGAAGTTCAGGGTATAAATTGTTAAGTATTGAAAGTTGTAAGCTTGTTGGGCCTAAAAGCCCATAAGCCCGACAGGCTTGCGTGCCTAAGTATTTAAAATTGTTTTCTATTTCATTTGTCAGGTTAGAAGTTCATAATTTCATTATTCAGTTTTCTAGTTATTAGGTTTACAAACCCTGATCAGAAATTCTCTCTGTAAACCAAAACCTTTGAAGTATTATCAATCATATGACTAGTTGTTGTGGCCTATGATCTGTTCATCTTTGATTGCTGATTATTCTGTTTTGCACTGCACTGGGATATACAATTTCAGTGTTAATCAATTTTCTTGAGATTTCATTTGGACTAACGATCAAATTCAATTTCTTTTTGTAACAGAATGACTTCCAGTGAAGTTCTTGCAATCAGTACGGATGAGAAGCCACCAGTACTTTTCAGAGGAGAGTATGAACAATGGAAAAATCAATTCCTGGATTTTATTGATAGACATGACTTAGGGGATCTTATTAGAATATCTCTGAGGGAAGGACGTATGTTAACTCCAAGGAAAGTTTTTACTGTTGTAAAGGGTGAAGAAAGAAAAAGAGAAGAGCTTCCATTACCACTTGAGATGTACTCAGACGAGAAGAGAAAGAGATATGAAGCAGATAAATTGGCCAAAATGTTTATCTTGAAAGGAATTTCAGAAAAGATTTCTATTAAATTAGATAGCAAAAAGGCTACAGGAAAACAATTGTAGGATCAGCTTGAAAATAAATCAAAGTTGTCTTGAAGAAAAAAGTAAAGATTTTGGAATCTGAGAATGCTGAGCTAATAAAGAAAATATCTGATTTGGCACAAAAGATGGTCAAAGAAAAGAATGTTTTTTAGAGTGAGAAGAAAGAGTTTGCTAAAAAGTTCTCAGATTTTTCAAGAAAATGTGCTAATGAGAAGAAAGCAGTTGAGCTGAAATATATAAAGTTTTTTCAACAGATTTCTGATTTTGAGAAAGTAATCATCCTGGAAAAAGAAAAGTTTGCAAAAGAAAAGAAATCAATCGAACAAAAGAATGTTGGGTTTTTCAAAGAAATATCTGATGGAAGAAAGAATGCTGAGAATGGATTTGAAGAAGAAAGAAGTATATTTGAGATAGAAATCAAGAAGCTTACTGAGAAGCTATCTGAGCTATCTACAAATGCACTGAAAGAGCAGAAAACGAAGTCTGAGTTAAAGAAAGAAATTGACTTACACATTAAAGAAAAGAACAGTTATTTTTCCAAGGTGGTGGTGACTGAGCAAACGACTCCAGAGACACAAATCCACACACCTAGAAATAATTCAGCTGACTTCAAAAAGACAGTGTAACACCCGTCAAAGCTAAGAATTTGTGGTTATTTATAAGAGAATGGGAGTAATTGTGGAAAAATAAGGAAGTTGAGGGGGGCATTTTGAAAATATGTCCATTTAGGGGCCTAAAACCCTAAGGGACTATTCATTTTTGTAAAAGAGCAGTCTGGTGTGGGTTTTTTTGCGGCGCTGGAGAACGAACGAAGAAGAAGTCGATCGACGTCAATCATCGGGGAAGAATCGTCTGTCTGATAAGTAAAGTCAATCAAGGCGCGGTAGGGGAGGTCCTTCTTGAGCAAGGTAAGAATCAAACCTGTAATACTGTTTAGAAATCTTAATCTTGGGTTTTGTTTTTCCCCTGTGTAAACTCTCTTAGGGATGATAGACTGAAATCATAATGTATTGCTAAGAGTTACTTTGATTAACTAGGATTGAGAGATTAGTGAGGGAAAAAACATATTCTAGGATAGGTAAATCTGTTTGGGGTGAGAGAAATCGAAGGGTGTGCCTTGTTTCATCTTCGCTGGGTTTCGTATGTTGTGTGTGTCATCAGTCCGGTCGACCGAGGTTCAACGGGGGTCTACCCGGTGTATAGCGACCGGGTTCGCCCGGTGTATAGCGACCGGGGTCTAGCGATCGGGTCCGCCCAGTATGTTGTGACCGGGGCCACCCGTTGTGTCACGACCGGGGTCGCCCGGTGTCTTCCGACCGATTAGACAATATCCAAATTTTCTCTAAATTAAAACTGGGGCGCCGTAAGTTCTATCTATAATGTTAACCGTTGGTTGTATCACTTTGAAATGTAGTTGTCGATATTCGTGACTAGTGATTGTTTGTGTTGGGTTTCCGTTAACAGGTGAGTTCCCTCATTCTGAAAACTTTGAAACTGGAAATGGCTTCTGTTGTTAATTTTTACTATGTTTATCGCTTTTCATCGAATATAATTTTGAACTGTGTTAAATTGAGTTATATTTCAATAGCAGACATACATACTTTCTCGTTGCTTTTATCATTTGTGAATCAGTATTGTTTAAATGAAATAAGTACCATGGTTTATCTTCAATCATCGGGGATGGTTGAAACCGTGTGTTTGGAATTCGTTTTCTTACACATGGTAAAGGCATCGACGAGGGGGCCGTATGGGGATCTACTGGGGGGCCCGAGGACAAGTAGTCCTGTTGCTTGACGAAGGATTTGATGTGATATTAGTCACTTACTGTGACATGAGGTTGTGAACTAACCCCAATATTTTTTATTGTGTATTATGTTGTTGTAAAACGAACGAGATTGGGAATTCACTAGACCTTTCGGTCTAATCCTCGTATCCATCTTTTCTTAAAACCCATTTTCAGGTATCAGGGTGGCTGGAGGATCTTCCAAAGAAAAAGAGAAGTTTTAGAAGTTAGCTTAGAGAAGTATGGACCTTAGTTGCAGGATAGTCACTACTATATTCTAGATTCTTGGTTGTAATAGTTTGGTTATTAGATGATGCAAACCTTTGCTTATTTGATATTTTTGGACCCGTTGTTGGGAGTTGGAGTTTATTTAAATCATAATGTAAATTTTGGGTTGTTACATTTGGTATCAGAGCCATAGTTTAATGGATTTAGGCGACCGGTTGGGCCTAAACTTAAATCGTAGGACATGGGACACAACCGGGAAATAGGATGTTCTAGGGGTCACCGCTATAGGAGAGTATGTTTTGAGAGGTGGGGACTGATATGTGAGGTAAATTTGGAATTACACCTGGCCAATGTAATTGCGAATTTATAGGCACATGTATGTGCTCGGATTACCTCTCTATGCATAGAAGTCAATAGAATGTTGGGTGTGCGTGCATAGTTTAGTCCTCGTCGCGATCGGAAGGTTATTATTGAGGGACTAGTCTATGAAGGGGTAATGGAAGGGAATAAAGTTCTAGTCATGCGTTGTTGGCAATAGTTTGGTGCGGTGCATGAGGTTGCTTGTGGTGAAATTGATGATAAACTCTAGAAAGAGTATTACTCAAAGCAATAACGGACCGATCAAGGAAGAACTTTATGTGTTCGAAACGGGTGAAGGATGGATTAGAGGGAACTTTCAGTGTCAAGAAAGTTCTCATGATGTTGGGTTAGGATTCTGAAAGGGTTAAATTCAAGGTTGGGGGAAAGATGAAATCTCATGACTTCCCAAATCGGGATTGAAGTAAATTATTAGGGGATCCGATTGAGGAGAAAATGTGATTGGTTTATTGGCCAGTATGGGTCAAAGGCTGAAATCGTACAAACCATACATCAGGGCGTAAGGCGAGAACTTGGTGGGGGTAATCAATTAGCTAAGGTGTGAAACACCTAAATTGCAATATGTTGTTGTTACGAGAAAGTGAACAATAGCTAAAGGTTGGATGCCATGATGATTGGGTGAGTGTAACAGGTGACCTCGATTGAGTGAATAGCCTTCAACTGCAAGTGAGTTCATGCATTGGGTCTGTAACGGTATCTCGAGAGCTCGATCATGATTTAAAGGTTGATGCACACATAACGAATTTCATGTTTTGGAAATAATTTGAGGTGTGCACAAGGGTCTTTAAAGAAGAAAGACAAACATATCTTTGTTGCGTGAATTTTTTTTTCTTAAACTTATTGGTTTGTGAAGTATATCACTTCTTTTCATGTTGAGATAAAATGTGTTGCGAAACCCATGAACACATTTGGCAACAATCCTTTATAACCAAAATGAGTCTGAGACGATATCTTATAAAAGAGTGTGAGAGTCGTTTGTTTTATTTCATGCAATCAGTTTCATTCATAACTTTTCTAGTCGTATAAGGAAGTGTTCTCTCCATATTATGATTGTCGCGACATCGTTTTAAGTTGATCAAGGTGATGTTTTATCAAAAAGACTGTGCGCAAACGACTCTTGAGATCGTTGTGCATGACTTTAAAGTTATCAGAGTGTTGAGTCTCGTGTGCTCAAAATGTTTTCAAGTGTTTTGCCCTTTTAGTGTTCAATTGTGAGAAATGATTTTTTTTATTTATCGAGTCATCATGCATGAAGGCTATGAACTCATGAAGTCGTGAAAGGTATTGGATTAGGGACAAGGAACGGTTCGAGTATGGGGAAATGCGTCGGTCAAGCCAATGTTAGATGATTTACGACTTCGGTGGACTTATTAAGGAAGATGTGGAGGATATGGAAAATGTCGAAAATGGACGGTGACATTGATGGTATTATAGGAGTTCGAAATCTTGCTTGGTAAATTTGGCATGCTGCTGTAGGTGAATGGTCGTATTTGGGGTGAAAGACTCGAAGTCGTCGAAATGCCGATGTTAGTGAATAATAATACTCGAAACGTTAAAGGAGATTAAGCCTAAGCTGTTTGGGATGGCCCTGTAAGTCAGACCTTGCATCAGGTAGACCTTGAACCTCTTTTAGATAAAGATGGGGAAGTGTAAAACTAAATGCAGTGTGTTTGGGAAAGGAAGATGGCATTATAAATTCATGTTGCCAGAGATATAGTGGAAGTACTATCATGTCTATTATTTTTACGATTGAAGTAGAAGATGTTTAAAATGTGTCGAGACAAGGACGTCGACAGGAGTTGGATTTTACGAGTTTATCTTGGTGATCATAGACGAAGTAAGACGTTCAGGGATGGTGTATACTTGTTTGGGTATTGGATAACCTTGCGGGAGCATCGAGATAATGAAAGATGGATGCGTGGAGTGTTTTCTCCGCAAGATTCTAGCGTTTCGTGAGTAAGGAAGTAATTAGTATAATGAAATTGAATGAATGGATACTATCGAGAATTGGGAGACGTGATTCATTTGGATTGGAGAAGAGATGGAACAAGGAGATAGACTGAGTCTTTCACGTGAGTAGGTGTATATAAAGGCAGGTTTGGTTATGTATGCGGATGGCCGTTAGGACTTGGACTCGCCTCCCAGTATAATCAAGAGTAATTGTGTTATGTTGCTAAGCATGGGGGTGTCTAGGTTATATAAAGAGGATCGCAAAGGATGAGTTAATGGTATGATCAAGTTGGTGATATGTCATGCCAGATTAGACGTGTAAGTCCGCAATGTAGTAATGGATTGTCGTTATAGTTGGATTATGAATTTAGATCGTAATGTGTGGCAAGGGTAAGCGTAAATCTTTATTGGGAAATTTAGAAGGAAGATTCAAATGGGACAGCCAAGAAGAAGAACTCATATTCTTCTCGGCTGCGGTGAACTCCGGGTGAGTTCATCTGTTTCCAACAAAGCGTTGATGAGAAAGTTTTATGTGGTGGGTTGTAGTGCCTTGTTGTGGATTGAAGTTCGACCGAGGAGGTGAAGCATTCTTGGAGATAAGTAAATCCCGGTAGTCAGATCGAATCTGTTAGTTGAGAAAATGAGGCTAGCATGTCGCCATAAGGGAGTAAGCTAGAACTGAGAAGCTCGCCCAGTGACACAGAAGAATGTGGAGTATGGCTAAGAGGGTCAACTTATCGAGCAAATGATTAGCACGCGAGAATATGAGGAAGCTTTCGGTTATGGTTTGGTTAATTATCATTTCCGTGTGTGTTTGGTCCAAAGCTTGCGACCCTGAGTAAGCTTTTCTTGAAAGTGAGTGATCTATGTTTTCATAGAAGCAAAGTAAAGTGATTGATCGAGATGCTCGAAGGGAAATATCTGAGGATGTAAGTGTTAGTGTGGTAAGTATTATGGGTGAGCACTGAGTTTGACGTCGGGCAAATTAGACTTGTATTGTAAGAAAGTATTGTTCCTCTCACAGGGCAATTGAAACCGGAATAAGACTAGGAGAGTTATGAGTAAGGGTGGGTTAGGTGGTAAACGGTTAAATGCATGGGGGAAACTAAACTCTTCGGAGGACTTTTCGGGCAGTGAAAATGTGGAAAGTTTACGTTCTTAAGCATATGCAAATATGGAAAGGGTTAGGTGGAAATGATATTTCGGTCGAGATGTCCATAGTATGGATAAATTGGTTACCATCAAAATATTAGTAATCAATGTTGGGGTTGGGAGTAGTTATTAATGCGATGTTTATTTACAGGGAGTATTGTGTTTAATATTGTGTAAATTGGGATATTGTGTGGGGTTGTGTCGCTTTATGTGTAAATAATCAGACGCTGAAGCGGTTATAAATTTGTGGGATTTTATAGATTCAGTGGTGTACTATTTTGTGTCTGTGGGACTGACTCAGCTTGGCATGGGAATAAATTGGCGATAGATCGAAAGTTGGTGTAAGGTTAAAATATATATATATATATATATATATATATATATATGGTTATCCAAAGGAGTAAGTGGTTATGATGTTTTGGTTTATGGGTGCACTCTGCGGTCGAATTGTTACCATCGAAAGAATTAGTGATCGGCGTTGTGTTATAAACCGATGTGTTTGTAGTGTTGGGTGAGATTATAGAGGGCTTAGGGGGAAGATTAAGAGTGACCTTGGGAATGTTGAGTTGTATGTTGCTTAAAGTATTCCCTTGAGAAAGGAGTGGTGCGAGTTGGAAAGAAGGGAATGTTGAGCCTGCGTCACATCAGACCGTTCGCGAGTATGAGAGAAGTGGGGAAGTGATGAACAAACTTGACCTATCGGATAAATTGCGAGGAAATCCACAGTGTACCTACACAACTGAACGTATCGGGGTGGTGGCGTATAGGTTGGATTTACCCGAAGAAATGAAGGGTATCTACAACGCCTTCCATGTTTCCAACTTGAGAAAGTGTTTAGCAAATGTTGATATGGCGGTACCTTTGCAAAACTTACAGGTGGATGAGAAGTTGAACTTCGTTGAAGAACCTGAATCTATAATGGAACGTAAGGTCAAAAGACTAAGGACAAAGGATATCAATCTAGTGAAAGTTCAATGGAAGTTTCATAAAGTACGGGAAGCGACATGGGAGTTAGAATCAGATATGAGATCCAAATATCCGCATCTTTTTGCCGAAAAAATTTCGAGGATGGAATTCTTTTAAGGAGGGGAGTGTTGTAACACCCGTCAAAGCTAAGAATTTGTGGTTATTTATAAGAGAATGGGAGTAATTATGGAAAAATAAGGAAGTTGAGGGGGGCATTGTGAAAATATGTCCATTTAGGGGCCTAAAACCCTAAGGGACTATTCATTTTTGTAAAAGAGCAGTCTGGTGTGGGTTTTTGTGCGACGCTGGACAACGAACGAAGAAGAAGCCGATCGACGTCAATCATCGGGGAAAAATCATCTGTCTGATAAGGAAAGTCAATCAAGGCGCGGTAGGGGAGGTCCTTCTTGAGCAAGGTAAGAATCAAACCTCTAATACTGTTTAGAAATCTTAATCTTGGGTTTTATTTTTCCCCTATGTAAACTCTCTTGGGGATGATAAACTGAAATCATAATGTATTGCTAAGAGTTACTTTGATTAATTGGGATTGAGAGATTAGTGAGGGAAAAACCATATTCTAGAAGAGGTAAATCTGTTTGGGGTGAGAGAAATCGAAGGGTGTGCCTTGGTTCATCGTCGCTGGGTTTCGTATGTTGTGTGTGTCGTCGGTCCGGTCGACCGAGGTTCAACCGGGGTCCGCCCGGTGTATAGCGACCGGGGTCCAGCGACTGGGTTCGCCCAGTGTATAGCGATCGGGTCCGCCCGGTATGTTGTGACCGGGGCCACCCGGTGTGTCACGACCGGGGTCGCCCGGTGTCTTTGGACCGATTAGACAATATCCAGATTTTCTCTAAATTAAAACCAGGGAGCCGTAAGTTCTATCTATAATGTTAACCGCTGGCTGTATCACTTTGAAATGTAGGAGTCGATATTCTTGACTAGTGATAGTTTGTGTTGGGTTTCCGTTAACAGGTGAGTTCCCTCATTCTAAAAACTTTGAAACTGGGAATGGCTTCTGTTGTTAATTTTTACTATGTTTATCGCTTTTCATCGAATATAATTTCGAACCGAGTTAAATTAATTTATATTTCAATAGCAGGCATACATACTTTCTCGTTGCTTTTATATTTGTGAATCGGTATTGTTTAAATGAAATTAGTACCATGGTTTATCTTCAATCATCGGGGATGGTTGAAACCGTGTGTTTGGTATTTGTTTTCTTACACATGGTAACAGCATCGACGAGGGGGCCGTATGGGGATCTACTGGGGGGCCCCGAGGATGAGTAGTCCTGTTGCTTGACGAAGGATTTGATGTGATATTAGTCACTTACTGTGACATGAGGTTGTGAACTAACCCCAAGATTTGTGATTGTGTATTATGTTGTTGTAAAACGAACGAGGTTGGGAATTCACTAGACCTTTCCGTCTAATCCTCGTTTCCATCTTTTCTTAAAACCCATTTTCAGGTATCAGGGTGGCTTCAGGATCTTCCAAAGGAAAAGAGAAGTTTTAGAAGTTAGCTTGGAGAAGTATGAGCCTTAGTTGCAGGATAGTCACTGCTATATTCTAGATTCTCGGTTGTAATAGTCTGGTTATTAGATGATGCAAATCTTTGCTTATTTGATATTTTTGGACCCGTTGTTGGGAGTTGGAGTTTATTTAAATCGTAATGTAAATTCTGGGTTGCTACAGACAGCCGCAAGCTTACATCAGAAAACTGTTTCTACAAGAAGGTCGGTTAATTCATTTGATCAGATTCGTACAACTATCATTTTCTTCGATAAAGATGTAGATGGTTCAGGTGCAAAAAGAAGAAGAAGAAGAAGATACAAAGAAGAAGAACTGGTATGGAAAGTGAAACCAGTTGAAGAAGAAAAGAAATATGAGAAGAAAGGTGAGAAGAAAGGTGAGAAGAAAGGACAGAAGATATGTGTACATGAGACTAAAGCCAAGAAGAACAATGTGCAAAAAGGTAAACCTGATCATATCTACTCGAGAGATCAGTTAATCAGGTTGTCAAGTAAGAAATATTATTGTTCTTATTGCCGTACACATGATCATGTTCACAAAACTAGTGATCATTACTGGTATGGTTCTTACTCTATTACTCCCAATAGAACTGCAACTCACAAATATGGACCCAAATACCAGTGGGTACCAAAACCAAAAAGTGAATCTGTGTTGCAGGCACCTACAGTCAAGGGGGAGTAAGAGAACCAAGGCTTCTGAATATCACAGTTCAGGACCCGTACCTCAATGATAAAGAGTGTGACTTCTAAACACAACAGTTTAGGACTCGTACTTCAAAGATCAAAAGGATATGATACTCCCGGGCTGATATGAAGATGTACTCCGATACTCAGATGATGAAATCAACCTTCAAGGGGGAGTACATATGTTTCTGGAAATATATATTCGGAAGATATGACGAACTATAATTCAGGAGGAGTTGTAGATCTCTATCATGTGCCTTTTAATGACAAATTACATATGCATATTTTCAGGGGGAGTATGAATTATGATTTCTGATTACTTCAGATCAGAACTCGTTCACTTAGTGTTTTACTGCTTTATGTTGTTTACTTTTCAATAAATTTGTGAATAAAGTTGCTTTGACATGACTTTGAGACTTTTGCAGGGTGAGAGAAGCTATTAAGATCATATCATTATGACTTTAAGCTTGACTTCATGAGATTTAAGACTGAACGATAAAGGTTAAATTTCTTATCTTAATATCACATATGGTTGAAAGAAGGACGACTTTCAATCATAGAAAACATGTTTTTAAATGTTCAAACCACTTCCCGATTCTTAAACAGATTTCATGAATTGGAAGTGTGATTTTTAAATGTTTTCATTTTTTAGTTGTGCTTATATGTTTATAAACTGTGTGTTTCCAAAGGTTAATACGTGTATTATCTTTTCTATATACTTTCAAGTATTCACACAAATCGGTTTAATTTTTGTTCACATTGTTCTTACCATGTCTCTAAATTGTAACCAATTTTTCAATGGTAAGACACCCCGCTTGTATTTCAAAGAATATTGAGCGTTAATTCGTTTCTAAACGTTTCATTCAAGAATGTCTATATTTTTGTTTCATACAGACAATATCAGTTATTGTTGACCATAAGCTTTCATTGCTATATCATATCATTTCTGATCATTTTTCATACAATGTCAGATTTTCAAACAAGTCTCTTGCATTCAAGATTATTCATTCAATATACTTGTTTCAAAATACTTCAATGTTTAAAAAAAATCCTCAAATCTTCATGATTATATTCTGAGCATACAAACATCTGACTTGTATTTGAGCTTTAACTATTCAAGTTAAATCATTTTGAGCAACATATGCTTCATAGGAAAATATGGGTTCTTTGTGCTAGGACTTAAATGAACTTCTATGGATTCAAGTTAACTAGTGTCTCCTACCCAAAAATTTAGTCCATAGTGATTGAGTGTGAGGAGTCGAAAAGAAATGAGTGTGGGTTGTGCGTTAAGGTAAAATGGAAAAGAGAGTTTGATTAGATGTGAGTTTAATGATTAAAAGAAAGAGGGTGTGAGAACAGAGTAAAAGAATATTAAACTCTACACCAACTACTTTCTGAGTCGGGCAACCACATTACTAATGTTTCACAATTCTTCATGAACATTATTGAAACAAGCATCTAGCCCATGCCAACTCTTGACAATACCCCACCAGCCACTCATTTTCTTCTTAACAAGAAAATGTTTCAAATTTTTCTGGGGACGCAACATATAATCTATCTGGTTTTCATTTGGAAAATCTGGATATTGAAAAACAAGGAAGTCTGCGCCACCTTCGCACGTCAATAATGCATATTGAGTCTGTGTTTATCTACTGTTGTCTCGGTGGTTTACACAATGTTAAACTTTTTATAAAAGCAATCATCATATGCTTAATTCTTTCTACACTTGCACGAACACACAAGAAATTTGTTTTATTGTCATAACATTCATAGAAATTGCTTTTGTGGTGTTTCGATGATTGGATGGAAGTCCTAGGGGAGTGAACATCAAAAAGCTCCTTTCATATGTGTATTTGTTACACACAATAACTTTGTATTACTGACAGACATTTTTTAATTGATTCATTTGTTGATTCAGGTGTTATTTTCATATTTTGTCTGGATTTGTAAAGATCTAGATGAATACTTTGTTCGAATTGGCAACAAATCAGAGGCTCCGTTTGTAAGATCAGTGGTCATAACATATAAAGACATTTCTTAGAGAAAGTTTTGATGCTATAGATGCTCTATTCATCAAAAAGGGGGATATGAATTACAGAAATGTCTGAGTCAGAAATTTCAAAGTTAAAGAATTGTTCGAGATCAAAGATTAATTGTGAAAGAAGGATGCAAAGTTGAAGATTTCTGAAGATATGCTGAGACTTTCCAAAAAATTTCTTTGATGGTTTGTTACTAAAGCAAACAGAGCTGAAAAATGGAGATAATTTCTTTCTGAAGTCTGAAAGAGTTGTGTGATAGTTTTGGGAAGATTGATGAAGAGCTTTTCTATCATATTTATGGAAGTTGTTAATACTTTTTCAAATATAGACTTGGGAAGAATACAGTAAAAGAAATAGGAGATTACAATGTTTGTGCTTAAAGAAGAAATTTGTTACAAAAGAAAGAGATTGTATAGATTGAACCAAAGAGGGAGATTGATTTGCAAAATCTTTCAAAGATGATCTTGAATCCAAATGGGGAGATTGTTAGAGCATAAATATGTTGGATACAAGATCATAGAAGTCAGAAGGTCAAAGATCAAGAAGGTCAAAGCTGGAAAGTCAACTCTTAGTGAAAGTTAAATTCATTTTGTAATAAAAGTCAAAGTCAATTTGTATTTGTTTAGTTTCTTTGTATTTGTTGTTAGGTATAAATAGTGATGTTTTTGTTTAATAGATATATGACTAGAGGATTTTGTATGCTTTCAGAGAGAAAGAAACGTTTAGAGAGAGAAAGCAAAAACATATTGTAATCATTGTGAATTTGAATTGAAATTGAAACAGGTAGTTAAATAATCTTGTTTGTTTGATTAATTGTAATTAGGGAACTTGAATCAGGGAGACACAAAATTTTAACAAAATTTTAAATCCTATTAAATATTATTTAAAAAGTCAATATATAATTTACAAATGCTTAAATCTTTTAATCCTCCCCCCCCCCCCCCACACCTTTTTAAATTCCCGGTTTTTGCTTCTAAAAGTTTGAAAACCTAATTGCCTTCATTTTCCCCTCTTCTCCACCTCTTCACGATTTCCATCTCATGCTTTCAATTCTCGGTTTACATTCACGCTTTCTTCAGACTTCAGGTATCGATTCTCTATCTCTACTTCTCCTCTTTTTGATTCACGCTTGATTCATGAAGTAGGTAGTGATTCACGCTTATTGTTCAGGTATCGATTCTCTTGAGTATCGATTCACACTTTCTTATTGTTCAGGTTTCGATTCACGCTTAAGGTATCGATTCTGTTAAAAAATGGTTAGGGTTCTTAGCTTCCACCGTGGTAAGGGTTATTTGTTCCCTAGCTGTTTTGTTCATCTGTGATTTGCGAGAAAAAAAAATTGGTTAAGGTTCGAAGTTGTTCTTTGTTTCTTGTGTTTTTTTGTTCGAAGTTGTTCTTAGCTTCCATTCTTGGTTCGTTGCATCTACTCATAAGGATACAACCACATAAACATAGTGAAAAGAACATAAAATAATTTTTTCTATTAAAAACAAATCCTACGTGAAACTTTGACATTTTGTTGGTTCAACAATTAACTATTAATAGACCAAGGAGCCTTCGCAAATATTATGAATGTAGTCTAATTGCAGTTTATCCACACCCATTTATCGCATATGACAATTGTATGACATATTTTTACCATTGATTAGTGATGCTCTTTTTTAGTGATGTAAATATGTAATTTGTTAGGCTTTTGATCTTAGAACCATAGATGGCTTTTAGTGATGCTCTTTTTTTTTTTTGCCATCCTTTCTATCAAAATTTGTAAGTTAGTCTTTTTAACATCAATGGATCTGAACTACTCAATTGTTTTCCTCTATTTGCCGAGATATCTTAGATAGTAAACATGAGCTGCAAAGAAAAACCACATCCACTTTTAACCAAACATAACACAATGATAATTATATAGGTATGAAGTTTTTTCTATATGTTATAGTGTTATTAATTTTAGATGTTCTTTTGGGAAACACCCATCTATTAGTGAATGGATGACTATTGCTCTTTGTATATCTACATCATCTTAGTTACTTTTGTGAACAATTGCCTAGTACAACTAATGAATAAAATGGTGTCTCGTATGTTGTGCAAGTTTTTTATCTTAGATACCATGTGAAAGCTTCCCATTTCAAAGTTATTTAAGCATGTCTAGAGTGCTACTTCCTTATGGTACCATGATGCTTTACCTCTAGTGATCATCTTCATTAATGCCAGGACAATCACCCTACAGTGCCTCCGTTAATTCATGTATTTCCAAATTTTCTCTTCGTTAATCCCTCTTTATATAAATACCATCCAATTACATTGGTAATGTGTGTTCCTAGAACTTTGAAAATGGATTTCCTTTTTTAATATCCATCATCAACTCTCTAATGCTTCACTATTGTTTGAAATCTCCCCCTCTTGTTTTTGTTGTTCCAATGGTGAAAGCCCACACGTGTCTTTCTTGAAAAGAAACGAGACTCACAATCACTGACCTTTTGGTATTATTACTGTATATCTTGTAGCTCATTCGTTGTGCATATCTCATTGCTTTTACGTCAGGTACTTAGTTTAATGTTTTGTATCTTGATATAATTACCCATTCTTGCAATTGAATTGTGGACAGAAAATTAGTTTATGATTAAGTTGGATAATTGATACAGATAATACAAATATAAATGGTTAATAACTTGAACATATACATGATGGTGTAACTTTTTCTGTAACTCCCTTCGTTCTTTTTTTTTTCTCTTCTTTCCATGATATTCTATTTATTTGTAGGAACAAATGACTAGAGATTACTATTATTGCTTCGCTTGTAGAAGTGAAACAGGTATTCACTTTTCTTAATAAATTTGCACACTTTCTTCTTAAGAGTTGGAACCCTTTGCTAGATGGTTTAGAACATGGTAACTTTAAGATGTTCAATGATTTTCATATTTATAGGTGAACCTCGAAAGTCTGCCCAACTGGGAAGAGAAGCATATGGTCGAACAATATGTTTTACACTTATTCTTGGTATTACCCACCTTTTAAACTTATATGTGATGTGTGAAATTCATGGAAATCAAATAAAAGATATTTACCTTTTCTAACTATTTTTATTTAGGCTATTAAATGCTTCAAACTTTCTGACCTAGGGTCATGGAATTCCATAACAAAGCTACGTTTCCTTCTAAAAAGCGAGTAATATTAAATCTATTCTCAACTTTTGTGCTTTGATATATGGTTGCCATATTCTGGATTTGTTGCCTTCATGCTCTGAAGTTCGGTTTTCATCATTTTAAGGGTTAATATATTTTTTGAGCGAATGTTATACACGACGTATAACATTCAATAGTAAAAAGTGAAAACCTCATAAAGTTAACCTTTTGAACCCACTTCAAGCCATTTGTATGATTTCTTTTTTTTTTCATCATTAATTTGATGTTCGTAGCTCTAAATTTTTATCTCTTATTCATCATCCCTATTGAATCAATCATGTTTAAGGTTATAAAGCTTATATCTTTTGGCTACTGATATTATAGCCTTGATGCTTATCACCGAGGGAAAATCGAGAAGACGAGGAAAAAGTGTAATTCCCAATAACAAGTGTTTAATCAATAACAATTAAGAACGAAAAGCATTAATCATCAAACCTGGTCATAGGATTAAACAAAGATTGCACAGAAAGTTTTACACCATTAAGCGTACAAAGTAATTAGAAACTAAAATCTCTTAGGGTTAAAACCCTAATTACTAAAGCTTATATACCGATTAAGGTTTTTACAAAAACAACCCCTTAAACTTGAAGACATTAACAAAATAAGACCTAACAAAAAGGCTCCATGAAAGCTACGAAATCAGAACGTGTGATGTTCGATGATGAAGAGCAATGCCGGTATGCTTGACTGCTTCTTTGATTTGCTCGTCATTATGGAACCTTGTAACCTTAGTTTTGCTACTTAGATAGTACTTCCTCCGTGTGTATGGATTTTGTTTTTTTGATCGATTAGCATTTTAGACAATTGAGGTTGTAAATTAAAAAGTACTATTTACATTATGTGTATTTGCACATGAAAATGAGTGAATTTAATTAATTTTAATCAAAATTTGAATTAGTGGAAAGTTTTGTATAAAAATACAAGAAATGTATTATTTTAATTTTTTTGTTGCTAATTTGGTCTGTCCTGATTCGTTGCTGATACCTTCTGTCGCTAAAAAGTTCTGTTGTTGATGCATTGCTAATTTTGACCGTCGTTAATCTGTCGCTGATAGTATCACGCACCATTTCTTCACCAACGGGCTTTCGGATTAGCCACGGAAATTACTTTCAGTTAAAGAATTTTGTGTCACTGATTGGGTCGATTTTTGTAGTGGTTGTAAGTTAATACCGTGTAAAAAGTTGTGACATTTTTAAACGGTTTTTATTTGCAACCATGTAAAAGAGGTGACCTTTTTACACGGTTTCGCCAAGCAACCGTCTAAAAATGCCTATCATTTTACATGGTTTTTCCTAACAAATGCGTAAAATTGAGACCTTTACATGTTTTTGCCTAACAACCGCGTAAAATTGAGACCTTTTTACACGATTTTTCTCACCTTTTTACACGGTTTTGGAACCGTGTAAAAAAGGACATTTTTATACGGTTCAAAACCCGTGTAAAAAGTCTCGCACTTTCTTACAGGGTTGGCTTTTATACGGTCCAAAACCGTGTAAAAATCCTTTTACAACCATGAATATTTAGAGACATATGCATAGAATAAGTATCTCCATGCTTGTTATAAAGCAATTAAGGACGGAAATACCACATGAATTACACATGGGATGTGACATAATTAACACATGTACACGTGGGATATCTGTTTAGGCAATACCATAAAGGTGTAACACCGTAAAATTTAAAAATAACTCATAAGAAACACTAAGGTAAAAAGTTTAGCGGATTATTTGTTATTCTAGAAATAAAATATTGGTTAGTGATACAAGTTCTAAATTCCAAAGACCTGTTTTGTAAATTCGGAAAGAAAAATGAAAAACAAAAAAGAAAGGGGGTACGTGTAACACAAAGGGTAATACGCTCTTCAAATCAAAACGTGGCAATGAGATGGAGAAGTTTTAATGATTAAAACCAAATGGTTTTAGTATTTGTGTAACCCTTTTATGAATTGAACCAACACAATGAAACTGTTTTAGTCATCCTAGAGAATCAGAGGAAAAAAATGGGTGTGAAATGGACGAGTTGTGGTTGTGGTTTGGAACTCTAGATTCAGGTACAAATCTCTGGAATATTTACTCAATTGAAAAGTGGGTGTCATAAGGGGGTTTCTTTTTACATAGCTTGTAGAAACGGTTATGAGTATAGTGAAGTGGTGGAATGACCACAAGAACTGCTTGAAATACTAGACGCGACCAAAAAGGATCAACGAAGAAAAACTTATAGAGATGGGAACAAAACGTATAGCTCAACTTGATGATTTTCGTGAAATCATCGGTCAATTTTGTGGTCTTGGATCCATAATAGAATATGTGGTTGTTTGTTAAGTTATAACGCCACTAGGGGGTGTGGAGTGCGTATTCATCTAAGCTAACTAGAACACGGGATCTCTGGATGGTTTCATTTGGCGGCAATCAAGGTGGTCGTGCCTCCTAGCGTGGCAGCACCCCTAGCAATGGTGCCGCAATGGAGATAAGTGCTTGTGATAATCGAATTTATGAATGTCTCAAGTGAAAGAAACCTTCTTATTCTAGTTATTGATCCAAAGCTCCTCTGTCAGTTATTCTGTGTCCTCTTTTAGAAGCCTCTTGAATCTTATTCAGAAGCTTCTAAAGTGCTTCTGATTTTAAAGTGTCTTCTGAGTTGCCTTATGTTATAACCTGGTAAGTTATGTCTATTCTTTTATGTCATGTTATAATGTTAAAGGGAACTTTTTGGTTAGGTATTATATGTTTAAGGGTCTTATTGTCACTAATTAGTAATTAGAGGACCTTAGTATTAATGTATTCATAATTATGATGAGTCACCTTATTTATGATGTGTCGTGATCTCTATCTTCAAGATTTTTAAGTGTGTAATATGGGTGTATGTTTTGGGAGTGTCGACTAAGAAAGGAGAAAAAAAGAAGAAATAAGGAGGAAAAAGAAAAGAGAAGAAGAACTCTTAGAGTTTGTTTCATTTTTGAGTCTAGTGGATTGCCTAAGTTCTGCAGGTATTTCCTTACATTTTCTTTATCTTCCCATCTTGATGTGTGATGAGGTGTAAGGGCTAAAATAGTGTGTTGGGAAAACCAAGTGATGAATTGACAAAGCTAAGTAATAGCAAGTACATCCTAAGAAGCATGATACGGCAAGCTAGAAACACGACAAAGCAAGCTAGAAGAACGAGGTGTCGATCTTATCCCTATAATCACGAGGTGTCGATCGTATCCCTATAAGCACGAGGAGTCGATCGTATCCCTATAAGCACGAGGTGTCGATCCTATCCCTATAAGCACGATGTGTCGATCATATCCCTATAAGCACGAGGTGTCGATCCTATACCTATAAGCACGACGTGTAACACCCCGATTTTCGAAAGATATCGATCCAAGTTAATACAGAAACCGAGATATTAAAGAAAAATAAGATTGTTGATTTTGGACTTGAATCCTTGATTTTATAGTCTAGATGGATGAAGGATTCAATTACGGGTCCAACGGTTCTTTCCGGAGCAAAAACAGAGCTATAACGAAGAAGTTATGGACAAAACAGTATCAAGAAGAAAACCAGGGAAGCGGACGACTTATGCCGCGACTTAAGGTCGCGGCACAAGTCTCGAAATCCACTGGATCGAGCTTAAATCGCGATTTTCAACCCCAAACTTCATTCCTTCATATCTCCTTCATCCTAGCTCCGATTTGGGTGATTCAAAGTGCTACGGTTTCGTTTTTGAGAGCTTTTCAAGGATCTAGCAAGAGATTGGAAGTCTATTGAAGTATACTAGAGAATTTTGTGGTGGTAAGCTTCTTATCTCTCCCTATTCATCTTCTTCCCCAAAATATTCTAGGGTTTCATCCACCCCTTGTTCTCCCTTTCATAGATTGAAGGTTTGTGATCATTTTAGTGAAATAGAAGTGTTTTGGTTGGTGAATTCAAGCTTGGGTTAAGGTAATCTTCTATTCTCTTCGGTTATGGAAGTTAGGGTTTCGGAATTAGTTGAGGTATCCATGTATATGGTTTGGGAAATGATTGTTTATGGTAGAATATGTATATTTATGGTTGGAACCTTGTGGATCTAGGTTTTGGAAGATTTGATTTGAAGAATCAAGATCTTCAAGGAAAGTTCTAAGTGGGTAAAATCTAGATTTAGTCTAAATCTAGCAAGGTGAGTTTACTAAACTTTTGTTAAAACTGGATACACATCATATTTGCTTATTTGTGGTTATTATCACATAATTGCTCAATATGTTCATCCTTACGGGTTCAAGTATTTGATGGTATTTTCATGAGATTATGTGAGAAATATGCTTTATAAGCATCATCCCATGAATTATTCTATTTTGTGTAATTATTTGGGATTTCTTTATGAAAATAGTTGGAAGATGTATATATATGGGTGATTTGCCATGATTATTGTTATATGTATCATTATTTGGGATTTGTCTCATAGATACAAAATGTGGGTACCTTGATATGTTAAATGCATACATATATGGGCATTATGATGATTCTAGTTGGGACACCATTTTGGTGATATGTTTATATGCATTATGAGCATGATTTACATTGGGTCTTTTGTTAGACAATCACAAGGATAAGGTGGTAATATTATACCTATAGTTGGTATTGAATTATGTGGATTGAAATATATCTAAAGGACCCCTTATAAAAGTTATGTGGACGAACCAAGTCAGTACACTAGGAGGATATAGTCTTGGGCGCCACTGTGATGGTATGTGCCTAGACCTCCGCCACTCGGGGAATTTTCTGAGCGATAGTCTTCGGGTGGGCCGGGCCTTTGGGGTGTTCCTTGTTAAGGGCATCAAGGTATATCGACTCTTGGGTGGGACTTGATTGGTGCTATGGGTCTCCCCTATTGACTCCACATTGTTGAACTCTGGTTAACTGCTGATAAGAATTGTAACTATTCATGCATGCTTATTATTGTTCAACTCACTAGGCTTTTTGGCCTAACACTTGCTTGTTGTCGATGTGTATCTCAGGTTTTAGCGATATCGGTCCTAAGCTGGCGTAGTGCTTGGGTGAGAGATTTGGGAATATCGCTTTTGGACTTACTATTGGTAGAGAATCCTTTGGGTCTATAAATGACACCCTTGATTGTAATCTCTTTTCTGGTTATAGAAATTAGATTAGTTGGTTGTTATTTATTATCCGTTTAATTACGATTGTATTTAAACAGGTTTGTGTATTTTCCCCATTTTTGGGAGGCTCTTGCTTTGGCAATTTTAAATACCGCATGTCCGTTTTTCGGATTTTTGTTATCCCTATTTTTAGGGTGTTACAAGTTGGTATCAGAGCTCTAGTTTAAGCGAACTAGGCATGAATGTAAGATGTCTAGACTTAGACTGAGTACGTTAGGCAATGATTTGCGAGATGGGTAGAATTTCTAAGATGGGTTAGTCTTAGAGTCGACGGAAACTATGGTTATCAAGCGTTGTGGCGATGGTAACGAGAACCCTTAGAGTCGAGTAGATTTGTTAAAACGGTGTACATGCCAAAATGGTTATTTTAAAGTGTTTTACATGAAATGGTTAACTACTGATAAGTTTTGAGTATTTTGAAGTAAAAATGTATTTTACTTGGTATTTGTCAAAGTGTGAGTATTTTAATAAGTTTTCATATTTGATATACTTGGCTTATTTTAGTTCCATAAAATACTCATATTTGGAATTTGGACATCTTGATAAGTAGTAGCATGATTATAGCATTTTGGGATTTTGTACAAATAGAGTCAATTTCATGACTTAAGCATCTTGGTAATTTTGGTACAAATGAAGTCTATTACATGTTGTATGCATTTTTGTGAATTTGCATTCATAAACCCTTTTGAAACTCTTTGGTCCCAATACGTGTTGAGTTTCGGGTTAATCACGTCTTTGAGGCATGTGTCTTTATAAACGTCGCTTAAAGACATTTCATTATTTGGGGGACCGATAATTATTGGTCAAAAGGATTTTGAGCAGTTTAGCTCGGTGTTGGCTTAAAAGAGTCTTGTGGACATTTGTCCAGTTTTAATGGCTCGATGTAGAATCCAATTTATGACGTACATCTTAATGCATTTCATTGCATATGCATAATCGTTACACGCTCAAGTGCTTTTGTCATTAATGTGTAGTCGCGTTTTTTTTTTGTTGTGTTGCATTGGATCCATAGGCACGTGAGTCAGTCTTATTGGATGGTCAATTGGGTAGTACGGGGTTGGACTCCGGGACTCATGTTTTATGACCGAAGCTTGACAAGTAGGCACTAGGATGAGGTAGTCTTGGGCGACACTGTGTGGGTGTGCGCCTAGATCTCCACCGTAGGGGAATTTCCTCAGTAGTAGTCCTCGGACGTGCCGGGCCTTTCGGGTGCCCTTTGTGGCATCAAGGTATCTCGTCCCTTGGGTGGAACTTGTCAAGGATTCGTAGGGACACTTGGGCTTTCATGTTGTTAGGTGTCATACGATGAACGTTGTAGGAGTAGCATACTCCGTGCTCTTCCGCTCTCAACGGATACGGGTATCCCCGTTATTGGTCGCTGTATTTTTGATATTTAATTGTCCATTTGGTGCATACGATTTTATAAACCGTTGGAAAATTCGTGTCATTGAACTAGGATTCGTTTTGAAAACATGAAGAGAAAGAGTTCATTTGGAAAAAAACATTTTGTTGCAACCAATGGGAAGTTTTGATTACTTGAAATGTTTAGTTTTATGAACATGTTGAGTCATCCATTTTGGAATCTTTGGGGATTTTGGTAAATAAATCATGTTGAGATGTTTCCTCGATGATTTTACATATATAATTGGAGTTCAATTGACGTAAGTGTCATTTCGTGTATTTGATCTTATAAACCTTTTTCAGAAAATACATATTATTGTGTTATGAGGCATTTTAAAAACATAAGAATATGAGTTCCTTTGAAAAAAAAATGGTTCGTCTCAACCAGCAATGAGATTTTAGTTAATTATACTTTGGGTCATGTATGCATATCATATTGGAAATTTCCGTCATGGTATTTTAGCCAATGTTTCAGAACAATGAGAGCATGTTTATATTTAGCTTTGAACTCGAAAATGACATAAATTATTTCATGTTTTAACCGGGTGCATACGCATATCTATCTACTAGCTTTGTGAAATAAACGGTCGGATGCAAGTTTTGTTGTGAAATCTTATTTCGTGCCGCATTGTGACTAAAAGAGAGAAAACTTTAAGAGTTTGATATTGAGCATGTAGTCTTGGATTTTGCAAACATTTTATTTATACAGTTTGGAATTAAACTAAATTACTTTTACAATTGCTCAAATCGCATGCATATGTCGTTACTAAATCTTGGAGAATAAACCGATGTATGCGAGTCACTATGAGAAGTTTTATTTCATGACATTTCATGGTTAATTGCAGAAATTTTAAGGATCGATTTTGTGAGTTTCCCTTCTGTAGCTTTGTATGAAAGATTTATGGTATTTCGGATAGAACTTTTGTCCAGAACATATTTCAGTTATTGATTTTACTGATAGGAGTTTTTCCGCAATGCATGAAATGAATTTTCGTTTTGCATGTCGTAGTAATTACAATTTTGGGCAAGTACGTTTTATCGGTGCGACCTAAATTTGAAACGCGAATAAAAATATATATACATATATATTTATTTATTTATTTACGTTCCTATTGTGTTGTTACATTTGGGAAATGATCGGACGTATATAGGTCTTGTTGGAAATTTTATCTTCCGACTTTTTGTGTTAAATTAAAAGATTTTAAAGTTGAAGTTGTGAAATCCTCTTTTGTGAGTTGTACAAACTTTTATTGCATATGTTATGGGACGGAAGTTATTTTTCATATGCATAGCATAAACTGATGCATACTAAGACCCTGGTAGTCCGTTTGAAAATTTTGTTACGCATCTTTCGTTATCGCTTTATTAGAGTAAGTACTGATCAAATGAGTTTTGAAAATGGTTTTATATGTGTGACATTGGTGACCAAATCTTGAAACCTATCGAATGCACGATATTCTATTTTCACACACGTTTAATTGTTATAAAACTTATGTATTTGAGAGCTTTATAAATTTCAAATTGGCATAGTAGTGTGAAAAACCTTGAACTCATTGGACTATAGGTGTAAGCCCCCTCGTGTTAGAAGTCGATATTAAGGATAAAAAGATGTCCTCGAAGTTTGAGGTGTTAGACATGTGCTTTCTCCCAGTTAGTTAAGTTACGATCTTTATGCTTCGTTAAACCTACGGATTAACATCGTGTTCGGTTGCTCGGGTATGGTTGGTTTTGGAATTATGGGAATTTGATACGACGACCTGTTATGTGTCAGCGGTGTACTATATTGTTGGGTATTCGTGAATAATGATGATGTTATGGTTGACTGGTAAGGATGTTGGCTTTGGGTGACTATTTCCAAGAGTAGGTGTCAACTTTGAATCGACGTTACCAATCGGGAAGGAAATATTTGGTAGTATACCCACGGTTGCAGAATGGTCATTCTGAGGATAGTTGTTGACA
This sequence comes from Arctium minus, assembly GCA_954870635.1. Taxonomy (NCBI): domain Eukaryota; kingdom Viridiplantae; phylum Streptophyta; class Magnoliopsida; order Asterales; family Asteraceae; genus Arctium; species Arctium minus. The sequence goes on along the minus strand of OX941090.1, from coordinate 22,307,942 downwards.
CTCTATTTTGAGGACAATAACTGTTGGTATGCTTCAATGTATTTTTCGTTAGATCTGGTATGTCTGCAGGACGAGCGGTAAACTTAAGGAAATTAGATGTTGATCATTAAGAAATCAACCATTGGTATTTTGATAATTGTCAGTACTTTCGTTGATTTGGAAATCGATGCTTGAGAACATGGTGGGAGTTGGTGGTAATGTTTACTGGATATATTTGGTGAGAACGTCGAGGTGAATTTTAAGTACAAATCGATTATCAAGGAGACCTTGATACGTCGTAGTTAGAGGTATCTAAACGAAATGTTTGATTTGGGGTATTTTTGGTGGAAATAATTGAATAAGGTCGTAGGTTACTCTTGGAGTAATACGAGCAATCTAAGGTTGGGAGGCAACCGAGATTTAATGATTGAGAAAATGATTAATCAGGGACTCAATGTTCATCCTGACATCGGCAAAATATATTGAACGTTAAGATTTAGTTTGTAATGGCGGTATGAGAAACGCAGCGACAACCTAAACCGGGATGCAATCGGGCCGTATATGAGGTGAAGTCTCATGAAGGTATTCCTTTTGGATAATAAATCAATCAATATTTCCAAGTGTGATATTGGGTGCTTGGTGGTTCCAGATTTCGAGGACGAAATCTCTTTTAAGGTTGGGAGGATTGTAACACCCCGATTTTCGAAAGATATCGATCCAAGTTAATACAGAAACCGAGATATTAAGGAAAAATAAGATTTTTGATTTTGGACTTGAATCCTTGATTTTATAGTCTAGATGGATGAAGGATTCAATTACGGGTCCAACGGTTCTTTTCGGAGCAAAAACGGAGCTATAACGAAGAAGTTATGGCCAAAACAGTATCGAGAAGAAAACCAGGGAAGCGGGTGACTTATGCCGCGACTTAAGGTCGCGACACCAAAATATTCTAGAGAATTTTGTGGTGGTAAGCTTCTTATCTCTCCCTATTCATCTTCTTCCCCAAAATATTCTAGGGTTTCATCCACCCCTTGTTCTCCCTTTCATAGATTGAAGGTTTGTGATCATTTTAGTGAACTAGAAGTGTTTTGGTTGGTGAATTCAAGCTTGGGTTAAGGTAATCTTCTATTCTCTTCGGTTATGGAAGTTAGGGTTTCGGTATTAGTTGAGGTATCCATGTATATGGTTTGGGAAATGATTGTTTATGGTAGAATATGTATATTTATGGTTGGAACCTTGTGGATCTAGGTTTTGGAAGATTTGATTTGAAGAATCAAGATCTTCAAGGAAAGTTCTAAGTGGGTAAAATCTAGATTTAGTCTAAATCTAGCAAGGTGAGTTTACTAAACTTTTGTTAAAACTGGATACACATCATATTTGCTTATTTGTGGTTATTATCACATAATTGCTCAATATGTTCATCCTTACGGGTTCAAGTATTTGATGGTATTTTCATGAGATTATGTGAGAAATATGCTTTATAAGCATCATCCCATGAATTATTCTATTTTGTGTAATTATTTGGGATTTCTTTATGAAAATAGTTGGAAGATGTATATATATGGGTGATTTGCCATGATTATTGTTATATGTATCATTATTTGGGATTTGTCTCATAGATACAAAATGTGGGTACCTTGATATGTTAAATGCATACATATATGGGCATTATGATGATTCTAGTTGGGACACCATTTTGGTGATATGTTTATATGCATTATGAGCATGATTTACATTGGGTCTTTTGTTAGACAATCACAAGGATAAGGTGGTAATATTATACCTATAGTTGGTATTGAATTATGTGGATTGAAATATATCTAAAGGACCCCTTATAAAAGTTATGTGGACGAACCAAGTCAGTACACTAGGAGGATATAGTCTTGGGCGCCACTGTGATGGTATGTGCCTAGACCTCCGCCACTCGGGGAATTTTCTGAGCGATAGTCTACGGGTGGGCCGGGCCTTTGGGGTGTTCCTTGTTAAGGGCATCAAGGTATATCGACTCTTGGGTGGGACTTGATTGGTGCTATGGGTCTCCCCTATTGACTCCACATTGTTGAACTCTGGTTAACTGCTGATAAGAATTGTAACTAATCATGCATGCTTATTATTGTTCAACTCACTAGGCTTTTTGGCCTAACACTTGCTTGGTGTCGATGTGTATCTTAGGTTTTAGCGGCATCGGTCCTAAGCTGGCGTAGTGCTTGGGTGAGAGATTTGGGAATATCGCTTTTGGACTTACTATTGGTAGAGAATCCTTTGGGTCTATAAATGACACCCTTGATTGTAATCTCTTTTCTGGTTATAGAAATTAGATTAGTTGGTTGTTATTTATTATTCGTTTAATTACGATTGTATTTAAACAGGTTTGTGTATTTTCCCCATTTTTGGGAGGCTCTTGCTTTGGCAATTTTAAATATCGCATGTCCGTTTTTTGGATTTTTGTTATCCCTATTTTTAGGGTGTTACTCGAGGTATCGATCCTATGCCTATAATCATGAGGTGTCGATCCTATCCCTATAAGCACGACGTGTCGATCCTATCCCTATAAGCACGAGGTGTCGAGTTTTTATAAGAGTACAATCTTGAAAGCAATAGGAACAAGTTGTTAATGCCTTATGTTTAGCTATAAATAGAGGTAGAAGCAAAGAATATTGATATGTTACCAAGTTTCTCTCTCTCTCTCTCTTAATACACTACTAAGCTTAAAGTAAGAGATCAAGGAAACGTTAGGAATAATCATGGCTCAGTTACTCGTCAGTGAAGTTTGATATAAGTGGTGTTCAGTTGTGTCGTTTGCGCGTGCATGACTTCGAACTCTTAATAAGGTAAGTTTTTCTTTTAACCATTTTCGAACTGGAATACTTATATTATAAAATGGTTTATATGTGATATGTGTAGTAATGATTGTGAGTTATATGGAATGTGATTATTTAAATGAAATCTCATAAGTTTGAGCATTGCATTAAACTATTGTATTTTGGCTGGGCGTAGAGACCGGATGGAGTTGGTTGTGCCGTAAGGGGCAACGGTGTTGGTTGTACTTGAGGTACTTCGGAGTAAATTAATTAGTTGTGCTTAGCGGCCAACTAATTATGATATGGCCATGGGTTGTTGGTGTTATAGGCCAACGGAGTGTGTTGTGTACATTGCATTAGATTTGAATTGTGATTTGTTGATAACGGTTTCATATCAATGTTTTCATAATATTGTTATTAAAATGTTTAGGATTTTTTCACTTAGACCAATTGGTCTAACCCTTATTGTTTTCCAAATCTGTATTCCTGGACAGATAACTGGTAAGGCAAAAGGAAAAGATAAGCTATGATGTTATGTGAAGAAATGTGTTGTACGTGGAAAGCCATTATGAGTTAATACTTCTAGTTGAACAATGTTATATGTCAACGGTTTTTGTTGGATGTAGTATTATGTAAGTGTAATTGTAGACTTCGGGACCCTATATGTAATATGTGGGTGTTTGTAATGTAAATGTTTGCATGTATTATATAATACATGTTATGTTTTAAGGTGGGTTGTTACACCTTATGATATGTGTTTTGTTACTGATGTGCAGTTATCTGCCCACTGCCTTGTTCGAGGAATCAATTCCATTTAATGCATGGGGAGTTATTCTCGCATATAATATAAGAGCGGCTACGATTCTCTAAGTTAAAAATAGAACGGGTTTGCCACAAATCATTACTGAAAATATGAGATTATCCTAATGCATATTACGTGGCTGTTTGGGATTGCTTATTAAAACTCCTTATTGACTTATTAGCTTTTCCACAACGCTAATAAGCTATTTTGAGTGTTTGGGTAGGAAAAAAAAAAGAAAAGGGCTTATAGTTTTTCCACACCGTTAATAAAGAGTTTTTGATAAGTTAAACCATTATGACTTATCAACTTATTTGAAACAACTTATGACTTTTTTGGTTATTCATGTATAAGCAATCTCAAACACCCCTAAATAACAATTTATTAATTTATTACGTTTTAATACCACAATAAGCTAATCCAACACTTTTTATAAAACTTCTTTTTATCACCGCATAAATTAATAAACACTAAAAAAAAGCATACGTTGTTTTAAATAAGCAATCCCAAAACGTATATTAATTACCTAATGAGATATGCGTGTTGGGTCGTTACTCACGAAATGCAAGACGTGTGAAAGCTAAAGAAAATTTTAATAAAGTTGTAATAGCTTAATTGTTTAGTTACTTGTATTGCCACCATATGCCCCTAAGTAGGTCTCCATATATAGCTTTGATACCATGTTTAAAATATTGAAAAGCAATTAAAGATTAAGTATTGCTCTGTTTTTCACTACTTTGAATACTATACATAGTGATGAAGGTTAGTTCTATTCATACTATTATCAGGAGACAAAAAAGGATAAATGATTGGAAATGTTTCTTCAACAAATTGTACTAATTTTGATCCACCTTTATCTGATAAATATTTGCCAATCATTGTAAATCCTTGTCATTACTAGCTAGTCGTTTGATGACCTCTTCTTTCAACAAGGAGAAAGGATGTTCGTTTTACGTATTTACTCGCCGAAATCTTAGAAGGTTTCTGAATCGAGACTTTATCGGACATGATTCCTTGTTCTTGTGTCTTAGACGATATTGAACCCATGAATAAGAATTACTCACGGACACAAGCACTCTTAGTATAAGATGTGAAAATAGATGAAAGGAAGATAATACTTCTATTTGATAATATGAGAAGAGTACATGCAAACACACACACTAAATGATGGCAGATACATGCCTTTTAAAGAGTCGGTAACGTCGCCTTTTGAAGAGATGCGACGGTTGGCAAGGAGTGCCAAAACCGTCGCCTACAACTAACACCACTAACCACCCTTTTGGGATAAATAATATAGGTATCCACTAACATTTATCTAGTAATAATAATAATAAAACTAAACAATAAATAAACCTATGTTTGACATTTAAACTTTAATTTCTAACAAAGGAAAGGCTGGTTAAGATTGTTGGTTATGTTTGGTAGATATGGAACAACATATAGCAAGAGTAAATATCCTTCATAAAGTAGATACAATTTGAATATTTGACCTATTAATCAGTCGCATTTATTGAATGAGTAATTATTTTACATTCCAAATGATTTAAATTCCCCTCAAATTGAATCTGAGTTGACAATGACAGTAATACAAATGTCTTTCATGTTGTAGCCCAGTGGTAAGGTAACATTCTGAAGGGGTCAGTGGATGGTATCCCTGACTACCCAGGTTCGAACCCCGTGGTGAGCATCCTGTGACATCCATGATCATGGGTCTGCCACATAGGACTGGGTAGTGATCAACGGGGATTAGTCGGGTGACACCCTTAAGTGGGAACCCGGATACCCCGGGAACGTGTGCGTGTGTTAACTTGCCGGTCAAAAAAAAAAATGATAGTAATACAAATTACATCCATGAGAGATAAGTTACTTGAATAGTTGATAACACGATTTTTAAATTCCCCGTGTGGCATGTGCGCTATGTTATTATTTTTAGTATTATCTATTATTTTCAATTACAAAATTATTATAAAGTTCAAGAAATACAAATCATATTTAAATAGCCACTTAACCAGTTATTGAATTAAAAGTTTATCGGTCCAACTTTAATATTAGATTTGCTTTAAGTGACATGTAAGGCATAAAACCTCACAAAACAATGGTCTTAGCAACTAATCTAGAATGCAACAAAATTTTCATGATGAAAAGTAATCCATGATTTAGAGGTATAAGAAGTTAACAAATGTTATTTTTTATTTATACAGGACTAACTACATGTCACAACTCTCCGACCTAGGTAAATAAATTCAAAGAACTATGTGGGTTAGCTCAAAAAGTTATCGGTTCGAGTCCCGCAAGGTCATTGGGATTTCTCTGGCTATTCTTCAGGACTCCATAAGATTAAGAGTGAATTGTGGATTTGGTCCCTGTGGTTTAGTGATTTCTTTGATCATGGTCCTCATTCTATGTTTATTGTGGATTTAGTCCTTGTGGTATTCAATTTATTTTGGTCCTTCTGACTAACACTTCCATTAACTTTGTAAAATCAAGGACCATTTTAGTCATTTTGCCTATTTTTTTTCTTTTTTGATAAGAAAAATATAAACAATATTTTTATACACACATGCATACACACATGTATATATATATATATATAACGATATTAAAATAAATAAAATAAGACATTATTGTATGATTTAATTGTTTAATTTTTTTAAAATTAATTATATTAAATACGATTTTATTTTATTATTTTATTGTAATTGTGAAAAAAGATATAGTTTTATTGTTTTAATGTAATTAAAATTTCAATTTAATCAAATCAGATCATAAAACTATATCTTATTTATTTAGATCGAATAAAATAAAATATGGTTTTATGATTTGATTTATTGAATTAAAATTTTAATTAAGTTAGAGACGATTTAATTATATTGTTCTTTTACTATCATTGCAACAAACAAGCTTATTGTTGATATTTTAACACCAAAAATTATTGAAAACCGTTGAGAAATGAACTATAATTTTATCATCTTAAAATTAGAAGCACCAATTTTCATATTGTTTTTCAGTCAAAAACTCAAAATCAATTTTCATATTGTTTTTAGTATGATAAAATTAAAGTTCATTTCTCAACGGGTTTTAATGATTTTTTTGTGTTAAAATATCAACAATAAGTTTGTTTGTTGCAATGATAATAAAAGAACAATATAATTAAATCGTCTTTAACTTAATTAAAATTTTAATTCAATAATTCAAATCATAAAACCATATTTTATTTTATTCACTCTAAATAAAATAAGATATAGTTTTATGATCTGATTTATTTAAATTGAAATTTTAATTACATTAAAACAATAAAACTATATATATTTTTCCACAATTACAATAAAATAATAAAATTAAATCGTATTGAATATAATTAATTTAAAAAAAATTAAACAATTAAATCATACAATAATGTCTTATTTTATTTATTTTAATATTGTTAATATATATATATTTATATACATGTGTGTGTGCATGTGTGTATAAAAATATTGTTTATATTTTTCTTATAAAAAAAGGACAAAAAATAGGCAAAATGGCTAAAATGGTCATTGATTTAACAAAGTTAATGGAAGTGTTAGTCAGAAGAACCATGATCAAAATAAATTGAATACCACAAGGACCAAATCCACAATAAACATAGAATGAGAACCATGGTCAAAGAAATCACTAAACCACAAAGACCAAATCCACAATTCACTCTAAGATTAATTGTAGTGCACGCAAACTGGTCGGACACCCTGGTTAACCAAAAAAAGTCACAAAATTATAAATATCACTTTTTCATCGATATAATTAAGACAAGTTATCCCTATTTCTAAACTATTACAATGAAAAAACATGTGTGCATTGAATAGCAGGATCACACATAAAATAAATTAATTAGTTAATAGTGTTTAAATTATTTGTTTCATTTTTCCGTTCACGTGTGGGAACGAAAGGAATTTAGAAACACCACCAACATAATTTTTGTTTTTCTAGATTCTGACGTATATACAAAACAGAAATTTCAGCATCATATAGTCAAAATTGGTGTCCATTTCAGGATTTAAGTGTGAAATCTTATATTTAATTTCAATCTTGTAAAAGGAATGATAAATATTTTTATTACAGATTAAAAATTTAATTAGGTAATTAACAAAAAGTCGGAAATATACCTTTACAAATACACCAATATATCATGGTTCTAAATAATTTGTAATTATGCATGGTGCGTTATAGCACCGAGACTTGACTTCGCCACCACGTTAGTTAACCCTGTGAAGATGTGGCTCCACTCTAAGGCTTGGCTTCCGTTGTAACACTTTATGATGTGTTATAGCATGTTACAACTTGTATATTTTATAAGAAATATATAGGTTTTTTATTAAAAAATTTAAACATATAACTTGATGGATAAATGATAATTACTAACAACATCTAAGACTTCAAATAAACAATAAAAGTAAACATAAAAACTAGAAACGTAAAATTATTAATGAGTACAATATCTTTCAGTTTCTAAAATATTTATATTTTACCTTCTTTAAACTTTAAGAATATAGTTTTTGGAAACCACTAATACCATTCTAAATATAAGGTCAATCAACCAAATAAATGAAAGAATATTTGATATTTTTGGAAAGATCATCTCACAATTAATCAATTTCCTAAAAGTATAAAAATCATAAAAAAATAAATTTAAAACAATTCAATTTTCGATTTAGAATCAATTTTTATATGTTGCTTTATTCTAAAGGTACCCTTTCTAGGTTATAATAAGAAGACTAAAATCTAATTTTGGTTATGAGGTTTAGTGAAAACTTTGCAAATGGAACATAAACTTTGATAAGTCTAAAAAACATTCCTTTTGTTTCAATTTGTTCTGAAAGTGATCCATCAGCACAAACACCGTTTGTTTTTTCTGTTAGAAGAAGCGGCTTAGTCTATTTCATATTTTTTTTGTCTTTTTCTATTTTTGTAACAAATCTTCAAATATAGAGACTAACTCAATAATTAACTCACACATGCTTGGGTTGCAAAAGAAACGCACTATATATATATATATATATATGTAAAGAGGAATGTTCAAACGAGAATAAGATCCGTAGTGATGTCGGATGGGGTTGGAGGAAAATCCTGGGTATGCGGGATAAGATTCGACACTGTATTGTCTCTCAGATTGGCAATGGTGTGACCACCTCTGCCTAGTTTTATAACTGGCATCCTGTTGGTCCTCTCTGTCGGTCAATAACCCCTCGCAATATTCTTAATGCAAATCTGTCTATGAATGCTAGGGTTATTGACATTATTCATAACGGTAGGTGGGTATGTCCTCAGATGCGGGATAACCCAACCTCCCCTCTTGGTTGTCTCGATCCCCCGGTTCTCTCCCCTTTTTTCCAGGACAAACTCCTTTGGAGAAAACGGGATGGCACCTTTACTCCTTTCTCAGTGCATGAAGTTTGGCTCAACATTCTCCCCAATGAGCCTGAGACGGACTGGAATCACATGGTCTGGTTCTCGCAAAATATTCCCAGACATGCTTTCCTTCTTTGGGTTGCCTTGCATCAACGTCTCAAGACGATTGATAAACTCCGTTCTTAGGAGGCCTACTCGAATCTCTCATGTAGGTTTTGTCAGAATGGGCCTGATTCTCATAATCATCTCTTCTTTGAGTGTTCTTTTCCTACGTAGGTTTGGCTTGGCCTCAAGCCAAAGATAAACCTCCCTCATGTCCCGGACAACTGGACGAACATTATCAGACTTCTACAGCCAGCCACCAAAGGCAAGACCATTTGGTCTATTATTCGTATATTAGTGTTGGCTGGGACTGTCTACCACTTATGGAATAAAAGGAATAATCATATCTTCAAGGATAAGAGAAGATCGCATTATACGGTGGTTAAGACTATTTCTGATGATGTCCGGTCTAGGCTTCTAAGCTTGAATTTGAAGCCGTCCCCTAATGTTGTGCATGCTAGACATGTCTGGAACCTCCCCTAGTGGTTGGTTTTCTGTCTTCTCTCCCTTTTTTCTCTTATGTTCTCTTCCCCTGTTTCTTTTTCTTTGAGCTTTGCTCTTTTCTGGTGGTTGCTTCGGTTTAGCTTCCACCCGAGTGCTGCCTTGGTTTTATGTTTATGTCAAAAAACATAAAAATTAAAAAAAAATTGTCTTTATTTTTTCTTGATCAGAGGGGCCGCCCCCGTCTGTATAAAAAAAGTACTACAATTTTGTATCACATCAAATAAAGAAACAAATGTATCTCTTCACCAAGGGAATAAAATATATACGAGAGACGATCTTCTGGCCACCGCATCTCTATCTCATATAGTATAAATGTTGGTCCAGAAGATTGAACAACATGCCATTAACACAGTAGAGGGGGTGAATATAGTGTTCTCAAACTTTTAATTATTTTATTAAAAATTATGATGCTTTGCAATACAAAAGTCTGTTGTGGAAAATAAACTAAAGATCAACAATCTATAACAATCTCTCTCATTCTTGATATACGTATTCCGTCTAGTCACTCAATACAATGTACTCAATCAACTTAATATAAGTATTCAATTAAGAAATTGAGCTGCAAGAGAGATAATAGGACATCAGATAATGAACTATATGAGCTTGAAAAACAACAAGGTATTATCTTTGAGCTTGTTTTTATGCATTTTGAACTTCAAGGATTTCACTAGTATTCATATTGGACATCCTTTACTATGTGAAGGAAAATGATGAATGTTGTAACGCATGGAAGTCGGGTAAGTGAAAATCACCCCATGCGTTTTTATGTTTTCTAAGTTTGGTTTTTGAGATAAGAATTTATAGCTTTTGGTCCCTGTGAGAATCGAAGGTGTTTTGGTTGAGAAAAGGAGGTTTTCAGGGTTCGGTACAGGTATGGCGACTATGTGTGGTGACTATGACAGAGTCATTGTCGCCAAGGGCATTGTCACGGGGAGCCAGTGGCCCTCAGTCTATGTGTGGTGACTATGACAGAGTCATTGTCGCCAAGGGCATTGTCGCAGGGAGCCAGCGGCCCTCGGTACACCTGGGCGACCATGCCCGGTGAGAGTGCCATCGGGGACAATCACAAGGCAAGGTCGCAGAGGACCCCGGGGTTCGATACAAATGCGACGATAATGTCGGCGACTATACCAAGGGGAAATGTCTCAGTCGGGCGCATATCCATTTATGTGCGATTTTTCCAGCCTTGTCCTCATTTCTCACTTCTTCCTCTTCAACTTTCTCTCCCAAGTGGAACCCCACTTCACTTCTTTGAACCTTAACCGTTTTTAGGACCTTTTTCATCACCATGCTAAGGATTGAAGGCTGACACTAGGAGCTCTCCTTCTCATTCTCACATTCAAGAAATTTCTAGGTTTTTAGGGTTTTACTCAAAACCTAAATGGTGAGTTCATCTTTCTCTCTTCTAAATCTTTATATAAGTTATAAATGTTACATTGATGATTTCCTAGTGTTCATGTTTCTCAAATTTCGTTTTGGATGATTTTGGAGAATTTAGGTCAAAATTAGGGTTTTGGCCAAAATGAGAATTTTGATATAAGGTGTTTAGGGGAATGATTCTAAGTGCTTGGAAACTTGTGGATCTTGGTTTTTGGAAGGATTTGCTTGTGGATTCAAATTTCTTCAAATGAGCTTAAGTTGGGGAAAAATCTTGATTTAGCTTAAATCTAGCAAGGTCAGTTCAAGTTGATTTGTAAAAATGATGTTCATGCCAAAAATGTCCACGGGGATCCATGACCTGACGTGAAACTCGAGAACGTTGATAAGTGGCTTAACTTTGTGTGCCCGCCACATTCAATGAAATCGGGTCTCCCCCATCACCGAAAGATGTTTTTTTGGGTATTGAGTTTTAGTATCGATGTTTTCGGTGACGTTTTACATATATGCTCTTTTATCCATGATTTATGGGTTGAGTATTATGCCACACCCGTGTTTTGGGTGTTTCGGGATATAAAGGTGTTTCCGCCTTTTTATAAATTGGGAGTTCGATTTATTTTCACGTTTTGAGTGAGTTTTGGGTTGAGTTTACTTTACGAAGGAATGTTTTATATTGAGGTTTTCTTCTTTAAATTTTTGTATATTGGAAAACGTTTATATTGGTGTTTGCATTACCTAAAATGCACGTTATTGGAAAACGGGTCGTTTTCATATTTAAAGTATAACACTTTGAAATATTATGTTTTAAGTTGCATGCTTTCATTTTAACATTATATATATTCACGTTGAAAACTCTTGAACTCACTAGACATTAGTCTAACCTTTTATTTGTCGGTATGTGCATCAGGTTCGGTTGAGGAATGGTACTAGCGACATTATGAAGAGATGATTGCTAGTTATATGCACGAGAAGTAATGCCCAACCTTATGTAGTCTTAGTATGTGACTTAAGTTATTGAATGTTGGCCTTAATTTTATATTTTAAAGTTGAAGTATTTCCAAGGATAGATTTGTAGAAAGGATTTTATCCTTTATTTGGTTATTTTATCGAAGTTTTTGTTTAGATGCTCTTTACAAAATTGGGAATGTTACAAGTTGGTATCATATATTAAGTTTGAGAGATTTAGGTGTTGATTTCGGATACGTAGACTCAAACTAGTGTTCTTCTAAGGAAGTGAAATTGAGATTGTACTATTAGACACTTTAAGATAGGATACTTTGAGGTCGACATAGTCACTAGAATAAGGACTTACGATGAGGGTAGCAAGGATAAGCATGTACGGTACGTTCATAATTTCACCTGGCCGGTGTGATGGTGAACTTACATGTCACATATGTGTGCTTGAATCGCCTTTATGTGACGACCGATGGGGTAGTGGATGAATTTCTGAGGAGTAGTAGCTAGAAGAATTTGATGTTTATAGCATTCGTCACTTGGAGTGACAGTAAGCATGATGATTGTATTAAGTAGATCGTTACAAGTCGGAATTATTGGTTAGATAAGAACCATAGACTTATGGAATAGACATTATTCGAGGACAAATTGTTAGGTGAACCGATGAAATTTTCGATTATTGGCTTAAGATGTTTGAGCATCCAGATGACCATAGTGTGACAGGGAAATTAAGGAGCGTGGTTTCGAGACGTTGTGTGCCGATCAAATTCATGTACGAAATTTATATAAAAAATAAATTGCATCAATCATTTCTCATGTTTTCAAATCATCATGTGGATTATATTACGAAATCTTGGAAAATTGTTTAGCCCACAAAAAATTTTAAACTATGATTTTAAACATGCATAAAATTATTCTATTTCATGTGGTTGCAAACTTTGTTGATACCTTCTTTATTTTCGTTGTTGTCCAACATTATTTTTGGATGCTGTAGTATCCATGCTTTAACATTGTTTAGGGTCTCAGGCAAGTAACAACGATTTATGACATTGACATTGGATCTCCTCTACATATGTTAAGGTTTTAAAGGAAAAAGTTATTTCCATGCGAGTTTTGTTGTGTTTTATGGAGTATTATTTTACGACGTTTTGCGACGCATGAATGAACTTTGAAATGCGTAGGATTTAATTTTGGCGTATGTCAATTTATAAGTTTTTATTGAGCGTCATGTGTCATACGAGTTTTGCACATGTCTTTTCGCAACCGCAAGAGACGTCTTGAGAGTCTTGATATCGTATAATTGCATTTGTGAGTTTTATACGAGTATGTTTCGTTGTACACTACTTAGTATATGAATTGATTCATACTTTTGGTGTGAGTAAGCATATGAAGGACCTATGTTGGTTCGTGTTGAACTTTTGCTTTGAACATTCTTCGGTTGTTGATTTTACTGTTATTGTTTCACGCAATGCATTATATTGATTTACTCGTATGCATGACATTGTAGCTAATATGTTGGGACAAAGAGCATTTTATTTGTGTGGCTTAAAGTTTGAAGTCAATATAAATTATTTTACTTTTGACCAAATCGCATGCACCTATCATTTTACTAAGTTTTGGGAAATAAACTGATGTATGCGAGTCTTGTTGTGAAATTTTATTCCATGTCATTTTATGGTTAAAAGATAGAATTTTGGAGCATGAATTTGTGAAATTCCTCTTTTGGAGTTCGTACGAACATTTGTTGCACATTGTTTTAGTGCAGAAAATTATTTGATGTACACGGCATAAATTGATGCATGTTAGGACCATAATGGCCCATTTGAAAAGTTTGTTGCACATCTTTTGTAATTGTCATTATTAGCTTGAGTAATAATCAAATGACTTTCGAAATGGTTTTATATGTGTGGCGTTTGTGACCACTTTGCACAATATCGAGAAAGCATTAGTAGCTTTTTACAGGTGCAACTAATTGTTATAAAGGTTACGTGTTGAAAAATCTTATAAATTTTCAATTAACATATTTGTTGAGTCCTACAGGTGAAAAAAAAAATCTTGAACTCATTAAAGATATAGACTCATGGGAATTCAACCTCATGAGTTTGTTCATATATGAATAATCAAGGTAGTAGATTTATGTGATTATCTCAGTTGTGTAAGTGGTGATCTCTTCCTTTCAATAAATCTTCGGGTTAAATCCTTGTGTGGTTGTTAGCGTATGGTTGGTTGTGAAATGATGGGTTGTTGTTCGACGACATGTTAGGTGTTGGTGGAGTACCATGCATCTTATTGAGTCTTCGTTAATAAAGGAGATGTTGTTGTTTGATCGTTAAAGCTGTAAGATTTAGGGTTTTATTTCCGTATCAGGTGTCAACTTTAAGTCTTTATTAGGAATCGACTAAGTGCATCCAGGAATGAAAAGCTTCTTGGCATACCCATGTTTTTAGTGTGACCATTTTGATTTCTAGGCATCGACTTGTTCCTTTGAGATCAATAAGCTTTGGAATGTTTGGAAGTACTCCCGTTTGATCATAAGAAGTGTTTGCCTCACAATGATAGAACTCTAAGGAGATTTGATGTTAGTAATTAAGTATTGATGATAAAGATTCTCTTGTCATGGAAAATATTTTATTAACGGAAATTTTGATGTTCGAGGATAGCTTGGAGTTGCACAATAGTCTAATTTGAATAAACAACTCCCTGGAAAGCGCATTGGCACATCCTTGGAAGGCAGGCTCCACCAATATCAAGGGTGAATTTAAGAAATTTTGGAAATTCTTTGGGTTTGGCATCGATCATTGGATTACGGATTCAGAATCATGTTGAGCTTGGATAAATTAGTCTGTGAGAAATTGAGGTCACAAACTACCCTTGAGGTAGTACGTGTCAGCAAAGGTTGGGAGGAAACCGAGATTGTATGTTTAGAAATTGCTCCAGTAAGGTTTGATGTTCACTCTAGTATGAATGTAACGTATCAAGGTGGACATTGAGTCTTCACGAAAATCAATATGGCAGTTGCGTCAGGAAGTCATCGAGGTATAGCTCAAGGATGAAATGGGTTAAAGACAATCCCTCGGGAAAGAAGACAATCGTTTTGTTAGGGATGACATCATTGACGTCGATGATTAGTTTGTTACCTTTTGGGGACCGAGAAACCCAGTAAGTGCTGAAGGTGGTAATGAAATGCCTTGTGTGAGAAATCGATTTCGAGAACGAAATCATTATAAGGTTTGAAGGATTGTAACGCCCGGAATTTCGGTAAGTGAAAATCACCCCGTTCGTTTTTATGTTAAAACTAATTTGGTTTTTTAGATAAGAATTTATAGCTTTTGGTCCCTGTGAGAATCGATGGTGTTTCGGTTGAGAAAGGAGGTTTTCAGGGCTCGGTACAGGTAGGGTGACTATGCCTGACGACTATGACAGAGTCATTGTCACCGAGGGCATTGTCGCGGGGAGCCAGTGGCCCTCGGTACACCTGAGGTTACTATGCCCGGCGAGTGTGCCATCCGGCACAATCGCAAGGCAAGGTCGCGGAGGACCCTGGGGTTGGGTATAAATTTGGCGATAATGCTGGCGACTAAGCCAAGGGGTAATGTCGCGGTCGGGCGCAGATCCATTTATGTTCGATTTTTCCAGCCATCTCCTCATTTCTCACTTCTTCCTCTGCACCTTTTTCTCCCAAGTCAAACCGTACTTCACTTTTATGAATCTTATCCGTTTTTAGGACCATTTTCTTGGGTTTGAAGGTATTTGATCATCACCAAGCTAAGGATTGAAGGCTAAGACTAGGAGCTCTCGTTCTCATTCTCACATTCAAGAAGTTTCAAGGTTTTTGGGGTTTTACTCCAAACCTAAATGGTGAATTCCCTTTTCTCTCTTCTAAATATTTATTAAAGTTATAAATGCACCATTGATGATTTCCTAGTGTTCATGTTTCTCAAATTTCGGTTTGGATGACTTTGGAGAATTTAGGTCAAAATTAGGGTTTTGGCCAAAATGAGAATTTTGATATAAGGTGTTTGGGGGAATGATTCTAAGTGCTTAGATATGTGTATTTATGGTTGGAAACTTGTGGATCTAGGTTTTTGGAAGGATTTGCTTGTGGATTCAAATTTCTTCAAAGGAGCTCAAGTTGGGGAAAAATCTAGATTTTGCCTAATTCTAGCAAAGTGAGTCAAAGTTCATTTGTAAAAACGACGTACATGCCAAAAATGTCCATTTTAAAATGTATGTGTGTTTTAATTGATGATTATCAAATGTTGGAATATTTTATGAGTTTCACTTATTTGGGATATTTGATTTCATAAATCTTGTGAAACCCTCACATTTGGGATTTTGGGCATTTTGATAAATAAATCAAAAGTTTAGATATTTTTTGCATTTATCTTATGGGCAGAGATCTTTTGAACATAAATGCACTCTTAGTATGTGTTTTGGGAGAAATGTTTGATCTTGTGTTATGGGATGTTTTGAAAAAATAAATGGTATACTCTCATTTGGAAAATGACTTATCTCATTCTAAATTCGTGTTGGAGTTTATTCATGTATTTTGGAGCATGTGCTTGCATAAACGTGGGTCAATTGTGTTTTATTGTATTTCATGACTTTTGAAAAATGGTCAATTGATTTGCGGAGCTTTTGGCTCGGTTGTGATTCAAAGGAGTCTTGGGGGTATTTGCCCAATTTTATTGGCTCGATGTGGAGCTTTGGTTTCACGATGAATTTAATTGAGTTTTGATGTAATGTTTGAGTGTGTTAGTCATTCTTTTAAGTCATGTAATGTTTTAGACTTTAATACATTGGATCCATAGGCATATGAGCTAGTCAATTGGTTTAATTGGGGGACCTTTATCCCTGTTTTTGAATGGGAAATATTTATGGTTAACGGGGACTCGAAGTATAGATCGTGGGTAGTTGAACTCGATGACCGTGTAACCTTTAGCGAAGGACTCGAGGTATTTGAACTCGATGGTCTGTTTATTCAACGTGGAATTTTAGTGTCCGCGTTTGAGTCTAGCGAGTGGTCCCCAGGTCATGTTTGGTTGTAAGCTTGCTATGGTTGCTCGATGGAGCCATATACGGAGCTAGGTCTTGCGGTGGTGCCCATGGTGGGCCGGATACGGAGACTTGTGACTTATGTGGTGACACTCATCTAAAGGTCGAGTAAACACTAGGGTCATTTGGGTATCTTGTGGTGGTTTCTCAGAGCAGCCATATACGGGGATCCATGACCCGAGGTGAAACTCGAGAACGTTGATAAGTGGATTAACTTTGTGTGCTCGCCACATTCAATTCAGTTTTAGCATGCATGTTTTCGGTGACGTGTTATATATATGGATTTTTATCCATGATTTATGGGTTGAGTATTATGCCCCACCCATGTTTTGGGTGTTTCGGGATAAAAGTTTTATCCGCGGTTTTATATATTGGGAGTTCGATTTTTATTCACGTTTTAAATGAGTTTTGGGTGGAGTTTCATTTACGAATGAATGTTTTATATTGAGGTTTTCGTCTTTAAATTTGTGTATATTGGAAAACGTTTATATTGGTGTTTCCATTACCTAAAATGCACGTTATTAGAAAACGGGTCGTTTTCATATTTAAAGTATAACACTTTGAAAGATTATGATTTAAGCTGCATGCTTTCCTTTTAACCTTATATATAGTCATGATGAAAATTCATGATCTCACTAGGTGTTGTCCTAACCTTTTATTTGTCAGCATGTGCATCAGGTTCGATTGATGAATGGTACTAGCGACATTATGAAGAGATGAGTGCTAGTTATAAGCACGAGAGAGTAGCTTGGTGAGATCTTCCACATTTATTTTGGGAATAACAACTTGTATTTGAGTTAAGTAACGTCTGACCTTATTTAATCCTAGTATGTGACTTATGTTATTGAATGTTGGCGTTAATTTTATGTTTTGTAGTTGAAGTATTTCCAACGGCTTATTTAGTCTTAGTATGTGACTTAAGTTATTGAATGTTCACGTAAATTTTATATTTTTAAGTTATAGTATTTCCAAGGATGGATTTGTAGAAAGGAGTTCATCTTTTATTTGGTTATTTTATTGAAGTTTTTCTTTAGTTGTTTTTTACAAATTTGAGGGTGTTACAAATATGGATGTCGTTTTTTACTGTTTACTTTACCATATTCATCCAGTTACGTGCTACATTTCTCCTCCATTGTAGTAACCTAACGCATTTAAGGCTAAAGTATGTCATATTTAATGTATATCACACTTCATTAAATGCTAAGCATGTTTCTTGTCCTTATCGGGTCGACTATTGAGGAGAAAAGCCTTTTTGTAGCTATACCTTCGTTTTTGTTGTTTATATGAAGAACAACTTTCATCAGGTGGAGAATCTTCCTCCTTCGGCTGTTGGACGTTCAGGTCTTGACATCTTCATTCGATGGTTTAGCCTATTTGTTAGTGGATTCATCAACTGTCTAGAATCATCTGATGTTTGTAAGTGAGCATAGGTTGATCAGGTGTTAGGTTTCCATCTAGTATCTTCATCAGATGTTCAACACTTGTAAGTTGATCTTGAATGATTTGCATCACTTGTTAGCATAAGCTCATGTGTTCATCTGATATGTTTAATCAAATCAACTAGAAGAATTGTTTTTTATCGGTTGATCTCTATCATCTAAAGTACCCTTAAATAAATCATTTTTTAGATAACCCAATTGGTTTAATGTTTATAACATTGTTTATCAATCATCAAATTTTCTAATCTGATAGGGGTTGAACAATAAATACTAGGGAAGACTATCCATTATGTAATGGGAATGCTTGTATTAATATGCTAGTGAAAGGGGGGAGGACAAGAAGTGGAAGGTTTTTTTTTTCGAAGTAGAACTATCCAAAGAAGGATGAACAAGTAGGGATGCTCTTCAGAAAGAATCGAGTTCTATAAAACTAGGAACATATTAATAAATGTTGTAATATATTATTTTGTGATACTTAAAGGGTAGAGCCTAGTGGCAAATAGAAAGAAAGATTATTCCAATATTTGAACAAGAAATGGTAAGGTCTAGGCTCAAAGTGGTTACGAAGATAACATACTTTTGTCTTTTTTTGATTGGGGAGTATTTTTAGAAACAAGGCCATTTAAGCTATTTTATAATCATGTTAGACTAGAAATGATTCAAAAACCTAGAAATATAATTCGTAGGAAGGTAACACACAAGGAGTAATACAATAGATTAATTAGGTACACGTCAATAAAATATTGACAAAAATTCTCATGGCATGGAATCAAAGTTGTCACGGGAATGACAAAGATGGACTACGGTAAGCAAACTACTTATAGAATTGGACATGCAATAACATATTGAAAGGTGCATGTAATTAATAATTTAAAATGGAAGTACATGTAAAAGTTTAATTAAGGTTCAATAAAATAGAAAAAGATCATAGTGGACGTCTAGTAAGACAAGTAGTTACCTAATGCTAAACACAAAATGATCAAACCGGTTAAGATGCTAAACAGGAATCATAAAAAAAATTGATTTTTTTTATGTAATTCATGAGATATGAAGGAAAGAACAAAATGCATCTAAATAATTGAACTATTCATGATCTAGGACTAAATGCAAGGTTGCTAAGGGGTTGTTTGTTTTTTTTTAAAAACCTCTTAATGGCTCTTAAGTCTGAATCGTTCAGACCTTTTTACACACCAACTCTTATTAATCATAACTAAAATAAGACTTCAGACTTTAGATCTCTTAAAAAACAAACGACACCTAAGAGAATAAAATGAAGAAGTAAACAAAACGAGGATCAACAAACAAGCAAAAAATGAGCATTATTCAGTGTTCACTGAAATAATAGCAACATATATATATATATATATATATGTGTGTGTGTGTGTGTGTATGTATGTCTGTGTCTATATGTATTTATATATGCATAGAGGCTTCTTCAATTAGTAATTGGTGTTAACTATCTGAACCAATCTTAGCCTTTAATTTATCTAATCTACATATGAAATTGATCGGTGGTAAGATTGAAACTGATGCATGTAAACAACAATAAACAATGGGTAATTTTGGAAAAATTGAAAGAGACTTTATAGTTATTTTTTAATTAATGTAAAATGTGATGTTACAAAAAAGAGTAGCATGATTTTAGGGATTGATGATAATTATATCATCTCTTTCAAGTTTCTCAAGTTTTTCAATGAACACGTTTACAGAGGGAGAAAGATGGATATTCAAATTGAACATGCTTATAAGTGAAACTATGTTCATTAGTGAAATAGTTAATGTGTTCATTACAAAAACTTGTTCATAAGTGAACACTGTGTTAGTGAGTAAAATTTGTTCTTAAGCGAACTGAGACATGAAAAAAATTACTGTCCATGTTCTTACACCTGATCAAGAACACATTCACACTATAAAACAATGTGCATGATACTAATCAGTGCATTGTTCACATATGAATGCTTATCATAAATGTACCATGATCATAAGTGAAACTTGTTCACTCGTTTCACTATTACACTTGTTCCAGTTGAATCTTCGTCTTTCTCCCTCTGTAAATTTGTTCATTGAGAAAATTGAAAAAGAGATGGTACGCTTATCCTCCCTAAAGTTATGCAAATCTCTTTTTTGTAACATACCATTAAATTCATTAATTAAAGCATAACTAAGAACTGAAATTACATTTTTACCCTTAATAATTGACTCCAACATGTTAATTAACAAGAACTAACAATGGTTTCTTATTGGTGCAAATGGGCTTCTATAGTTAACGCCTTTTGTTTTGGTTAACAAAAGATCCTCTCTCTCTCTCTCTCTCTATATATATATATATATATATATATTATGTAGAGTTAACACCATGGTTAACAAAAGATCCTCCCTCTATATATATCTATACAACATTAATAAACATTCAGGTAAAAACTCTTATTTACCATTTCAAATGCATTGAGAACAACTATTTTATATATAAAATATTAAAATCTCTTAATTACAAGTAAAAAAACACAATGTACAAGCTATTTAGGCAGCCTTTTTTTTACCCCACACCACCACTACCCAGGTTGGTATCTAAATAGTTTTTTTCTCACTTGCAAAAAGTCTTTCTTTGGTGCACGACACTCCACAGTCCATAGTCCTCACCCTTCTGTATTCTGCAGTCCCCAATCAAAATTCAAACTGAAATTTCAAAATTTAACTTCAAAGTATGGTCATGCTCTTCACCCGGCCCCTGGAATCCTCCGTCGTCTCTCTCCTTTGGCGCTCTCTCTCTCCAAAAATTTCCTCCCATTTTAGTATGACTGATAGCGGAAAACCGTATAGTCCACATAGTGGCCACAGTGTTCCCATAGTAGGGGCGCAAGTATACACCTCAACTAAAATCTCTATAAGTAATAAAATGGTAATATTACCAAAGATCGTTTCCACATGACTGAACTACTGAGAATCAGAGAGTTTCATGAACTTCTAGCACACATTTTGGTCGTGAGAAAAATTATCGTTTTTGTTGGTGAACTGACTTAAAATATAAAATGTAACTTTCACTCAAAGAATGGGTATGGGTGTAAGATTACCTTGAGATAAACATAGTAACAAAATGGTCAGACACTCAAATGCATAAGACTGTTTATAGAAATCCCAATCTCTCGCAAACGGATTTTTATAAAATATGCCCATAAGTGCCCACAGAGTGCCCATAATCACATACTCTTAATTTTGCCGATTTAACTAAGTTAATATGAAGATTTATACCCAAATATCTTTGTGATATAATTCTCGACCGACATTTAAACCTTAATAAATCATATAAAACCCGTATCTCTACGTGATTATCAAAGACTTTCTCAAATCTTTGTGCATCATTTCAGTCGCATTTCGAATCTACCCCTCTCGAGGTCAAGATCTAATTTTAATACTTCAAAATGATCGACTTATCCGCATTGAGTTTTGTTTCGACTCAAATGACCAAATTTAAGAGCAAGTAATTATGGCCACACCCAAGTGTTGCCTACTAGTCTCAAGTTCACTCACACGCACACCCAATGGGGTGCTTAGCTAATAATTAAAATGAAAGACATGATAGAAGGAGAGATATACATGTAAACTAATTGCATTAAGATAAAATAAAAACTACTTAAAAGTTAAAGACTCTAAATTAAACTACAACAAAAACTACAACTAGAATGCAAGAGAGCTAGACTTTTACATTGTTTCTTGCTTTGATTGATGAATGTCGTTAATGCTTGCCATATGCATCTTTATATAGTCCAATAAAATGAAACAAATTCTTGGAATCTTCCTTAAGACTCGTTGGACAAAGACCAAGCACTATTCATTCCATTACCATGAGGATTATCAGGGATTTCAGAAATAAGTCAACCAAAGAAGATGTCTTCTCAATCTCAATCTCAAACGAGAGGCCTACGTCTTCTCAATCTCAATCTCAAAAATAAGTCAACCAAAGAAGATGTACCTAAAATGACAATAAGTAAGAGAAACCAAAACAAGTTTCAAGCAAACGATCGAGTTATAATATGATTAACACATGAAAGCTCCCGCAAATAATACACAAAAGGAGGGAGGGACAAGTTTCAAGTTTTATCAAGTACCCAAAAGATAGTAAACTAAGATAATGTTCAAAAGATCATGATGAGTAACCAAAAGTTATTTTTTCGGATCCTGTTGCCCACTGTTGGAGGTTGTGGGCACAGAAGAGTCATCAGGACTATGAGAGCTTGGACCGGAAGCCGCGACATTTTGAAGGTAGAGGGGGTGCTAAAATCTCCTGCTTGAATAAATGGGTTTGGTAGAGGGTTAGTGGTGGTACGGTGGTGGTGATCAATGGGATAGGCAAGGTAATAAAAAGAGGTTTTTGGGAATGGGTAATGGAGGCTAGACCTGTGGTGGGAATGGGTGATGAAATCATAGGTGCATTGGTGAGGGGGATGAAGGGTAGGGAAATGGTCTTAGGAGAAGAAATGGTAGAGGAAGATGAAGATGAAGATGAAGGGATGGAAGTTTCTCGATTAAAAACTTCATGGCTCTCAATAAAGTTATGAACGTACACTGGTGAAGATGGTGTTAGATCTTCGTCAGTGTTGGCGATGGAGGATCCTCTCAAGGTCTAGACCGCCATGGTGGAGGAGTCGTTGCTTTGTGTCGGCGTTTCAGTGGTCACCGGCAGTGGTCCAATGGTGGTGATGGTGTCGTCGGTCGGAGTGTTTCCGACGGAGCGGCGGTGGTCGGTTGTCGACGACGGGATCGACGGGGAGGCTGTTGAGGACGGGGTGACCAAATGTTTTTGTCTTGCTATGGTGATGAGTGGGGAAGAAGATGAATAGTTAGTCAAAAAGATATTCCTTTGAATAACTCCTTAAACCAAAAACCACCTCTTCTTTTGAAAAACTACCTTTGTAAACCACCAACCATTTTGAAAAACCACCTATTCAAAAAACATCAACAAAACCCTCTCTTTTTACCTGGTTATTGAATATATCCAAAATGTAGGTTTGTCAAAAAAAAATCTATTGGGTAAAGGGGGTTATCCAACTTTTAGTATCATCTTGTTTTAAAAAAAACCATTTTACATCTTTTTATGTTTTAGCTACCCTTTACTTTTGAATTTTTTTAATTGTTTTCATTTTCCCCATGCAAAAGGTGTGATCACATTAGCCTCCCATTTCAAGAAAACCATCAGGACAACTCATGCCTATCTTTAATTTTGATTTTTTCGTGGGCATAGAGAGCACAGTGGCCACAAACGCAGAATTTTCCTGAATTGCAGAATTATAAATAAACCTAGATAGAAATTTGTACAATATTTACAATGAAATACATTCTCTTTCATTTTTCACAGTTAGTGGGTTTGGGCACTTGTTGTAACACCCAAAATTCTGGAAATAACAACTTATTTATATTTTTCTAAATACATCAATAATTGAATCATCTACAACCACAAATTAGATTTAACTTCAATACACATACGTACAATCTTTACATACAAACTATAAAAAGGACGGATGCTACTAAACCTAATAATAGTCACTATCTCCAACTTGCGGAAGACTTCACCAATTACTTACTTTAGTGTCTAGCTAAGGCTTTACGCTTCATATAACTGCTAGAACCCAACTGCCAACTGGAACCTGATGCACATGCCAACAAATAAAAAGGGTTAGGCTTAACGCCTAGTGAGATCAAGAGTTTTTGTTGGTCCCGAAGGTGCTTAACAAGTTTGTAGAGGGGGGGGGTTGAATACAAACACAGAAATCAAAGTTTAATAAATTGTTTATTGATAAATCAAATACAATTTACAAGTTTGTTGCGGAATAAGATTAAGACAGACTCAATCTAAACAAACTTAAGAAACACTAAGATGATTGCACAAGAAATTCAGAGAATGGGGGATTAAGAGAGAGATAGAAAACAAGGGTTTCTATATGGAGTTCAAGGATTGAGCACACACACAGATGGAGGGGTGAACTTCCTATTCATACCCTATGTATTAAATGCATGGCAGGGCACTTTACACGTGGCGTTCAGTGATTGGCTTTGGGAGTCTGACTTTGGGAGACATGCTTTCGGCCGTATCATGAACAGTGTAGTTGACAGAGTTGTTGTACGATTTGTGGCAGAGACGTGTCCGTTCTGACACATCGTACTGGTTGTGCAAGGTAAGACAAAAGGAGACTTGAGGCATAAGCTACGTGATCTTTTGATCGCTGAATATCTCTTCCTTCAGAGATATAAAGTTCAGCTATCGCTGAAGCTTTTCCTCATGTTCCTTCGCGTATAAGTAGAGTCGTCTTTGCTTCACTGATATCCGCATCAGGTCACTAGTAGACTTGTCTTTGTTCAGTGGCTTCGTCTTTGATTCAGCTATGAACATATGTTGACGCGAAACTTGTCTTCAGGGATTACGTTACTGTTTACATCAGAGACTACCAGCGATAACTGAACAGACTCAGTTTGATCGCTGATAGTGAAACACTAATACATATGAAATGTTTACAAGAAAGGTCATCAGCGATAACTGAACAGACTCAGTCTGATCGCTGATGGTGAAACACTAATACATATTAAAACGTAATTTTCACTAAGTATAGAAGAGGGTCGTTATCAAATCACTGAGAGAGTTTGGATCAACAATCTCCCCCTATTTGATAATGACAAAGTAACTGAAGAAAATTACTTTATAGTTCAAAATGATGGAATAATCAGGACTCATAACATACATGTCCCAATTACTATTTTGAGGGATCTTTTACAGTACTGATAGGGTTAAGTACATCACTGTAATTTTCATTTAATTCAGGGATAGAATTACAAGATGAAAATCATAAGTACAAGTGAATAACTAACTACTGTAAGTATAACTAATAGATTACAGAAAAGAAAACTAATCTATCAGCTATTAAAAGAAGACTTAGGAGGATTGATCATATACTCAGGTATTTCTTCTCCTTTCTGTCTTCGTTTCAAAGATTCTTGGCTGATAATTTCTTTGATTTTCTCAGCAGCAGGGGAGAAGTCACACCATAAGCATAAGAGATCCTTGAGATGATTCAGAGGACAGATAGGAATCTCAGAGACTCTTTGAAATCTGAGTTCCTCATCATCATCTCTGAAGAACACTCCATAAGGATCGTCAATTACTTGACCACCTTGGAAAGGACCACCAGGAGGCAGAGATAGATCCAGAACTGAAAGATCGGTAGGAGGACCAAACAGTGCATCTTTTGAAAATTTGATAGAAGTTTCATTCCTGATGATGGCGATGTCTTCAGAGGAGGAGGACCCAATTCTTCTCTTGAGTTTCAAAGATTTGGGAGGAAGAGGAGATGGTAGCTTTAGTACAGAAGCGACTCTATTTATGAGGGCTTCAAGAAGTCCTTCAACGTAGCCTCTGTATGTAGATTTGGATTTCTTCAGCGCATCCCAGAACTCTAACCATTCCGTAAATCCGAAGCTCTCAAGTTTGGATACGTACATAGCTTTTTGGGTTCCATCCTCTCTGGTAATCTCCATGGTCACTGAGAGTTGATCCTTCTTCTTGCGACCAGAGATAGTCACGGCTGATATCGGAAGAAGATCAGAACGATAATCCATCTTCTGTTTGAACCATTCGATAGACCTATCGTTGATCTCTTGTTCTTTGGAGCGTTCCTCTTCAATTTCTTTCAGCAGTGCAGCTTGAACTTCCACAGGCTCGCTTTTCAGTTTTTTGTCCTTGACTAGAGAAGATTGAATCTTTAAAGCGAGTTGGGCATCTTGTATGCATTCAGCGATCAGCTTCTCAGCTTTGGCAGATTCTTCTCTTTCTGCTTCAGTGAGAAAGTCGAGCTCTGTGGATGTTTGAAGAGGGACTTTCAGCCGTTGACTTTCTAGTTGAGCGATCATTTCAACTCTTTTCTTCACCACTTCCTCTGACCAATGAGATGGTTGAGAGGGCCTTCCTGGATGGACCAGGGAATATTCTTCTTCTTCTTCTTCATCAATCTCAGTGATAGAGATTGGGATTATTTCTTCAGCGATAGTAGCTGGAATTATTTGTAGTTCAGAACCCTTAAGCAGGGGTGAGAACTGTCTGGATAGAAAATGGAGGAAAGAAGGGATAAGCGTATATTTTTAGAAAGAGAGAGATAAAGGCTAGAAGGAAATAGGGGTTTGGAAAGAGTAGGAGAGTGGTACAATTGAAAGACATACCTGAGAAGGATGCTCCCCCTCAGATTGTGATCCAGTCCTCAAGCATTCTTCAGCAATTGGTTGCTTGTCTTTGCTTTGCGAAGGAGCGCTTGAAGATGTATCACCTCTCACCCCTGCTTTGACAACCTCTTGCGAAGTTGTCCCTGATGTGACGTTCGGCTTGGAGAACCACATAGATTGGTCTTCTTCATCGTCGTCATCGTCATCGGAGGGTTGATCCTTTTCTTGATTATCAAGATCTATATCATCTTTCTCTTCATCGTCTTCTTCCTCATCATCTTCAAAGAGAATAGAATGAATAGATGAGGATTCTTTTACCTTCTCCCCCTCAGATTGAGAGGGAGGTTTCTTTGGAGTCTTAGCTTCCCCAGCAGCAGCGATAGATGTTTCTACAGCTTTCTCCCCCACTTTGTCATTATCAGTGGTAGGGGGTTGCTCAGCTGCCGGAGTTGCTGTTGAAGCTTTTAGCACTTGGACGTCAGCCTCCAGACGCTTGACCCGGTCTTCAACCGCAGGGATGTCGCACGTGGCATCATGGATGAATTCCACAGCGATGTTGAGGTTGGTCCGATCATCTTCAGTGAAGGAGGGAGGGAGCGCTGGAGCTGGTGCATTCACCTTTTGTAGAATTTGCTGAAGAAAGGACGTGCAGAGGTCAACCTTTGAAGAGAGACCCCGAACTTCAGCGGTAAGAGACTCAAATCGCCCCTGAAAGAGTTGAGAGGACTCTTTGAGTTGGACGACTTGTTCTTCAACAGCTGAAAGTTGTGAGTTCTCAGCTTTAGATGATGTTGGGAACTGAAGAATTTATCAAGTATGGTTAATGCTGCTAGTTCAGAGTTAATACTGCTAGAAGACTTAAAGGTTAGTACTGCTGAGTGTTACTACTGCTAGTACTATTAATACTGCTAGTCAAAGTTAGTGCTGCTTGAACAAAGTTAGTACTGCTTAGCTAGTTAGTACTGCTAGTGGTTAGTACTGCTTAGTAGTTAATGCTGCTAGAAGGAAGTTAATGCTGCTGAAGATTAATACTGCTTATATGATGAAGATTCGTATGAAAGGATATACATGGAAGCTTAGAGATATACATAGAAGATATACTGAAGATATTTTATTCATTGTAATTATCTTTGTATTCAGTATATATATATAGTATTGTTTAGAATAGGATGATAACTTTTAACTTTAAGTTTTCATTATTTTTAGAGAAAAACAACCTCAAGGCATAGATCCTAATTCTAGAGAAGTAGAATTCGTATTGGTGAGCCTGTTCATCAATATTGAGGTTGAGTGAGTAATCTTGTAACTTCAAAGCATCAAATAAAAGCTTACAGTTTGTTATTCATATTTACTGTGTTGATTTACTGTTTCATTGAATATCAAAGTGTTATTCCGCAAACTTCTTTGATATTGTTTCTGAGAATTAATTCTTGTTGAGAATTCGATCCTGACAAGTGGTATCAGAGCCTGATTTCTCAGAAACAACTATTCATCATGGAAAATCTTACAGAATCAAGCAGTACTTTGGTCTCAAAAGTTCCAATGCTTAGATCCAATGAATTTGACATGTGGAAGATCAGAATCAAGCAATATATTCTTCTCACAGATTACTCTATGTGGGACATCATTGAGAATGGCCCATCTGATGGAGGAAAAATTGGTGAAGATGGCAAAAGAACTCCTCCAAAGACAGATGCAGACAGGAAATCAAGACAGACAGAGATGAAAGCCTTGAGCACACTGCTCTTGGCCATTCCAAATGAGTATCAACACCAATTCTGCAATTGCACTGATGCACAGATGCTCTGGAATGCTCTAGAGAAGAGATTCTCAGGTACCAAAAGTACCAAGAGAAATCAAAAGGCAATCTTAAAGCAACAGTATGAAAACTTCATCTCAACTAAGAATGAGTCCATGACTCAAACTTTTGACAGGTTTAATAAACTAATTGGTGAACTAGCTACTATGGGAGTACAGATTGATCAAGATGATGTGAACAGAAAGTTCTTAAGGTCCCTCGGAGATGAATGGACCATGTACACTGTGTCATTCAGACAGAATGATCAGTTGGAAGAAAAAGAACTTGATGATCTGTACAATGATCTTAGAGTATTTGAAGCTGAGGTGGAGGCAAAGAAGAAGCCTTCTGGATATATTCATAATGCTGCACTCCTATCAGCATCAATTGATTCTACTGCTAACCCTGAATCAGTTAATGCTGCTAATGGAACAAACCAAGAGAAAGGCTCTGAAACTGTGTTTGAGGCCTTTCTGGCAAGTCATGGAAACTCTTCTCTCATTAATGATGACTTGGAACAACTCAATCCAGATGATCTTGAAGAGATGGATATTAAATGGCAAATGGCCATGCTCTCCATGAGAGTTAAAAAGTTCATAAAAAGAACTGGGAGGAACAACTTCTCCCAAAGAAGAGAAGATGGAGCAGGATTTGACAAGTCCAAAGTGGAATGTTACAAATGCCATCAAAAGGGACATTTTGCTAGAGAATGCAGAAGTGGAATGTCTCACAACAACAACCATCAACAAGCTCAATCTGGAAGCTTCAACAGAAACTCTGCACAAGCCCTTGTATCTCAACAAGGTATGGGGTTTGATTGGAGTGATCAAGCTGAAGAGGCTATTCAGAATCAAGCTCTAATGGCTAAAGTATCTGATCTCCCATCTGAGGTAAGTTCTAATCTCTGTTCTAAAACTTGCATAGACACTGTTAAAAGGTACAGGGATCACAATCAGAAGATGAGTGATGACCTTAAGAGATTAGAAAAAGATATCAAAGACTATGTAAGGATTGTAGAGAGATTTGAAGATCAGATCAAAGGTTTTCAAGCCAATGAACTCCAACACTCATATGACACCAATTACTGGCAGTGGGAGAAAAAGGATTTAGAACTTAAACTGACCAAATCTAAAGAGGAGAGTGAAAAACTGAAAGAGGAGCTAACCAAGGTTAAGCTTGATGTAGAAAAGTTTTCCAATGCTTCTAAAGCAATGGACTCTTTACTACAAAATCAGATTCATGATAAGCTAAGAAGAGGAATTGGGTACAATGCAACACCTCCACCATATAACAACAATTACATTCCTCCTACTTCAGACCTGTTAGACACCAAAGATAGGAAGGACTTGCCTGAGGGAGCCACTGAAATAGATCCCTTAGATGAGGTAGTTGTTGAAGATAAGACTGAGAAAGAGGTTGGCAAGAGTAAGGAGAACAAGGTGAGTGGTGAGATTCCTCTAGAGAATAACATTATCACCAATGATGATTGTGGAAGGGCTTGGATCAAATCCAAGGACATAGAGAAGACAGAGGGAAAGTCTGGTAAGGTCCATTACAAACAGACCACAGTTGTGAATCCAGGTCCTTGCAAACAGTGTGCATGTAAGAAGAATGAGCCCCAAAAACAGGACAAAAAGAGGGGAAATCAAAGAAACTGGAATAATCAGTGGGCACAAAAACAAGGGGTTGATCTGAGTAAAATCAATAGACCAAAACCTTGTTTTATCTATGGCAAATTGAATCATCTTGCAAAATTCTGTTATTTCAATCCTATGAAACAAAGGATGAATTTCCAAAGATCCATGCAAAAACCCTTTGGTTATAAGAAAATTGAAAAGAAACATGTGGCTAAGAAAACTGTTAAAACTAAAAGCCACATGAAGAAAAAGTCTGTTAAAGAAAGTGTCAATATGTGGATTCCTAAAAGCACTAAAACTGTTAGTACTGCTACCACAAATAGTGTTGCTGACAATGATAGTGCTGCTAGAAGTAATACTACTGCTAACAATGTTAATGCTGCTAACAAGGTTAGTACTGCTAAATCTGTTAGTACTGCTAACTCTGTTAGTACTTCTAAGGTTAGTACTGCTTCTAGTGTTGGTTTTGCTAAGCCAATAACATTGACAAAGTACTCTAATAAAGAGTGCTCTGAGTTTAAAAACCTCATTAAAAAGGAATGTAAATACTTTGATGAGAAAGGAAGACCCAAGACAACTGTTGCTTGGGTCCCCAATCATACTAATTGATTTATCTAATGTGCAGGGCAACCAACAGCTCAAGGGAAAGAGCATTTGGCATGTTGATAGTGGTTGCTCTAGGCACATGACAGGCAACATGTCATGTCTTCAGGATTTCAAACATATCAATGGAGGACATGTTGCATTTGGAGACAATCTTACTGGTGGTAAGATAAGTGGAAAAGGTAATGTCACCAAAGGTAAGATGACATTTGAGGATGTCTACTATGTTGATCAATTAAAGTACAACCTGTTAAGTGTATCACAGGTTTGTGACAAACAACATAGTATATTATTTACTAATACTGAGTGTATGATCCTTGCTCCAGGGTTCAAGGTAGTTGATGAAAGCATGATACTACTTAGAACTCCAAGGAAGGACAATGTTTACTGTCTTGATTTGAACAATGTTGATAGTGATTCATCTTTAAATTGTCTTGTTTCAAAAGCTTCTGTAGATGAATCCTCCCTTTGGCACAGAAGGATGTGTCACATGAATTTCAAGACTATGAACAATCTTGTTAAAAATAACCTTGTAAGAGGTTTACCCTCAAAAGTCTTTTCATGTGATGATCATTGTGTTGCTTGTCTTAAAGGCAAACAACACAAAACTTCTCATAAGACCAAAGAGTTAAATTCTGTTTCTTCTTGTCTCCAGTTATTGCATATGGATCTGTTTGGTCCTACAAATGTTATGAGTATAGGCAAGAAATCTTACTGCTTAGTTATTGTTGATGATTACTCCAGATTTACTTGGGTATATTTTCTAAGGACTAAGGATGAAACAAGTGATCTTATCAAATCCTTTATTCTAAGAATTGAAAACCAAACTAATCAAAGAGTAAAAGTCATTAGATCAGATAATGGAACTGAGTTTAAAAATCATGATCTAAACACCTTCTGTGAAGAAAAAGGTATTGAGAGGCAATATAGTGCTCCTAGGACTCCTCAACAGAATGGTGTTGCTGAAAGGAGAAATAGGACACTAATAGAGGCTGCTAGATCTCTGTTGGCTGATTCAAAATTACCTATTACCTTCTGGGCTGAAGCAGTTAATACTGCTTGTTATGTCCAAAACAGAGTTCTAGTGGTCAAGCAAAAGAACAAGACCCCATATGAACTTTTAAATAAAAGAAAACCTTTTATTGGTTTCTTCAAACCTTTTGGGTGTCCTTGTACAATTCTAAATACCAAATCTCACTTAGGTAAGTTTGATAGCAAAGCAGATGATGGATTTCTTGTGGGATATTCATCTCAGAGTAAGGCCTACAGAGTATTTAACTCTTCTTCTAGAATAATTGAAGAAAGTGACAATGTCAAATGCAATGAGAGCACACCAAATCCTGTTGGATCTGGACCTCAGTGGCTATTTGACATTGATTCACTAACTAATTCTTTTGGTTTCAGTAGTGATGATTCTACAGGAACAGGATGTGGAGGATCAGGGATCACACAAGTCTCAGAAAGCATATCCAAATCTGTGATATTTCCCATATCCACAGTGCATTCTGGTGAAGACTGTGAAAAGGAATCATTTACTGGACCAAATCAGAGTGAAGAAGAAACTAGAGATGAGGAGACTCAAGAAAATAAAGAATCAGAAGTGGCATCTGAAAACACTTCAGTTGAGTTGCATGACTCTAATCTAGAGGCTGGACTGAATGAAGAACCTAGTCATAACACCAGAGTTCAAAAGAATCATCCTCCACAGCTGGTAATAGGAGATATCTCTTCTCCTATGATGACTAGACATCAAAGCAGGCTTCAAGAAATGCAAGATCAACAGCATACAGTCCTTTCTTGCTTTTTATCCCAGCTTGAGCCTAAAAAGGCACATGATGCTATGAAAGAATCTAGCTGGATAGAAGCAATGCAAGAAGAACTGTTACAGTTCAAGCTACAAGATGTATGGGATCTAGTAGACCTTCCTAAAGGTCACAGAGCAATTGGCACAAAGTGGATTTTCAGAAACAAGAGAGATGAAAGAGGTATTGTCATAAGGAACAAAGCAAGGCTGGTGGCTCAAGGCTATACTCAAGAAGAGGGTATAGATTATGAAGAAGTTTTTGCACCTGTGGCTAGGATAGAAGCAATCAGACTATTCCTAGCCTATGCCTCTTACATGAACTTCAAAGTCTATCAAATGGATGTAAAAAGTGCTTTTCTCTATGGATCAATTGAAGAAGAAGTATATGTCTGTCAACCACCAGGGTTTGAAAACCCAAGCTATCCAGACAGAGTATACAAATTAAAGAAAGCACTTTATGGACTACATCAAGCCCCAAGAGCATGGTATGACACCCTGTCATCCTATCTCTTGGAAAATGACTTTGAAAGAGGAGTCATTGATAAGACTCTATTTATCAAAAGAAAGAAGAAGGATATCTTGCTGGTCCAAATATATGTTGATGACATTATTTTTGGTTCTACAAGAAACAACATGTGCAAGGAGTTTGAGGATTTAATGCATCAAAGGTTCAAAATGAGTTCCATGGGGGAACTTACTTTCTTCCTTGGACTCCAAGTTCAACAGAAGTCAGATGGCATTTTCATATGTCAATCCAAGTATGTGCAGGATATTCTAACCAAGTTTGGTTTCTCAGAATCAAAACCTGCCAGCACACCTATGGAAACACACAAGCAGATCACAGCAGATCTTGAGGGGGAGGACATGGATGTGCATTATTATAGATCCATGATTGGCTCTCTCATGTATCTCACAGCATCAAGGCCAGATATAATGTTTCCAGTCTGTGTATGTGCAAGATTTCAAGTTAGGCCAAAGCATTCTCACTTTCAAGCTGTTAAGAGGATATTCAGATATCTCAAAGGGCAACCCAGATTGGGACTTTGGTATCCTCATAACTCACCTTTTGACCTAATAGCATACTCAGACAGTGATCTAGGTGGGGCAAACTTGGACAGAAAATCTACTTCTGGAGGATGTCAGTTTTTGGGTGCTAGACTAGTCTCATGGCAGTGCAAGAAACAAACCACAGTATCCACATCTACAACAGAGGCAGAGTACATAGCAGCTGCAAGTTGCTGTTCTCAAGTCTTATGGATTCAGAATCAAATGTTGGATTATGGGGTAACCTTTCTACACACTCCAATCTTTATTGACAACAGCAGTGCTATTAGCATTTTAAATAATCCAGTCAAGCACTCAAAGACAAAGCACATTGAAATCAGGTATCACTTTATAAGAGATTGTAATGAAAAGAAACTTATTCAAGTTGTCAAAGTCCACACTGATAATCAGTTTGCTGATCTATTCACTAAAGCTTTTGATGTGGGTAGATTCACTTTCTTGGTCACAAGTGTGGGAATGATAAACTCTGAATAATCTTCTTCTCAAAAAGTGGTTTTATACCTGTATATTTTTATTCTTGGTGTTACTAATCTTCTTTTTCAGGATATGCATAGCAGTACTCAGTGTTTAGCAAGTTTAAAAGGAGTAAGTATAGTTAATACTGCTAGTAGTTAATGCTGCTTTCAGTTAATACTGCTAGTAGTTAATACTGCTTTCAGTTAATACTGCTAGTGGTTAATACTGCTTTCAGTTAATACTGCTAGTGGTTAATACTGCTTTCAGTTAATACTGCTAGTAGTTAATGCTGCTTTCAGTTAATACTGCTAGTAGTTAATGCTGCTTTCAGTTAATACTGCTAGTGGTTAATACTGCTTTCAGTTAATACTGCTTGAAGTTAATACTGCTTTCAGTTAATACTGCTAGTTAGTTAATACTGCTAGCCGTTACTACTGCTAGTAGTTAATACTGCTTTCAGTTAATACTGCTAGTAGTTAATACTGCTTTCAGTTAATACTGCTAGTTAGTTAATACTGCTAGTTAGTTAATACTGCTAGCCGTTACTACTGCTAGTAGTTAATACTGCTCTAGGTTAATACTGCTTATATTCCGAATACTATAAATACTCTTTGCCCGCCTAAAAGTTCATAACGACTCTTTGCATACTGTTCCCTTGCGCTCTAAACCCTTTCTCTCTCAAAGTTCAAAGTTTTCAGGCAAGAATCTTCAAGGTCAATGGCATCAATGGCGTTCATTGACGAGCACAATGAAATCGCAATGCTCCAAAAGCCAAAACAAGCAGAAGGCTTTCATCAGATTGTGGATTTCCTCAAGTCAAGCCACATTGCTCATGCTCTTACTGTATCCCCTACAATCTACATTGAGCATCAAAGGCAGTTCTGGGCCAATGCAACCATTGTTGTGGAAAATGGTGTGCAAATGATCAAGACAAGAATCTGTGATCAACCACTAACAGTTACTGAAGAGGTTATACGCATCAGTCTACGTCTAGACGATGCCTCTGGTATAACTTCTATCCCAAATGATGAACTGTTTTCAAATCTTACAAGAATGGGGTATGGAGGCCCATTGGGTGTTTTCAAGTTTTCTAAAGCAAAATTCTCTCCCCAATGGCGTTTCTTTGTCCATACTCTAATGCAGTGTATATCCAAAAAGACTACTGGATGGAGTGAGTTCAGCAGCACTATTGCTTATGCTTTGGTGTGCTTGGCCACTACCAGAAGGTACAATTTTTCACAAATGATTTTCAATGATCTTGTCTCAAACATGGGAAACAAAAAGAGCTTCTTTATGTATCCCAGGTTTGTTCAAGAAGTTATTACTCATCAATTGACGGATATACCTCAACCTGTTGGGGTATATGTACCTAAACCCCCCAAAGGCAAGGTTTTCTCAAATATGAGAAGATCTGCTGGGGACTCTGAAGGAGTTGACACCCCATTGTTCTCTACAATGATGGTGGTGTCCCAAACCAATGAAGGTATGGTAGCAGGGTCAAGGCCCTCATTAGACCAACCCACTGCTAGCCAATCCCAACCTTCCATCTCTCAAATTTTCCCTCAGTCCTTTGCTGCTAAACCCACTCCCATAATATCCAAGACCTATGTCAAGAGAAAGGTACACAAGGCTCCTTCCCTTGTTGTACCTACTATTAACCAAGAGCCTCAAAGCCCTCTATTGGAGCATTCTCCAATAGAGAATATCCAAAGGGAATCCACTAGGGTGTCTCCCAACCCAAAGGAGGTGCTCTCTGAGGAGGAGGTAGAGCATATGGGTGATGAGGCTGCCACTACTCCTGCTAGCACAGAGGAGGACAGTGGTAACATCAATAAGACCTCCCCCATGGCAACTTTGAATGAGCAATCATTTGAAGGACCCTGGTGCCAAGAAACCACAGGGGTGGATAGTGCTTCTGCTAGGCAGAAGACATCTACTAATAAAAGATCCAATGATCCTTCAATAGGGGGTAACACTCCTGGAGAAGGTGAGGACAGATATAACTATGATGAATTGATGGAGACCATGGGAAACATCAACCAGGATGTCATCAAGCAAGGAAAAGAAATAGAGGAGATGAAGCTGATTATTCTATCTCAACAAGTTCAGATCACCAAACTGAAGAAAATGGTGACAAGATTGTTACAGAAAAGGAGAAGGAAGCAGTTTGTGCTCAAGAGGAGGAGAAATGTTCAAGATGATTTCAACAAGGGGGAGAATTCAGAGGCTGAAGCAGAAAAAGAAAGTATTTCTGAGATGGGATTTGATGTTAAGGGGGAGAAAGCTGCAGAAAAAGAAGCACAAGAAGTAGAAACAGATAATGTTCAAGCAGTAACAGGGCTATCTGTTGAAGAATTGGAAATAGCTGAAACCTTAGTAAAAGCAAAGAATGACACTCCTAAGGCTACTCAAAAGGCTAAGGGAGTGGTCATCAATGAAGGAGACCTTGAAAAGAAGACACAAGAAAGAAGTGAGGCAGGGTTGAAGGATACAAAGGGTAAAGCTAAGATGATTGAACCTGAACAACCTGCAAAGAAGAAAATTCAGATAGAACTGGATGAAGAAGTGGCAAAGCAGCTTCAGGCAGAAATGGAAAGGGAGGAACAACTTCAATCTGAGAAGGATAGAGAGCTTGCACTGAATATGGCCAGAAAACTAAATGAAGAGTATCAGAAGAGCATGAAAACAGCAGCTCAGGCCAAGCAAGTACAAGTAAAAAGAATGCCATTCAAAAAGCAGAAAAGACAACCCTCCAAGACCTTTTTGGCCAATCAGGAAAGAAGAAAGATGATAAACTTCCTGAAAGGGGCAATTGGTGTTAAGGGGGAGATGTTTACTCATATGGCATACTCTCAGGTTGAAGAGCTATACAGGAAGGAAATGACAAAGCTCCAAGGGGATTCCTCTCAAAGGGAAGAAGCAGAAAGAAGGATGAAAGAGAGACATGATCTCAACATCCAACAACCATTCCCTGAGAAAACCACACCTTCCAAAAAAGAAGCAGAAGAGAAGAAAGAAGAACCTGGAAATGTTGGTAGAGAAGCCAAGTCTGGAAAAAGAGTGAAAACAATTGCTCCAAAAAGGCAGTTGAAAAGGCCTAGGGTGGAAGAAACTGAAAAGGAAGCAGAACCTTCAGTCACATCCCCAACAGAGCCAGTACAGAGTCCAGAGCAGGTCACTAAGCAAACTGATGAAAGTATGGATCCGTACATGACAATAGTGGAACCTTTGAAAGCTGTTCCAATCTCTATGCAAGCTCCAGAGATCATCTTCTGGGATATTCTGAGAGACAATGGAAAGAATTTCTTCAGAATCAAGAGAGCTGATGGTTCATTTGAAGCTTATTCAACATGGGGGAAAGTCATCAGAAGTTGTTCAAGAGCTGATATAGAAGAACTATATAAAGTTGGGATGAAACTTTATGAACCTGTGTTGAAAGGTACTGAAGAGAATCTTCTCAAAGTGACATTGGAATACTTGTGCATGATGTTTGAGCCTGCAAGAGTGCACCATAGGATTAAAGATCATATGCATGAGTTCATATTCAAGAAGATTGATAAATGGATACTGTTTGAAAACTGTGGAGTATACATGATTACTATTGACAATTGTTATCATGAATACTACCTGGTGGACAAAATATATGAGCATAGCAAGGAGAAGTTAGAAGGGATGCTTAAAGCTACACTGGTTTGTACAAAGGATTCAGATATGGCCAAGATTGTGGTGAGAAGAACTGTAAATCAAAGTTTGGGCCTAGATCCAAATTTGGGAAATTGAATCAGAGGTGTTGAAAGCATCTTGAAGAAGATCTGAAGAACTTGACTTCTTTTCCTAAAAGTCAAGTTAGGGGGAGATTGTTGGGAACTGAAGAATTTATCAAGTATGGTTAATGCTGCTAGTTCAGAGTTAATACTGCTAGAAGACTTAAAGGTTAGTACTGCTGAGTGTTACTACTGCTAGTACTATTAATACTGCTAGTCAAAGTTAGTGCTGCTTGAACAAAGTTAGTACTGCTTAGCTAGTTAGTACTGCTAGTGGTTAGTACTGCTTAGTAGTTAATGCTGCTAGAAGGAAGTTAATGCTGCTGAAGATTAATACTGCTTATATGATGAAGATTCGTATGAAAGGATATACATGGAAGCTTAGAGATATACATAGAAGATATACTGAAGATATTTTATTCATTGTAATTATCTTTGTATTCAGTATATATATATAGTATTGTTTAGAATAGGATGATAACTTTTAACTTTAAGTTTTCATTATTTTTAGAGAAAAACAACCTCAAGGCATAGATCCTAATTCTAGAGAAGTAGAATTCGTATTGGTGAGCCTGTTCATCAATATTGAGGTTGAGTGAGTAATCTTGTAACTTCAAAGCATCAAATAAAAGCTTACAGTTTGTTATTCATATTTACTGTGTTGATTTACTGTTTCATTGAATATCAAAGTGTTATTCCGCAAACTTCTTTGATATTGTTTCTGAGAATTA
Source organism: Arctium minus (assembly GCA_954870635.1). Classification (NCBI taxonomy): domain Eukaryota; kingdom Viridiplantae; phylum Streptophyta; class Magnoliopsida; order Asterales; family Asteraceae; genus Arctium; species Arctium minus. The sequence continues at coordinate 22,269,487 of OX941090.1, read as the reverse complement.
ATTCTTGTTGAGAATTCGATCCTGACAGATGAGCAGGTCGTGGTCAACTTATTCAGCTCCTCACCAGCCTGATTGACGGTGCTGGTGGTGTCGTTGATGGTGTTGGTGAGGGCGTCCACCTTCTCTCCCAGACTGTTGACATGCGTGTCAACAAACGCCAAACTAGGACCTGAAAATAATGTTAGTTCAGATACGGGCTTATTTGGAGAGGTGGGGAAAGAAGTGTTTAATCCTATAGGTATACCTGACGTATCAAACATTTTGTAGAACTGCATAGATTCCTCAAAAGTTTGATGTTCAGGTCCTATAGGGAAAGAAGAGGTAGCGGGTTCAGAGACCAAATGAGTAGAAAAGGGAAGAGTTTTGGGGATAGAAGTAGGGATGGGGTTAATCTCAGCGAATGAGATAGTAGGTGGGGTCACTGATGATGTGACAGCGATCGAGATCGCTGACACGACAGTATGAGTGACTGCTGAAGTTGTGGAGGAAAGACCCACAAATGCATCTAAGGTAGCTTGTTGAGAAGCTCCCTCAGGTATAGTACTAGAGGGTGTACTTTCCTTAGTCTTTTTGGCCTTTTTGGAAGGACCAATCGGACTAGCTGATGGTCGTTTAGAAGTAGTGGTAGCGACAGGGATAGCAGACGAAGGAACCGTCTGCGTGGTCACTGAAGATGAAGAAGAATGGAGAGAGATACGAGAGCGAAGGAGAGAGATACTTACCTCGTCGACGAGTGGCTTTACCTCCAGTGATCGTTGACCTACCCTGGCAAAGGTGCCATCATCTTTGGTGGGATATGTGTTGGAATAGAGGAACTTGATGTACGTACATATGAAACGTACGTACGAGATCTTGGGATCTCGTTCAGGCTTCTCTAATCTCGACCTCAGGTCTTCAAAGATTGTTGTGGCGTAGTCAAAGTTTTGACCAGCGATAACGGAGTAGGCCATCTGCAGTTGTGTTTTGCTGGCTTGATCCAGCGAACCACTCTTCCCGCTCATGCACTGAATTATGTGTGAGAAGATAAAGTTCAGTTGTGAGGGCATCTGAGCTTTGAGGATCTTGGTGAGCTTCTTGTTGGGAATAGAAGATCTCGGTTTGTTTTCCCAACAATAACCCATTGCGTCCAGAAATGATATCAGCTCATCATCAGTGGGGAGTGCGTCGAACCCACTCTTTGGTTTGTCAGGGAATCTTAAAGATTTCCTGAGGCTAAGAGCGGTTGGTGAGTTCACCTTTCTTGTTGGTGAGTTCAGTTGCATCAGCAGTGAACCAGAACTGCTGGAGTAGAGTCTTGGAAGGCTTAGGATCCACAGTAATCGCGTAAGCTATACATGACTGCTTGAGGAATTTAGCAGCTTCCACCAGATGTGGGTATTTGTCAGCTTTGAACTCGAGTCTTGCCAAATGATTGCATTTAGTAATCTCAACTTCAGTGAGAGCGAATCGTACATGCTTGGAAGCAACGATTGAAGACTGTGTCATTTCTGTTATGGAAAGAAGCATAATAGAAGAAATGATTTAGATTAAAAATAATATGATTACCAGTTGCCATAGAAGAAGGGAAACTGGAAAAATATCAAGTTATTTTTAGGAATAGAAAAATAGTGTTCTGGGTAGAAAGAATGAAGAACACTTTAAAAACCAAAAGGTTTTTATTGAAAAACATAAAATCAGAAAGAATGATCTTTAGTTTTAAAAAAAAAACGTTTTATAAAATCCATGAAGAACAAGAACGAGTAGGATTTAAAATAGAATAGAAAGCATACGAACAATGCACATAAACATGAAATAAACCTGTTTATTTTGAAGAAGAAGAGTTGCAGGTTCAATATTCCGGGTTTACTTGCTTGAGTGTTCTTGAGAGAGAAAACGTTTCTTGCGTTGACAGTTTTGAAAGCGTAAACCGTATAAAGGAGAGAAGAATTCCTTTCATACGAAGAGATAGAGAAGAGAGAGAGTAGGAATGAAGCGGGAAAAGAAAGGATCATCACGACATTGACACGTTCCACGAAGTTGATTGGATAGAAGAGCAACGGACGAACGTGTCAGAAAAGGCATGTCGTGGATTGTCGGTTCAAATGACGTCATAGAAGAGAGAGACTACTCATTTGTCCGTTTTGAAATTATCACTGAAGAAAAAATCAGCGATTAATTTTCTTTTTGAATATATCCCTAATAGTAAAGATGGGGATAGTTTTTTTTTTTTTTTTTTAAAGGATCACTGACAAGAAATATCAGTGATTAAGGTTTATATTTAAAAAAAACATCTCAACTGAATGAAGATTCAGTTGTAGGGATTGAGAAAACATACCTGAGGGTCAGAAAATTTATCAGAGAATGATGAAAGGGGAACTTTTGATTACTGACACAATACATGAACGCTGAAGAATTATTCTTCAAGGTTCAGCATTCCAAGCTCACTGATGAGAAAGTTGAACCTTGTCTCATCAAGAGGTTTGGTGAATATATCAGCAAGCTGAAAGTCAGTAGGGATAAAGTGAAGTTCAATATCACCATTCATCACATGATCTCTGATAAAGTGATATCTGATCTCAATGTGTTTCGTTTTTTAATGTAGCACTGGATTATTTGCTATAGCGATAGCACTAGTGCTGGCGCAATAGATAGGAATCTTTGACAGCTGAAGGTCATAATCTAATAGTTGATTTCTCATCCACAAGATTTGAGAACAACAACTTCCAGCGGCTACGTATTCAGCTTCAGCTGTGGAAGTGGACACGGAATTTTGTTTCTTGCTTGTCCAGCTTACCGGCTTTCCTCCCAGGAGTTGACATCCACCAGTGGTACTCTTTCTGTCGAGTTTACAGCCTGCAAAATCACTATCAGAATAACCAGTTAGATCGAACCCTGAGTCTTTGGGATACCAAAGACCGAGGTTAGGAGTTCCTTTCAGATATCTGAAAATTCGCTTTACAGCGATCAGATGGGATTCCTTGGGTTCAGATTGATAGCGTGCACATAAACAAGTAGAGTATATAATGTCAGGTCGGCTCGCTGTGAGATACAGCAGGGAGCCTATCATTCCTTTATAGGCAGTGACATTAACAGGTTTTCCAGAAGGATCTTTGTTAAGTGTCAGGGGTGGTGCCATAGGAGTTTTCATCGCTGAAGTTTGTGTGAGATCAAACTTCTTCAGCATATCTTTAACATACTTACCTTGGCAGATAAAAGTACCTTTGTCAGATTGTTTAATTTGAAGACCAAGAAAATATGTCAGCTCACCCATCATACTCATTTTATATTCTTTCTTCATTCTTTCAGCGAAACGAGTACACAGAGATGGGTTAGTATAACCAAATATTATGTCATCAACATATATTTGTACAAGAATTATATGACCTTTTATCTTTCTGAAAAATAACGTATTATCAATCTTGCCACGTTCAAAATTTTCAGAGATAAGAAAAGATGAGAGAGTGTCATACCAAGCACGAGGGGCTTGTTTTAGACCATAGAGAGCCTTATCCAGTTTATAAACATAATTTGGATGCTTAGGGTCATAGAACCCTGGTGGTTGTTCTACATAGACTTCTTCATTCAGCTTTCCATTCAGAAATGCTGATTTTACGTTCATTTGATAAACGATGAAGTCTTTATAGACTGCATAAGCTAAGAATAGTCTAATTGCTTCGAGCCTGGCCACAGAGGCAAAGGTTTCATCATAGTCTATGCCTTCCTCTTGTCTGTATCCCTGAGCAACAAGTCAAGCCTTGTTGCGGGTTACAGTTCCATGTTCATCTAACTTGTTTCTAAACACCCATTTGGTGCCTATTACAGTTTTATTAGATGGTCTAGGAACGAGATTCCAAACTTTGTTTCGAGAAAATTCAGTCAGCTCTTCTTGCATAGCGCTGACCCAGTTTGGATCTTTGAGGGCATCATCAGTCTTCTTTGGTTCTATTAAAGAGAGAAAGTTTACAAAGAGACAGATATTACCTGAGCTTCGTCGTGTCTGAATACCAGCATCTGGATCACCGAGAATTTGATCTATTGGGTGATCTCTGGTCCATCGCTGAGCAGAAGCATGATCGCTTAACTCAGAGGTTGGATCAACAATTGGGATGTTTACTGATGAGGACGTTTGAGGTTCATCAGCAATTAACTGTTGAGTAGGTTCACCAGAGAGATTTCCAGACGAAGGCAGATTTGATGGTAGTAATGTGTTTAGAGGTTCAGCTGAAACCCATGAGGTGGATTCAGCGGTAGGATGTATAATGTTTGGATCATCATCAGCGGCTGAAGGATCAGAATGCTGATGGTTTGAGAAGAAGGGTTCTGTTTCTCTGTAGTGAGAAAGCATCCAAGCATTTAACTCTTCATTGTCAGCGATTGGTTTAGAGTTCGCTGAGCGAGTTTCATCAAAAGTGACGTGAATTGTTTCTTCTACGGTTTGTCTTCTCTTGTTGAAAACTCTGTAGGCTTTGGAGATGGAGGAATATCCTAGAAATATTCCATCATCTGCTTTTGGGTCGAACTTTCCAAGTTGATCTCTGTTGTTTAAGATAAAGCACTGACAACCAAAGATATGAAGAAAGCTGATAGAAGGCTTCCTTCCAAGAAAAAGTTCATAAGCTGTCTTCCCAAATCGCTTTATTATCAGCGATCTGTTTTGAGTAAAACATGCAGTGTTTACAGCTTCTGCCCAAAATTGAGTAGGGAGATGAGAATCGCTGAGCATTGATCTAGCAGCTTCTATGATCGTTCTGTTTCTTCTTTCAGCGACTCCGTTTTGCTGAGGTGTTCTTACTGAAGAGAAGTTGTGAGAGATTCCCTTGTTCTCAAAGAAATTGTTCAGGGAACTGTTTTTGAATTCAGTTCCATGATCACTTCTTATTGAACGAACAGTAAGATTGTTCAGCACTTCCATCTTTTTGACAAAAGATATTAGTTCTTCTGGAGTATCACTCTTACAGCGAAGAAAGATAACCCAGGTGTAGCGAGAATATTCATCTACAATGACAAGTGTATATTTCTTTCCAGCTATTGATTGGATGTTGACAGGGCCAAATAGATCCATATGCAAGAGCTGAAGAGGACTTGTCACTGAGGAAACTTGTTTTGACTTGAAACTAGCTTTTGTTTGTTTTTCTTTTTCACATGCTGAGCAGAGAGATTCTTTAGCATATGAGTGCTGAGGAAGACCAGAAACTAGTTCCTTAGATGAGAGAGAATTCAGGGTTTTGAAGTTTAGATGAGAGAGCCTTTTATGCCATAGCCAGTTGACATCAGAAGAGGCCTTAGAGAGAAAACATAAGTTTTCAGTGATAGTAGAGTCCATATCTATTACATAGACATTTTCTCTTCGATAACCACTGAGAGCAAGTTTTCCTTTTTCATCTACCACTGAACATGCTTTCTTAGAAAAGCGAACTTCGTAGTCTTTGTCACATAGCTGACTGATGCTTAGAAGATTGTGCTTCAGTCCATCTACATAAGCGACTCTTCGAAAGGTAGTTGTCCCATTGCTGAGGACACCAAACCCTCGGGTAAATCCTTTTCCATTTCCACCAAAGGTCACAGAGGGACCTTTCTCTTCCTTGTATTCAGTGAGCAGGTCTCTTTGTCCAGTCATATGACGAGAACATCCACTATCGAGATACCAGATGCCCTTTGATCCCTGCATACATAAGGAAGATTAAGCGTTGTTTGGTACCCACTTTTCAATGGGTCCTTCAGAGTTAGTGGATAAGGAAGATTCAGCAGTCTTCACAGCTGATGAAGATTCAGCTTCAGTGGTAATCTTCACTTTGGTTAATTTCTTAACCTTAGTGGTATATTTCACTTTGGTTGATTTTTCAACTTTGGTGACTTTCTTTGCCTTAGAGGCATTTTTCTTCACTTTAGCTGTTTTATCAGCTTTGGTGGTATTTGGACATTTACTTGCAATATGATCAGTAAAACCACAGTGATAACATTTTCTGTATTTGAAAATGGTTTTAGGATCAGTAGAAGGTTTTGCATGTTTAAGATGAGCAGGACCAGGTTCGAGAAGGCTTTTCTCATGAGATATGGGAGGGATTTTCATTTCTTCAGATCTCGTTGGTCTAAGGTCAATCTTTAGCTTTGGAGGACAGAGATCAAAAATTTCTATCACAGAGCTAGATGATTGCTTAGCTGAAGGTTTAGAAGAAATTTTCAGCTTTGCTTTCCTGGTTGTCTTCTGAGGAAGGAGAATGGACTTTACTTTATCCGTAGACTTAGTGTCTTTGGATTTTTCCTCAGAGATGGGATTTGAAGAAGAACAGGGATAGAATTGATTATAAGAAGTGTCAAAGAAAGATGTGACAAAAGTTCCAAACTTAAGTGAGGAACTTTCTTCTTTAGGATCATCCTGAGGTGTCCAAAAACCAAGACCAGTTTTATCACTTTCAGGAGTTTGAGCATTTATTATCTCAGAGATCTTTGTTGATGATTTGCACCATTTTTCAACATGAGCCTTTTCTGCTATTAGAGCAGCGATGGCTTGTTCGCGTTCAATGCTGATGATTTCATTTATAATGACTTGATCTTTCAACTTTTCTTCTAAAAGATTTAGTTCACTGATCTTTTCATGACATTTCTCTAGCTCTTGAGTTAAATATACATTTTTATTTTCAGCTTGAGTTTTGTCGTTTAGAGCATTATAAAGGTCAATCGTCAGCACATCAACAGCGCGACTTCTCTCAGCTTCAGGCAGAGAGGGATTTGTAGAGATAGATACCTGAGATGATATGTAGCTCATAGAAGGTTCAGATGGTTCTTCTACTTCTTCTTTAATCTCATCCATGAGGCAAAGATTAGCGACTTCTTCTTCATCAGAAGATGATTCTTCTGATTCAGCCCAGTCATGTTCTTCAGCGATGAGACCTTTACCTTTTCGCTGATAGCTTTTCAGCTTTTGATATTTGTTCTTCAGCTTATGGTATTTGTCATCACTGGATCTTCTTGAGGTAGAAGGTTTGAAGACCTTTTTCGACCTGCACTCACTAGCAAAATGTCCAATTTTTTCGCAGTTATAGCAAGTGGCTGTAGCCTTATCAACCGAAGTTGATTTTGGCTTTTCAGTAAGAGAGAGAGGTTTACTTCTTCGGAAGTTACTCTTTCTTGCAAATCTCTTAAAAGAGTTTGTCAAGAGTGCTAAGGACTCATTAAACTCTGAAAGATCAGGGTCTGATAGATCCTCAGATTCAAAATCTAACTCAGTGATGGTGAGAGTAGATCGCTGAGATGGAATTATCTCTGACGAGACTAAAGCAACAGGAGTGCTTTTGGAGTCTGTAGAATATTTTACAAGATTCTTCTTCAGGAGATTAGATTGCTCATAGTTGAGCAATATTCCATACAGAGTGCTTAGAGAGAGAGTATGTAAGTCTTTTGTCAGCTTAAGACATATTGAATAACTGTCCCAGCTTTCAGGAAGACTTTCCAAGAATTTTGTTAGGACCTCAGAATTAGAATAGGTCCTACCAACAGTTCTTAGGTCAATGATTAGGCAGTTAAACCGCTGATGAACGTCAGAAAGAGATTCATTCTTACCAGCTATAAAACTTTCATACTGTCTTACCAAGTTAATCTTTCGAGTCTCTTGGATTTCAGTGGTGCCCTCATATTGAACACATATGGTTTCCCACATTTCTTTAGAAGTTTTTAGATACATGATGGAATGGAAAACTTCATCAGGCAGAGCCATTGATATAATGGTCTTTGCTCTTGCATCTATGCCTACCTTCTTTTTATCTTCATCACTCCACTGTCTTATTTCCTTAACGACATATCGTTCAGGGACAGCTTCAATGGTGGCAGTAGCGGGAACCGCAACTATAATTCTAACAGGTTCATAGGGTCCGTTTTCTATATATTCAGGTATAGTAGGATCCGCACCTTCAAGAAATAGCATCATTCGATTTTTCCATAGAGAAAAGTTATCTCTGCTAAATCGAGGAGGTTTAGAAAGTGAACCATTACCATAGTAGTTTGTGTTTGTGTTTAGTGCCATTTTAGAATAGCAAGGAAGAGTATACAGCAAGATCTTGTTTATTAGATTAAACAAACTGCTCTGATACCACTTGTTGGTCCCGAAGGTGCTTAACAAGTTTGTAGAAGGGGGGGGGGGGGGGGGTTGAATACAAACACAGAAATCAAAGTTTAATAAATTGTTTATTGATAAATCAAATACAATTTACAAGTTTGTTGCGGAATAAGATTAAGACAGACTCAATCTAAACAAACTTAAGAAACACTAAGATGATTGCACATGAAATTCAGAGAATGGGGGATTAAGAGAGAGATAGAAAACAAGGGTTTCTATATGGAGTTCAAGGATTGAGCACACTCACAGATGGAGGGGTGAACTTCCTATTCATACCCTATGCATTAAATGCATGGCAGGGCACTTTACACGTGGCGTTCAGTGATTGTCTTTGGGAGTCTGACTTTGGGAGACATGCTTTCGGCCGTATCATGAACAGTGTAGTTGACAGAGTTGTTGTACGATTTGTGGCAGAGACGTGTCCGTTCTGACACATCGTACTGGTTGTGCAAGGTAAGACAAAAGGAGACTTGAGGCATAAGCTACGTGATCTTTTGATCGCTGAATATCTCTTCCTTCAGAGATATAAAGTTCAGCTATCGCTGAAGCTTTTCCTCATGTTCCTTCGCGTATAAGTAGAGTCGTCTTTGCTTCACTGATATCCGCATCAGGTCACTAGTAGACTTGTCTTTGTTCAGTGGCTTCGTCTTTGATTCAGCTATGAACATATGTTGACGCGAAACTTGTCTTCAGGGATTACGTTACTGTTTACATCAGAGACTACCAGCGATAACTGAACAGACTCAGTTTGATCGCTGATAGTGAAACACTAATACATATGAAATGTTTACAAGAAAGGTCATCAGCGATAACTGAACAGACTCAGTCTGATCGCTGATGGTGAAACACTAATACATATTAAAACGTAATTTTCACTAAGTATAGAAGAGGGTCGTTATCAAATCACTGAGAGAGTTTGGATCAACAGTTTTCCACACCTATAATTTAATATTTTAGAAAGGAAGGATGCGAATAAAATTATAATCTTTCAAAATGATATGCTTCACTTATGAAAACGACTCGTTTATCAATAACTATGCATTCTGTACGAAAGAAACACCGAGTTAAATATTAACCAACCCAAACTGTTTTAAAGACGAGGATCTTAATATGAGACACACTTACGCAATGTAAACCGGAACCTGCTAAAAAGTAAAATAGAGAGCGGACTCCCAATTTTATAAAACACGGTTAACACATTATAACTTGAAATACCCAACACGGATGAAACGTGACACACAACCCGTAAATCATAGTTGAAAATCTATGTAATTAAATATCGCCATGAACATGGCGTTAGACCCAAAACTCACACGACCATAAAATGGACGAAAATAAATACCGACACGTGGAAACGACACGTTCCATTCAGACTTTAACATACGTGAGAAGAACCCAATATTAAAGCCATCATTCACCGTCGACCACTTAAAAACCCAGTTTGGTCAAATACAACATTACCATTTAAAATACCATGAATCAACGATGAGGAGATCCGTATATACTGAGAATAGAGAACACGCAAGTAGGCCGTTCACGCGACTTCCTTCCATGTCATCTAAACGTTTCCATCTTGGGTGGCGAGAACACGTGAATGGGGCCACCCGCGATGTTATTGGATTTCACCAACGTGCCCCGGTTCTAGTTCCCATGCCATAACAGACATCACAATCCTCAAACCTGTTGCTGCCTCTTGCCATACTCCGTCGAGTTCCACTCCGAGGTCTTATGAGCCCGGGTGCCTATCCAATCTAGACGAGTTCCAACTCAGCGGCCTAAGCCACCTATTGTCTACTCGCTAGCAAACTCGAGCGGTCACTAAAAGTAACCCAAAACCTCAGGCCTTACCAAACAGACAGACTTACGTGCCTATGGATCCATTACAACACTGTCTAGCATTACATGACTTCAATGGAATGACCAAAACACCCAAGACATGTAATTCACCAATGACACGATTAAATCGACATCATACTCAAACTTACGATGGTTATAAATCCGGACAAACGTCCACACGATTCATTTAGTCAAAACCGAGCCAATGGCCCAACACTTTACGTAAATCGCCAACGAAGCCTTTGTAAACATTAAAAACACGTTTAACCGACTAACGAAGACACAATGACCCAAATGTGTAAAATAACACAAACTCAACGTTGTTTGAGGCAAACCATTTTCCCAAATAAACTCTTTACTCTTATTTCCCAAAATACCTCGTGACACAGTTATGCACATTTTCCAAATAGACGTAAGAACAAAATCATGTAAATGACATTTACATCAAATGGACTCCATTTATATAAAATACGTCAAAGAAACATGTCAAAGTGAGAGAAATGGCTGAAAATCGCGATTTTAACACTCTGGTACCCGTAGGCTATAGTGCCAAGCTAGTGGCACAATCGCTGGCACAATCGCCGAGATTGTACCGAGAGGTTTTGAATTCGACGATTGTGATAGGCTATAGTGACAGTGTCACAATCGTCGGGCACTATAGCCAAGCATGTACCGAACACTGTTTTGGCCATAACTTCTTCGTTCTAGCTCCGATGTCGCTCCGGAAAGAACCGTTGGTCTGGTAATTGAAATCCTCATCTAGCAAGACCATAAAAGCTATAATTTAATCCCAAAATCCCATTTCCTCTATTTCCCTCAAAAGATCGATTTCTACACTTACTTGAAATAGAATTTACCCAAAATTACGGGTGTTACAATCCTCCCAACCTTAAAAGAGATTTCGTCCTCGAAATCTAGATTCCCATTTGACGCTGACCACACAATAGGTCGTCTCTAATCCATTTTCCAGAATAACCACCATAACCCTCATGCTGATACTCACGACAGTCGTCTCCTGGGGCACATTACACTTATATCCGAGCGAATGCTTAACTCACTAAAGTAGCCTTTATCCCCAAGGCTACAGTTGTCTCCCAACCTTGGGTGACGCTTACTACCTCAAAGGTAGTTTGTGACCTCAACTTCTCACCGACCAATTCACTTCGGATTTACACGGTTCTGAACTCAAAGTCAATGATTGTCACCACACTCCCATGATCCAACCGGGATACTTCCGAACATTCCAAGATCTTTTGACTTCAAGAAAACAAGTCGACACCTAGGACTAAACAGTGACCTCGAAAACGTAGGCATCCCGCCCAAAATTTCAATCCAGACAGATGGTCGCACCAAGGTTGACACCAAACAGAGTGCTAAAAATTCCAAATCTTACACTTCTAACAAACGGACCACAAGAATTTTCCTTTAATCGCGGAATCCACTAAGACGGTACACCAACATCATAGACCATGATGCCACACCGACAAGCAACCCACCAAAATGAACCCCAAATTAAGCGCAGATAATCACATGAGACCTTATCCCGCATGATTACCGAAGTATAAAAATTACCTCTTAAATATTTGAGAAGACTTAATCCTACTATTTCCATTATACATGCGCACAGATTAATAAACTGAAGTCCCAAAAGTCCAAGACTGACTGCAAGTCGGATCATCTGACACTTCGAATCCTAAGGACTCCCTTAGTCCCTAATTACAACTCCTTTCACGACAGGGGTTTAAATCTATTGGCCTAATGAGTTCAAGGTTTTCAATTTCTATACCAATTTAAACTTTTATAAAACCTTCAAACACACAAGTTTTATAACAATTAAACGTGTGGTAAAATAATACACTACCGTTTATTCGGTAGGTTTCAAAATTGATCGCCAACAATACGCATATAAAACCATTTCCAAAACTCATTGGATCAGTACACACGTTAATATGGGTAGAAATAAAAGATGTGTAGTAAAATTTTAAATGGACTACCATGGTCCTAACGTACATCAAATTATACCATAAATGTGAAAGTAATTTTTTGTACCAAGTCACGTGCAACAAAAGTTTGTACAACTCCCAAAGGAAAATTTGACGACTTCAATTTTAAAATATTTTCCTTAAAAGAACGCAAGACATCGGGAGATAAAATTTCCAATAAGGTCTATATACGTCCGTTTATTTTCCCCAAAATTAATCGACACGATATGAACGTAAATAAATTTTAAATCGAGTCCAAAGTTCATCTACGCAACGCAAAAGGTCGTAAAATAAGACACCATAAAACCCGACTAAATTTTCATAAAAAACTCGATAAACCTAAAATCAAAAAGTGTCAAAATTTCATTCCCAACACAAATAAAAACGTAATACGACAATAAATCCAAAATGTTAAGTTCCAAATCACAACGTAAAATAAAGTGCACCTTTTCCAACAAACCTTCATGAGACACTATGCCCAAAAAGTTCGTAAATTTACACGCAATAAAATTGAAACCCACGCAACTCAAAGTACACTTACGCGCCCAAAACGTTGCAAAACTTATATTTCGTAAAATTGAACACGACTGATACAGACTAAAATTCTATAGAAAATCCCGACTCCCGATCATGGGACAACTCTTCCTTTAAAACCTTAACATACGCGGAGGAGATCCAATGTCAAGGTCAAAAATTCCACAGTCACTTGCCCAATAACTCAAATAACATTAAAACATAATGAATTAGCAAATGGCATAGGGAAAGCGCGTACCTTATCGAGAAAATCTAACCCGAGCACCACTTTGAAGTCGTACATGGGTACCACCGAGAAATCGATCTCTCCTTCCCACTCTTTGGCCCGCACATCTTTGGCTACACCATGGATTGTTTCGCTGTAGAGTTCACCGCTTTGATAGTACCACTCCCCTTCGTCCCCTTAATCCCTAGCCTTGAGGCTTCATCACTGGAAACGAAATTGTGAGTAGCACCCATGTCGATAACAGCATGTACCCGATTTCCTTTTATGGTAGCTTCTACAAATTGCAACCCCTTGTTGGCTACCTTGGGCACCTCCGTCTTTCCTTTGATTGCATTCAAGATCCGCAACAACCCCATGCATTCGTCCCTATCTTGAGAGCAACCCTCATCCCGAGTTATAGCATGGAGCTTTGCTTTGCTTAGGCAATCTCGAGCTCAGTGTGGTCCATCACAAAGGAAGCACCCATTACTCTTGTAGGCCGTCCTCAAGTCTTTGTTATTCCTGGTTGGTGGCTTCCGTGCATCGCCATTCCTTACTTGGGTCGGCTTCTCTCCCCCACCTTTATCATGGTTACTCTTCTGATCTTTTGGCTTTGACGTTACCTTCTTGCTAAAATCGATCAAGGCCTCCGCCTCGGTAATAGTCGTTGCAAGGTCTTGTTCCCTACATCACTTCAACTCCATCTTGGCCCATGCTTGCAAGCCATCAAGAAAGTAGAAGAGATAGTCTTTGTCGGAAAGATCTGAAATCTCCAAGATAAGGTTGGTGAAATCCTTCAAATACTCCTGGATCGTGCGGGAATGCTTGAGCTTACGAAGACGACTCCTCGCCTCGTCCTCGGAATTCTCTGAATAGAATTGTTTCTTAAACTCACGAATGAAATCACCCCAAGTAGTAATGTTATATGTACCTCGTTCCATATCTCCATACTGACGTCACCACCACAAAGTCGCGATGTCTTTCAAGTATCTTGTGGTCGTCTTGATCTTCATCACATCCTCCATGATGTTGAATCCATCCATGTATTGCTCAATTTCCCATAGAAAATCATCAACCGCCCTAGCGTCATGATTTCCCACGAACGGTGATGGTTTGGGAAAATATACCTTTGGAGCATGGTTGCTAGTGTTGCCACCTCCACTAGCCATGACTCGTTTAGCCAAACTCACGTCGGCTTGGATGTCTTCCAAATGTTGGTGAATCGTGGAGATCTCTACCTCCACCTCACCTCGAAACTTAGCTAGCTCGTTCATGAACATACCTCTTAAGTCATAAAGCTCGCATCGCAAGTCGCCACCCAAGATGTTGAGAGCGCTCTTGAAATCATCCCGCATATCGGCGAAGTCGGAGTCCAACCCTTCCACATGTTGGTTCGTCTCCTCCACTTGTGCCTTCAACTCGATCACAGATGTCTCTACACCCGTCATTCTCTCTTCCAAGCTATAGAGCAAATCTTTGGACTTACCTCGGTTCTCATTAGCTCCTTCATTGCCAGATTCTTCTCAGCCAGGATTCTCCTCAACAACGGATGCACCAACAACGTTCTTGCTAGACCCTTTCGCCATGCCTTCAATCGACCTGCTCTGATACCAAATGTCACAGACTTGTCTCATGCGACCTTAATTCTCGAACTAAGTCAGCCAAACTCACGAAACAACCAACGATTAAGGCAAGTAAAGAGAACACAAGAGATTATTGGAATGCAAAGGAAACTTGTATTGCTTGGGAGAACTATTACAAGAGAGCTTAGAAGAATACTTTGAGGTGTGTTGAGCCAAATAATTAGGCCACCACCTATTTATACTACTCAAGGGAGCAATCTAGAGAACAACTATCTAGATATGTACAAGGAGTATTCTATAACTATCAAGTAAGACTATATGCAAGAGGCTTCTACATCCTTCCATGGGAAGGCCTCCTCCTTCCATGTAGAATCTTCTAGAGATGTTCCATAAGAGGATTCTGCCATTTTTCATGGAGAGGTAGAAAAGCTTCCACAAGAGTTACCATCCTTATTGAGTAGTGTAGAAGGTTCCTGAATCCGGTTAACATTCGGGAAACTCGTCTCATGCTTGGCGGGTGGTCACATTATAGTCAGATTTATGGGAAAACGGTAAATAAATGGAAAACTGAAAAATAATAAAAAATGGATGAAAAAGTATATCAATATTATATATCAAATTAACGAGAAAAAAATATGATTGATTTTTTGGTGTAATTTGTTTCTTCTGATGATCATATTTCATATTTTTTAGATTTAAAAAATAGGGGGTTGGATATTTTTAATTTGAAAATAGTCGTAACCGCTTTTTTAATCAAATCCATTAGATCAATTAATCTAATCATTGATGGAGAATTTTTCAATTTTTTATTTAGTTAGGATTTTAGTCTAAACCTCCCTCAACATATTTATATTAATACATTTTATTTTTTATTCATAAATTATTAAAAATAAACGTCCAATTAAATAATAAAATAGGTTGTGCGGTCTATATGATACTACATTAGAAATGGTTACTCTCTCCCAATACTTCACAAATAAAAATTAGAATATATTTACAATGTTTTTATTAATCTATAAATCCTTGAAGTTCTTAATCTTTTATTCTATCTCAACTTAAATTTTTATTCAATGTTTTACGAGACATACGACAGTTATCATTAATTTTTATTCTATTAAATTGAATTTTTTTAGAAAAATTAATTAAAATACCCTAATTTCAAAAATGAGTTACCGAAATACCCACTCTCTCTCATTTTATCCAAATACCCAACTTTTCCGTGAAACCACCCTCGATCACGGATTTAAAAAAAAATTCACTTTCCACATGGAGTCCGTGATATTTGTCCGCAATTTTCACATGGAGTCCGCAATTTACACTTGAGTCCGCGATTAAGGTTGTGATCAACCCGTGAAGTCTCGAAGGCATCGGTTCTGCGAACCCAAGCCACGATCGCAGATTTGCCGCACCACGTGTCGGCCTGGGGTGAAACCCTAATTTTTAATGCACCCAACCTACCCCCCACCCTCTCGATCGCGGCATTATAAAATCCGACCCCCCTTGACCTCAAACCCCACCATTCCCTTCTCAAACTCTCTCTACTCTCACTCTCTCAAAGATATCGTGCAACCTACGCGCTCGGATCTCGACTTGGTTTGTGAGTTTTTTAGAAGTCAGGACATGGTTCGTCGAGTTAGTAAGGTAATTTTTCATAACCCCATTGTAGTTTTATATATTTTTTAAATACTTGTTATATATGTGTTTTTTTAGATTATGTGTTTGTTTCGAAAATATTTTAGAGTATTGCGTTTATTTCGAGATTGTGTTAATTTTAGAGTATTGCGTTTATTTTGATTTAATTTTAGAGTATTGCGTTAATTTTAGAGTATTGCGTTTATGTCGAAAATATTTTAGAGTATTGCATTAATTTTAGAGTATAAAACCAGAGACATGTCCATCGTCGGTTAACTCCAACATTGAGCCATCATTATTGTACATTAACATGCAAACAGCAGAACCTTCGATTCCACAATTTTTCATGGCATAAGCAAGAAACTTCTTATGTGTAATGTTTATTGACAAATTTACATCATGCTTAGATTTATAAGCAAAATCCCACTCATTGCTGTCTTTTTCCCCAATTCACCATTGCAACAAAAATATAATTTAGCTTTTTCAACAGCTGAACTCATTTTTTCAGTAGCATCTCAGTATCTCACAAAGAAAAAATTGAAATGATGAAAAAAAGAAAGCAAGAAAGAACAATAGAATGGATGTGATGAACGATTATAGAGTACGTCTTACTGCTCTTTATAGACGAAAGTTTTGGATGGAGAAGATGAATTGCAACCACAAATTCAATGACAATAGTACAATAATTGTGTGACAATCAGACAAAAGTGTGAAAAAAACAGTAAAATCATGCAAAAAAAAGGTCAAAAACTCATAAAACATGAAATCATAGGCTAAAATCGCAAACCCTAACAAAAATCGCGGATTCAAGGGAAAAATCGCGGACATCAAACCCTAATAAAATCAAGGACACCAAATCCTAATAAAATCGAGGACTCCATACCCTCTATCGCGGACTCTAATGTAAATTGTGGACATCACAGACTAAAATCGCGGACTTCATCTGAAAATTGATTTTTTAAATCCGCGATCGACGGTGGTTTCACACAAAAGTTGGGTATTTGGGTAAATGAGAGAGAGAGTGGGCATTTCGGTAACTCATTTTCGAAATTAGGGTATTTTAATTAATTTGCCTTTTTTTATTATAATTTAACTTTGTATTTTCTACTTATTTATTCTTGTTAAAAAGATCTTTTTAAGTAATACATCATCAATTATACAACTTATGACAAAAATATTAATGTTTAACAAAATTACTTTTAATATGTTATTGAACAAATAATATAATTTGAAGAGTAAATTGCCTTTTTCGTCCCTGTGGAATATTGAAAATTGCAGATTCCGTCCCTATGGTTTTGAAATTTCGGTTTTCGTCCCTATGGTTTGTAATTCATTTATATTTTTGTTCCTGAGGCCAAAACACTGCATTTAAGTATGAAGGACTAAAGTAGAAATAAATTGTAAGCCATATGGATGATAAAAAACAATAAAATTTAAACCATAAGAATAAAAATGGTAACAAATTATAAATCTGAAAGATGAAAATATTAATTTCAAAACCATAAGGATAAAAACAGAAATTTTCAACAAACTATAGGGACTAAAAACATAATTTACTCTAATTTAAATATTGATAAGTAATAACTTATTTTATTAAACCACATGCTTAGAGCATCTCCAACCATAATACCAAAAAAAACACTAAAAATGGGTCCATCAACACAAAAAAAAAAACACAACTCCAACGGTCCTCTAAAAAAACACCAAATTTATGGACTCCACATTAAAATATCCTATTTTATTTATTATTATAATTTATGTTTAATTATTAAATCAGATTCATATTAAATACCAATAAACAATTGCATAGTGGTTGGTCCATAGGGTTCATCAAATATACCGGTTGGAGTTTTGGCCGGCATAATTGCCGTGTGAATTTCTTGACCGGCAAAAAACTTTTGGGTTTAGCGGACGATTGGAACACTCCACCCGGCAAAAAAGGTATTTAACGGCCGGTTGGAGATGCTCTTAGTAAAATATAAATGCGATGCATACTGACAAGATTTAGGTATTTAATATATAAAAGTATTTATCTTTACGTTGTAGTTATTGACTTATTGCATCAAATTGTCCCTCGTTTTTATCGACGATCACATGATTCCCATTCTTACTACTTTAATATCATATGAATTTTTTATAGAATAGAGCAAAATGATAAAATACAACACGTTAAAATATAAAAAAAAGCAAAGAACATGAGGAAATTACTAAACAAACAACTTTTTCTGGCGGTCGTTTTCGGGGGGAAATTCTGCCGTATTTCGGCGGAATCCGTCGAAATATTTTTTTATTTTTATTTTTTTTAATAAAAAGTTTTCGGCGGATTTCAGGCGGTTTTTATTTTTTTTAAGTTTTTTTCATATTAATTAATATTTTTTGGCGGATTTTAAATAATTAATTTAATTAATTATTTTCCGCCGAAAATCCGCCGAAAAATATTAATTAATTATTTTTCTTAAAAGAGTTTTTAAAAAAAATAAAAAAAATTAAAAGCCGCCGAAAATAAAAAAATAATTAAATATTTAGTTTTCTTAAAAGAATTTTTAAAAAAATTAAAAGCCGTCGAAAATCCGCCGACAATACAAAAAATAATTAAATATTTAGTTTCTTAAAAGAATTTAAAAAAATAAAAAAAATTAAAAGCCGCCGAAAATCTGTCGAAAATACAAAAAATAATTAAATATTTAGTTTTCTTAAAATAATTTAAAAAATAAAAAAAATTAAATGGCAACTTTTTCTTAAAGGAATTTTTAAAAAACATTAAAAATAAATAATTAATTAAAAATAAATTTTATTATTAAATAAATATTATTATGAAACAAATTAAAAATATTAAAAAAAATGGATCCAGTTGGCTTTAACGTACCTAGTTGGGCTTTAATGGATCCGGTTGGGTTTTAACGTACCCAGTTGGGCTTTAATGGATCTGGTTGGCTTTAATGGATGCAGTTGGGTTTTAACGGATCCAGTATGGCTTTAACGGATCCAATATGGCTTTAACGTATCCAGTTGGGCGTTAACGTACACAGTTGGGCTTTAATGGATCCGGTTGGCTTTAATGGATGCGGTTGGGTTTTTACGGATCCAGTTGGGCTTTAATCACACATATGATTTACATCAATGTCCCTATGAAATTATTTGCTTATCTTCACAAATTAGATTCGTAATTTGATAAAGACTTGCCAAGGACCACCATTTACACTAATAATCAACCACACTTTCCATTTTCCCAAAAATATCTATATTAAGAAATCTCATCATATTATGGAACCATAAACGTGGTCAAAATGCATTTATTCCCATATTTATCCACAAGCGTATAAATCTAACACATTTTATAGTTCAAAACATATGAAACTTCATCATATCACAAAATGGTATAAAACCCCAAAAATCTCCAAAATGCTAAGTTAGGTTAAAATCATTTTAAACAAGAATAAATGAACAAGGAGACGATTAAGAGTCTAAAATCATGATTTTGACATGTATAAGGTTTTAAAGGTTTGAGAATGTACTCACAATATGGGTTTTGTCAAAGACCCTAGAAAACCCAAGTGTTCTTTGAGAAAGGAGGGTGGCTAAGAAGCTCTTGAAAATCTAGACCCTTGATCTTAGGTTGATGATGAAGATCTTGATGAAATGATGGTAGAATCTCTTAAATGTAGACCAATAATCGCCTCTTAACCTAGACTTCTTGTTGGGAGAATTTAAGAAGAAGAGGATGAGAAATAAATGAGGTTGGAGGCCGATTTTCCCCTTTAAATGCGCACAGTAGTGGCGCGCGTGTGGTGGCCCAGTTCGACTAGCGCGGAGAGGTGCGCCAAGCTCTGGAGTTGTGAAAGAGCAGAGCCTCGCGCGGATGATGGCGCGGATAGGCGCGCAGAACACTGTTGACATTTTTCGTCTTCTTTTTGGTTACCTCACTCAACATCAAATCAGGACAAAAACTTCAGGTAAAACCAAGAACTAAAAACTACACTACGAGCAATATACAGATTTAAGGGAATAATTTGCTTACCCAAAATTCGGTGTGTTACAAAATTCCATTCCAACATTTGGTTACCTAAGGAATGGAATTTAATTCCAAAGATTCCTTCAAATATGGATTTCACCATTCCTTCTCAAAAGAGATGGAATTGAAATCCATTCCAACCTAAATTTGAAAAATTACAAATATGCCCTCATGAAACATAAAACCCTAGCCGGTTGTTTGTTTCTCTGGTTTCTCGATTGTTTCTTCCCCTGTTTCATCAATCGAACGATCATTTCCTTCTCTAGTTTTTGGATTAAACTGATCATTTCCTCCTCTGGTTTCTCTCAATCTATTGACTGCGTTTTCCCCATCGTCTCCTTCTCTGGTTTCTCGATGAACCGATCATTTCGATTTCGATCGACTGTGTTTTTCATCATAGTCTCCTTCACTGCAGAAACGTTTTTTCTCCATCATTTCCTTCTCTAGTTTGTCTCCACCGATCGTTTCCTCCTCTGGTCTCTTTGGTTTCTCTTCATCAATCGACGGTAGAAACCTTTTTGTCTCTGTGGTGCTATGATGGTGTTGGGATAATTTTTCCTCCTCTGGTTCTGTCAAACAATGGCAAGGAAATGGCTTTTTGTCTATAGATTTGGGTTATGCTGTCAAACAATGGTGTTACGATGGTATTGTGTTACTTTCCAGATTTGTAATGGTGATGTCAAACAATGGTGTTGGAAATGGATTTTTTTTCCTCATTAGATGTTAATTTTATAATTATTTATAATTAAAAAAATAAAAATAAGAACCATAGAAAGGGTATTTTTGTCATTTTTCAGTATTCCATTCCAATTCTTTTGCAAACCAAACAGACATATTCCAATTCATTTGACAGATTACAATCCATTTCCTACCAACCAAACACTTGGTCAAACCTGATAACATTGCATTCTGATTCCTTCCAGATTCCAATTCCATTGACAGATTCCATTCCTTCAAAAATAATTTTGCGAACCAAACGCCCCCTTAGTCTTAAATGTTCAAAAATGCTCTTGAAACCTTTGAAATCTTGCTTTGACTGCTTTCGAAACCATATCAAATGGTGGGAGAGAAAGAGGAGAGGAGGAAAATTTAGGGATGAGAAATGAGGGTTTGTAGGTCAGAAACGCGTTTAAACCCGATTCTGGTAGGTGGCTTAACCCACCTGGTCGCCTGTGCCTTTATGTCGTGACTAAGGTAGCCTGACAGGTCACCTAACTCTCTTTGTTTCTCCTTTTCTTCGATCATCAAGTCATTTAATCGACTTGGGCCACGACCCAAGCCATGTGGCCAGTCGTCGCAACCCATGGAAGACACGAAAATCCCGATTTTTCTACCAAAAAGACAGTGAAACATTTCAAGAATATTATATATGATTAAAACTCCAAAAATTAACATTGTTCAAACCCAATTATGTTTTAGAAATTCATAAAAGACATTGATGCAAACACGGGTGTTGCAACATTAAAGCTCAATATGACCTTTTATACTTATTAAAGCCCACTAACATCAATTATGATGTGTTACTTGTTTGGGTGTAGGTATGTATTGCATATATATGTGTTGTGCATTGGGGTTCAATAAGACTACTAAGACCCACTATAGCCTATTAAGAACAATTAAAGCCTAATAAGATATTTTATGACTTATTAAAGTCCATTAACACCAATTATGACTTATTACGTGTTTGTATTCATGTATGTATTTAACGGAGCTTCTTCTAACATTATTATGTGGAGTGACTAGTTTGGGCTACAAAATACTAGTGTATATTATGAATTTATAGAACAAAATGAAAAACAAGCATTGATAAGGGACCACGAGTATAATTCACCCTATCTTTAATTTAGATTGTGAAGACTTAAAAAATGCATGATTTAAATATTTATAGTTTAAATCGTAAATAACAAATTTATATTACTTTTCCATTTGCAAATATTTTTGAAAATTTGTCATAGAAGTCAAAATAAACTAAATTTGGCTTCATGTCTACATGGTCTAAGGCTATGTTTGGCAAACTAGCTGATAAGCTAGCTAGTGACTGATAAGTTAACTACTAGCTTTGATGAAAAAATCACGTTCGGCAAAAACTAGCTTATAAACGTGTAAAATTACAAAAAATGACATCTAGAAAAAAATAATCAATTACAATATTTAGTAATATAATTAAAACAAATTTATAGTAATATAATATATTAATTAATACAAGTAAGGTAATAAATAATATAATATTTTAATTAAAAGAATATGATATTTGCTATTATATATATTAAATTTTTTGAATTTTAAACCAAATTAAAAAAAAAATGATATAGTTATCAATAAATCTAAATAATTAAAAATTGATATTAATGTATAATCAAAATTTATGTTATAATTTTCAGATAATATTAATTAATATTTATTAATTAATAATAATTAATTTTTATTCATAATTAATAGTTAATATATAATAAGTAATATTATCAAAAACTTAGCTTATAAGAGCATCTCCAAACTTGACACAAAAAAAACACAAAAACACCAAATATGGTGGGCCCATCAACACAAAAAAAAAAATCTCAACTCCAACTATACTCTAAAAAAATACCAAATTTGTGGACCCCGCATTAAAATAACATTTTTTATTTACTATTAATTATTTTTAATAACCATAATTATAAGTTGTTAATTTATATATATATATAGATGTAAATATTTATTTAGAATGATGAATTTGAAAAATAAAAACTAAATATATATGTTAATTTATATAATTATTAATAGAAATTGATATTAAAATTAGATAAAAAAATGGAATAGTGGCTTTGTAGTTTGTATGGTGGGCCCTTGAAACGTCGTTTGCAATATCACACGGCATATAGTCTTCTAATTTTGTTGGTCGACAAAACCTTTTTGTATATGTCAGCTGGTTGGAGTTGATAAAACCGGCAAAAAAGTGGATATGCAGGTCGGTTGGAGATGCTCTAAGCTATCTTTTTGATAAGCTATTTGGAGTAGCTTATGAAGAGTTTTTGTGATTATTATTCTAATAATGCCCTCATTAATATTCATTATTATATATTAACTATTAATTATAAATAAATATTAATAATTAAAATTTATTATTATTAATTAATTAATATTAGCTGAAAATTATAACATAAATTTTAAATATACATTGATATTAATTTTTAATTATTTAGAATTATTGGTAATTATATCAATTTTTATCAACAGTGATCAATATATCTTAGTTATTAATTATTATTATTTTTGTAATTATTATTTGATTATTTTTTTAATATTATATATAACGGTCATTTAAAATCACAAGTTAATGTAGATTTTTTTAAAACCTAGTTTAAAATTCAAAATTTATAATATATATAATAATAAATTTCAAATTCTTTTAATTAACATATTATATTATTACTACCTTATTTATATTAAATAATATATTATATTACTATAAATTTTTTTTAATTATATTATTAAATATTGTAATTGATTATTTTATTTCTAGATGTTTTTTTTGGTAATTTACATGTTTATAAGCTAGTTTTTGTCAAACGTGACTTTTTCATCAGCTAGCTTATCAGTCACCAGCTAGCTTAGCAGTCACCGGCTAGCTTATTAGCTACCAGCTAGGTTATCAGTCATCAGCTAGCTAATCAGCTAATTTGCCAAACATAGCCTTAGTGTCACGGACTTGTCTCTACAAAATCGCGTGCAACCTTAATTCTCGAACTAAGTCAGCCAAACTCCCGAAACAACCAACGATTAACGCAAGTAAAGAGAACACAAGAGATTATTGGAATGCAAAGGAAACTTTTATTGCTTGGGAGAACTATTACAAGAGAGCTTAGAAGAATACTTTGAGGTGTGTTGAGCCAAATGACACCACCACCTATTTATACTACTCAAGGGAACAATGTAGAGAACAACTACCTAGATATGTACAAGGAGTATTCTAGAACTATCAAGTAAGACTATATGCAAGAGGCTTCTACATCCTTCCATGGGAAGGCTTCCTCCTTCCATGTAGAATCTTCTAGAGATGTTCCATAAGAGGTTTCTACCATTTTTCATGGAGAGGTGGAAAAGCTTCCACAAGAGTCACCATCCTTCTTGAGTAGTGTAGAAGGTTTCAGAATCCGGTTATCCTTCGGGAAACTCGTCTCATTCTTGGCGAGTCGTCACATTCTCCCCCACCTAAGCTCACGACGTCCTCATCGTGCCATCCTCATGATACTTCTTGATCTTGTCCGCGAATTGCCATAATGCGTCTTGAGCCTCCCAACTTGCTTCACTATCGGGCAAGTTTCGCCACTTGATCAAGTATTCCGTGTAGCACGACACTCCTCGTCTTGATACTTTTCGATCTGAAAGAATCTCTTCAACCTCCCGATCGAAAGAAGTTACGACCACAGTCGGTGCCCTTTTAGATACTCACCGTTCCAGGTCTTCCATATCCTCGTGATAAGGCTTGAGAAAACTTACGTGGAAAACCGGGTGAATTTTCAACTTGGGCGGTAGTTGAAGCCTATATGATACCTTCCCAACACGTCCAATCACCGGGAAGGGTCCTACGTACCTTCGTATCAATCCATTATGCACCTTCCTTAACGATTTGAATTGTTAAGGTAGGAGTTTTATCAATACTTGGTCCCCTACCTTGAACTCGACATGTCTCTTCTTCTCGTCCGCCCATTTCTTCATCTTCTTTGTCGCTTTGTCCAACGAAGCTTGGGCCATATCTGCTTGCTCGTGCCACTCCTTAATGTTCTCATATGCGATCGGACTATTCCCATCGTAAGACACGACTAAGGCATTCGGGGTCAATGGTTGCCGCCCCGTAACCAACTCGAAGGGGCTCTTCCCCCTAGCCTCGCTCATTTGCATGTTGTATGAGGATTGTGCAACATCAAGGAGTTTTTTCCAACTGCTTTGGTTGGCACTCACATAGAGTCGAAGATAAAGTTCCACCAATGCATTTACCCTTTCCGTTTGCCCATCGGTTTGGGGATGGAAGCTCGTGGAGAAGTTCAAATCCGTCCCCATGATCTTGAATATCTCCGTCCGAAATCTTCCCGTGAATCGTGGGTCTCGATCACTCACGATCGTATACGGCACACCCAATACTTTACCACATTTTTAGAGAAAAGCTTTGCCGTCTCTTCCGCGGTACAATCGGGTAGTGCGGCTATAAAATTCCATACTTTTAGAATCGGTCCATCACCACGATTATGCTTACACAACCCTCTGACTTTGGCAAACAAGTGATGAAGTCCATGGAAACGCTTTCCCATGGACCTTTAAGTGTCGGTAAGGGCTCCAACAATCCTCCCGGTTCTCGTTGCCCTATCTTATCTTATTGGCATACTAGACACGTTTGAACGAATGTCTCTACATCGTCCCACATCCTTAGCCAATAGAACGTACCTTCTACCAACGCTAGTGTTCTCTTGATCCCCAGATGACTGGCCCACTTTGAATCATGACACTCCTTTAAGATAGCCCTCCTAAGATCGCCCCACTTAGGCACGTACAACCGATCTCCCTTGGTTAATAGAAGATCTCCCTTGAGCCAAAACCTTCTTGTCTTCCCGTCTCGAGCCAACGACACAAGATTCTTGGCCATAGGATCATGCTCCAATCCTTCTTTGATCCGGTCTTGAAGGAAGAATTGTGGTTGAGTGATAGCCGCAAACTCCGCCTTACGCATCAACGCATCCGCTACCACCTTAGCCTTCCCCGGATTGTACTATAAGTGGTAGATAAACTCGGCTAGAAAGTCTTGCCACCGTGCTTGCTTAGGACTTAACTTCTTTTGGGTTTGAAAGTAACTTGTCGCCACGTTATCCGTCTTGATCACGAACTTCGACCCCAAGAGATAGTGTCTCAATGTCCTCAAGCAATGTATGACTGCCGTCATTTCTTTCTCTTGCACGGTGTACCTACTTTCCGTATCATTCAACTTTCGACTTTCAAATGCTATTGGATCTCCTTCTTGCATTAGAACTTCTCCAATGGAAAAATCCAAAGCATCTGTGTGTAACTCGAATGGCTTGGTCACGTCCGGTAGTATCAACACTGGTTCCTCGGTCACCGCATCCTTTAACTCGTCAAAGGCACCTTGGCAACGTTCGTCCCACTCCCAAGCCTTTGTCTTCTTCAATAGGTCCGTCAAGGGTGCCGCCTTGGCCGAATATCCCTTGATAAAGCGTCGATAATAGTTTACCAATCCAAGGAATGACCTCACTTCCGTAACCTTGGTTGGTGTCTCCCAATCTCGAATAGCCTTGACCTTTGCCCCGTTCATCATCAATCTACCATCCTTGATCTTGTGCCTGAGGAACTCCATCTCTTTTTGAGCAAAAGAACATTTCTCTAACTTCATGTAGAGCTCATTGTCTCGTAATACTTTAAACACCGGTTTCTAATAAGATACATTCTCCTCCAATGTGTCACTATAGACGACTATGTCGCCTAAGTAGACCACCACAAATTTATCGAGAAATGGATGGAATAATTTGTTCATCAAAGTACAAAATGTAGCGGGAGCATTGGTCAAGCCAAATGGCATGACTAAGAACTCGTAAGAGCTATACCTCATGACATACGTCGTCTTTGCTTCATCTCCCTTGGCTATCCGTACTTGATAGTATCCTGATCTCAAGTCCAACTTGGTGAAGTATCTCGTCTTCCCCAATTGGTCAAACAAATCCACAATAAGAGGAATTGGGTATTTATTTTTTATTGTTACCTTGTTTAGCGCCGGTAGTCTATGCACATTCGCACGGACCCGTCTTTCTTCCTTTGAAATAGCACCGGCGCGCCATAGGGAGCTTTAGACGATCGGATGTACCTCGCATCAAGTAGCTCCTTGAGTTGCCTCTGCAACTCCTCCAACTCCGATGGAGGCATTCGGTATGGGGTTTTAGAGGGTGGCTTCGATCCCAGTTCCATCTCTATCGCATGGTCCACCTCCCTTCTAGGTGGGAGCTTCTTCTGCAACTCCTTAGGCATCACGTCCTTGAACTCATCAAGAACCTTCTCGATCTCTTCTGGTACATTCTCCTTTCTTCTCCCACCATCATCCTCTTGCCTTGTAACCGCCATATAGCAAGGCTCATTCTTGTTGTACCCCTTCTTGAATTGCATGGACAATAGGGACTTGGCACTACTCTTAGGGCCACATTCCGTATCCACCATATAAGTCTTTCCCACCATCTAGGATACATAATGAATTAGAAAATGGCATAGGGAAAGCGCGTACCTTATCGAGAAAATCTAACCCGAGCACCACTTTGAAGTCGTCCATGGGTACCACCGAGAAATCGATCTCTCCTTCCCACTCTTTGGCCCGCACATCTTTGGCTACACCATGGATTGTTTCGCTGTAGAGTTCACCGCTTTGATAGTACCACTCCCCTTCGTCCCCTTAATCCCTAGCCTTGAGGCTTCATCACTGGAAATGAAATTGTGAGTAGCACCCGTGTCGATAACAGCATGTACCCGATTTCCTTTTATGGTAGCTTCTACAAATTGCAACCCCTTGTTGGCTACCTTGGGCACCTCCGTCTTTCCTTTGATTGCATTCAAGATCCGCAACAACCCCATGCATTCGTCCCTATCTTGAGAGCAACCCTCATCCCGAGTTATAGCATGGAGCTTTGCTTTGCTTAGGCAATCTCGAGCTCAGTGTGGTCCATCACAAAGGAAGCACCCATTACTCTTGTAGGCCGTCCTCAAGTCTTTGTTATTCCTGGTTGGTGGCTTCCGTGCATCGCCATTCCTTACTTGGGTCGGCTTCTCTCCCCCACCTTTATCATGGTTACTCTTCTGATCTTTTGGCTTTGACGTTACCTTCTTGCTAAAATCGATCAAGGCCTCTGCCTCGGTAATAGTCGTTGCAAGGTCTTGTTCCCTACATCACTTCAACTCCATCTTGGCCCATGCTTGCAAGCCATCAAGAAAGTAGAAGAGATAGTCTTTGTCGGAAAGATCTGAAATCTCCAAGATAAGGTTCGTGAAATCCTTCAAATACTCCTGGATCGTGCGGGAATGCTTGAGCTTACGAAGACGACTCCTCGCCTCGTCCTCGGAATTCTCCGAATAGAATTGTTTCTTAAACTCACGAATGAAATCACCCCAAGTAGTAATGTTACATGTACCTCGTTCCATATCTCCATACTGACGTCACCACCACAAAGTCGCGATGTCTTTCAAGTATCTTGTGGTCGTCTTGATCTTCATCACATCCTCCATGATGTTGAATCCATCCATGTATTGCTCAATTTCCCATAGAAAATCATCAACCGCCCTAGCGTCATGCTTTCCCACGAACGGTGATGGTTTGGGAAAATATACCTTTGGAGCATGGTTGCTAGTGTTGCCACCTCCACTAGCCATGACTCGTTTAGCCAAACTCACGTCGGCTTGGATGTCTTCCAAATGTTGGTGAATCGTGGAGATCTCTACCTCCACCTCACCTCGAAACTTAGCTAGCTCGTTCATGAACATACCTCTTAAGTCATAAAGCTCGCGTCGCAAGTCGCCACCCAAGATGTTGAGAGCGCTCTTGAAATCATCCCGCATATCGGCGAAGTCGGAGTCCAACCCTTCCACATGTTGGTTCGTCTCCTCCACTTGTGCCTTCAACTCGATCACAGATATCTCTACACCCGTCATTCTCTCTTCCAAGCTAGAGAGCAAATCTTTGGACTTACCTCGGTTCTCATTAGCTCCTTCATTGCCAGATTCTTCTCAGCCAGGATTCTCCTCAACAACGGATGCACCAACAACGTTCTTGCTAGACCCTTTCGCCATGCCTTCAATCGACCTGCTCTGATACCAAATGTCACAGACTTGTCTCGTGCGACCTTAATTCTCGAACTAAGTCAGTCAAACTCACGAAACAACCAACGATTAAGGCAAGTAAAGAGAACACAAGAGATTATTGGAATGCAAAGGAAACTTGTATTGCTTGGGAGAACTATTACAAGAGAGCTTAGAAGAATACTTTGAGGTGTGTTGAGCCAAATAATTAGGCCACCACCTATTTATACTACTCAAGGGAGCAATCTAGAGAACAACTATCTAGATATGTACAAGGAGTATTCTAGAACTATCAAGTAAGACTATATGCAAGAGGATTCTACATCCTTCCATGGGAAGGCCTCCTCCTTCCATGTAGAATCTTCTAGAGATGTTCCATAAGAGGATTCTGCCATTTTTCATGGAGAGGTAGAAAAGCTTCCACAAGAGTCATCATCCTTCTTGAGTAGTGTAGAAGGTTCCTGAATCCGGTTAACATTCGGGAAACTCGTCTCATGCTTAGCGGGTGGTTACATTATAGTCAGATTTATGGGAAAACGGTAAATAAATGGAAAACTGAAAAATAATAAAAAATGGATGAAAAAGTATATCAATATTATATATCAAATTAACGAGAAAAAAATATGATTGATTTTTTGGTGTAATTTGTTTCTTCTGATGATCATATTTCATATTTTTTAGATTTAAAAAATAGGGGGTTGGATATTTTTAATTTGAAAATAGTCGTAACCGCTTTTTTAATCAAATCCATTAGATCAATTAATCTAATCATTGATGGATAATTTTTCAATTTTTTATTTAGTTAGGATTTTAGTCTAAACCTCCCTCAACATATTTATATTAATACATTTTATTTTTTATTCATAAATTATTAAAAATAAACGTCCAATTAAATAATAAAATAGGTTGTGCGGTCTATATGATACTACATTAGAAATGGTTACTCTCTCCCAATACTTCACAAATAAAAATTAGAATATATTTACAATGTTTTTATTAATCTATAAATCCTTGAAGTTCTTAATCTTTTATTCTATCTCAACTTAAATTTTTATTCAATGTTTTACGAGACATACGACAGTTATCATTAATTTTTATTCTATTAAATTGAATTTTTTTAGAAAAATTAATTAAAATACCCTAATTTCAAAAATGAGTTACCGAAATACCCACTCTCTCTCATTTTATCCAAATACCCAACTTTTCCGTGAAACCACCCTCGATCACGGATTTAAAAAAAAATTCACTTTCCACATGGAGTCCGTGATATTTGTCCGCAATTTTCACACGGAGTCCGCAATTTACACTTGAGTCCGCGATTAAGGTTGTGATCAACCCGTGAAGTCTCGAAGGCATCGGTTCTGTGAACCCAAGCCACGATCGCAGATTTGCCGCACC
Organism: Arctium minus; assembly: GCA_954870635.1. Classification (NCBI taxonomy): domain Eukaryota; kingdom Viridiplantae; phylum Streptophyta; class Magnoliopsida; order Asterales; family Asteraceae; genus Arctium; species Arctium minus. The sequence continues at coordinate 22,239,393 of OX941090.1, read as the reverse complement.
ACGTGTCGGCCTGGGGTGAAACCCTAATTTTTAATGCACCCAACCTACCCCCCACCCTCTCGATCGCGGCATTATAAAATCCGACCCCCCTTGACCTCAAACCCCACCATTCCCTTCTCAAACTCTCTCTACTCTCACTCTCTCAAAGATATCGTGCAACCTACGCGCTCGGATCTCGACTTGGTTTGTGAGTTTTTTAGAAGTCAGGACATGGTTCGTCGAGTTAGTAAGGTAATTTTTCATAACCCCATTGTAGTTTTATATATTTTTTAAATACTTGTTATATATGTGTTTTTTTAGATTATGTGTTTGTTTCGAAAATATTTTAGAGTATTGCGTTTATTTCGAGATTGTGTTAATTTTAGAGTATTGCGTTTATTTTGATTTAATTTTAGAGTATTGCGTTAATTTTAGAGTATTGCATTTATGTCGAAAATATTTTAGAGTATTGCATTAATTTTAGAGTATAAAACCAGAGACATGTCCATCGTCGGTTAACTCCAACATTGAGCCATCATTATTGTACATTAACATGCAAACAGCAGAACCTTCGATTCCACAATTTTTCATGGCATAAGCAAGAAAATTCTTATGTGTAATGTTTATTGACAAATTTACATCATGCTTAGATTTATAAGCAAAATCCCACTCATTGTTGTCTTTTTCCCCAATTCACCATTGCAACAAAAATATAATTTAACTTTTTCAACAGCTGAACTCATTTTTTCAGTAGCATCTCAGTATCTCACAAAGAAAAAATTGAAATGATGAAAAAAAGAAAGCAAGAAAGAACAATAGAATGGATGTGATGAACGATTATAGATTACGTCTTACTGCTCTTTATAGACGAAAGTTTTGGATGGAGAAGATGAATTGCAACCACAAATTCAATGACAATAGTACAATAATTGTGTGACAATCAGACAAAAGTGTGAAAAAAACAGTAAAATCATGCAAAAAAAGGTGAAAAACTCATAAAACATGAAATCATAGGCTAAAATCGCAAACCCTAACAAAAATCGCGGATTCAAGGGAAAAATCGCGGACATCAAACCCTAATAAAATCAAGGACACCAAATCCTAATAAAATCGAGGACTCCATACCCTCTATCGCGGACTCTAATGTAAATTGTGGACATCACGGACTAAAATCGCGGACTTCATCTGAAAATTGATTTTTTAAATCCGCGATCGACGGTGGTTTCACACAAAAGTTGGGTATTTGGGTAAATGAGAGAGAGAGTGGGCATTTCGGTAACTCACTTTGTATTTTCTACTTATTTATCCTTGTTAAAAAGATCTTTTTAAGTAATACATCATCAATTATACAACTTATGACAAAAATATTAATGTTTAACAAAATTACTTTTAATATGTTATTGAACAAATAATATAATTTGAAGAGTAAATTGCCTTTTTCGTCCCTGTGGAATATTGAAAATTGCAGATTCCATCCCTATGGTTTTGAAATTTCGGTTTTCGTCCCTATGGTTTGTAATTCATTTATATTTTTGTTCCTGAGGCCAAAACACTGCATTTAAGTATGAAGGACTAAAGTAGAAATAAATTGTAAGCCATATGGATGAAAAAAAACAATAAAATTTAAACCATAAGAATAAAAATGGTAACAAATTATAAATCTGAAAGATGAAAATATTAATTTCAAAACCATAAGAATAAAAACAGAAATTTTCAACAAACTATAAGGACTAAAAACATAATTTACTCTAATTTAAATATTGATAAGTAATAACTTATTTTATTAAACCACATGCTTAGAGCATCTCCAACCATAATACCAAAAAAAACACTAAAAATGGGTCCATCAACACAAAAAAAAACACAACTCCAACGGTCCTCTAAAAAAACACCAAATTTATGGACTCCACATTAAAATATCCTATTTTATTTATTATTATAATTTATGTTTAATTATTAAATCAGATTCATATTAAATACCAATAAACAATTGCATAGTGGTTGGTCCATAGGGTTCATCAAATATACCGGTTGGAGTTTTGGCCGGCATAATTGTCGTGTGAATTTCTTGACCGGCAAAAAACTTTTGGGTTTAGCGGACGAGTCGTAGTGAGATTGACTGAATTCAGTTTGACTGAGAGTGAGCAAAAGCATCTTTGGAACACTCCACCCGGCAAAAAAGGGTATTTAACGGCCGGTTGGAGATGCTCTTAGTAAAATATAAATGCGATGCATACTGACAAGATTTAGGTATTTAATATATAAAAGTATTTATCTTTACGTTGTAGTTATTGACTTATTGCATCAAATTGTCCCTCGTTTTTATCGACGATCACATGATTCCCATTCTTACTACTTTAATATCATATGCATTTTTTATAGAATAGAGCAAAATGATAAAATACAACACGTTAAAATATAAAAAGAAGCAAAGAACATGAGGAAATTACTAAACAAACAACTTTTTCTGGCGGTCGTTTTCGGGTGGAAATTCTGCCGGTAATATTTCGACGGAATCCGTCGAAATATTTTTTTATTTTTATTTTTTTTAATAAAAAGTTTTCGGCGGATTTCAGACGGTTTTTATTTTTTTTAAGTTTTTTTCATATTAATTAATATTTTTTGGCGGATTTTAAATAATTAATTTAATTAATTATTTTCCGCCGAAAATCCGCCGAAAAATATTAATTAATTATTTTTCTTAAAAGAGTTTTTAAAAAAAATAAAAAAAATTAAAAGCCGCCGAAAATCCGCCGAAAATAAAAAAATAATTAAATATTTAGTTTTCTTAAAAGAATTTTTAAAAAAATTAAAAGTCGTCGAAAATCCGGCGACAATACAAAAAATAATTAAATATTTAGTTTCTTAAAAGAATTTAAAAAAATAAAAAAAATTAAAAGCCGTCGAAAATCTGTCGAAAATACAAAAAATAATTAAATATTTAGTTTTCTTAAAATAATTTAAAAAATAAAAAAAATTAAATGGCAACTTTTTCTTAAAGGAATTTTTAAAAAACATTAAAAATAAATAATTAATTAAAAATAAATTTTATTATTAAATAAATATTATTATGAAACAAATTAAAAATATTAAAAAAAATGGATCCAGTTGGCTTTAACGTACCTAGTTGGGTTTTAATGGATCCGGTTGGGTTTTAACGTACCCAGTTGGACTTTAATGGATCTGGTTGGCTTTAATGGATGCAGTTGGGTTTTAACGGATCCAGTATGGCTTTAACGGATCCAATATGGCTTTAACGTATCCAGTTGGGCGTTAACGTACACAGTTGGGCTTTAATGGATCCGGTTGGCTTTAATGGATGCGGTTGGGTTTTTACGGATCCAGTTGGGCTTTAATGGATCCGGTTGGCCTTTAATGGATCCGGTTGGCCTTTAATGGATCCAGTTGGGTTTAATGGATCCAGTATGGCTTTAACGGATCCAGTATGGCTTTAACGGATCCAGTATGGCTTTAACGTACCCAGTTGGGCTTTAACGTACCCAGTTGGATTTTAACGTACCTAGTTGGTCTTTATTGGATCTGGTTGGGCTTTAATAGATCCTATTGGGCTTTAACGGATCTAGATGGGCTATAACGTACAAGTGGGCCTTTAATGGATATAGTTGAGCTTTAAAGATTTAGTTGGGCTTTAACTACACAGTTGGGCTTTAACGTTCCCGGTTGGGCTTTAATAGATCCAGTTGAGTTTTAACGTACCCAGTGTGGCTTTAATGGATACAGTTGGGTTTTAACGTACCCAGTGTGACTTTAATGGATACAGTTGAGATTTAAGGGATTTAGTTGGGCTTTAACTACACAGTTGGGCTTTAATGGATCCGGTTGGGCTTTAATGGATACAGTTGGGCTTTAACATATCCAGTTGGGCTTTAACGGATCTAGATGGGCTTTAACATACCTAGTTGGGCTTTAACGTACCCAGTTGGGCTTTAACGTACCAAGTTGGGCTTTAACGTACCCAGTTGGTCTTTAATGGATCCGGTTAGGCTTTAACGTATCTAGTGGAGCTTTAATGGATACAGTTGAGCTTTAATGGATACGGTTGGGCTTTAACGTACACAGTTGGGCTTTAACGTACCCGGTTGGGCTTTAATGTATCCAGTTGGGCTTTAACGTACCCAGTTGGGCTTTTTAACATACCCAATTGGGCTTTAATGGATCTAGTTGGTCTTTAATGGATCTGGTTGGGCTTTAATGGAACCAATTGGTTTTAATGGATCTCGTTGGCTTTAACGGATCAAGTTGGGTTTTAACGGATCTAGTTGGGCTTTAACATACCCGGTGGATAGGATTTACCGATATTTAATGGATCCGGGTAGGTACGTTGTAATAATAATAATAATAATAATAATAATAATAATAATAATAATAATAATAATAATAATAATAATAATAATATAAAAAAAAGAATTCTAAAAAAAATTCGGCGTATTTTTGGCGGAATAGTTGATTTCGGCGGATTCCCGGCGGATGAAATTCAAAATTTTCGAATATTTGTGAAAAATTGGCGGAAAATTCAGGCGGACATATCCGCCGGTAATCTGCCGAAAACCACCTGAAATAAGACTTAGGTTTTTCTTTCTTCTACTTTCACGCATGCCTCCTCAACTCTTTCTTCTCTTCTTGACTCGTCGATTAGCAGCGAACCACCACCACCACCGTCGCCCCACCACCGGTGAATCGATTTCTACCACAGGTTCTTCTAATCAAGGTCTTCCTAATCGATTTCTACCACAGATTCTGCTAATCAAGGTAACGATTTCTGTACTTTGGTCGATTTCTCTATTTTGGTCAATTTCTTCAAGTAGTTTGGTCGATTGTTGTATTTTGGACGATTACTTCCAGTAGTTTGGTCGATTTCTTCCAGTAGTTTGTCGATTCTCGTAGTTTGGTCGATTCCAGTAGATTACTTCTAGTAGCTTGGTCGATTCCAGTAGATTGCTTCTAGTAGCTTGGTCGATTCCAGTAGATTGCTTCCAGTTGATTTGTTTGGCATGTGGGTTATTGGTTTCTTGATGATTTGTTGCTGATTAAGTTTGTTCGATTTGGATTGAATAGACGAAACACCAGTTGTGTTCCTGTTGTTTTCGATTTGGAGGAAATAAAATTACCTGCAGTTTGTTCGATTTATATAATTTCTTTGCTATTGTTTCCATTTTTTTGGCTGCTGTTTATACACCATTTTTTGTTTCTTCCTTTTGTTGAATATTTTGTTGGATAAAACACTTGCATTGATAGCATTTTGTTGATACATAGTTATTTTGTTGGCTATTTTGTTGAATACAACACTTGAATTAATAGCATTTTGTTGATTCATTGTTGTTTTGTTGGCTATTTTGTTGGATACGACACTTGAATTGATAGCATTTTGTTGATTCATAGTTGTTTTCTTGGCTATTTGTTGAATACAACACTTGAATTAATAGCATTTTGTTGATTAATGATTATTGTTTTGTGTTTTTGTAGACATGGATGATAGCCATCTAAATATTATTTGTTAATTTTCATTTAGATTGATTATTTGGTAAAAAAAACACTAAACAACTCACTAGGGGTAAACTCGTCATTTAACCAATCATGTCCTGTTCTATCCTCTCCAGTCATGTATTACCAAACGCTGAACAGCTGTCATGTTCTGTCCTGTCCTGTTTGCGTACCAAATGCACCCTTAGAGCTTTTATGCGCACAAACCGAACCTTGTTTGTTCTATATGCATGGTTTGGGTTTCAAATAGCCGAATAGGCGCACTTAGAGCTTTCAAGCGCACAAACCCAATCTGGGTTTCTTCTATATGCATGGTTTGACTTCCAAACAGTCAAACTAGTGAACTAAGAGCTTTTATGCGCACAAACCGAACCTTGTTTGTTCTATATGCATGGTTTGGGTTTCAAATAGCCTAATAGGCGCACTAAGAGCTTTCAAGCGCACAAACCCAATCCAGGTTTCTTCTATACGCATCGTTTGACTTCCAAACAGTCAAACTAGTGCACTTAGAGCTTTTATGCGCACAAACCGAACCTTGTTTGTTCTATATGAATGGTTTGGGTTTCAAATAGCCTAATAGGAGCACTTAGAGCTTTCAAGCGTACAAACCCAATCCGGGTATCTTCTATATGCATGGTTTGACGCCAAACAGTCGAACTAGTGCACTTAGAGATTTTATGCGCACAAACTGAACCTTGTTTGTTCTATATGCATGGTTTAGGTTTCAAATATCCTAATAGGATAACTTAGAGCTTTCAAGCGCACAAACCTAATCCGGGTTTCTTCTATATGCATGGTTTGACTCCAAACACTCAAACTAGTGCACTTAGAGCTTTTATGCGCAAAAAACCGAACCTTGTTTGTTCTATATGCATGGTTTGGGTTTCAAATAGCCTAATAGGCGCACTTAGAGCTTTCAAGCGCACAAACCCAATCTGGGTTTCTTCTATATGCATGGTTTGACTTTCAAACAGTCAAACTAGTGCACTTAGAGCTTTTATGCGCACAAACCGAACCTTGTTTGTTTTGTAAACATGGTTTGAGTTTCAGATAGACTAATAGGCGCACTTAGAGATTTCAAGCGCACAAACCCAATCTGGGTTTCTTCTATATGCATGGTTTGACTCCAAACAGTCAATTTAGTGCACATAGAGCTTTTATGCGCACAAACCGAACCTTGTTTGTTCTATATGCATGGTTTGGGTTTCAAATAGCCTAATAGGCGCACTTAGAGCTTTCAAGCGCACACACCCAATCCGGGTTTCTTCTATACGCATGGTTTGACTCTAAACAGTCAAACTAGTGCAATTAGAGCTTTTATGCGCACAAACCGAACCTTGTTTGTTCTATCTGCATGGTTTGGGTTTCAAATAGCCAAAAAGGCGCACTTAGAGCTTTCAAGCGCACAAACCCAATCCAGGTTTCTTCTATATGCATGGTTTGACTTCTAAACAGTCAAACTAGAGAACTTAGAGCTTTTATGCGCACAAACCGAACCTTGTTTGTTCTATATGCATGGTTTGGGTTTCAAATAGCCTAATAGGTGCACTTAGAGCTTTTAAGCGCACAAATCCAATCCGGGTTTCTTCTATATGCATGGTTTGACTTCGAAACAGTCAAATGTTGAATTCCTACCTAACTACAATTTATATTTGATTTATAGCTATGTCGACTAACACCTATAGAGGATGGATGTATAAATGAGTAAATAAGACAGGTGAAATAAATCCTGTTTTCGGTATTGAGGTTGAAAGATTTTTGGATTTTGCTGTCACTGTTGGGAACTGAAGAATTCATCAAGTATGGTTAATGCTGCTAGTTCAAAGTTACTACTGCTAGAAGACTTCAAGGTTAATACTGCTGAGTGTTACTACTGCTAGTACTATTAATACTGCTAGTCATAGTTAGTGCTGCTTGAACAAAGTTAGTACTGCTTAGCTAGTTAGTACTGCTAGTAGTTAGTGCTGCTTAGTAGTTAATGCTGCTAGAAGAAGTTAATGCTGCTGATCATGGTTAGTGTTGCTAAAGAGATTTGGATGGAAAGAATGACAGCTGGATAATCTGAAGATTATGGAAGCTTATAGATATACATGGAAGATATACTGAAGATATTTTATTTATTGTAATTATCTTTGTATTCAGTATATATATTGTATAGTTTAGAATAATGTGTTAACTTTTGTTTTTATACTTTTAGAGAGAAAATCAACCTCAAGGCATAGATCCTAATTCTAGAGAAGTAGAATTCGTATTGGTGAGTCTGTTCATCAATATTGAGGTTGAGTGAGTAATCTTGTAACTTCAAAGCATTCAATACAAGTTTACAGTTTGTTGATTATATTCTGTTTTGGTTTTCTGTTTTATTAAATATCAAAGTGTTATTCCGCAAACTTCTTTGATATTGTTTCTGAGAATTAATTCTTGTTGAGAATTCGATCCTGACAAGTGGTATCAGAGCCAAACTCTCTCAGAAACAGTTATTCATCATGGAAAATCTTACAGAATCAAGCAGTACTTTGGTTTCTAAGGTTCCAATGCTCAAACCAAGTGAGTTTGACATGTGGAAGATCAGAATCAGACAATATATTCTTCTCACTGACTACTCAATGTGGGATATCATTGAGAATGGTCCTTCTGAAGCTGGAAGGATAGGACCAGATGGGAAAAGACCTCCACCAAAGACAGATGGTAAGAGGAAGATCAGACAAACAGAGATGAAGGCCTTGAGCACTCTGTTCTTGGCCATTCCCAATGAATATCAGCATCAATTTTGCAACTGCACTGATGCTCAGATTCTCTGGAATGCTCTAGAGAAAAGATTTGCTGGAACTAAGAGCATCAAAAGAAATCAAAGAGATGTTCTAAAGCAGCAGTATGAGAACTTCACTTCCACAAAGAATGAGTCTATGACTCAAACTTTTGATAGGTTCAATAAACTCATTGGTGAACTGGCTACTGTAGGGGTGAAGATGGAACAAGATGATATCAACAGAAAGTTCCTCAGATCTCTTGGGGATGAATGGACTATGTACACTGTCTCATATAGACAGAGTGACAATCTGGAAGAGAAAGAACTTGATGATCTATACAATGATCTAAGAGTTTTTGAAACTGAGGTAGAAACCAAGAAGAAGCCCTCTCGTTATATTCACAATGCTGCACTTCTTTCAGCATCCACTGATACTACTGCCAACCCTGAAGCAGTTAGTACTGCCAGTGGAGTAAGTTCAGAAAAAGGCACTGAAACTATCTTTGAAGCCTTTTTGTCCAGTCATAGCAGCAATTCTTTGATTAATGATGATCTGGATCAAATTCACCATGATGATCTGGAGGAGATGGATATTAAATGGCAGATGGCCATGTTATCCATGAGGGTGAATAAGTTCATTAAAATAACTGGAAGAAATAACTTCTCTCAAAGAAGAGAAGATGGAGCTGGTTTTGACAAAACCTAGGTGGAATGCTATAAGTGTCACAAGAAAGGACACTTTGCTAGAGAATGCAGGAGTGTTGTTCCAAACATCAACAACCATCAACAAGCTCAGAATGGAGGATACAATCTGAACAAGAATCCTGCTCAAGCCCTTGTTTCTCAACAAGGAATGGGATTTGACTGGAGTGATCAAGCTGAGGAAGCCATTCAGAACCAAGCTCTTATGGCAGAAGTGTCTGATCTCCCCACTGAGGTAAGTTCTAATCTTTGCACTAAATCTTGCATTGACACTGTTACAAGGTACAGGGATCACAATCAAAGTATGTGTGATGACCTCAAAAGATTAGAAAAGGACAGAAGAGATTATGTGTTGATAGTAGAGAGATTTGAAGAGCAAATCAAAGGCTTTCAAGCTAATGAACTTCAACACTCTTATGACACAAACTATTGGAAGTGGGAAAAGAATGAGTTAGAAACCAAACTGTCTAAGTCCTTAGAAGAGAATGATAGACTGAAAGAGGAACTGTCAAAAGTTAAACTTGACATAGACAAGTTTTCTTATGCTTCAAAAGCAATGGACTCTCTTCTAAAGGCTCAGATACATGATAAGATGAAGCCTGGTATTGGATACAACACTACACCCCCTCCTTACAATAACAACTATATTTCTCCTACATCAGACTTGTTAGAAACTAAGGAGAAAAAGGACTTGTCTGAAGAAGCTTTTAAGATAGATCCTTTGGATGAGGTAGTAGTTAAGGATTTGACTGAAAAAGGAGCCAGTAAGAACAGGGATAATAATGTGAGTAAAAAGATACCATTAGAAAACAATATTATCACCAATGAGGGATGTGGGAAAATCTGGGTCAAGTCCAAGGAGATAGAGAAGACTAAAGGAAATGATAACAAGGTCCATTACAAACAAACCACAGTTGTGAATCCTGGATCTTGTAAACAGTGTGATTGCAATAAAGCCAAGAGCCTAAATTCTGGTTTAAAAAGAGGAAATCAAAGAAACTGGAATAATCAATGGGCTCAGAAACAAGGAGTTGATCTGAATAAAATCAATAGACCGAAACCTTGTTTTATATGTGGCAAGTTGAATCATTTGGCTAAGTATTGTTACTTTAACCCTATTAACCAACAGATGAACTTTCAAAGATTTGTGCAAAAATCTGTGGGTTATAGGAAGGCTGGAAAGAAACATGTGATAAAGAAATATGTTGAAAGTAAAGGCACTTTAAAGAAAAAGATTTTAAAAGAAAGTGTCAAAATGTGGGTGCCTAGAAGTACTAACAGTGTTAGTACTGCTAACAATATTAGTACTGCTAACACAGTTACTACTGCTAACAGTGTTAGTACTGCTAACAATATTAGTACTGCTAACACAGTTACTACTGCTAACAGTGTTAGTACTGCTAACAATATTAGTACTGCTAACACAGTTACTACTGCTAACAGTGTTAGTACTGCTGAAAATATTAATGCTGCTAATACTGTTAATACCTCTTCAAAGGTTAGTACTGCTAAGCATGCAAGTGCAGTCAAGGCAGTTAGTACTTCTAAAACAAGTACTGAATCTAGCAAAAACATTTCCAAGCCTATTATTGTAACAAAGTACTCCAAGAATGAGGAATTAAAGTTCAAAAATCTTGTCAAGAAAGAATGCAAGTATTTTGATGAGAAAGGGGTACCCAAGACCACTTTGGCTTGGGTTCCTAATTCATACTAATTGATTTATCTAATGTGCAGGGCAACCAACAGCTCAAGGGAAAGAGCATTTGGCATGTTGATAGTGGTTGCTCTAGGCACATGACAGGCAACATGTCATGCCTTCAAGACTTCAAGCATATCAATGGAGGACATGTTGCATTTGGAGATAATCTTACTGGTGGTAAGATAAGCGGAAAAGGTAATGTCACCAAAGGTAAGATGACATTTGAGGATGTCTACTATGTTGATCAATTAAAGTACAACCTGTTAAGTGTATCACAGGTTTGTGACAAACAACATAGTATATTATTTACTAATACTGAGTGTATGATCCTTGCTCCAGGGTTCAAGGTAGTTGATGAAAGCATGATACTACTTAGAACTCCAAGAAAGGACAATGTTTACTGCCTTGATTTGGACATTGTTGATAGTGATTCATCTCTAAATTGTCTTGTTTCAAAAGCTTCCGTAGATGAATCCTCTCTATGGCACAGAAGGATGTGTCACATGAATTTCAAGACTATGAACAATCTTGTTAAAAATAACCTTGTAAGAGGTTTACCTTCAAAAGTCTTTTCATGTGATGATCATTGTGTTGCTTGTCTTAAAGGCAAACAACACAAAACTTCTCATAAGACCAAAGAGTTAAATTCTGTTTCTTCTTGTCTCCAATTACTGCACATGGATCTGTTTGGTCCTACAAATGTTATGAGTATAGGCAAGAAATCTTACTGCTTGGTTATTGTTGATGATTACTCCAGATTTACTTGGGTATATTTTCTAAGGACTAAGGATGAAACAAGTGGTCTTATCAAATCCTTTATTCTAAGAATTGAAAACCAAACTAATCAAAGAGTAAAAGTCATTAGATCAGATAATGGAACTGAGTTTAAAAATCATGATCTAAACACCTTTTGTGAAGAAAAAGGTATTGAGAGGCAATATAGTGCTCCTAGGACTCCTCAACAGAATGGTGTTGCTGAAAGGAGGAATAGAACACTAATAGAGGCTGCTAGATCTCTGTTGGCTGATTCCAAATTGCCAATTACCTTCTGGGCTGAAGCAGTTAATATTGCTTGTTATGTCCAAAACAGAGTTCTAGTAGTCAAGCAAAAGAACAAGACCCCATATGAGCTTTTAAATAAAAGAAAACCTTTTATTGGTTTCTTCAAACCTTTTGGGTGTCCTTGTACAATTCTAAATACCAAATCTCACTTAGGTAAGTTTGATAACAAAGCAGATGATGGATTTCTTGTTGGATATTCATCTCAGAGTAAGGCTTACAGAGTTTTTAACTCTTCTTCTAGAATAATTGAAGAAAGTGACAATGTCAAATGCAATGAGAACACACCAAATATTGTTGGGTCTGGACCTCAGTGGCTATTTGACATTGATTCACTAACTAACTCTTTTGGTTTCAGTAATGAGTATACAGGAACAGGAAGTGGAGGATCAGGAATCACACAAGTTCAAGAAAGTCTATCTAAATCTGTGATTTTTCCCATACCCACAGTAAATTCTGTTGAAGACTGTGAAAAGGAATCATTTACTGGACCAAGCCAGAGTGAAGAAGACACTAGAGATAAGGAGACTCAAGAAAATAATGAAGTGGCATCTGAAAACACTTCAGTTGAGTTACATGAATCTAATCTTGAGGCTGGACTGAATGAAGAACCTAGTCATAACACCAGAGTTCAAAAGAATCATCCTCCACAGCTGGTAATAGGAGATATCTCTTCTCCTATGATGACTAGACATCAAAGCAGGCTTCAGGAAATGCAAGATCAACAGCATACAGTGCTTTCTTGTTTTCTATCACAGCTTGAGCCTAAAAAGGCACATGATGTTATGAAAGAATCTAGCTGGATAGAAGCAATGCAAGAGGAACTGCTACAGTTCAAGCTACAAGATGTATGGGATCTGGTAGACCTTCCTAAAGGTCACAGAGCAATTGGCACAAAGTGGATTTTCAGAAACAAGAGAGATGAAAGAGGTATTGTCATAAGGAACAAAGCAAGGCTGGTGGCTCAGGGATATACTCAAGAAGAGGGTATAGATTATGAAGAAGTGTTTGCACCTGTGGCTAGAATAGAAGCAATCAGACTATTCCTAGCCTATGCTTCTTACATGAACTTCAAAGTCTATCAAATGGATGTAAAAAGTGCCTTTCTCTATGGGTCAATTGAAGAAGAAGTATATGTCTGTCAACCACCAGGGTTTGAAAACCCAAGCTATCCAGACAGGGTATACAAATTAAAGAAAGCACTTTATGGACTACATCAAGCCCCAAGAGCATGGTATGACACTATGTCATCCTATCTCTTGGAAAATGACTTTGAAAGAGGAGTCATTGATAAGACTCTATTTATTAAAAGAAAGAAGAAAGATATTTTGCTGGTGCAAATCTATGTTGATGACATTATCTTTGGATCTACAAGAAACAACATGTGCAAGGAGTTTGAAGATTTAATGCATCAAAGGTTCAAAATGAGTTCCATGGGGGAACTTACTTTCTTCCTTGGACTCCAAGTTCAACAGAAGTCAGATGGCATTTTCATATGTCAATCCAAGTATGTGCAGGATATTCTAACCAAGTTTGGTTTCTCAGAATCAAAACCTGCCAGCACACCTATAGAAACACACAAGCAGATCACAGCAGATCTTGAGGGGGAGGATATGGATGTGCATCATTATAGATCCATGATTGGCTCTCTCATGTATCTCACAGCATCAAGGCCAGATATAATGTTTCCAGTCTGTGTATGTGCAAGATTTCAAGTTAGGCCAAAACAATCTCACTTTCAAGCTGTTAAGAGGATATTCAGATATCTCAAAGGGCAACCCAGATTGGGACTTTGGTATCCTCATAACTCACCTTTTGACCTAATAGCATACTCAGACAGTGATCTAGGTGGGGCAAACTTGGACAGAAAATCTACTTCTGGAGGATGTCAGTTTTTGGGTGCTAGACTAGTCTCATGGCAGTGCAAGAAACAAACCACAGTATCCACATCTACAACAGAGGCAGAGTACATAGCAGCTGCAAGTTGCTGTTCTCAAGTCTTATGGATTCAGAATCAAATGTTGGATTATTGGGTAACCTTTCTACACACTCCAATCTTTATTGACAACAGCAGTGCTATTAGCATTGTGAATAATCCTGTCAAGCACTCAAAAACAAAGCACATTGAGATCAGGTATCACTTTATAAGAGATTGTAATGAAAAGAAACTTATTCAAGTTGTCAAAGTTCACACTGATAATCAGTTTGCTGATTTATTCACTAAAGCTTTTGATGTGGGTAGATTCACTTTCTTGGTAACAAGTGTGGGAATGATCAACACTGAATAATCCCCTTCTCAAAAAGTGGCTTTATACCTGTATATTATTCTTGGAGTTACTAATCTTCTTTTTCAGGATATGCATAGCAGTACTCAGTGTTTAGCAAGTTTAAAAGGAGTATTTCAGTTAATACTGCTAGTGGTTAATACTGCTTTCAGTTAATACTGCTAGTGGTTAATACTGCTTTCAGTTAATACTGCTAGTGGTTAATACTGCTTTCAGTTAATACTGCTAGTGGTTAATACTGCTTTCAGTTAATACTCCTAGTGGTTAATACTGCTTTCAGTTAATACTGCTAGTGGTTAATACTGCTTTCAGTTAATACTGCTAGTAGTTAATAATGCTAGTTAGTTAATACTGCTAGTAGTTAATACTGCTCTAGGTTAATACTGCTTATGTTCCGAATACTATAAATACTCTTTGCCCGCCTAAAAGTTCATAACGACTCTTTGCATACTGTTCACTTGCGCTCAAAACCTTTTCTCTCTCAAGTTCAAAGTTTTCAGACAAGCTTCTCACTAAGATCAATGGCATCCATGACTTTTATCGACGAGCACAACGAGATTGCAATGCTACAAAAGCCAAAGCAAGCTGCAGGATTTCATCAGATTGTGGATTTCCTCAAGTCAAGCCACATTGCTCATGCCCTTATTGTATCCCCTACAATCTATATTGAGCATCAAAGGCAGTTCTGGGCTAATGCAACCATTGTTGTTGAGAATGGTGTGCAGATGATCAAGACAAGAATCTGTGATCAATCACTCACGGTTACTGAAGAGGTTATTCGCATCAGTCTACGTCTAGACGATGCCTCTGGTATAACCTCTATCCCAAATGATGAACTGTTTTCAAATCTTACAAGAATGGGGTATGGAGGCCCATTGGGAGTTTTCAAATTCTCTAAAGCAAAATTTTAACCCCAATGGCGTTTCTTTGTCCATACTCTTATGCACTGTATCTCCAAAAAGACTACTGGATGGAGTGAGTTCAGCAGCACTATTGCTTATGCTTTGGTGTGCTTGGCCACTGCCAGAAAGTATAATTTTTCTAAAATGATTTTCAGTGATCTTGTCTCAAACATGGGAAACAAAAAGAGCTTCTTTATGTATCCCAGGTTTGTTCAAGAAGTCATTACTCATGAATTGACGGATATACCTCAACCTGTTGGGGTATATGTACCTAAACCCCCCAAAGGCAAGGTTTTCTCAAATATGAGAAGATCTGCTGGGGACTCTGAAGGAGTTGACACCCCATTGTTCTCTACAATGATGGTGGTGTCCCAAATCAATGAAGGTATGGCAGCAGGGTCAAGGCCCCCATTAGACCAACCCACTGCTAGCCAAGCCCAACCTTCCCTCTCAAAATCAATTTCCCAGTCCCTTCTTGAAAAACCAACCTCTCCTATCACCCAAACTTACAAGAGGAAACAGGTAAAGAAGGCTCCTTCCCTTCTTGTACCATCATCTCCCAAGCCTTTAAGCCCTCTATTGGAGCATTCTCCAGTAGAGAATATTCAAAGGGAATCCACAAGGGTGTCTCCCAACCCAAAGGAGGTGCTCTCTGAGGAGGAGGTAGAGCATATGGGTGATGAGGCTGCCACTACTCCTGCCAGCACAGAGGAGGAAAGTGGTAACATCAATAAGACCTCCCCCATGGCAACTTTGAATGAGCAATCATTTGAAGGTCCCTGGTGCCAAGAAACCACAGGGGTGGATAGTGCTTCTGCTAGGCAGAAGACTTCCACTACTAAAAGATCCAATGATCCTTCAATAGGGGGTAACACTCCTGGAGAAGGTGAGGACAAATATAACTATGATGAATTGATGGAGGAAATGGGTAACATCAACCTAGATGTTCTGAAACAAGGAAAAGAAATAGAGGAGATGAAGCTGGTGATCCTGTCACAACAAGTCCAGATTGAAAAATTGAAGAAGATGGTGACCAGGCTGGTTCAAAAGAAAAGAAGGAAACAGTTTGTACTCAAAAAGAGGGACAAAGTTCAAGATTCTTTCAACAAGGGGGAGAAGCATGAAGGGGAAACTGTTGAAAAGAAAGCTGAAGTTGAGGGGGAGACATAGGAAGAGATGGAAACAGAAACAGTTACTGCTGCTGAAGTAAAAGTAGCAGCAGAAACTGAAGCAGCAGAAATAGGGCTCTCTGTGGAAGAAATGGAGATAGCAGAGACTTTAGTAAAAGCAAAGAATGACACTCCTAAGGCTACTCAAAAGGCCAAAGGAGTGGTCATCAATGAAGGAGAACCTCAAAAGAAGAAAATGAAGGAGGATATAAAAGGAAAAGGAAAGATGATTGAACCTGAACAACCTTCAAAGAAGAGGAGTCAGGTCGAAATGGATGAGGAGATGGCAAAGCAGCTTCAAGAGCAAATGGAAAAAGAGGAGCAATTTCAAACAGAAACTGATAGAGAGCTTGCAAGGTTAATGGCCAAGAGGTTAAATGCAGAATACCAAAAGAGTTTGAAAGAAGCAGCTCAGACAGCAACTCAGGTCAAGAAACTCCAAGTTAAGAAGATGCCAATTCGGAAACAAAAGCAGAAAAGACAACCCTCCAAGACATTTTTGGCCAATCAGGAAAGAAGAAAAATGATAAACTTCCTGAAAGGTGCAATTGGTGTTAAGGGGGAGATGTTTACCCACATGGCATTCTCTCAGATTGAAGAGTTGTATAATAAGGAAATGGCCAAGCTTCAAGGGGATTCAGCACAAAGGGAGGAGGCTGAGAGAAGGATGAAAGAGAGACATGATCTCAACATCCAACAACCATTCCCTGAGGAAACCACACCTTCCAAAGAAGAAGCAGAAGAGAAGAAGGAAGAACCTGGAAATGTTGGTATAGAAGCCAAGTCTGGAAAAAGAGTGAAATCAATTGCTCCAAAAAGGCAGTTGAAAAGGCCTAGGGTGGAAGAAACTGAAAAGGAAGCAGAACCTTCAGTCACATCCCCAACAGAGCCAGTACAGAGTCCAGAGCAGGTCACTAAGCAAACAGATGAAAGTATGGATCCGTACATGACAATAGTGGAACCTTTGAAAGCTGTTCCAATATCTATGCAAGCTCCAGAGATCATCTTCTGGGATATTCTGAGAGACAATGGAAAGAATTTCTTCAGAATCAAGAGAGCTGATGGTTCATTTGAAGCTTATTCAACATGGGGGAAAGTCATCAGAAGTTGTTCAAGAGCTGATATGGAAGAACTATATAAAGTTAGGATGAAACTTTATGAACCTGTGTTGAAAGGTACTGAAGAGAATCTTCTCAAAGTGACATTGGAATACTTGTGCATGATGTTTGAGCCTGAAAGAGTGCACCATAGGATTAAAGATCATATGCATGAGTTCATATTCAAGAAGATTGACAAATGGATACTGTTTGAAAACTGTGGAGTATACATGATTACTATTGACAATTGTTATCATGAATACTACCTGGTGGACAAAATCTATGAGCATAGCAAGGAGAAGTTAGAAGGGATGCTTAAAGCTACATTGGTTTGTACAAAGGATTCAGAGATGGCCAAGATTGTGGTGAGAAGAACTGTAAATCAAAGCTTGGGCCTAGATCCAAATTTGGGAAATTGAATCAAAGGTGTTGAAAGCATCTTGAAGATTAATTCTGAAGAACTTGACTTCTCTTTCTAAAAGTCAAGTTAGGGGGAGATTGTTGGGAACTGAAGAATTCATCAAGTATGGTTAATGCTGCTAGTTCAAAGTTACTACTGCTAGAAGACTTCAAGGTTAATACTGCTGAGTGTTACTACTGCTAGTACTATTAATACTGCTAGTCATAGTTAGTGCTGCTTGAACAAAGTTAGTACTGCTTAGCTAGTTAGTACTGCTAGTAGTTAGTGCTGCTTAGTAGTTAATGCTGCTAGAAGAAGTTAATGCTGCTGATCATGGTTAGTGTTGCTAAAGAGATTTGGATGGAAAGAATGACAGCTGGATAATCTGAAGATTATGGAAGCTTATAGATATACATGGAAGATATACTGAAGATATTTTATTTATTGTAATTATCTTTGTATTCAGTATATATATTGTATAGTTTAGAATAATGTGTTAACTTTTGTTTTTATACTTTTAGAGAGAAAATCAACCTCAAGGCATAGATCCTAATTCTAGAGAAGTAGAATTCGTATTGGTGAGCCTGTTCATCAATATTGAGGTTGAGTGAGTAATCTTGTAACTTCAAAGCATTCAATACAAGTTTACAGTTTGTTGATTATATTCTGTTTTGGTTTTCTGTTTTATTAAATATCAAAGTGTTATTCCGCAAACTTCTTTGATATTGTTTCTGAGAATTAATTCTTGTTGAGAATTCGATCCTGACAGTCACCAATGAGCAATCTAGGGTACCGAGTGGACCATACGACGGGGTTGAAATATTTATAAAATGTCCTTGTAAGAAATGTCTTCTTCTTAAGTATAAAACACGAGAGGCAGTTCATTTAGATTTGTTAAGATAGGGATTCATGCTTTCTTATACTCACTGGTATGCACACGGGGAAATAACACCATTAGTTCAACCACCACAACAGACAATAGTAGACGATGATTATAATGAGTTTGATGGTGTTCAACCACCTAGCTGAGCAGGAGTCTCTAGTAGCGGCTCGGCATAACCAGACGATGGGGCGTCTGGTAATGTCTGTGGCATCTCTGTTTCGGAGTAGCTCCCGACACAAAGGATAGCACTAGCACCTCATGATCCCAAGTCTTACGAGTAAATTCATTTCTATTAACTTGTTCATTATATTATATGCATTGTTATTTGTATGGATATTAATTCAATTCCTTATGTAGTTGGGACGTACAAGAAGCGAGCCGGATGGCCACCCGGATAAACCGAGGCTTCTTTACTGAGCGATGGCTTAGTTGGTCTCACATCCCTATGTCCTAGAGGGATAGGATATTTGAGCGTTTTTAGGTTCGGGTTGTATATTTAAATAATTATATCTTTGATAGTTTTAGTTTCAACTTAAGAATAACTAAACTTTTACGTACAGAACTACAATACGTGGGACCCAACGTTAGACGCCCAGATGCGAGTTATCTGGGAGAGAAAGTGTTTGAAACAATATAACGACAACCTAAGGGCCGCCCGAAACAGAGCCGCCAGGATGTCCACAGACAATGGGCATCCCAATGATGAGAACGACCCCAACCGAGATATGAACTTGTTGAAGCCATACCCTCCAGGTTGGATCATCTCGGCTCACTGGAACGTGATGATCGATGGATGGAACAACCCCCATTGGAAGACAGTTTATGTGGGTGCGCGTAAGAACCGGTTTACGGAGGTGGATGGCGACATATCCAAGCACTTCAATAGATCGATCACGTTCGGAGAGACATCGGCTCATTTGGTAGGACCTTAAAATGTTATAATTAACCATTGCTTGTTATTTAGTATGTTATAATTAACACATGTTTGTATTATTTGCCCTTTGCAGACTAGACAAAAGGGTGCGCCACCGACGGGTTTGGAGCACTTCAATGCGACCCACAAGACTAGACCAAAGAGGACGTCGGGTTCGGATACCACGTCTTCATCCAGGGATTATGTGACTACGAGGTATAGCCGGGTTGCGGTAAGTATTTTTCACAATACTTTAGAATATCTATATATATTTCGTGTTTAACTTTAAACTTTTATATATCAAGTTGGGGTTGCCATTTGTTGGGCAAACATTAGGATTTTTATACCGTAAGACTTTATCTTAATGTGTATATATGTATATATTTATCTAGTTTGGGTTGCCATTTGTTGGGCAAACATTAGGATTGTTTAACATAGTTGGGTATGTCCCCTTTACAGTCGTTATGCTGTCGAACCGAACCTTATATGTTCTATATGCATGGCTTGGGTTTCAAATAGCCTAATATGTGCATTTAGGGCCTTTATGCTCACAAATCCAACCTTATATGTTCTATATGCATGGTTTGGGTTTCAAGTAGCCTAATATGTGCATTTAGGGCCTTTATGCGCACATACCCAACCTTATATGTTCTATATGCATGGTTTGGGTTTCAAATAGCATAATAGGTTCATTTAGGGCCTTTATGTGCACAAACCGAACCTTATATGTTCTATATGCATGATTTGGGTTTCAAATAGCCTAATAGGTTCATTTAGGGGCTTTATATGCACAAACCAAACCTTATACGTTCTATATGCATGGTTTGGGTTTCAAATAGCATAATATGTGCATTTAGGGCCTTTTTGCGCACAAACCCAACCTTATATGTTCTATATGCATGGTTTGGGTTTCAAATAACCTAATATGTGCATTTAGGGCCTTTATGCGCACAACCAAACCTTATATGTTCTATATGCATGATTTGGGTTTCAAATAGCCTAATATGTGCATTTACAGCCTTTATGCGCACAAACCCAACCTTTTATGATCTATATGCATGGTTTGGGTTTGAAATAGCCTCATAGGTTCATTTAGGGCCTTTATGCACCCAAACCGAACCCTATATGTTCTATATGCATGGTTTGGGTTTCAAATAGCCTAATAGGTTCATTTAGGTCCTTTATGCGTACAAACCGAACTTTATATGTTCTATATGCATGGTTTGGGTTTCAAATAGTCTAATAGGTTCATCTAGGGCCTTTATGTGCACAAACCGAACCTTATATGTTTTATATGCATGGTTTGGTTTTCAAATAGCCTAATATGTGCATCTAGGGCCTTTATGCGCACAAACCCAACCTTATATGTTCTATATGCATGGTTTGGGTTTCAAATAGCCTAATATGTGCATTTAGGGCCTTTATTCACACAAACCAAACCTTATATGTTCTATATGCATGGTTTTTGTTTCAAATAACCTAATATGTGCATTTAGGGCCTTTATGCGCACAAACCCAACCTTATATGTTCTATATGCATGGTTTGGGTTTCAAATAGCCTAATAGGTTCATTTAGGGCCTTTATGCGCACAAACCGAACCTTATATGTTCTATATGCATGGTTTGGGTTTCAAATAGCCTAATAGGTTCATTTAGGGTCTTTGGATCGATAGATGGTCAACGGCTCAGGGTTAAAAGATCAGTGGTCAAATTATATCAAAGACATTTCTTGGTTAAAGTTTTGATGATCTCGATGACGCAATCATCAAAAAGGGGGAGAAGACAAAGTTAAAGAAATGTCTGGACAGAAAAGTTTGTATGATATATGGGAGGAGACAGTATCAAGAAATGTTAGAGATGCAAGAATTGATTGTGAAAGAAAATGTTAAAGAAAGATTGTTGAAAGAGTTCAAAGATTCCAGAATTGTTGAAGATTTTTACTGAAATTTTATTTGGAGATAATTTGCTGAAGCAATCAGAGTTATTTCTGAAAGAGGTTCGTTTATAACCTTTGGGAGAAAATATTACTAATTCTTGTAGATCAGATTTTGAGAAAGATTGCTGAAAGTTTTTGGAGATACTATGCTTATCAAAGAAAGGGGAGAATGTTATAAGCATAAAAGAGAAGATTTAATCTGATTTTATTCTACAAAGAGGGAGATTATAATGTCTGTACAGAAAGGGGGAGAAGATTCAAATTGAGCTTAAAAAGAGAAGATTGAACTGCAAAATCTTTTAGAGATGATCTTGATCCAAAAGGGGAGAATGTTAGAGCACATATTTGTTGGATGCAAGATCATGAAGTTTGAAGATTAAAGTAAAGCAAGTCAAATGCTCAAAGTCAATTCTCAAGCATGAAAGTCAAATTCTTTGTAATAAAGTCAAAGTCAAAGTATTGTGTTTAGGTTTCCTTGTTGTGTAGTTGCTAGTATAAATAGTTCAAGTCATTCATTGTAAGCATGTGGTAAGTCATTGTGAGAATACACGGAGTAGATTAGAGAAGAACTGAATTGCATAACATTCTAGTGAGAGAAACAGTTTGTAGTGAGAGAAAGTGAGATTGTAATCTTTGTTTTCATAATCAATGACATGTGATTTGATTAATTGTTCATCTTGATTATTGTTTGTGTGATTAGAACTTGAATTTAGGGAGATAACAAAACCGAACCTTATATGTTCTATATGCATGGTTTGGGTTTCAAATAGCCTAATATGTGCATTTAGGGCCTTTATGTGCACAAACCCAACCTTATATGTTCTATATGCATAGTTTGGGTTTCAAATAGCCTAATTTGTGCATTTAGGGCCTTTATGCGCTCAAACCCAACCTTATATGTTCTATATGCATGGTTTGGGTTTCAAATAGCCTAATAGGTTTATTTAGGGCCTTTATGCGCACAAACCGAA
Source organism: Arctium minus (assembly GCA_954870635.1). Taxonomy (NCBI): domain Eukaryota; kingdom Viridiplantae; phylum Streptophyta; class Magnoliopsida; order Asterales; family Asteraceae; genus Arctium; species Arctium minus. Next base: position 22,217,147 of record OX941090.1, on the reverse strand, counting down.
CCTTATATGTTCTATATGCATGGTTTGGATTTCAAATAGCCTAATAGGTTCATTTAGGGACTTTATGTGCACAAACCGAACCTTATATGTTCTATATACATGGTTTGGGTTTCAAATAGCCTAATATGTGCATTTAGGGCCTTTATGCGCACAAACCCAACCTTATATGTTCTATATGCATAGTTTGGGTTTCAAATAGCCTAATATGTGCATTTAGGGCCTTTATACGCACAAACCCAACCTTATATGTTCTATATGTATGGTTTGGGTTTCAAATAGCCTAATATGTGCATTTATGGTCTTTATGCGCACAAATCGAACCTTATATGTTCTATATGCATGGTTTGGGTTTCAAACAGCCCAATAGGTGTGTCCCATTTACAGTCGTTATGCTGTCGAAATTGACTTGTATGTATTTTGTAAAAAACCACAGGGTGGGTATTCGACCAGTGTCACCTAGAGGTACGGCGATAACCCCAACCAATATCCGACTTTTGATACCGAGTTGTGGCAGGAGGTTTCTGGGGGAGTGAAGAAAGGTCGTATGTTTGGGTTCGAGTACCACAAAGATCCCAACGCGATCTTGACTGGGACATCCTCGGGTGGTGCTTCTTCTTTTTCTTCCCGACAGGTGTGTACCACATTTCATTATATGAGCTTTATCAATTTATTTTATAATTCATGTTAAACATATTCTAACGTCTTTTTTGTTTTTTTTATTTTATAGGAAATTGAGGATCTAAAGACCCAACTTCAGGAGTTGAAGGAGCAGGAAAAGAGACGTGCGGCGGAGGAAGCCTCACGTCAGGCGAAGGAAGAGGCACGTCAGCGGGAACATGATGCCCAGTACGAGCGTATGTGTGAATTGGTAAAACGTTTCTGTTTTTCCCAGCCAGGGACACCGCCACCGCCACACATGTGATGAGACTTGTTTAATATTTGAACATTTGGAATGTATTTTGGAACAATAATTTAACACTTGAACTATGTATTTTATGTTTTGTTAGTTGTATTTTATGTTTTTTTTTTATAGTTTTTGGCAGTTTTTACAGCTTTCAGCAGGTTTTTACTGCTTTTAGCAGGTTTTATAGCAGGAGTTTTAATGAAAAACAGGGTTTTCCTATTTTTGATTTTTAAACTTTTTGGCGGAATCTTCCGCCAAAAATAAATAAATAAATAATTTTCGGCGGGATATTTCGCCGAAAATCCGCCAAAATATTTCGCCGAAACACAATTTTTTTATTTAAAAAATAAATAAGTAAAGAAATAAAAAAATCAATTAATTATTTTCGGCGGAATTTTCCGCCGAAATTCTACCGAAAATTTTAAAAATTATATTCTTTATTAAACGATTTATTAAAAATTTAAAAAAAATTCGGGCACGTTTTCGGCCGAAAAATCCACCGAAAATGTCCTATCCACCGAAAAACCTTGTTTGCGGCGCCCCGATTTCCGTCCGACCAAATCCGCCGAAAATGTTTTTTTCCGGCAGATTTGGCTGTCGGAAAAACCCTGTTGTTTTGTGATTATTGGTGAAAAAAAGTTTATAAATGAATGTCAAATTTAGGATAATAAAAACGATTGTTTTTCTTTTCTTTTTTTATAATTTCTTTCGGTTTAATTTTTGTTATATTTTGTTGATTTCGATTTAAAATTAGAGGAAGATCAATTTTTTAAAAAAGGCTATAACTATATTTTTAACCACATCCGTTATATCATTAATTTGGATTTGTTACATGGTTTTTTTCAAGTTTTTCCTATGAATCATTATATATATAGAGAGAGAGAGAAGAAAGTTGAAATGAAAACTCATTTTTCATTGTGTACGTGAGGATAATTCTCAACCACTCGATCTCTTTTGATCAAACAACTCATATTAAATAGAGTATTTAATTTTAAAATACTTAGGGGTAAAACTGGAAGAAAAATTTAAACATACGCCTACCATATTTGATTTTTTATTTTTCTTTTTAATTAAAAACATTTTACCCAATTAAAGTTTAAAATAAATTATCTTAAAAATTACTAATATTTTAATCAAACAAATTACATCAAAAAAAACGAGAATTTCGTGCTCTTCGATAGGACATCCATCTCGATATAGTTTTTTTTTGTCGTTTTAACCGTTTTTTAAGATAATTTATTTTAAACTTTAATTGGGTAAAACGTTTTAATTAAAAAAGAAAATAAAAATTCAAATATGGTAGGGTGTGTGTTTAAATTTTCTTCCATTTTTTACCCCTAAGCATTTTAAAATTAAAAACTTTATTTAATATGAGTTGTTGGATCAAAGGAGATTGAGTGGCTGAGACCTCACGTGCACAATGAAAAATGAGTTTTCATTTGAACTTTCCCCCCTCTCTCTCTCAATATATATATATATAGCCAATCATTTATTAACCATTGAATTAATATTTTATTAAGAGTTAAATATAAAATTTTGTCGCTATGGTTTATATAAGTTAATGCGTAAGGTTCGTAGCTTTCATTTTTTATAACGAATTTGGTCCCTCCAATTACTTTTCATTTATATAACAGATTTCGTCGATCCCCTTAATAAGTAAACTTTGATGGCACAAACATATATTGTAAATATAATGTAACGTCCCAAAAATAAATTTCTTTAAATATAGAACATTCATATATAAATAAAGTCGTAAGGTCTAAATAATTCAACGCAACGGAAGATTTCAAGATAATAAAACTTAATATTATAGAAAACGGAACATGTAGAGAAAGAATATGGAGGAATGTAGTTATATGTTTTATTGTTGTGTATAAGGTAGGGAAAGGATACAATATATACAAATTCAAGGAGAGAAAAATGCCTAAAAACAAGTTATACAAAAAGGAAAGATACGAGAATTTCAAAGCAAGAAATATGGGATTGAAGAGATGATTGGCTCTCCATAAATGGATATGGTAAGTGAATCATGTCTTTCTTCACTCCCCCTCAAGCTGGCGCATGGTGGTTACAAATGCCCAACTTGTCAACAAGAAACCGGAAATGGGCTACCCTTAAGGCTTCCATAAAAAGATCAACAACTTGATGGTCTGTTTAAATTTTGCATGGTAATATTTCATTGGATTCAAACGTTCCCGAACGAACTTACAATCCATCTCAACATATTTCGTTCTCTCGTGCGCTTGACTGTCACAAAAAAAGGATGTTGTGGTGGTTTGCATTGCTTCGAGATCTTTGAGTAGCCATCGAAGCCATAATATTTCACTCACTGTAGTTGCCATTGCCTGATATTCTACGTCTGTCGATGAGTGAGAGACAACAGATTGTATCTTTGTATGCCAAGAGATTGGAGCACCACCTAAGGTAACAAAATAGCCAGTACAGGAGCTCCTCTTCATAGGAATCCTAACCAGTCGGCATCACAATAGGCCATAAATCAAAATCTTCATTTTCCAGGAGGAAGAGACCTTGCCCTGCTGTGGATTTAAGAAAACGAATGATTCACATGGCTGCCTCCATGTGATTGCGTCGAGGAGCTGTAATAAATTGGCTTAGGCAATTAACTGCATATTGGAAGTCCGGTTGAGTGACGGTCAGATAAAGAAGTAGGCCAATCAACCGACTATAGCGAAGAGGATCAACATGGGGGCTCTCATCGTCGTTGCTCAATTTCAGGTTTTGTTCCATCGAAAATGCGCTCGGTCTACCGCCTTGGAGACAACTTTCCTCCAGAATATCAAGAGTATATTTCCTTTGACTTAGAACTATTCCTTTCGCGGAATGTGCAACTTCGATGCCAAGAAAATATTTTAAAGGCCCTAGGTCCTTTATACTAAACAACATGTCCAAGTGAGCCTTTACACTTTTGATTTTCCCATAATCATTTCCAACTATAAATACGTTGTCGACATAGATTAATGTTGCAACATAAGTGCCATTTCTTTTATGGATAAAAAGCGATTGATCAGCCCGTGACTGTCTGAAACCAACACTAATCAGTGCTTCAGTGAACTGGTGGTACCAGTTTCTTGAAGCTTACCGTAGGCCATATAACAATTTCCGTAACTTGCATACTCGTGTTTCTCCATGTTTGGAAAAACCTTGTGGTATTTTCATGTACAAGTCCTCCAATAAATCTCCATGTAAAAAGGCATTATTGACGTCTAATTGATGTATTGCCCAATTTTTCTTTGCTGCTTATGGCAAGAAGACTCCTCATAGTGACAAGTTTAGCGACTGGCGCGAAAGTATCGTGAAAGTCGATTCCCCCAATTCGAGTGAACCCTTTTGCCACTAAACGTGCGTGTAGCATTCAATTTTCTCCATTTGGTTTATATTTTATTTTATAAACCCATTTGGAGTCAACAACCTTCTTTCCCGGTGGCAGTGGTTCGAGGGTCCATGTACCATTTTGTTCTAATGCCTCAATCTCCCTTATCATATCCTTGTGCCAATTTTCATCCTTTACAGCATGATGAAAAAATTTAGGTTCATCACACGAAGTGATGGCCGAAAGGAAAACCTTATGAGATGGAGAAAATTTATTTTACGAAACATAATGTGATAGAGGATACACCTTCGAGGTTCCTGAATTGCGAGTACACTGTCAATGGTCAATGGATTCGGGTAGGTCCATTTCATACGACTCAAGATGTTTAGGTTGCTTCTTTGCCTGTTCACTTCTCCTTGGGCCATTATTTTGGTGTTGAGAATCATTATTTTCGATAGAATGTGATGTTTATTGGCCCACTTCATCACCGATTTGAGTTTGAATATGCATCTTTGTAGTGTTTAGCCCATTTTCATTGGCACCATCATTTGTAGGTTGCATTCCCTCCACAGAAATTGGTGTTGGACTGTTAGGTGTCCCAAATAAGTCAAAATCATTTGTAGCCCATTCTTGTTGTCTGATGGAACTCAACCTATCTATTGAATTTTCGAGACTCGAATTTTTGAAAGGAAAAACATTTTCAACACACTTGACATCACGAGACGTATATATTTTCTCACTTTCTAAGTCAAAAACTCGATATCCCCTTTGGGAGTGAGGGCAACAAATAAAAATACACCGTCTCCCGCTAAAATCAAACTTATCCACTTCTTTTCGGTTATCCATAGCTTATGTCAAACACTCAAAAATGCAAAAATGTTCGTAAGTTGGCATTTTTCCAGACAAATTTCATATGGAGTTTTATGCTTAAGTACTCGAGAAGGTAGACAATTTATAATGTAAATGGCTGTTAGAATGCACTCTCCCCAAAAGTTAATCGGTAGGCATGATTCAAAACGTAAGGCCTTAGCCACCTACAAAATGTGTCTGTGCTTTCGCTGATACCCCATTTTGTTCGGATGTGTTTTGCAAGACGTTTCAAGCAAAATTCCTTTCTCGCTATAATAATCCAACATGCATCTAGACTGGAATTCAACACCATTATATGTTCGAATTCTTTTAACGGTCTTTCCAAACTGGTTGTGCACCATGTTGCAAAAAAGTAATTAAGAAATGACCGACATCATATTTATGCTTCATTAGAAACACTCACACGCCTCTACTAGAATCATCAACCACAGATAAGAAATAATGTGCCCCATTTGAGGATGGAGTACGATAACTACCCCAATTATCACAATGGATGAGTTTAAAGCAAGACGTAGTATGAATGTTACTATTAGGAAAAGGAAGTGCAGTCAACTTAGCCTAGTCAAAGCGTGACCTAATCTCTTATGCCAAATCATTAAATCCATGGTTACGGACATGGTCGTACCTTCTTTATTCACAAGTCAAAGCAATACAGACCATCACAACGTCTACCCATCTCAATCAGCGTCCTCAAAGGTAAGTCTAGCATAGTATAATAATCCGGGAAAAAGGTGAGAACACAATTTAAATATCTTGTGAGGTGACTAACATACAACAAATTGCATTCAAATTTCAGAATATTTAAAACTCCATTTAGCTTTTAACCATTGGGTAAAATGGTGTCACCAATACTCACGACTTGGACTTTTTCCCCATTCGGAATTTTGACAGGTGTGTCAGTCCAAATTTCCATTTGGTTAACAAGTATCCCACCAACGCAAGTTATGTATTTCGTGGCTCCTGAATCAATTATCCAAGACTTTAGATCGTTTATCTTACCAGCCTTGCTAACGGTGGCAATTTTTTTTCATTAGTGGTCTGTAAACTTTCCCCACACATCATAAAATAATCCCGACACACTGAGAACTGTTCAGAATCAACGTCTAGAAGTGGGAATTAGCAGCAGACATATGAGTCTCTTTGGCGGCATTTTTCTGCTTCTTCCATGATTCATCCTTCTTTCGTACATCACGGTATCCTTTTTCATCTGTCTTAGGGTATCCGGTAAGCTCATAACACTCATTGATCATGTGGTAAATTTTTTCTCAATGCACACATTTCTTGGCTTCCTTTTGAATGTCCTTGCGTTCTTGGCGACGCAAAGTCTGGAAAGCTGTTGCATCAACTTGTGTTCGAATTACAGAGGTGATTTGCTTCTACCTTTCATACTCCGAACAATGTAGAAAGCGGCTCCAAAAGAAACCATTGGCCTCGTGCTTAGAATTTGGGACTTCACGGTCCCAAAGCTCTCGTCTATTCCCATAAGGAATTCGTATAAGCGTTCTTTATCCCTCATCTCGGTCAGTTGTTTACCCATGTTGCAAGTACAATTGCGGCACTTACATTTTGGAATCAGATAGGTGGCCCAAAATTCGTCCCATAAGCCTTTTTTGTTTGTGTAATAGGCCGAAACCCATAACCTCCTTTGTCGCGTGATAGTTATTTCACGCTTTAACTCAAACGCCCTTGGTACCCTTGCACTACCAAATCGCTCCTTCAAGTCCACCCAGATCTCTTAAGCAATCTTGGCATGTTTTACACTAGTGTGTATTTCTTTGTCCATGGAAATATGGAGCCAACCCCTTATCATGCCATTGCACCGTTCCATAAGGATCACATGGACGAGCCTTCGGCCATAGTAGAAATCGACCAATCGAAAAAACCAAATTTATTCTTTGCGTAGAGGGCATTACTCATTTCATCTCCCAATCCGCGTATTTACCATCGTGAAGAAGTTCGCTTGTGACGACAATGTTCGGATTATCATATCCAAAAATGAAGTATGGTGACATTATGTCAACCACGGTTAATGCTGACTTTTCTTTCCACTCTTCATCTTTCTTGGTTATGATGAGAGTTGACAGAAAACAGGATTAAAAGGATGTGAATAGTTTATATGTACGGAAGTTGGTCGATCGTTTTCCCGCTCTGATGCCATATAGAAAATGGAACATGTAGTGGAAGAATAATGAGGAATGTATTTATGTGTATTATTGTTGTGAATGAGGTAAAGCAAGGATACAAAATATACAAATTCAATGAGAGAAAAAGGCCTAAAACCAGGCTATACAAAAGGGAAAGACACGAGAATTCTAAAGCAAGAAATATGGGATTGAAGGGATGATCGGATGATTGGCTCTCCATAAATAGATATGGTATCTGAATAATGTCTTTCTTCAAATATTAAAAAAAAAAGATAATAAAACTTAAAAGAAAAGTTGTTTAAATCTCAATCACTTAAAATCTTGAACGACGCTCCTTGACCTGCCTTTATTCCACGATAACCAGGTTCTACGCTTTCTCCTTCCCCTTGCTACTACTCCCAAGCAATTGACGACCTAGTTGTAAACTTGTTTTGAAAAGGAGTTGGGTGAGCCTAGGGCTCAGTGAATTCACGGTTTTTATGCATGAACAATATCAACAATAAATTTCACAAAGCGCCATAAATTTATCGTGCATACGGTAAAAACAATATAATTCACATAACAAACGGCGTTATGGGAGGTGTCGAACTCATACAGCTTTACCTGGCGAGCTCATACAGGATGTTCGCATTTACGGCATAGACAAACTCACACAACATGCTCACCTTATTAGATACAGACTTACACCGTAGTTCGCCCCCATTGCCACAAAAATTTTAGAACACATATCATAGAAATATTTCTTGTTTAATGCCTAAACGACATACTAATAATCTAGATAAAAACTTGAATATGCTTGTTAATAATTATAAATAAAACATTCAACCATTTTTTAGAAAAGTCACGTATAACTCACCGTACTAGTCGTAGCCCAAACCAAATCTTGAAGTTCTTCACGTCTTCCCTACAATTTACGATAACATTTGACTCTAAAGTACAACAACCAAACTAAAAACTTCGAGTTAACCGATTTCATTTCTAGCCTACTGTTTACTTAAACGCTTCAAGATACCCTCAAATGAATCTTCGAGTTTAAATTATATAAATGCGCATATATATATATATATATATATATATATATATATATATATATATATATATATATATATAGATACATATACACATATATAGATACATATACACATATATCTATATATATATACATGCACATAATCATAAAGCTAAGTTTAGGTTCATGCACCCTCACGAGTTTCCAAAGGATCATATCCATCCCATGCTCTCTCTCTCTCTCTCTCTTTCTATATGTATATATATTTTATTTTTGAAAGGCAAAATTTATTAAACACAAAAAAGAGTACAACAACTACCATAACACCAAAATAATAAACAACCCCAAAGCAACTAAAACCCATGACCAACCATTAAGATACAGAGGGAAACAAAACCAAACAGATCAAGACTAAACAATCAGTCACGACCCCCAAACCTATCGCGACGTTGAGGGGCGGGTTTGCGAGAGACAAACAAACAACCTCATCAACGATCGCAACCCAGAATCCACCGCCTGCACCCACGCTCCATTTCCTAAATAGCCCGCATCGGGTTATTGCAGGGAAGACGGGTCAACGAGCCACCTTGTTTCGTCCACCGATATCTTATTTTTGTACCTTTTAATCCATTCCAAAATGGTCGTTTGAATTTCAAACAACTGATCCATGATTTTCCTTTTATCCCCTCTAAATATCACCCTATTTCTGTGCGCCCAAATTAGATACAAGACTGCCTAAATCACCCCATTCCAAAGTGAGTCGCCCGATTTATTATTAACCGAGTTCCCTTCTTCTTGGAGGATTTATAGCACCGATTCCATCGCGTCCAAGTTTTTGTTCCACCATCTACCAATTAAACTCCATAATTGTTTTACCTCCGGACATGATACTAGCGCGTGGTCAACCGATTCGACCAAATCACGACATCATGGACACATTACCGTATGTAAATCAATTCCCATTCGATCTAAAACCGACCGGCATAGGATTCTTCCTTTACTAGCTCTCCATATGAATACACATACCTTTTTGGGATGATTTTCATCCATTTTGTAGGTTCCACCACCCCGTTGGAATTTGTTCCTCTCTCTTCCATAGCCTCTCTTAACTTTTTGACGTTGAAACTTTTTTCCTCATCTAGTGCCCACACCTCTTTGTCTTCTCGACCTCTTTCGGGTTGGACATCTTCGAGTTTTCGGGTGAGATTCTCCAACTTGCCAATTTATCTTCCCCTCGGTGGTCTTTTCCAATTCCATGCCCACCTCCAAGACTCTTCCATCCATGTACCTCTATCCGCTACCTTTGCATCTTGCTCCCTTTCTAATCGATAAAGTCTACCGAATTCTTCTTTTAGCGTCTTTGATCCCGTCCAAATCTATTTCCAAAAGCTTGTGTTCTTCCCGTCTCCAACTTTCTTCCGAAATGAACTTGAGAATGCAACTCCCATATTGTCCAATTCCGCTCCAATACCAGCTATATTGCTCCAAACTGTACCTGCACCTACACCATTATTGTAATTACCAAACACCCCCCTCCCCATATAATATTTTAATTATTTTTACCCAAAACGTCATTTTTTCAGTACGAAATCGCCACCACCATTTACCCAAGAGTGCCCAATTGGCCGATTTCAAACTACCAATGTTTAGGCCTACATTACTAAAGCTCCTCACCAATTTCTCCCAACCCACCCACACTAAACCTTTCTTTTCTCTCTTACCGTTACCACTCCCCCAAAAAAATCTACATCTCACCATTTCCAACTCTTTTATCACTCCGCTCGGGGCTCGATACAACGAGAAGAAGTATAAGGGAAGACTCCCTATTACCGACTTAACCAAAGTCAACCATCCACCAAACGAGATTACTTTTGATTTCCATGATGCCAACCTTTTTTTCACTTTCTCTATTATCGGACCCTAATGATCCAATCATTTCATTGAAACTCCTATCAGAAGTCCTAAATAAGTAAAAGGAAGGGAACCCGGGCCTCACCGCACACTTCTCGCCCAATTTAGGACTTCTTCATCCTTAACATCTAAACCAAAATTTTTGCTTTTGCTAACGTTGATTTTTAACCCCGACATCAAGTGAAAACATTTAAGGATATTTAGAAGGTTTTTTATATTAAGAAAGCTCCACTCACCAAAGAAGATTGTGTCATCCGCGTATTAGAGATGCGAGATTGGCACTCTATTATCTCCTACTTTGATGCTTTAATATAATTCCTTGTTTACCTTATCTTGTTGACCCTGATTCAGTCTTTTAACAATGATATAAACATATAATAATAATAAGAACAGCGGAAGCAAATAATGTTTAAATAAAAGCAAGATTCGTACTCACAGTAATAGGAAGCTATTTCCAATAAAGCAAATATAAGAACAAACTAATATTCACTGGATAATGCAAGTAGATTATCAAGAACACCCAAAAAGGTTGTTTAAATCTTACAAGATTTTCTTGTACACTTTTCAGTACATAAAAAAATATTTCTTATACATGTTTGTAAAGAAAGACACACTTTTGAGTAATGGGATGAACGTCCTATTTATAGGACCATAAAGTGAATAGTGTACTTTCCTGACATAAGAAGCATGCTTGAACAGTGTCTTACCAAAAAGGTAAGCTCAAGACATGCTTGAACAGTAACCTATTCAAAAGGTAAATCTTATCACTAGGTGACGTGTCTTCTGTTCTTGTGTCAACACTTGTAGAATTCTTCGGCTTGATCTTCAGAGACAAATGTCTTCAGAGATCTGACGTAGGTACCTCTGATGATGCCATCTCTGATGTCTTTTTCTGAATTTCTTAAACTCTGGAATGTTCTTAAGAGGCAGGCTTGCTCTTTGAAGGTTATCTCTGTAAGTCCTCTAAAACAGGACTTAGATTATTTGCAATACTTTTACAATTCAGAATTGGGGCTAACAATCTCCTCCTAAGTATTGAAAATAAAAATTGCAAAATAGCAGGGATAATTTAACTAGAAAGCAAAGAGGAGAAAATCATGCTCTGTTAATTGTTAAACTTCTCACTTAAACATTTAAGTTACATAACAAGAGAAGATAAGAAGCAAAAATACAATAAGAAAAATTACAATCTGACACCAGAACAAATCCTATGAAATTTTATAATCAACTCTCTGAACTCAATCATTGAGCTAATCTCTGTGAATAATTTCTCAAATAGGTCAGCTCTGTATCTTTCTTTCTTAACGCTTATCATCCGCAACACTCCCTTCAAAGTTTCATCGAAATATTTGGCCACTTCTGAGGCAAGAAATATCTTCTTCACGTTTTCAACTCTGAATACAAATCCCAGAGGCACTGCTAAGATTGAACCAGTTTTGAATTTCTCCAAGTCTTCAATCATCTCTACTAGTTCAGTGACTCCTATTCTTTCAGCACATAGGTTAAGGACTATCTGAAAATCCAGTCTGTCTCTGAGCTTGATATGAGCTTCCATAGCTTTCTTCACATCATATTATGTCATTCTAAAAGCCCTTCCTTTTTCTGATTTAGCAGAGTTGAAGGCATAGAGATGTGTCAAGTCATATGGGTTCAGATTCACCAAGTCATTGTCATTGAATTGGTAGACTTTGTGATCTGCACGAATGACTTCGAAGTGCTTGTAGAAGATTTTGTTGTAGGCATACTTCTTCTCAGAAATCTTGTTGATTTTGAGGATGGGTGCTCTAAAGGACATCTTTTCACTAGCTTGTTTTGTCTCGAACAAATCTCTCTCAACTTCATCATGCCTTCTCTAATTCTTGGATTCATAGGAAAAGACAATGTGTCCTCAATGTTGAATTCGCAATATAAGTACCTGAAGGTATCTTCTATTGGTGCCTTTTCTTATGTGGTAAGGAACTCTGGAGGCTTTGTAAATCTGGAGAATGTGGGAATTCCAATGATTTATCTTTGAGCAGCTACCTCTGAGGTTTGTCTTTCAGCTTCAGAAGTAAGAGGTACTTGTTCAATATCAACCATTGATTCATCAGCAGACGGCTGTTGAGCTATCTTTGGTTCAGTTCTTTTGATTGTTGGGGATGATTGTGGTGTCTCGTTTATTGTAGAAGATATCATCACTTCTATCTGCACATTATCTTCGTTTTGTTGCTCTACCTCTGATGTGTCAATCTGGTGAGGTTGAGCATGTTGATACGCGTATGCCTCTTTTTCAGCAACTCCTTCTTCTTCTTCAAAGTCACTCCCAAATGCGTCTCTCATGATCACTTGTGGGCGTTCGGGTGAGGAGAAAGCATCTTCAGAGGGAGTGCTGGAGTAATCCACTAATTCTTCATCCTCATCCACCAGAGCAGCTATTGTCTATGGGATGGCATTTACTCTAGGCACAAGTGGAATCTATGAAGTTGAAGGTGCTAGAAGTATAACTGGCACTGGAGATTTCAAGATGTTGGATTGTTGTTCTTCAGCAGAGGTGGAGTGCCTCTCTGGTTCACTCGAATCTTGAGCTCCCTTTTGCTTGTTGGTAGAGGAGGAGGGGGTAGCAGAGCCACTTGCTTCTTCTGCTCTAAGAGATCCTTGCTTGTCCCCCTTTTGATGCTCTGATGACCCTTGAGTTTTATCATCATGATGGTCACCATCAGAACCATCAAACTTCGCCTTTTTCCTTGCCTCCTCAGTGCATGTTGTCTCTGGTACTTTCCTCTTTAGATTTGATTCCGTCTCTGGAGTGAGAGCGCTCTGAAGTATGCTTTGAATAGTCTTTGTCTGTTTTCCTGCTTTAGCAACGAATTTGCTCGAGACAGTGAGCATGTTGTTGGTTACCAACTTGAAAAAATCTTGAAGGTCAACTTTTGTGACCAAGTTGGTTGCCTCTGAAGGTTGTGAAAATTCTTGAAGGTCAGCTTTTTAACATATGAGTTCACATCTAACCAAACTCTCTTTTACATTTTACCTCAACACACACCCATTCTCTATTCTTTTGACCCCTCTCCCCTCAATCACTCGGGATAACTTCTTGGGTAGGAAACACCGGTTATTGTGAATCCATAGAAGTTCTGATAAACTCTCACACTGATTCCCATGTATTTGTCCTAAAAATATGTTGCTTAACAATTTATCTTGACAGATAAGCACAAGATATCATCATCAGAAAAAGTATGCTCATTAAAAAATAAGAATGAAATTTGAGTATTTTGAACATTGAAGATCTATCAAAACAGTTAGAATAAATGAATATCATGAAATGAATAGAAATGTTTTGAGAATCTGACAATGATTCGATCAGATCAAATGTCATGAAGAAAAATATTATGGGACATCAAAGAATCGAAAGTTGTTTATATGAACAAATATAAACAAATTTGAGAATGAAAGCACAATTATTAAGAAATGACGTCTGATAATCAATCAACTTTGAATTTTAAACAGGAGTATTACCCTCGAAAGATGTATCTTTTTGAGACATGGTAATAACAAAGTCAATAAGAATACTGAACCGATGTGTGTAGGAATACTTGATAGTATAAAGACGAGACAATACACAAGTATTTGTCTTTGAGAAACACACGGTCAGTTAAGCATGAAAGTATCGATATAAAAAGCAGTTAAAATCACACTTCTAAATTCATAAAACGTTTGAGAACACAAAGTGGTTTGAACATTTAAGAAAACATTTTTCACACCTGAAAGTCGTTCTTCTTTCAAAGTATATAAGATAAAGAATCAGAAATACTTACATTCGGCATAGGATTCTCAACTCCTTTTGAAATGAATATTTTATCCAATATGCTCCCTTTGATAAAAACATCAGATATTCTCCTTCTCAATATCTATAAAAAGTCAAATCATTAGACAAGAACAATATGAATATGACAGTGAAAATTAATTTTTCAGTTCTTTTCTATTCTCCCTTTTAAAGATATGACAGTGAAAATTTTAACTCACTCACCCTCAAACAAACAATAAAACTTCCTGAATAAGATTTATCTTTTCAGCTCCCTTAAGAATGAAAACTCTTAAGTACGGGTTCTGAACAAAATTATCCAGAAGCCATTGTCACAGTCTTATACCCTGGAAGATAAGAAAGATTTTGGTAACATATAAAATGATTCCACCTTAGTGAGTAAATAAGAAGAATATAAGCAGATGTTCTAACTCCCCCTAGACATGTGCAAACACTAAGATCGACTCCCCCTAGAATCATGCAAGAGACAATAACAGACTTTAAGAAGACATGTTAAGAATACCTAGTTTACTGATAAGAAACATAAAACGTTTTTCATCTAAATGTTTGGTAAAAAAATCAGCTAACTGGTAATCCGTTTGTACAAAATGCATTTCTATGTCATCTTTCTCAACATGATCTTTAATGAAGTGGTAATGAACATTAATATGTTTCGTTTTGGAGTGCTAAACCGGATTAGCTGTTATAGATATAGCGCTCTTTGAGTCGCAATAGATAGGGACTCTCTTGTAGGTGTACTCAAAGTGTTATAATTGCGTCTTCATCCACAAGACTTGAGAACAACAGCTTGCGGCAACAACGTACTCAGCCTCAACGGTGGATGTGGACACACAATTTTGCTTCTTTGAGGTCCAACTGACAAGTTTATCACCTAAAAATTGACATGACCCAGACGTGCTCTTCCGATCTAGCTTACAACCTACATGGTCAACATCTGTAAAAGCAGTTAAATCAAAACCGGAATCCTTTGGATACCAAAGGCCTAATTTTGGGTGCCTTTCAGATATCTAAGGATCCGTTTTATGTCTACAAGATGAGATTCCTTCGGATTTGCTTGATATCTAGCGCAGAAACAAGTAGCAAACATAATATCAAGTCTACTTGCCGTAAGATATAGTAATGAACCAATCATACTACGGTACGTTTTATGATCAACAAATTTACCGGCTAAATCTACGTCCAGTAGCATTCCAGTAGCCTTGGGCATTTTCATTACTGCACTATCGGTCATGTTAAACTTTTTCAAAATATCTCAGATATATTTAGATTGGTTGATAAGGATACAATCTGGGGACCGTCTTACTTGACGACCAAGGAAAAAATGTCAAATCGCCCATCATACTCATTTCAAACGGAGTCTCCATAACCTTTGAAAAGTTTTTACAAAATTAAGGATTTGTAGACCAAAATATAATGTCATCTACGTATATCTGTATTAAAATCAAATCCTCACCTTGTTTCTTTAGGAATAAGGTAGTATCAATTGTACCTTTCTTGAAACTTGAGGCAAGTAGGAATTGCGTTAAAGTTTCGTACCATGCTCTTAGGGCTTGTTTGAGACCATATAGTGCCTTATCAAGAACATAGACGTGGTCAGGGTGATGTGGATCTACGAAGCCTTCGGGTTGTGCAACATAAACCTCTTCATACAGTATCCCAGTTAAGAATGAGGATTTCACGTCCATTTAATAAACCGTGAAATTCATGTGAGCTGCATATGATAGGAGTATCCGAGTTGCCTCAATCCTTACCACATGGGCGAAAGTTTCATCATAATATATACCTTCCTATTGACAATAACCCTTAGCGACCAACCTCGCTTTATTACCCACAACAACCCCAACCTCATCCTTTTTATTCCTAAATACACACTTAGTTCTAATAACTGATTTGTCTTTGGGCCGTGGGATTAGCCGCCAGACCTTGTTTCATTCAAACTGGAGTAGCTCATCTTGCATAGCAAGTATGCAATCCGGATCTTGAAGAGCCTCAGAAACCATTTTAGGTTCTAGGGAACTCAGGAAACTGGAATATAAGTAAAAATTAGCTGATGTTGCACGGGTTTTAACTCCACTGTTGATGTCACCGATTATATTATGAAGGGGTGATCTCTAGTCTAACGTGTGGTACTAGGCAGAGGTAAAACAGTAACTCTAGTGTTTTGCTCATTATATTCATCCACAATTGCAGGAACAACATCAGATGTTGCTAGAACTTCATCCACAGGTGATTCTGATTGTGGTAGTTCTGGTACAACGGAAGAAGTACTCGGGACTTCATGACCAAAACTGGAATCTGCAGAAACAGAACCATGATTAGTTTTATTAGAATCAGTAGGCTTTGTAGAACTTGATGAAGTTGTTGTGACTTGTTCAGAATGTCTAGAAATATTTTCAGTTGTAGTAGGGACCTCTGATGTCATGCGGTCGTAATACATTTATCAAAATCTGCACAAATGTCCATAAATGCATCAAAAAATAATATATCTAACTCAGATGTAGACAGTTGATAGTTAGAAACAGAAGACTTAGTCTCGTTTGACACAGGTTCTATTTCGTCTTGAATAGATGCCTTTCCTTTCAGTTTGAGTCCTGAACTGTGTTGTTCAGAAGTCAAAGTCGAATTTTCATCAAATGATACATGAATGCTTTCCATAAAAGTCTTGGTACATCGGTTGTAGATACGATAGGCCTTTGAAGTCAAGGAATATCCAAGAAAGTAGCCTTCGTCCGCCTTTTTATCGATTTTCCCAAGATTGTCACGGTCGTTCAAAATGAAGCACCTGCAACAAAAGACACGAAGAAATTTAACAGTAGGTTTTCTATTATTTATAATCTCATATAATGTGTTATTTAAACGCTTATTAATTATCGTCCGATTCTGAGTAAAGCACGCGGTGGCAATAGCCTCAGCCCACAAATACAATGGTAATCCAGAGTAAGCCAACATAGTCCTAGCAGCTTCGATCAAAGTTCGGTTCTTGTGCTCTATAACTCCATTTTGTTGCGGCGTACGAGCGGCAGAAAAATTATGACAAATCTCTACGGATTGTAGATATCCTTGTAGAGTCTCATTCTTGAATTCAGTATTGTTGTCGCTTCGCAGCTTCTTGATTGGAAGTTGTAACAAAACTTGCACTTTCTTGATAAAGGCAATAATTAACTCTGGTGCATCTGATTTGGCTCTCAGAAACTCTAACCATGTGTATCTGGAATATTCATCAATCATAACTAAGATGTACTTTTTGCCACTAATTGATTGAATACACATTGGGCCGCAAAGATCCATGTGTATCATCTCGAGCGGCGATTTGCAAGAAGATTCCATCTTAGCCTTATGGGAACTTCGTTTCATCTGTCCCATTTCA
The DNA here is from genome assembly GCA_954870635.1 of Arctium minus. Taxonomy (NCBI): domain Eukaryota; kingdom Viridiplantae; phylum Streptophyta; class Magnoliopsida; order Asterales; family Asteraceae; genus Arctium; species Arctium minus. The sequence goes on along the minus strand of OX941090.1, from coordinate 22,199,809 downwards.
CATGCAGAACATAAGGAATCCTTCTCGAATCGCAATTCTGGAAGGCCTTTGACCATGCCTTTGCTCGCCAAAGTATTTATAGATTTGAAGTTCTGGTGAGAAAGACGACGATGCCAAATCCAACTTTCTTCTTTTGAAGCTTCAGGGATTAAGCAAACTGATCGGGTTACTGAAAGAGATGGAAAATTAACCGCATATAAATTGCCGTATCTTTCTTCTTTAAATATCTTAGAATCGTTCATATCTTCTATATGACAGTGCATTATTGTAAACCTGACTTGGTAAAGGCTATCACAAAATTGACTTGTACTGAAAAGGTTGTGATCAAGCCCTTCCACATATAGAACCTTCTGGATGGTCACAGTGCTGTTTTTAAGCATTCCATACCCTCTGACGTAACCTTTTAGCTCAGAATTTGCAAACCCAACTGTTCTAGTAGGATGTTCAACATAATTATGCAATAGATGCTTGAACCCTGTCATGTGCCTTGAGCATCGTGAATCAATTATCCATAAATGGCAGACCTACAAAAGAACAAATTACTTCACTTTAGGTACCCATATCCAGATGGGTCCTTTGGTGTTAGCATCTTTCAACTTATGGAAATCGTCAACCTTGTCTTTAATACGCCATTCAAATCTGGGCTTAGGCAACCATTTCCAAACCATATTTACATTCAAATCATGAAATTCTTTCTTCTTTGAAAAGTTGTTTGACTTTGCCTTGAATATATGAATTTGTTGTGGCGAGGCTTAAGAAAAATATTTTGCTTTAGAAAAATCTTGACATTCTTTGGCTTAGGATTGGTGGAATGAAACGAGAAAGAATTGCTACCACAGTGATTGCAAATAATTTTCTTCCGAACAAATGTCATGACTTTTGATTTATCAAATGTTTTACAATTATTGAAACAAAATTAACATTTATTATTCGCAGAACTATTACAAGACAAACTACAATCACTAGCAGTTACACTATAATCCTCCTTCGATACTGAAACACATTTTTCAGAAACATTTTCAACAACTTTTTTTTCAGAAACTTTTCTCCTCCACTCTCCTTTCACCTTTCCATTTAGATCTGAAAAAACAAAAGAAACTTTGTTAGTTGATTTCTTAGAGAGTGAATTTATTTTCTTAACTCCAGAAGTTTCACCCTTCTCGAACACACTCGACTGTTTTTCAAAACAAGAAGAATAAACAACTGTTGGTTTTGCAAGCGTCACAAACTCCGGGTTTGATCTTACATTCCACTTTTTATCTTCAAACTCTTTTTGTTCAGATAAATTCTTTTTAAACAAATCATTTTTCAATTCGTTTATCTATTTTAAAGCTCTCTATTTTCTTCCAAAGATTTATCAAGTTTGAAATGAAGATCGCAATTTTCGTCTTCAACTTCTTCAAGAGTCTCTTATAATTCATATATTTGCTTCTCAAAATCGGATGTTTTATGTACCACGGAGTCAGACTCTAGCTTGTTTAAAATAGGAACAGGATCTGAAGAGTTCATCATTTTATCAAAAATTTCTTCAGACATTTTCTCAACAAACTCAGATTTTTCATCAGAATCCGTGACATGTGGAGACTCTTATACCTTTGATCCATTTGGAGATTCAGAAGTAATAGATTCAGAAATGATGGTCTGATCACATGTATTAGTATCGGATTCATACTAATCATACTGAAACTTGGTCTAAGGTAAGATTTTATCTTTGTTGACTGATTCAGTATTTGTAGAAGGTGTGGAAAATGATGATTCGAATTCTACAAATTCCAACTTTCTAGTTTTGTAGTTTGTATTCAAATCATTATATTTAAATCCCACATATTTGAAACTAGATTGTGAATCAGTACAACTTGTTTGATCATCACCTATCACTTCCTTACCTTTTTGTAGAGTATCAGATATAATAGTCTCAGCTTTTACGAATGTGTCGCGAATATCTGGAATCTTCTTAACAGTTGAACCCAATTTATCAAAATTATATAAATTCTCAGGGACTTGTTTTGAAACATCAGTTTCCGACAAGCCTAACCCCAGTTTTGGATTATAAAATCTAACATCCTGAAGTTCGTTTGTAAGAAGATTTAGAGTTTGTTCAGTATGTCCTCGTTTTAAATTTAAGTCCTCCAATTGCTTAATTTTACAATACGCCTCGTTGCGTTCTTGAAAGCAAACTTCAAATTTAATTTAAATTTCACCCTTTTCAGAATTCAAGTTCACCAAGTTCTTATCAAGCTCGGTGATCTTGGATGTCAATTCAGCTTTTTCTCTTTTCAAATCATCTTTTTATTTTTCATTGTCCTCGATAACAACTTTCAACAATGCATTTCCGTCACGAAAATTCATCATTGACTGTCTTTCAAGGCTTAGTTTACTTTTAAGCACATTAAATTCAGTTTCCATATGTTGAATTTGAGCAATTAAAGATTGAACTACCTCAGGATTATCAGATTGCTCACTTACCTCAGAGTCACCATTAGAGTTGTCAAAAACAGGCTGTTCACCATCTTCAACCTTAGACATCATGCAGACTTGAGTGAAATGAGCCTCTTCCTCACAAGAAGTCTGACATAACTAGTTTTCTTCTTCGGCCATAAGAACCTTCCCTTCTTCCTATTCCTTGACCAAAAGAGACTTCTTGGCATAGTACTCCGATTTTTTAACTTTCTTAAATCTGCAATCCTTTGAAAAATGTCCATGTTCCCACAATTGAAACATCTACCGCTTTAAGGATCAATCTTTTCTTCCTTCTTCTCTTTCTTTCTTTCTTCCTTCTTTCCATATTCCTTCTCATATCGGGATTTGTATTTCTCAGTCCTATCTTTCTTGTATCCTTCAACCTTTAGCTTCAAATAATACTTTTTCTTGCCATATCGTTTGTTGAATTGCTTCGTGATGAGTGCAAGATTGTCCGCAAACCTCTTGATGTCTTCATCAGATTCTTCATCTTTTTCTTCAATCGATGACTCAGAACTGGACGTTGGTAGATCAGTCAGATACGCTTTAGACAGCTTTGGTTTTGACTTTGATCCGGAACTGGAACCTGCTTTCACAGACTTTTTCTCAGCCAGAAGTGCCAAAGACTCTTTCACCATTTTATTTTCTTCACTCAACACTTTCACTTAATCTTCATGTTGAGACAGACTAGTGAAAATATCATTAACATCTTCCATGTCCATACCCTTTGACATCTGTAGATTTATAGCATAACTCTTCCACTCTGGGTTAAGATTCTTGATGAATTTGTAATTAATCTCAGACACAGACTTATTCATCCCATTTCGTCTCAGATCATTCAGAATCACATTAAATCTGTTGTATGTATCTACCAAAGCTTCACCCTCCTTTGCTCGGAACCCCTCATAAGCGTTGATACTTTGATTCAGCTTTGCTTTAATGGATCGGTCAGTGCCCTGGAATTGACGTTCTAGCTCATCCCACATAGCCTTCGCTGAGTCATGACTGTCCACACGGTTGTAGATGTCGTTGGGAATAGCCTTAGTCAATAAAATAAGAGCTTCTTCGTCAATATTTGCTTGTGCCTTTTCCCTTTCACTATAATATTCGTATGTCTTTGGCACATATCTAACCAATATTTCAGGAGAAGTTTCCGTTGCTGGCTGACCGGGTACCATAACAATCGGGCTGACTGGGCCATCTATGATTGATTACATGTATTCTCTATTCTTATGATTCAGAAATTGAGTCATCCGTTTCTTCCATTTCGGATACTCTCCAATGGACAAGACAGGAGGTTTTGACTGAGACCCCATAGAAAGCAAATCTTTAGACATCTTTAAAATCTGTAGAATAACGGTGTGGAATGATCGTTAGTGTGGAAAATCAACAAAATACAACTCAGAAAATTTTCCAAAAATTTTCTAAGTCTGGAATCCTCACACCACTGTAGTTCTCACAAAATTCGCACACCAAACAAGCTCTTTTCGCACGCCAAATAACCAAGAATTCGTACACGAACAGAATTTGCACATCTCTATATGCGAGAAACCACTTTTCACACGCCTCTTTATACGGATTCCTTCTTTTTGCACACTGTGAGATACGTGTTTCTCACTTTTCGCACGACTTAAGATGCGAGTTCCTGACTTAGAAAGTTTTCAAACTTCAAACTTTTCGCAAGCAAATCTTATGCGAATTCCATACTTAGTCAAATTCATAATCTCAAGCTTTCTGTATCGATTCTTTTCGCATAACAAGAGATGCGAGTTCTATACTTAGTAAAATTTCAGCTTCCCTATACGAAAATCTCAGAATTTGTATACAATGCTATGCGAATTCTCAAAATTCGTATCCTTCACGATGCGAAATCCTAACTTTCCTTATCCTTCAGTATGCGAAATCTGTCCTTAGAATTTCAAAACTTCACTTTTCGTATGGCTCACTATGCGGATTTCTCCTTTTCGCATGTAGATCAATGCGAAAACTTATCTTCTCGTACACAACACCGTGCAAATTTATCACTTGTCTTTTTCAAACACCACGTTTCATGCGAATTCCATCATGCGAAAACTTTAGATCATGCGAGTTCTTCATGTTTCGGCTCAAAAATGCTTATTTCGATCCAAAATCCACTCAATTCTTTGAATTTGCTTCTGTAAATGCATCAATTTGATCAAGATCACTGCTAGAACCGATTACAAACAAAGAATCACAACAAAATCGACTCAAATATACATCATGATCAAGATACACTGCGCTGAACTCAAAAACTTCGAAAAACACAAAATCAACAAATTGAATCACAATTACAGTGCAATCGTGTAATCAAATCGAATAGGATTTGTCTAAAACATACATCGATCACTAAACAAGCAAGAATTTGACAACAAAAACATGAAACAATGAATTTGATCACAAGTCAGACGACATGATGCGAGTACTTCATTTCCAGTTGATTTAATCCAAATTTGCTCTGATACCAAATGTGAGATCCAGATCCAAGCTATATAACACACAATGATTATGTAGAAATCATCTTTTTATTGATCAAACAATTATTACAATGATTTTCAACACTCATATACCTATTTCTCTCTCAAAGCTCATACGTGTTTTTCACTCTCTCTCTCTAAAACTGTATTTTCTCATGTACATTAAGAATATTAACAAAGGAACACTATTTATATGGTCAGAATGACCTCACAACACTTAGCTAAGGTCAAATTCAATTACTTTGACTTACAACCCTTTTACCAACAAAATCACTTACACTTTCACTACTCTACAACTTTTACCCCTCATTTAATCTTGAATACAATTCTGACTTAATAGATAGGACCACAGAGGTCAACATGAAGCATGTGCAAAGGTCTAGTACAATGTAATCTGCTCCAAGTAATGTAAGTCTAAGAAACTCTCTTGTGCATAATGTAATCTGCTCCAAGTGCACGGGGTGAGTGTTCACCCTATTTTTTGTAGCTTTCTATTGACAACATCCACCATTTCAGTTCTATTGCTCTCTAAAAGTTCTTCCATTTTCCTAAAACAATACCCATGTCTTCTGTTAGTTGAGATCATAAAATGCAGTTTTTTTAGTTTTTTAATATGGTTTGTTCTGTTTGATTAATGTGTACCCATAGTCTTTATTTTTGCATTTTTTATACTTGTCTCGTGTTAAAGGTTTAGAGATCTGCATAAATATGTTGGTTATAATTGCTTGTTGTCATGAAAAGTAACAAGAATCACTTTACTTGAAGGAAATGTGATATAATTCTTTAATAGTTAAACCTGCTTGGTTTGATTTAGTTTTGATTGGATAAATAGGATTTTTAGACAAATAATCTTCTGTTACCATCGTCGCCTTATCGAATGACCCGAACTTGGCCAAGAAGCCGTGAAATTGTTTATCTAGTTTGCCTTAGCCATATTATAGACATTTTTTAATATAATACTAATAGATATCATACTGCTTTATGATAGTTGAATATAATCTATTTGGAGTTACAACTAAATCTTACTAAAGTCGGACTTCGAATAGTTTTTGTTTTTATTCAGATTCTATTTTAAGGCAGGTTAAAAAAACTTTGTATATTAGATTGCATTCAGACGTAGTATTGATGGTTGCATTTAATAACACACAATGTCTGTTAATAAGAATACTAAATATGAACCTAGTTTGTATTAACAGGCCTATTAGTATAAAAAATCTACAAGTGTATTAAGATGCAATTTTTTTCTTGTTGCATGTATACCAACTTCGCATCAACATAATGAGAAATAAAATCCTAGAAAGAGAGAATACAACTATCAGCGAGTTACAAAAGCCGAAGCATACGAGGAATAACTTTAATAAGCAAAGGTCTAGTATATTAGAGAACTAGTAGTTATAAGTTTGTCAGTGTTCTTTCACCTTATTCTTATATTTATTAATATAATTGTTTAATGTTTCTCAACTAATTATGATATTGATTTTTAATTTTTAATTTTGTCATATTATAAACCGTTGCCAAAACTTAACTATTGTCATGGTCAAGTGCTACAATAGCCATAGAATATAATAAATTTAAATCGTGGCTGTAAGTGGCTTATGATTACAGTTTTAACAATTAAGGGTAACTTTGTAATGGATTAGTTACAATTAATATAAATTTGTAGAGCTATATGTAGTTGATGGTCATGGTTTTATTATTTTGTGATCAAAAGGAAAACAATAGACACAATTCGATAATTTAGTGCAACCATATATATCAAGAATGGCCACAATTAATACAATATGTGTGGCTATAAATGATTTATAGCCACAATTTTAGTTATTTAATGTGACTAAAAGATAACTAATAGCCACACTTGTAACAATTCAGTTTAACTATACCTCATGAATTGACGACACTTACTATCAAATTTGTGTGACTATAACTAGTTTATTGCCATGAGTTTGACAATTTCATGTGACAAAAAGATAACCAACTGCCACGGTTTTTAAAATTCACCGTAACTGTATCTCACAAATTTTCCGTGGTTAATATGAGATTTTCATTGCTATAAGTAGTTTATGGCCACGATTTTAGTTATTTTGTGTAACCAAAAGGTAACCAATAGTTATTGTTCTAACAATTTAACGTCACCATATGTCATGAAATGACAACGGTTAGTATAAAAATTGTGTGGCTATAAGTAGTCTTTGGTCACGGTTTTAGTTATTTTGTATAACCAAAGAGATATTAATAGCCAGAGTTTTAACAATTCAACATAACCATATGTTATGAAATGACCATGGTCGATGTAAAAGTTGTGTGGCTATAAGTAGTTTACAGTCACCTTTTAGTTATTTTGTGTAACCAAAAGGTTGTCAATAGCCATGGTTTTAACAATTCTTCGCAACCATATGTCATGAAATGACCATGGTCAATATAAAAGCATTTGTATGGCTATTAGTAGTCTATTGTCACGATTAAAATATATACACGTGGCTATAAGGTAATCAATGGCAACCTTAAAAGCAAATCTTGTGTAACCAAAATGTAACCAATAGCCATGCTACTAAAACTTTAGCGTAACCATATATAACGAATTAGCCACAGTTAATATGAATTACGTGACTATAAGTAGTTTATGGCCACATTTATATGAAAAAAAGCTTAACTACCAATATTTTTTGATAACCTTATAGCCACGATTTTTATACTATGGCCACGGTTTTTCATGAGATATGGTGACACAATTTTAACATGGCTATAAGGGTATCAAAAGTCACGCAAGAATAGGCTACGTTTTGATAGAAAATAAAAACTGTGGCAAAAAGCCTATGGCCACGGTTATTAACCGTGGCCAATGTGACTTTTTGTACTAGTGGCTAGTACGACCTTCTAGGCAAGATCTTGGGAATAAGGTTGTAGATGTGGTAGGATCGTGGACTTTAATTAGGATTGGAAGACCCCATCGTTTTGTCAATGTTTTGCGTTGAGGATTCTGCCTTAAGTTTGAAACTGAAGTTGCACGTTAGTGTAGTAGTCTTCCATGCAGCTGGTTAGGACGAGATCTAAGCCGAAACCAGTGGTTGTTCTAAGTGTAAATCCAGAGAATTGAGAGATATCCCTATGTTTTCGTGTTTCTTGGAAATCATGCGAGGGAAAGCCTTGCCTGAGCCGAACTGACCTCTTGTATGATGGTCTTTGATCGAAGAGTGCAGTGTCGATGACCTCGAGGGGTCCACTTAAGGTCAGCAAGATCAACGGAATACCCTATGTATGATTATGAATTCTATAGGACTGTGATCCTTCATAGAAACCTTGATGGATAAGGAATAGTCATGAATTGGTAGATAGATTAACCGTCACAACTTTTCAGGAGATAGACATTGCGAATTTTAGGTAAGGTATGTGAATGAAGCAGATTTCTCCTTGTGGCTATTAAACCACTGGTTATAAAGGAGTACCCTACAAAAGGAAAGGAGTATGATGCCCTAAGAACTGGTGATCGCTTGTAGGGTGGGGAATATCGATGTGAGGAGACTTATGTTGATTGGCTAAGATGTTCAATTTGTGTTATGGTGAGTCGATTAAGAATCCGAACTTCGTCAAAAATGCTCTATGCCTCGGTAGTTTAGTGGACCACCCCGAGCGGTGTTCCCGGGTCAAGATTTCGAGGACGAAATCATTTTCAAGGTGGGGAGGATTGTAACACCTTGAATTTTTGGGAGTTTTCGTCCTAATTCGATTCAGAGTGAAGTAGCCAAGAGGATGATGGAAAGCGTCGGCAGTGTTCCACGCGACTTTGTAACCATGTGGTCATCCACGTAGGGCTCTATCCCGTCTCAACTCCAGAACTCGGCGCGGCTCCCCGCGCGAGCCGAACCACGCCGACAACCGCGCGGGGCCTCTATGCGAATAAAAAGAGGGGAAACCGGCTTTTCACCCCATTTTCTTCTCTCCTCTTCTTCTAAAACTCTCCCAACATGAAAACTAGGGTTAGGACTGATTTTGGGCTCCATTGAAATGCTCAACCATTATCTTCCTCAAGTCTTCATCATCAACCTAAGATCAACACCTTCATCTTCTTCTTCATCTCCTCACCATTGTTGGCATATCTTGGAGCTTCCTAAGAAACCCACTTGTAAGTTATTCTAACCATTCCTAGACCTTTGTTACTGTCAAAACCTTTCATCTTAACCTCCTAGAACATCTTCCTTGATGTATCCCTCGTATTATGAGTTTCGATTTATTTTTGGATATTTTATAGATTTGGGGTTTTGGTAAAGATTAGTGTGGATCTGATTTTGGGAGTTACTCTCGTTGTGTTATGGTTTGTGACTGACCTAGATAAGGTTTCTAGTGGTGGATGTTTGTGGATCTGAAGCCTTCATCAAGAAAGCTCAAGTTTGGGGTAAAAACCTAGATTTAGTCTAAATCTAGCAAGGTGAGTTCTAGTTTCTTTGAAAAACTATATACATGTCAAAATGCACATATTTTGGGGTTTTGAAAGTATATCCATGAATTTACTTCATTATGATAAGTTTTGTGAATATTTGTACACTTCATATATTTGTGCTATAAAACCCTTGAAAATGGTTTACAACATTTTATGAGGTGTTCTAGTCACCAGAAAGGGGATTTTTTTTTATGGTTGAATGGGTATTTGTACATACTTGGGATGTCAATGTTTTTTATTGGTTTGCTAAGTGTGTTTGGGTGTTTTATCCTCGAAAATGATATTTAAATCTACTAAACGGGTTCTGTTGAATTTATTGGAGAATTTAGGCAATATAATGTGTTGGGTTTTTATTTTGTGAAAAGTTGGGTACAAATAGTTATTTTGGGAATTTATCCTACTTATGAGTTTTGGTGCTTTAAACTATTTTGGCTTGAACAGTATGAGTAAATGTAATCTGTCATTCTTGACACTATGAGTATTTTGGGAAATTGTGAATCTTACGGTTTAGGCCTTCGGCCAATTATAAGTTAGAAAAATACCGATTTTGGGAAAGTTTTACTTCGGCATATGTAACCATATTGGATTTATTATTTTGCCAACGTTTTATGATGCCTTATGGCTTGAATAGCTCAATATGGGCGTTTTATGGAAGTTCCATTATTACACAAATGTTGATTATTACATTTCTTGGATGCATTAGTTCATTCATATGGAGTCATGTGATATTTAGACTGTAATGTGATGGATCCATAAGCATATGAGTCAAGTTGTTCATCATGAAGCTTTTAACGTCCATGTTTGAGTCTAGTGAGTGGTCCCCAAGTCATGTTTTTATGTAAGCTTACGGTGGTGCTCTGCAGAGTCGTATACGGAGCTAAGTCTTGCGGTGGTGCCCATGGTGATCCAGATACGGAGACTTGTGACTTTTGTGGTGACACTTATCTAAAGGTCGAGTAGACACTAGGGTCATTCGGGTATCCTACGGTGGTTGCTTAGAGAAGCCGTATACGGGGATCCATGGCCTTATGTGAATCTCGAGAACGTTGATAAGTGGCTTAACTATGTGTTCTGCCACATTCGATGGAATACGGTCTCCCCCGTCATCGAAATGTGTTATCTTCGGGTATTCCCTGACCTGCACCTTCGGTATTAAAATGTACCATTTTATTTATATAAGTAGTATTTTGATGAAATATCTCGTGGGTGCGTTTTGGGGAAATTTGTTAGCGAACATTATTTGGAAAGGGGCTTTTGGTATTGAAAATAGTATGTTTGTGATCAAAGCCATTTTATAACCAATCTTTTGGCGACGGTCGTTTTTAGAAGAAAGTGTTCTTTTTTTAAAGGTTTTATGATTTATGTGATAAAACTGTTTTAACTCACTAGGAGTTAAGCCTAACACTTTTTCTTTTCGACATGTATATCAGGTCTTAGATGGATCGGAGTGGCGAGTGGAGCTTGGTAGAAGTTCCGATAGGATGGCTTTAGTAATGTCATTCGGTTTGGTGAAGATAGCAGATTTGGTGATTTTAGTAACACCCGACTAATTTTGTCCCCGTTTGTGGGACTATATAGTTCCGTTAGAACTCTGATACATGTTGTAGTTCTTCTTCCATGTAACTTTAGATAATTGTCATTTCAATGCCATGTATTTAAGGGTTTTTGGAAGTTTTAAATTTGTCTGCTATTTTCAAAATTTAGGGGTGTTACAGAGATTGTTAGCCCCATATTCTGACTTGTAAAATTATTCAAATAGAAGACAAGTCCTTAGAGCCAGATGACCTCTGTCATTGAAATTTGTTGAACTTCAGAAGCTCTGCAATCACCAAGCACAGAATACTCATAACAAGAAGATGATCTGTGGTCCATAAAGCTTCCGTGACAAGCTCTGTGGAAGCAACCTCTACCTTTGCTGAAGATTTCAACAAATCATCTCTCTCACTGCTACGTCAACCAATGCAACTCTGCCACATTAGCCCAAAACGGTTACTTCGCTTTTACACATTGCAACCTCTGATAGGTGCTTGGTTTGACTTTCTCATGATTCTCCTATATATAGGAGATTTGTGTATGAGATTTGTATTGTCCTAGATATGATTAATAGATTTTCACACACTCAACAACATACAACAGCTAGAGATAGAATTTGGTGAGATAGAGAGAATTACACACAGTCTGTGTGTGTTCTTGGTGTTCTTGCTGTAATCAATTACTTTTCTCATCAATACATATGACTTTTGTGACTCAATCATGGTTTGTTGTTTGTCATTGATTGCTCTCACCATTCTACTACCGTTTCTACCTTTCAATCTCTTTATAGCTTCCACACCAAACTTTGATATAATCTGTGTATTGATTGTTTATGAGACAAATCTGAGACAACACCAGGTTCCTTAGTTGTATCAAATGTGCATGATCGATTAAACTCCCATATAGATTAAGCCAAATGGTTATTGAGCCAAATAACAAGAAAGAAACATGATTTGAAGATCCCAAACAAAATAAAAAGATAGTGGTCTAAACCTTAAAGTGAAGAATCGTAGGCTTCACCAATCTGGTATTGTGAAAAAAGTCATAGTAGTTTCCACCCTTTTGCTTCTGTCTACATTTCTATATGTAACAAATTGGTTTCCATGATAAATAAGAGGGACGGTGATATACAAGGGAAATGCAATTCGTTAAAGATTTACCTTATAAACAGCATCACCCAAGGAATGTTCTCATAGATTCGAAGCCTGTTCCAAGCTAAATACTTTGATTTTGAAGCCTGTTAGATTCGAATCTTCGCTAGTTTTGAATCAAGTAGTGGAAACGACTCAGACGACATAGACAGAGAAAACCCTAGTCAGAAATCGCTGAAATCGAGAAGCACAAAATAGGAAACAAAGAACTAATCATAGGACAACAAAAGAACTACGGAGCAAAGAACCCTTACCTCGATGGAAGCTTGAACCAAGAAACAAAGAACAACTTAAAACCCAAACAACAAAACAAATAGAGACAAAAAAATTAGATAAAAAACTAAGAAACCTAACCATTTTTGAATCGAGAAGGTTGAATAGAGAAGAAGTAGGAAACTAAGAACCCTTACCTTGATGGAAGTTGGATGAGCCGGTAAGTAACATAATAAACTTAAAACTCAGAAACTCCAATAACTATGTCACCTAATTATGGCATTGCACCAACTACATTAAAACAATCAGACTAATATGAAGAACACAAAACATTAAGATTTTGTGAGTACATAACTCATATACGACCAATTTCTAAGATTAGACTTAGATTAAAGAACAAGGGGCCACATATCGGATGAGCAATAAACATAGGCAATGTTAGTCCTACTTATTCTAATTGTAAGAGTATGGTAAAAGAAGACAATTCCTCAGAGCCAGAGGACTTCTGCTGAAGAAAGTTGTTGACTTCAGAGCTTCTGCCGAATGCTCTGCATAGAGGAGCCTAACCCAAAGATAAGTCTTGGACCACAGAGCCTCTATGGAAGCCACCTATGTGTTTCCTACACTTTGAAGATCAACTTTGGATATTTTGTCTCCACGATCTGTCAGCCTATGATGGAGTGCCACCTCAGCAGAAGCGGTTACTACACCTTTCCAGGTGGCAGTACCCTATTAGCAATAGGCTTGACTTTGTGTAATATTCCCGTATAAATAGGGAGATTTGATATGCTCAACAGATTTTGCACATACTAAACACTGTGAACAACACACAATTAGCTAGATAGAGAAAAGTGAGTCTGAGAGAATTCTAGACACACTTGTAGGTGTTCTTGGTGTTCTTCCTGTAATTATCATATTTATAATACAAATCATATGATGATAATGGCTCTAATATTCGATTGTGTATGCTCTATCTATTCTCTCTAGTTAAATTGTATTTCTACCTTGTTTGATCAAGTTTTCTGAAGCTTATGCATCTCATACTCTGTTTTAACTTGATTAATCAATATATGTTAATGTTAGTGTATAATTGTATCCAAGATTTAAGTAGAAAAGTCAAAGTCATGTAAAGTCAAAGTCTTGTCAAGTCTTGTAAAGTCAACTTGTATAAATGCTTTTATGTGAGTGTTTGTCGATTGTGAAGTAAGCATATGAGAGTTTTTGTATTGTGAGAGTTTATGTCATTTTATGGTTCATCATCTTAGATATACGACTTTGGAGCTTTCTCTTTCTACACTCTCTCTCTAGATCTTCTTCTTAAACTGTCAAATCTTGATTATCTTGATTGATATGGCTTGAATTATGGACTTACAGTTAATCTGGGACAACAATTGGTATCAGAGTAGGATTGATTCTTCATAATCAATTCGGTCAAACTCTGGATTGTTGATTTCTCATTTGGTAGATCATTTGCTTTCTAATTTATTCTCGATTCAAATAGTACTTGTTTTCACTGTTTTTTGACTAGTTCAATCTATAGTGAGGTTAGTGGTCTATTCTTCGATTAGGAAGTAAATCTGTGCGTGTGTTCATTTCTAGAATATGTTCCTCGAATTTGAAAGTTTTCTGTTCTTTTCATCTCAAATCTCTCGTTTCATATCTAGTTTTCTCTACTTTGTTTTCTGCAAAAATCGCGAACATTAATGCCATCTATACCGTCGGATCCCAATCAAAACCTTCACTCCTGAGGGATGAATATCCCAATATAAGATAAGAATGATTAATTTCTTCAAAGGGATTAGCAATGATCTTTAAAAAACAATGTTGAATGTTCCCTATGTACCCGAAGTTAATGTTCCTAGGGTTCCAGCCACGGCTGATACTGCTGAAATTCCAGCCTATACCAAACCAAAAGACATGGCATCGTGGTCTGATGCAGATTAAGAGAAAGTTGAGATTGGAAAAAAAAAGCCACAAGGCTTCTGATTATCACAATTTCAAATGACATCTTCCAGTCTTTGTATGTCTGTGAGACTGCTGAAGAGCTCAGGCTTGATCTTGAAAGACAATTAGAAGGTGGAGTGAAGACCCAAAAGAACAAAAGGTCCCAATATTTGAATGAGTATTATAGCTTTGCAGCCAAACTAGAAGAGACTCTGCAACAAACATACGACAGGTTTAACTCATTAATCAACAAAGGTAGAAAAGTGGGAATTCTAAGGACTATAGAGGAAAACAATCTTGTTCCTCAAAATCTTGGGTGATGAGTGGCTTCAACTGTCCATGTCTCTACAGTCGAATCAGGACCTTAATGCATGGTCTCTGCATGATATCTTTGGAACTTTGGTTGCCTAAGAGCATCATATTGTTTAGGACAAACCTCTGTTGGGTGGACCTCTAGCCTTAGTCACTGAGTCTACAAAGGCTCTGACTAAAAAGTCAAAGAAAAAATCCACAGAGGGGAACACTAAAACTCAAGCCAAGAAGAAATGCAAGAAGGCCTTAGTTGTTAAAAGTGAAGAAGAAGAGGGGAGTGATGATGAGGAAGAAGAAGACAACATGAGTTTGATAGCCAAGTCAATGGCTCTGCTAACAAAATAGTTCACAAGGGGTTATCCCAAGAGGCAAGGAGCACAGAGAAGCAGGGATAGAGAAGAGAGAGGTGAGAGATATCAGAGGTTTGTCAGCCCCTATGTATCAAATACAATATGGACCCCCAGAGTCCTACGAGCCAAGGTATGCACACAAAGAAGAGGTGTACGAGCCTAGGGCTATTGAACAGAAGCCCTATGATTAGAGTTATTATGAACATAGAACCCCTGAACCGAAGCAAGAACAAAAGTTCACTCAAAAGGAGGAGCATAGAGGTACTGAGAAGCAGAATCCACAAGGTGAAAAGTGTTATATATGTGGAAAGCCCTGACACTTTGAAGCCAACTGCAAAAGCCCACCAACCAAGGATGCATCCTTCTACAAGAAGAAAGTTGAGTTTTATGCTCAGAAGAGTTTAATGGTTGAGCAAGAAAAGTGGGTTTCAAACAAAACCTCTGATGAGGAATACATGAAAGCATTATTCTGGGCATGGCTGAAGTGAGCAGGACTGATACAAATAATGAATCTCAGTACCTTCTATCTATGATTCTTCTAATTTATCTAGTTTAGAGGTTGTTACAAATAAACTTCAGAAGGATCTCAAAAACATGGAACAGAAACTCTCTGATTACCAACAGCAACTTGCTTTCTATAAAAGGGAAATAGAGATTCTCGAAAAAGAGAAAAATGAAATTTTTATTGAAAAAGAGGACTTAGAAAAGAAAAAGATTTCGAGTGAGCACATGCTGAAAAAGAAATGTGATGAACTTGAGAAAGATTTGCAATGCTAGGAGAAGAAGCTAGAGAATATTGAATCAGACAGAATGAACACTCTTGCTTTAAAATTATATTTTTAAAAAGAAAGAGAATATCTGAGTCAGAACATCCATAGAAAAGAAACTTTAACTAAAAAAATACCAAGATGCTCAGGATGTACATACCAAGATAAACTCTCTAATAGATAAGCAAGGGTTAGGATTCAGTGATACTGATCCAGTGTGTTCACTGGCAAGTTTACTCACGACCCCAACTCTCTTTGAAAGATTTGCCACATCGTAGAGGTAAACCGGTTGTCTATGTTCGAGACTATCGAGAATGAAACACCATGTTGAGTCACAATCTCGTCTATATAAAGCTTAGTTAGTCTTTCCACCGAGTATGTTTCCTTGATTTGTAGAAAATGTGTTAACTTAGTAAATCTGTCAACAATTACCCATATTGCATCATAACACTTTGGTGTTCTTGGTAGTTGATAATGTCAAATTTTGATATTATTGAAGCACTGAACTGAGCAGAAATTGTTTGATTCCAGATAAAATAATGGTAATTCTAATGAGTTTTGAGAGAAAGGTACAGGACAACATGAATTAAAGAGAGAGCTTGGATTTTAAGAAGAAGTTGCTAGAAATGGTTGTTTGGGAAGAAAATCTCATTGTGGAGTTGAAAGGTGCTTAACACGGTTCAAATTTTGAAGAAAACAGCACGCGGGGCGGTTTGGGTCGCGAGTTAGTAGGCCGCGCGAGTTTTAAAGTTCGGGCGACTTGTGGCGCGACCTAACCCGCGCCAAAAGTCGCGCCACGCACTGTTGGTGCCTTAGTCGACTGTTTCAGTCAGATCTAGGTAGGTATCTGGCAATTAGAGGAGAGACGGCGGCGGCTAGAGGCGATTTTTGGGGAGCAGATTCAAGACGATAAATAGACAAAAAGGTGGGAGAGACTTGGTGGAACGGATCCTCGATCTTATTACAAACTTTTACTTCAAGATTCAAGGATTTCAGGGAGTGTTCATTTTGTCAAAACATTTCATTTCCGATCGATGTTTAGATCTATTTTGCTTTCACTTCCAGTTTTCATTTTTGTTACCCCAACATGAGCTAAACTTCTCATGTTGGGGGTTGGATGATTATTTGATGAAGTTGCTTGAAACTTGTGATTTGGTTTGTAGTTTTTGAATACTTGTGGCTCAATGAAGCATATGATGAATTTTTAATGTAATTCATTTTAGTCTGATCAGCTATTTGAATTTTTCTTGGTTATCCTACTCTTCGAGAGAAGTGTAGGATGATTAGATGTGTTTGTCATGTGCCTATGGTATAAATTGGATAGAGATATACTGATTTCACCATAGATCTATTGATTTCAATTTCCTGAGTATTTTAACTTGAAGTTGAGTTCGGAAGAAGAGATTTCTTTGTTAAATGCTAGTATTGTTATAGCTTGAGAAAGTATAGCAATCATTTTAAAATTAATCATTGAATCTGTAATCATCTCATTCAAACCATCAATTGTTTTAACCAACGATCCTTATATGAATCCAGCCCTAACTTTCTTATCAGCAGTTGACTGTCTTTGTTCCTAAAAGCTTCCTTTTAGCCATTCCAGCTTAATCCTTTTGCAAATCTTCAAAACAATCCAATTCTCATTTCGTCTAGTTAATAGTCAATATAGTCTCGTGGTACTCAATACCAAGTTCCTTTGGTTCGATACTCGTACTTCCGTACTTATTACTTGATACGACACCGTACACTTGCAGTTGTTGGGAAGGGTGTAAACCCGACCTATCAAGTTTTTGGCGCCGTTGCCGGGGAACTTGTTTTGTGTTGATATCACTATAGTATATAGAGAGTATTAGATTAGACATTTTTATTTTTCAGTACTATTTTGTCAATTCAATTTTGAGGTACTTACGACTTGTGTTTTGATTGAAGGATTCTTTTTGGTTTATGCCAAGAAGAAGACTCTTCAGAGATCTTGAGCCGTTAGATCCTGAAATTGAAAGAACCGCACGACAACTGCGTCGAGAAGCCAGAGACCGGAATCGTAGAAATATGGACGATAATAACATGAATGGCGAGGTTCCGATCAACAACAACAACAATAACAATCCACCACCACCACCACCACCACCGAATCGAATTCCCATGAGGAATTATGCTACACCAACGGTAGTGGTGGGTCAACGAGGAGTACAAGCACCAGCGGTTGCCGCTAACTCTTTTGAAATCAAGCATGGAACTATCCAGCTCCTCCAAGCTCACCAATTCGGAGGAGGGCCAACCGAAGACCCTCACGGTCATCTCCGTTCCTTTGAAAAAATCTGCAATACTTTCAAATGGAACGAGGTTTCTGAAGACGCCATTAAGCTGAGATGTTTTCCATTCTCTCTCCGTGATAGAGCAGCTATGTGGGAAGAGAACTTGCCACCGAATTCGATCAATACGTGGGCGGAAATGGTCACCGCATTCTTGAATATGTTTTTCCCTCCCGGCCGTACCGCTCAGTTATTAGCCGAGATCGCTCATTTTTGCACAATGGGATCAAGAATCCCTATATGAGTCTTGGGAGTGGTACAAAGGCACGTTGAAGAGATGTCCACACCATAGTTTACACGGTTGGGTAGTCATCCAAACTTTCTTTGGAGGATTACACCCCCGGTTTAAAAACGACATCACTGTTGCTGCTGGGGGCACTCTTATGAATAAAACTTATGAAGAAGCATGGGAATTAATAGAGAATCTTGTTGAGCATAGCTATGCTACGCCAAGGGCTGACGTTCGGAGATTAGCCCAAGTCCAAGAGAACGATGACATTCGACAACTTAAGGCTCAAATGGCTGGGATCACCAACCAATTAAAGGGCACGTCTCTTTCGAGCCAATCATCACATAAGGGAATGATGGATCAGTTTGCACCATTTGAATCATCCGAGCAAGTGAATTTCTTGCAAAACCGTAACCGTCCTAGAAACGATCCCTTCTCCAACACTTACAATGAGGGTTGGAGTGTAACATCCCGCCTGCCTCGACAACAATATTGTCCGCTTTGCCCCTGGATTTAACCAACGTGTAGCGCACGGATTTGTTTCTGGCGACCTGGTGAGAAACTTCCCAGGGGGTCACCCATCCTGGGACTACTCCCACCAAAGCACGCTTAACCTCAGAGTTCTGATGGGATCCGGAAATATTCGTAAAGGTAAGCTTGCTTCAAAACAAAATTCAGGTAGCTTAAACATCGATGTCTACCTTCTTGACTTCCTGAAAAGCATGTATAAAACAAGGTCAACTACAAAGAGTTGGTGAGTTCACAGGTTTTAAATAATTAAATTGTATGGTGGTATGAACTTTAATCTTGTGCTATGCGTATCGAGCTGTTATGCCCCGTGTTTCCGCTTTAGCGGGGTGTGACAGATTTGGTATCAGAGCCACTCCTGTGCCATTCGGGATATGGGGCAAACCTCATCGAGGACGATGAGTCCCAAGGGGGGGTGTTTGTAACACCTTAGGCATATCCCATATCGTCCGTGGACAGGAGTGATGCTGGGTGTTATAAGTAATATCTTGGCCTTCCTAACAACAACGCGTTTTTGGGCCACAAGCACGTCAGGTTCTGAGAACTCTGAGGTTAAGCGTGCTTGGGTGGGAGTAGTCCCAGGATGGGTGACCCCCTGGGAAGTTTCTCACCAGGTCGCCAGAAACAAATCTGTGCGCTACACGTTGGTTAAATCCAGGGGCAAAGCGGACAATATTGTTGTCGAGGCAGGCGGGATGTTACATGGAGGAAGCACTCTAATTTCTCCTGGAGCCAACCATCATACGGCTCGAAAGAGAATACGGGAAATCAGCAAGGTTACGGTAATGGCTCTAATTTTCCTTCTTCATCTAATACTAATAATGTGTATCGTCATCCAGGACCTTATGACCCAGCATTGGTTGTCGAATTTTATGCTTCGATGAACCCACCCGTGTTCAATGAATTTTACACGGTGGTGGTGAGAGGAGTCACAGTCCGCCTCTCAATGGAGGATATCTGCTAACATTTTGGCATCGACAGACCGGGCAACCTAGGCCTTCATTATGGGGTTTCCCCCATTCCAGGCATTTCAAACGATGAAGAAAGGCCCAGTTTGATTGCTTCATCTCTACGGGTGTCTGGTGATGAGTTCTGGCAGAAAAATACCAATGAGATATGAAAAAGCGAACTATCTCCCGCTTTGACCCTGTGGATGCTTTTTGTGAAAACCAATCTGTTGCCATCAACCCACAACACTTACGTTGATCCGCTAGTCGTTCGTGTTTTATAGTGCATCGAACACAATCTACCGTTGGATGTGGGACATATTGTGCAGCTGGAAATGACAGATGCGGGGGAAACGTGTTGCAATGGAGTCCTTCCATTCCCATGCCTGATAACTAAATTATGTCGTGATGCAGGGGTAAAATTGCAGCGCCAGGACCAATTGATAAGCACACTTACCGATATCAGCTGACCGCTCAAAGAAACCTGCAGCGAGAGCACACGCGCATGGCAGAACAGGTGAATGTGCCACCCACCACGGACGATCAGGATGCAGATGACATCGATTACGACCCAGAGAATTTGCACTTCCGTCTCATGCTCCGGACTGGGCATTTCAGATGAACGACAATATCCAATACGGGTTTCAAGTGATAACCAACGAGCTCCGAGTGATAAGAAGGATGATGGAAGAGCGAGCCCCAACTGATGACGCTGGATCCTTTACCCGTCCGCCCGCCCACAATGTGCGCAGGCGCAATAAGAGGCAAGCACCGTGAGGAACCATATGGGGTAATTTTTGGCATTTTTAAGACAATTTTATTTTAATGAACTTCTTTAAATGTTAGATGACTGTAAGTAATTTGCATAACTTGGTTGGTGGATGTTTGGCTTTATTCTTATCTATTTATTCCTTGATCACATCGGGGACAATGTGAGGGCTGGTTTGGGGTTGGTGTCGGTGATTTACTTGATGATGCTTAATATGCCAGTGTGAGTGGAGCACAAGTGTAGAAATTTTGTTGTATGTGAAAGTGTAACCTCATTTATTGAGGCATGAACTAGCCGAGGATAATATAGCCAAGAGGACAACCTAGGGGACTACTTGAATTAGGGACATTAGTGGAGACCAACCCAAGAGTGATTTTTGAGCCTTTTTGCACGTCGCTTGTATGAGGATTAATAAGCAACTTCTATACACTCTTTCGATTCCTTTTCGTAAGTTGTAGTGTGATCCCGCTATAACATTGCCTCGGCCAACAAAGACAGCTTTTAGGTAAACTGGGTTCAAAATATGCTTCCGACCTCTTGAATTTCTTAGTCTAACTACCTTCTCAAAGGCCCTAATTCCTTTTGCCGCTAAGCCTACTCATCAAAAAAAAAAGAAACAAGAAGAGAGAAAGGCTATGGATCTAATCTGAAATGGGAAGAATCAAGAATTGGTTCTAAACCAATGCGGCTTGGGCAACAATTAAAGGTATAAGACTCTTGGAAGGAGTAAAGGAGGAAAGCAGAACACCCAGTAATTCCTAGTCTTGTTGGTTGAGTTTCTTAGAGATCACCTTGCTTACACTTTGGCGTTTTTCATGATGTGTTCATGCTTTGTTCGATAATTTCTTGCACATAAACTCATTAAGCATGAACAATTGTGTGAAAGCCTAGGTTCGTGTATTCCGAGAGCATCCACTGAGGTAGGGTCGAGGCGAAATCCTTCCTAAGCTTGTTGAACTTAGGTTGAAATCCAGGTGGTGTGGTCGTCTGCAGTTTAGTCCTCAATGAATAATAGCACTTTAATCATACAACTCAAGGTTTTTCTTTGTGCCCAGTCCAGTCTGAGGATATGTTAAGCTTCATCAATTTCATCACCGACATGTCTGTTATGTAAATTCCCTTTTGTGTTTGGTTGTAATATACCGCTATTTTGCTTGGGGACAAGCAACGCTCGGTTTGGGGTTGTTGATAATGTCAAATTTTGACATTATTGAAGCACTGAACTGAGCAGAAATTGTTTGATTCCAGATAAAATAATGGTAATTCTAATGAGTTTTGAGAGAAATGTATAGGACAGCATGAATTAAAGAGAGAGCTTGGATTTTAAGAAGAAGTTGCTAGAAATGGTTGTTTGGGAAGAAAATCTCATTGTAGAGTTGAATGGTACTTAGCAAGGTTCAAATTTTGAAGAAAACAGCATGCGGTGCGGTTTGGGTCACGAGTTAGTGGGACGCATGAGTTTTAAAGTTCGGGCGACTTGTGGCACGACCTAACCCGCGCCAAAAGTCGCGCCACGCACTGTTGGTACCTTAGTCGACTGTTTCAGTCAGATCTAGGTATCTGGAAATTAGAGGAGAGACGGCGGCGGCTAGAGGCGATTTTTGGGGAGCAAATTCAAGACGATAACGAGACAAAAATGTGGGAGAGACTTGGTGGAACGGATCCTCGATCTTGTTACAAACTTTTACTTCAAGATTCAAGGATTTCAGGGAGTGTTCATTTTGTCAAAACATTTCATTTCCGAACGATGTTTAGATCTATTTTGCTTTCACTTCCAGTTTTCATTTTTTTTAACCACAACATGAGCTAAACTTCTCATGTTGGGGATTGGATGATTATTTGGTGATGTTGCTTGAAACTTGTGATTTGGTTTGTAGTTTTTGAATACTTGTGGCTCAATAAAGCATATGATGAATTTTTAATGTAATTCATTTTAGTCTGATCAGCTATTTGAATTTTTCTTGGTTATCCTACTCTTCGAGAGAAGTGTAGGATGATTAGATGTGTTTGTCATGTGCCTATGGTATAAATTGGATAGAGATATACCGATTTCACCATAGATCTATTGATTTCAATTTCCTGAGTATTTTAACTTGAAGTTGAGTTCGGAAGAAGAGATTTCTTTGTTAAATGCTAGTATTGTTATAGCTTGAGAAAGTATAGCAATCATTTTAAAATTAATCATTGAATTTGTAATCATCTAATTCAAACCATCACTTGTTTTAACCAACGATACTTATATGAATCCAGCCCCCAACTTTCTTATCAGCAGTTGACTGTCTTTGTTCCTAAAAGCTTCCTTTTAGTCGTTCCAGCTTAATCTTTTTGCAAATCTTCAAAACAATCCAATTCTCATTTCGTCTAGTTAATAGTCAATATAGTCTCGTGGTACTCAATACCAAGTTCCTTTGGTTCGATACTCGTACTTCCGTACTTATTACTTGATACGACACCGTACACTTGCGGTTGTTGGGAAGGGTGTAAACCCGACCTATCAGTAGCTTTGTCACAATATCCATTGTGATGTGGTCCCACTTCCACATCGGAATTTCCAAGGGTTGCAACTTACCATATGGTCGTTGATGTTCAACTTTGGTGTTCTTGGTAACTTTGTTCATATTGCAGCTTAATTCTCAAATTAAAGATATATTTCTTCATTTCATTTTACTGATTGCGTATGTTGTTTACTTTGTGACATAATTTGAATTCATGATCTGTTGTAGTAGGCTATGCATTTGGTTCTTATGTTACTCTTAATGGATTAGCTTCTTGAACCCATATTGATCTAACATAACAATTTTATAACGAGTCATATACATATGTGCAAATGATGCTAGAATGTATCCCAGATTTCAGTAGTAATTTGAAAGCACTAAATATCCTAATATGCTTACATATTGTTAAGATTATAATTGTAACAATAACTAGATTAATAAAAATTAAAGAGAAACCTACCATTCATCCTAATTTTTCAATCAGGTATTTATCTTGTCTGTTCAAACCATACATATATGATTATGTGTGTATGAATTGAGCATAAAACTTCCACACAGAGGAAGGCTTATGCTGGACAATGTTTGTTTTATTGTAATATGAGGTTACATTAAGGCATTGTTTGGCAAAAAAAGCTAACTTATAAGCTAGCTTTTTTTGTATATGTTTGGATGACCAGAAACTAGCTTATAAGCTAGCTTATTGAAAAGCTACTCATAGTAGCGTTTTGAAAAGCTAACTTATCAGCTACCAGCTAGCTTATAAGCTAGTTTGCCAAACATAGCCTAAACATTTTGCAGTCTCTTTTTCTGCTTTGAGACCTATTTGTCTACTACATTAGTATCCTTATATACATTTATATATGAGATGGATTGATAGACTTATCTATGCATGTGTTAATGGTATCCTCGTGTAGCAAAAAAAGAAACTTTTGCTCATAAACAAGAATTATGGGAAGACTAAAATGGTTGTTGAAACCAGATTTTTGAAAACTTATTATGATGAAGGGCCAAGGGTTTTGGCTTGGCTGCAAAATATACCCACATCAATCTGGTGTCTAAAAGCATCATGTAGATGGTTATTATCTCTATTTTGCCCTCTTGACAAGATCAGATCTGATCGGCATTGGTAGCAACTCACATGAATAAAGTGATTCAGTATATTGTTTTATGATTGGCAATTTTTAATCATTAGGCAAGTATAAGGGTGAACGTTGGAGTAATCTGTAAGGTAAATCTGATCATGGGCTTTAGTCATTGATGCAGGTGAGCAACATTGGTGCACCAGTCTCATTTTTGCATGATTTCTATATCCGATGAATGTGGTAGGACTACATATATAAGGTATGTATTCAAAACTTTACCAGCTAAACATGTTCTTTGTCACAAAGTATGTTAGGGTTCATATTATTTTGTTTTAATTGTTCAGGATCAAACTTTAGAGGGCTTGAAGACTTGCACATTTTCATATCAGATTGTGAAAAGTAAGGAAAAACAAATGTTATATGCTTTCACACATGTACAAATGACTAACTTTCACAACACAATGTGGGTGAACGTTGAAGTTGATGAAAAAGTCTTTTCTTGTTTATACTCGATATGATTAAGATAATGTGTCAAAGAACACGTATGCGGTAGATATAATTTCATATGAGATTGTGAAAGGTAAAAAAAAACAAATGTTATATGCTTTCACACATGTACAAATGACTAAACTTCACATCACAAGGTGGGATAACTTGAAGTTGATGACAGAGTCTTTTCTTGCAAATGCAAGGTAACTTGCCATCCCTCGAGTTGATTGGTTTATTACTTCATATATTGGAGTTCAAGAAACTGTGTATGAAATATACAATTTTTAAAAATTATATACATTCATACACGATTCTAACAAAATAAACCGTGTATGAATCTAGACATTTATACACGATTCTGATAAATACATTTCAAGATTATTACATTTGTAAACGGTTTTACATAGAAACCGTATAAGAATCTAGACATTTGTACATGGTTGTAATCTAAATCGTTTCAGATTATGTACATTTATATACGGTTTTATAAGAAACATATTTTCATACGTGTTTTTTACATGGTTCACGAACCATGTATGAAAATGACTCTTGCACACGGTTGCAAAACCGTGTACGAAAGCCCATTGCTTTCATAAACACTGGCCTTATATACGGTTGCAAAACTGTGTACGAAAGCCATTGCTTTCATAAACATTGGCTTTATACATGGTTGCAAAACCGTGTATGAAAGCCAAAACAGTCGTGTATGAATGTCTATCCTGACGTAGTGATTGTACTTGTGACGACAACTACAATCTTAAGATCATCCACTACAATAGAATTTCTAACGCAATTTCTAAAGTGTCACGTCAACATTTGAAATTATCTAGAAACCTCCGCTACAAGAATTTCTTACCAATTTCTTAGTTGACACCTCAACATATAAAAACTATATTTTAATTAAATAACAACAAAACTACAATTAAATATATTTTACTATAACTTAATACCGCATAATTTATTAATTAAATAACAATAATAAAGTAAAATTAATTAATTAAACAAAATATTTAATTTAAATTATAAATGTTATATTTAATCTATTTACATATATTTAATATATTAATAAAAAAACGAAAAATTATATTAAACATACAACTTTTAATAAATGTTAAAACATTAAATTAAACATAATGTTTCTTAAATGTTAAAACATTAACTTAAAATAAAGATGATGAAAATTTTCATGCATCATTTGTAGGGCTGTAAACGAACCGAACTTCAGCGAACCGTTCGTGAACTGTTCGGCGGGAAGTTCGTTTTCGTTTATTTAATAAATGAACGAACATGAACACATTTTTGTGTTCGTTTAGTTAAATGAACGAACATGAACAATGGTCTCGTTCGTGAACGTTCGTTCATTAATGTTCATTTATATTTGTTTATATATATATATATATATATATATATATATATATTATGACATTAATTTGTCAAAGCATTAATTAAATTAATTTTTTAAAATTTCTTTTTTATACCTCCTAAGTATGTCCGTTTTTTTAATTTTGTTATGTTATTTTTTACGAACGAAATTATGAGTAACGGTGGTTGTTTTTTATTCATTTGTGTTCGTTTATGTTCATTTATGTTCGTTCGTTTACGTTCGTTTATGTACATTTATGTTCGTTCGTTTACGTTCGTTTAACTCTTAATGAACGAACATAAACGAACACGAACAAACATATTTTCTTAACGAACGAACATGAACACGAAAAATTTCGTTCGTTTACCGTTCGTGTTCGTTCGTTTGTTCGGTTAAGTTAAACAAACGAACACGAACAAGCCTCCGTTCGTGTTCGTTCGGTTCGTTTACAGCACTGATCATTTATGGGAACATAAAAAACAAGAAAATCGGAAAATAATTACCCCAATCCCCTAATTAGTGACATTTCAAGTACGGTATATTATTTTTTCACTAAAAATAATACTTCAATCACAATTTAGGGGTGCTCAAAAAATCGACCAATCCGATCAATTCAAACTGCGCAACCCGAAAAAAAAATCAACCTGAGATAACTCGACATATAATCGACACAAAATTAGGACAACTCGAATCTATTAGGTTGATATTGGGTTAGACTCAAAGTAACCCGACCAACCCGATAAACGTTTTAGGGAATAAGTTATCAAAAAACAACTCGGCAATAACGATCAATGGAACTTATCATAAGAGAACATTATTGAAAAGTTATATGTAATACCAAAATATTTGATAAACTTGTATATTCTTTTGAATAATGGATCGTATTTCAAAGAAAAATTTCCTTATTTTTATGTTTTCAATAATGTTTTTACTTTGTTTAAACACCAAACCGACCAACCCGAATGGGTTGGGTTGGGTTGCACTTTTGTTTGGGTTGGAATGGATTGAAAATTCTCAAACCGCCAACATTGAATTGGGTTGTTGAAATGTCTTTAACCCGATCAACCCAACCTGTGAACACCCCTAAATCACATGCTAAAGAAATACAAAATATATCCTTATTATTTTAATAATAAAATGGATATTTTTTATTGTTATATTATTCTATCAGATATTAATATGTAATTAAAAATTATAATAAAAAATAACCTAACTTCCTAAAACATGAAAAAATAAATAAAATAAATATTACATTTTTGAAAAAATATTACATTTATTCGAATCTAGATATAACACATTAAAAACATTGATTAAATTATACGTAATACTACCTAATCTATCCGAGTTAAAGTTTAGCACGTGTTATAAAAATTTGACAAACACAAAAACAAAGTTACATAAATATTAAAGTACGACATTTATATTAAAAAGATAAATTAATCACATTCGATCCGAAATTTAAAATATAGAAAATAAACTTATATATATACCCAACATCAAACGGAAACTAGCTAATGTTACTAACTGTTGAAAATCGGTTTAACGTATTGTTTAATAAATGAAATAACAGTATATACTTGAAATCCAACCCGTGAAAATCAACAAAAGTCAAAAACCATCCAATGAGGTCGATTTTAAGGTTATGTTTGGCAAAGTAGCTGATAAGCTAGCTGATGACCGACACGTTAGCTTATAGCTGATAAGCTAGCTAATAACTCATAAGCTAGTTGGTAGTTGATAAGTTAGCTGATGAATAAGTCACGTTTAACAAAAATTAGTCAATAAGCATGTAACAAAACCAAAAATGATATCTTGAAAAAATAATCAATTACAATACTTTATAATATAATTAAAATAAATTTATAATAATATAATATGTTAATTAGTACAAAGATAGTAATAAAAATAAAATAATATAATATGTTTATTAAAAGAATATTAAATTTAATATATATATATATAGGGTCCCCTTCATTTGCTAACCACGACATTGGTGCTAACCGTGCTAACCAATTTTCAATCAATCAGAATCATCCTAGAGTTTATGTCATCAAAGGGTAATATGGTCATTTCATAATTCATGCATATTTAATGTATTTCCATATTTCAAAAAGTTATTAATATGGTAGTTATCTAAATATTAAATATAATATTTAATATTTAATGTATTTCCATATTTCAAGGAGTTATTAATATGGTAGTTATCTAAATATTAAATATAATATTTATTATTTATTAATATGGTAGTTATCTAAATATTAAATATAATATTTAATGCATTTCCATATTTCAAATAAGTTATTAATATGATAGTTATCTAAATATTAAATATAATATTTAATATTTAATGTATTTCCATATTTCGAGTGTGCATATATGCATGTCTAGATGTCAATGTGTATCTCAACCAATGCAGAATAGATCAGTTGATATGCACATATGCACATATACAACATGTACATATTCACAATACTCAATGTGCACATATGCATATTAGATATTAGTGTGTAGATATGCATATGCTCAATATGCACATATGCATATACTCAATATGCACATGTGCATATTAGATACCAATGTACACATATGCATATAATATTTCAACAAACATATGCATATATGCACTGTATGCAAGTGTGCACATATGCACTATCAAAGAGATAATTAGTTCATTTCAAATTAATGACATGAATTCCTTGAATAAGCACAAAGGTGTTCGTATTTTATTGATTAGCAGGGTTTGATAATTTGAATCGATTTTTTGTTTTCTTGGATCTCATCCGTGGATGCCCTCCATCATCATCTTCACACTGGATGCCGCCATGGATGAGGTGAGTAGAACAATTTCTTGAAATCGAAAACAACAGATTTCCTGAAATCGTTTTCTCCAAATCGAAAACAACAATAGTTTTTTTTTAATATTGATTGATTTCTCCAAAAAAAAAAGGGAGCGTAATAAAAATAATCTCATATAATTTCATCCCAAAATAATCAATATGAAACGAAAATATAGAACAACAAGACCAAAAACACAACTTAATTTTCAAAAAAAAAATTATCTTTAATTTGTTCAACCTAGTGCAATCAATCATATATATACAAAATTACTAATCTGCGCTTTGAAGCAAACAAAACATTCATTCATTCGCATTACTTGAAACGAACCGGCTCCTCCTTTATGGTATCCAGAAATGGCTTCCGTGATCGGAAAACCGCTAACTAAACTCCGCCACCTCCACCACCAACCTCGCCTGCTCCGTCCCATAACCACCACCACCACCACCCTGCACCGGATATATCTTCCCCCGAAATCCTCTTCGGTGCGCTATTCGCCGACATCCAAAAAACCGCCATATCCGCCGGCGTGATCATCGAATTCACCCTCCTCATCGGAAACATAATATATACGATTCCAGATCTTCATCGGCCGAGAGAGGCAAAAAACAACTGTTGATATTCAACGACTGTGAGTTTGACGGAATCCTGAAATTGGTGGATTTCTCCGGTGGGGAAAATAACTCTAGCTTCTTTGTTGCTCTTCATTCTAGAATGAAATCCCTAATTAAATGGGATTTTAATATGGTAGGGCGTGTGTTTCCCTAAAATAATGGGATTGTATTTTTACTATAATACCCTTGTGCATATATACAATGTATTCTTATAAACCGTTTTGAATATTTTATTTTAATTAAAAATCAATTAATTATGGATCATTGATCTCCTCAATCTACGGTTGAGATTGGTTAGCACGGTTAGCACAAATATCGTGGTTAGCAAATGAATGGGCCTCTCTCTCTCTCTCTATATATATATATATATATATATTAACTTATGAGTTTAAATTACCATTACATATAACATGGATATAAATAAATAATTGAATAATAAATAAAAAATAATATTAGTAATGGATAACTAAAATATAAATTTACTAATATCATAAAGTAATTGACATAAAAACAATTGATATGATTAGCAATAATTCTAAATAATTCTAAATTATCATCAATATAATTAAAATTTAATTAATAATTTTCTTAGTATTCATAAATATTAGTAATAATTATTTTTTTAATAATTAAAATTTATTTATAATTAATAGTTGAAAAATAACAATTAAATTTAATAAGGGTATAATTGGAAAAAGTCACAAAAAGCTTCTCATAGCATACTCGAATTAGCTTATCAATAAGCTAGCTCCATCCAAACATGTACTTAAAAAATAAGTTAACTTATAAGTTAGTTTATTTTTGTCAAACGATACCTAAGTATGATTTATATTGTTTCACATGTTCCTTTTTTGTATGCGAGTATCATGATTGTGTTCCTTGTATAGACGTATTTTTGTGGTTTTTTCACACAAAAATATTTGTTGATGTTTCATCTATAAAATAACACTGCATGTTCAAATGTATTATTTTATCCATGAAACAATAAATAAAAATGTTTTTCATGGTTTCTAAGTTTTAGACGACTTCTATGTAGATTCAATATCAAATAGAATTCGGCTAAATATCACAAACCGTGAATATGTGTGTGTAAATATATATATATATATATATATATATATATATATGTATGTTTTTTTAAAAGGGTATCCTGGGCCTATGGTTCAGACTAATCCCTGGCAATTAGGGCCTTTGGCCCAGCTGCTAAAGCATGCAGCCCTGAGTTTATCCTCAGTGGCAACAAGTGCTGCGAGCAGGGCTCGAACCCGGGTTGAGCGCTATGAACTCCCCAAGCCTTTACCACCACACCACAACCCTTATGGTTTATATGTATGTATGTTGGGGGGAAGGTAAATCAAATATAAATTTAATAAATGTTACAGACTGGTTTCATATGTTCTTTTTATATATGAATCGACACATGAAATATGTAATCTTAATACAAGTTGTTTTATATATGAACATTCTATTTTACATATATGGGATAAAAATATGAAAATTTGTTTTTATATGATACATACACATATACACACAATAATAAAACATATTACATATGATATATTATGAATTATAACATAAAATCAAACTTCCTGAATGGTTTGAAATGATCTCACGGATTTGTAACATTTACTGATTTTAATTTTGATTTTGATTATTGGTATATATAAATTAATAAAGTAATGAAAAACTAATTAGGTGTCGTTTGTTTTTTAAGAGGTCTAAAGTCTGAAGTCTTAATTTAGTTATGATTAATAAGAGGTGGTGTGTAAAAATGTCTGAACGATTTAGACTTAAGATAGATTAAGAGATTTTTAAAAAAAAATAAACAACCCCTTATAGTGTGAATAATAATACATAACCTAATTTGGGTCGGCACTTTTCATTAATATCAAACTGCCATGTATAAGAGCATCTCCAACCGAGGTTCTTATAAGAAACCTCATTTTTTTCACTTTTTGTTGTTACCTCACTTTCAACCCATTAAAATAAGAACTCATATAAATGTCTATAATTGTAGTTCTTATAAGAACCTCTTCTTGTTATTAATAATTATTATATAGTCAAGTTAATAAAATAAAAAAATAAGGAAAATATCACATCTCACAAATTTCATGGTAAGAACCAAGGTTCTTATTTAAGAGCATCTCCAATGCAAGGTTCTTATAAGCAAAAAGTGCAATGGTTTGTAGGAACTAGCATTGTTGAGAGTTTTTATTTAAGAACTCCAACCCCTCTAGGTTCTTATTTAAGAACGTTGGTTCTTACCATCAAAATTTGTGAGATGTGACATTTTTCTTATTTTTTTTATTTTTTTTCTTGACTTTATAATAATTATTGAAGTTGAAAATATGTATAGGACCCACAAAAATAAGTTCTTATAAAAACTATCATTGTTGACATTTATATGAGTTATTATTTTGATGAGTTGTAAGAACCTCCATTAGAGATGCTCTAAGAACCTAAAGGGTTTTGGGTTCTTATAAGAACTCTCCACAATGCTAGTTTCTACAAGTCATTGCATTTTTTGCTTACAGTATTAAAATTAATCGTATTACCGACGGCTGAAACAGTCGGTAAACCGTCGGAAAAGGCTTTAGCGACGTTTTTCGACGGGAATGACCGTTGGTAAAAAGCTGGTCGGTAATATTTAGCGACGGTTTTCCGACGAAAACTACCGACAACTTACCAACGGTTCCAGTTACCGACGGTTTTCTGACGGTATTTACCTATTAAAAATAAATATAAAATGAAATGAAAAAACCAACCGTCGGTAAGCCGTCGGTATATCACCAATTTTTCCGACGGTTTTCCGACGGTTTTCCGACGACTTATTTTAAAAATAAATAAAAAATAAAATTTAAAAGATACCGTTGGTGGGCCGTCGGTAAATACCGGTTGTTTGTTGTCATCGATAATTGCCGTCGGTATTTCACAATTTTCTAGTAGTGTTATAAGAACTTTGCATTGTAGATGTTCTACGGGTTTAGATTTTAGACCAGCAACATTTAAAGATATTTTGTCGTCCAGTCGGATTTCGACATAAAAAAGTTGATTAGAAATATATTTGTACTTAATTAGAGCATCTCCAATACAAGTTTTTATAAGAACCTTTTTTTGTACTTTTTGGTCCCACCTCATTTTCATCCCATCAAATTAAAAATTCACATAAAAATTCACAATAGTAGTTTTTATAAAAACCATTTTTTGTGGGTCCAATACATTTTAATATTAATATATATAATATTAATACTTATTATAAAGTCAAGAGAAAAATAAAATAATAAAGATAATGTCACATCTCACACATTTCATGGTAAGAACCAAAACTCCTATTTAAGAACCTAGAGGAGTTTGAGTTCTTATAAGAAATCTCCACAATGCTAGTTCCTACAAGTCATTGCACTTTTTGCTTATAAGAGCATCTCCAACAGCATTGCTAAAATAGAAAATTTTGGTTTTTTCTTTGTTATTTCTCTCCAACAGCTTTGCTATATGTTTTGCTAAAATAGTGAAAGATCAAAAAATCTCTAAATATAGAGAATTCTCTATAATCTCTAAATTGAAGAGAGAAAATATTATTTTATTCAATCCAACCAATAAGATTCAATTTTTATCATTTTATTTTAAGTTTTTTTTAAAAAGTGTATTGGGATGATAAATTATGGAATATTATAATAATATAAATAATGATTGATTCTCTAAAATAGAAAAGATGTTGGAGTTAGAAGAAAATATTTTTAGAGATTTTAAGTTTTCATTTTCTATTTAAGAAAAAATTTAGTAATGATGTTGGAGATGCTCTAAGAACCTTGCATTGGAGATGCTCTTATAGAATATTTTTAATTTTTAATTTTTAAAAATATATTAAAGCAATACAAATAAATACAACATACAAAATTAAAAGATCTTTTAACTCGTATAATAGTTTTATTTTATCCCTTAAATAGTAAGAAAGAAAATTTGAATAGTTTTTAAAAACTCTTATTATCCTTTCAATAAAACATTTATAGTTTTAGAACCCAAAGATTTATCTATATTTAATAAATCAAAATTATCTTAAATATAATTAATTTTTAATTATACAAATTATATAAAGTTTATTCTTCTTAATTCCATATCCATATATCCATATATATATATATATATATTCTTCAAAATTTTAACCTAACTTTCAAAAAGTCAATCACCAATTTATTCATATATTTTCTAATAGTATACAACATTTACAAGATATTTCTTACATATATACAACTTATTACAAACATATTGTATGCATAAACCTTTTTCAAGAAACAACATAACGTGGATCTTGCTTATGGCATCGTTTGGCAAACTAACTTATAAACTAGCTGGTAGCTGATAAACTAGCTTTTTAAAACCATATTATGAGTAGTTTGTCAATAAGCTAGCTTATGTTCATCAAAACATGTACCAGAAAAAAAAACTAGCTTATAAGCTAGCTTTTTTTGTCAAACATAGCCTATGTTGTTTTTTCTTATCTTTTTTGCTACAATTATGACTATTCTTTTTCAATTTAGATATTGTACAAATTGTATTTAATTAATTTTTTAAAAAATACTACAACAAAGTTGAGTTATACGACGCCGAAAACTTCTAAACTTCTAATAAATCGGTTTATAAGACTTAATTTATAGGAACAGAGAATAAATCATCCTATCTAGCATTGTAATAAGTTAATAGGACGTTCTTCGGTGTCATAACAAGTTTTTAGGACACTTTTATTAAAAAACGTCGTATTAGCTATTTTATAGAACATTATTTGCAACTAGATACATACCTGCACGCGATGCGACGCATACCAGTTCGAATCTAAAGTCGAGAACTCGAAAGAAATTGTTTCATGCTCAGTTTTATTCTCTATCACACATGTTTTTTTAAATCGCATATAAATTCAAGGTCAATCGGTCAATGTAAATTAGAATTCGCTCGATAACAGGGTCTTCAAACCCATAAATTGAGCTCATTTTGATGGTTTTGATGAGACAATTATAATGGTATAATTTGTAAAAAAGAAACATATTTTTTAATTTATCTTAGTTTATATGCAATTATGTATTTTAATAAGATAAGTATGTAAAATGAAAAAATGAAAAGTCAAAAGATATAAAGTAAATTAACTAACTAATTATAAGAGTATAAATTATAATTTAAAAATAAAAAATAATTATATTTTTAATTATTATGTTGAACTTGGAGATTTTCAAACTTTTAAACTTGTACATTTTGTAATTAAGATTTATACCTCTTAAAAAACTAAGAATAATCCTAATAGGTTTTTTAAATAAGTATAGATAGATAAATATAGATTGGGTTTAAAATGTACAAGTTTAAATAAATCTCGACACATCATTCTTGAAAAAATCTCGATACGTATTTATAATATTTTATAATATTATTAAATTAAAAAATGTATTCAATAATGAATTTATTTTGAAATTATTAATGAAAAGATTATAATGGTATAATTTGTAAAAAACGCATTTTATAATGTATTGTAATTAATATATGGTTATGTATTTTTTTAATTGGGAAATGTTCATAAAACCCAATAAACTATTCCATTTTGAATGATTAAGTGCCCGAACTAATTTTTTGAATGAAAAAAACATTAAACTATATCATTTTGAATGATTAAGGCTTTGTTTGGCAAACTAACTTACAAGCTAGCTTGTAGCTGACAAGCTAGCTTTTCAAAACGTTATTTTGAGTAGCGTTTCAATAAGCTAACTTATTAGCTTATGGTCATCCAAACATGTACACTAGCTTATCAGCTAGCTTTTTTTTTTTTGCCAAACATAGCCTAAGTCTCTGAACTATTTTTTTGAATGAAAAAACCATTAAACATTTTCATTTTGAATGAAAAAACCATTAACTTTTCCCATTTTGAATGATTAAGTCCCTGAACATTTTTTTCAATAAATTAAATCATTGAATTTATAAAAATTGGTTACTTACATCATTTTAACTCAAAAAAACTACATGTAACCGTTTATCTTTTGATTCTTTCTCTTTTAATAGATCAAAAAGAGGGAGATAGATGGCAAGGGCCAATAACGTGTTAGGCGATATGGAGAACGGACAATGTTCGGGCAACGGGAAGTGGCGAAGCGATACGATTGTTTGTGAGGGGTTTTAATGGCGTAGAGTTTGAGAATGAAAAAAATGGTTTATATTTGTTTTTTCTTTAAAACTTTAATAGTCAGTTCTAGGTACCTTTAAAAAAGGTAACCAAATTTTAGAAGTTTGATGGTTTATTTATTAAAAAAAAATGTTTAGGGACTTAATCATTCAAAATTAGAAAGTTAAATGGTTTTTCATTTAAAAAAATAGTTGAGGAACTTAATCATTTAAAACAAAAAAGTTTAATGGATTTTTCATTAAAAAATAGTTTATGAACTTAATCATTCAAAATCGGATAGTTTATTGGGTTTTTTTTTTTTAACTTTTCCCTTTTTAATAGTATAAGAGTGCAAACTATAAAATTAAAACGTAAGGAATATAAAGCAAATTAATTTATATTCTATCATTATATTTAATAATATGATTAAATCCAAACATATTCAATATTGGACTTATTTTGAAAGTATTGAAGAGACTATTACAATTATATAATTAGTAAAAAGAGTAAATGTATTTTTAATGTATGTTAGTTCATGTACCATTATTTATGTTAATATGATAAGAGTCCAAAACAAAAAATTTTAAAATAAGGGATTAAGATGAAATTTAATAACTAATCATAACGGTATTAAATGTAACTTATAAATTAAAATGAAAAATTTGGAAGGTGGAGAGATTGGGAGAAAGGGTGTGAAAAGGGTTGTGGATAGCTTAACAAGTTGTACATTCTTCTTTAAAGTACACTCTCTTCAAATTTTCAAGATAACTCTAATAGCTCTTTCATTATATAGTATAGATATAGATAATCTTTTATAAAAACAAGTGTCTTATAAAATGATGGGTTTATAGGACAATGAAATGCTTTATATTAAAGTGTCCTCTTAAAACGTCATATAAACATATTACTTCGCCTTTAATTGAGACACTTTATTTTTTTGATTCTATAAATTAAGTTTTATAAAATAGTCTATTAAGACACTTAATATTAATGACATTCTTATAAACATAATTTTATTATAGTGAAACATGTCATGTATGTTTACTAATGTAGAACGAGCATCCACAATGTGCTCGTTGAGAGGTTTTTTGGGAGGTTTTTAGGAGGTTTTTCAAAAAGCAAAAACCTCATTTTGAGGTTTTTTACATAATCGAGAGGTTTTTCATGAGGTTTTCCGTTATAGGTCGTAACTACACGACCTGTTTTTTCGTAGTTTTTTCGTATTTAATCAGTTTTAACTTTATAGAATTTTATAAAAGTTTCGTATTTAATCAATTTTATTTATTAATCAGTTTTATTTATTAATATATTTAAAGTGTTCCTATTTAAATATAATTATTAAATAAATACATAATGAAAATAATTATATTTTTATATTTTTAAAATAATATCTCAAATTTGACATATTTATACAATTCTAACATATTTCATAAGGCCAAATTGCGTTAAAAAGTAACATACTTTCGTCAAATTCCTATTTTGGGTAACGTACTTTTAAAACCTTCATTTTGGTACCTCAATTATAAAATATCAAACTTTTAAGTACCTGGGTTACCTAGATATCAGGTAACCGGTCAACTTAAATAATATGTATTTTTTTAGTAATGACATGGAAATAAAAAAGATGACATGGAATTAATGATATGGAATCTAATTAATTTATTTGTAAAACCTTTTCCTCCCCCAAATTGAAACGTCGCCTAATCAATCTTCCAAATCAATCTATCGTTCTAAACCCTATTCTATCAATCTTCAAAATCGATCGTCCGTTCGTTGATCCAGTCGTCGACAGGGTTGTTCCGGCTGTTCCGTCGTGAGGCTGTTCATCGTGAGGTTGTTCTCGTCTCATTTCGAGTTGCAGATGAGTACAAGGTTAGTCCATTGTATTGAGATTTCTAGGTGTTCATGATTTCTGGAGAGGCTGTTCGTCGTGAGGAGTTTCTGATTTTTGGTGTTTCTTGATTTATAGGGTTAGTTTGTCCATTATATTGAGGTTTCTAGGGTTTTATGATTTTTGGTGTTTCTCAGATATCTGAATATCTGGATCAATCCTTAGTTTTTTGTTGATTCCTATTTTCTACGATATCATGTCATGATCACATGCTTTTTCATGTAGCATTTTGTTCTAGGATATATTATCTCATTTCTTTCATATATTTAATTTTATTTTATTTGGAACTTCTAGGAAGTAGACAATGGTGTTCTAAAGCTATAGTAGCTAGGCTATGCATGTATATCTCTTAAGATTCTTCTTCTAACTGAGATTTGATTTGATACCTGCCATACATAAAAGTAAAAGATTCATAAGCATATTAATATTAGACAGGAGGCCAGGCCACGTTGATATATGCTTCCTTAGTTTCTGTCTAATAATTGAGAATCAGAACAATACGTTTATACGTGAATGATCAAAATGGAATAGAATTTTTCACCCAATTGGTATATATCATTGGAGCTTTTTGAACCAATTGTTATGGCTTCAAGACTCGTTGCTATTAACCAGGTACTTTTTGAACCAATTGTTGTCTTATATTGACTTCAAGAATCGTTAATTGAACTTGTGGTTTTTTTGACATTATATGAAGTTATGAACTAATGATCTTGTATCTAACTCAAATATAACATCTGCACAAAATTTATTAAAATTCTTGTCTGAAAACCTCAAGGGGTTGGAACCTTGATTTTTGGTGTTTCTTCGTGTTTCTTGATTGAACTTGTTTCCACAACAGGGAACATGAGGAAGGGGCTTTTAGTAGTGATGATGACCTTGGAGGTGCAATAGACTTGAATGAAGATTGGTTAAATGAGGGGTTTTCAGACGTCGATGAAGATGATGTTGCTAGTTTAGATCATCTATCCGACGGAGATGAAGAGATTAGGGAAGCTCGATTGAAGATGATGAACCTTAATAGTAAACAAAAGAACAAAATTGTGGAAGATTTTGAAGATGGTAACAAAAATGTTCCGATGGGCGTTGATGATAGTGTGGAAGTAGTGGAAGATGTACATACACAAGCTTATCAACATGACGATTTTTTGACTGAGACGTGCGAGGGCTATGATAGAGATGCATTCATGGAAGAAGAAGTTGATTCAGAAAATGAAGTTGTCCAGACAAAGTCAAATGAATTTCCTATACATGATCCCAATGTTCCTTGGAATGTAATGAAACCCTACTTGGGTGAAAGATATGCTTCTGTTTTCGAACTAAAGACATGTTTGACAAACTATGCTATTGCAAATGGACTTCAACTTAGGTATGTTATTATTTATTTTTTTGCATATGTACATTATTTAATTTGTGTTACTTGACACATTTCCATCAATTTAGGTACAAAAAAAATTGCAAAGACAAGTTACTTGTTGTGTGTGGACCGGAATCAAAATCAGAAAATGGTTGTCCATGGAGGTTGTGGGCTAGTTGGATGTCAAAGGAAAGATCATTTCAAGTGAAGTCATTACACGACGATCATAGATGTGGAAGAAGTTACAATTTAGGTTCACTTGTGACTTCTAATTGGATCGCAAAGGTATATGGTAGGAAGATAAGACGAAATCCTTCTATAAAGTTAGTTGAGTTAAAAGAATCAATTCTTAGAAAATACAAGTGCATAGTTCAGATTAGTCAATGTAGTAGGGCCAAAGCAAAAGCTTTGGGCGGGTTAGAAGAGTACCTAGTTGATCATTATGGAAAATTGTGGGACTATGGAACAGAAATCATGAGGAGTAACCCAGGGTCAACCGTCAAAATGAGTGTGGAGGTAGGGCCGGATGAGAAGAACTATTTTAAGAGATTTTACGTTTGTTTTAAAGGTGTGAAAGATGGATGGTTGGCAGGTTGTAGAAAGTTCATTGGTCTAGATGGATGTTTTTTGAAAACCCATTGCAAAGGAGAACTATTAAGTGCTGTAGGTAGGGATGCGAATAATCAAATCTACCCACTTGCTTGGGCTGTAGTTGAAGTAGAATGTAAAGATAGTTGGAAGTGGTTCTTGGAATATTTGATGCAAGACATTGGATTGACAGATGGATTGGGGGTGACATTAATGTCGGATCAACACAAGGTAACCTACTTGTATTACTTTTTCTACTAGTTATGTTATCTACTTGTATGAATTTTACTGATTACTTATCTACATAAAAAATATAGGGATTAATTGAAGCAATAAAAGAAGTCTTCCCATTGGTCGAACATCGACAATGTGCTAGACATATTTATGCAAATTTCAGGAAAAAGTTTACTGGAATCCAATTCAGGTCATTATTTTGGGCTGCATCAAAAGCGGGTACACCTGAGGAATTTAGATGTGTAATGCAAGAAGTGAAAGACTTGAGTCATGAAGCCTATGATCATTTGATGGAAAGAGATCCAAACACATGGTCAAGAGCCTTTTTTAAGACCGATACATCGTGTGATGCAGTTGAGAATGGAGTTAGTGAGTGTTTCAACTCATTAATTGTTTCAACAAGAAGGAAACCTATAATAACAATGCTTGAAGAGATAAGATTGACCATCATGGAAAGATTTGAAAAAATGGCCAAGAAAGTATAGAAATGGAATGGTGATATTTGTCCGGCAATAAAAAAGAAAGTTGAGAGAAACAAAGATCAAATGAGGTATGTTTTTTTTTTTTACTAATTTGCTTCATAAATGCCATAAATTGTTTACCTAATATGTTATACATTATTATAATTATTTGTTTAGGTTTTGGCATGTTGTCCCGAATGGTGGAACTCTCTTTGAAGCAAAAAACGGGCTTGATGGATATGTTGTCGATACAGATCAAATGACATGCACTTGTAGGATTTGGCAAGTCTCCGGAATTCCATGTGCTCATGCAATTGCGGCTATCTATTTCATTAACCGGGACCCAGATAAGTATGTATCTCACCTTTTTTCAAAATCATGTTTCATAAACACATACAACCATAGGGTCAATCGATTGAATGGCGTCAAGCTTTGGCCGACAACAAATTTTGTCAAGCCTTTGCCACCAAAATTTAGAAGAATGCCCGGTAGACCTTCAATATCTAGACGAAAGGATGCATGTGAAGTTGGTAGTAGAAGTAGGACCAACAACTTTGGACATGATGAAGTAGGAAGAAAAGGGAGGCAAATGACTTGCAAAAATTGTTGGGAGGTTGGACATAATTCAAGAGGTTGTAAAAACCAGAAAAAAGATGCACCATTTAAGCAAAAAAATCCAGTTGGTAGGCCTAGAGGCAATGGTTCAAGTAGGGGTTCAAGAGGCGGTAGTTCAGGGAGAGATTCAAGAGGCATGACTTCAAAAAGAAGGGGTTGGTCAAGTTCCACCGATTGTGGTAAGTAAACATGTAATTCTATATGTTTTTTTTTATTTAAATTTACCCGAGTTGTTAGGTAATTAAT
Organism: Arctium minus; assembly: GCA_954870635.1. Lineage (NCBI taxonomy): Eukaryota > Viridiplantae > Streptophyta > Magnoliopsida > Asterales > Asteraceae > Arctium > Arctium minus. Next base: position 22,158,961 of record OX941090.1, on the reverse strand, counting down.
GTGATTTTTTTTTATATTTGAAGTTGAAGCAAGAGAAAGGGAAGAAACTCCATCTAAAAGGACTAAGTGAAGCAGGGCTTGATGGAGCATTAACGGCGTATCAAAACATTTTGGTTTATAATTGATAGTCGTGTTATGCTATTTTGGTTTATAATTGATCTTATGGCATTTTTGTAAAGATATTTAACCATTGACAATATTTTGTTTATTAACTTATCAGTTTTTATTATTTTGGTCTTGTTAAGTTAATAAAAATTTCAACAAAAAGTAGGCTTAAAAATGTTACTAAAATGACAATCCTTTAAAAATAATTACAGTCATTTTTCTAAACAAAATTACAAGTTTGATAGATTGAAAACATATTTCGAAAAAAATATGGCTTGATGTTTTAATAACTGAAAACACGGATTTGATGGGAAAAAAATGGCGTGAATTTTTAATGGCTGGAAAATACAAATTTTAAAAAAATGAGAAAAATGGCGTGAATTTTAATAGCTGGAAAATGCAGATTTAAAAAAAATTAAAAATATGAGGTGGATTTTCTTTTCTTAGTTGGCATTTATAAAATAAATAAATAATGCCACATCAATAAAAACCTGATCCTAGTCAGCTTTTACAAGTCATTAGGTAACCCAGGTACTTAAAAGTTTGATATTTTATAATTGAGGTACCAAAATGAAGGTTTTAAAAGTACGTTACCCAAAATAGGAATTTGACGAAAGTATGTTACCTTTTAATGCAATTTGGCCATTTCATAATGACCCAATTTTTATTTTTCGATTATACATACTTTTAAGTTTAACATTTTTTAATTTTTATTTTACATACTTTTTATACAACTTTTATATATTTCTTAATAACTTCGTTCCGATTTGGTCGAACATATTTGGTCTCTTAGTGATCATGAATGAAAATTTTATTATTTCAAGTATTGTAATATATAGTATTGTAATATATAGTATTGTAATATAAAGTTTTGTTTAATTTAGTTTTATTTAAGAGGTTAATTGTTTCATAATAAGAAATTTATATATAATATTTATTGTATTAAAATATTTTAAAAAATTATGTAAAATAAAAACATAATTAAATTAATAATATTTTCTTGATATAAATAAATAAGTATTTGTATGAATTTTAATGTATTTATTTTTATAAATAAGAATAAAAATGATATAAAGTTAAAATAGTGGGACCCTAATAGTTTTAAAAAGTAATTAAAAAGTTTGGTTGAGTTTTTCATATAATGGAGATATATAAAAGTTTTTAAGTTGTTGATATAACAATAACGTGTAAAAAAAAGTTATGAAAAAGTATAATAACCTTTCAAATTTGAAAAAATATGAAGTAAGATAATTGGTAGGGACATTGACATGTGATAGGATAGTGTGAATACGAGATGTGAAATGGTTTTCTTATCCGGTAGCTATAATCATTACTTACCTATTTTTTTAATTTTAATATCTTTTAATAATAATTATTATTTAATCATTATTTTTAACATAAATTATATTTTAATTTGATATAATTATGTTTTATTTTATAAATATTTTATTTTAACAATAGTTATTTGATTATATATTATTTTTAAACCTATAAATATAAACTAATTTAATATAAAAAATATCAAAATATCATAATTGATAAATTAATAAAAAAAATTATAAAAAACCTAAAAAATATTACAACTCAATCAAGTGAAATAAAAAATTACATCCACGAGTAAATGTGTGAGTAGCAGGTATACGAACCAAAGTTGTTGATGGTGCACTTATCTCCATAAACTTTCTTAGTAAACTAAGTTGACCAGATCTCGACTGCCTTTTGAACTGCGCATTCAACATTTCAAGCTCTGCTTCACAACTAATATCATCATCTTTCATAGATATGCATGGCGGTAATTCAAGTTTCCTCCAAAATAAATCGAGCGAATCAAGTGGGATTTGTCAACGTTGATTTGATAATTTGTACATATAGTTGAGATTGGTTTGTACGTCTTGTAGGATTTAGGGGTTTGCATTTGAAATGGCCTACAACTAAGGGTCTTATGTTTTATTTATATAATTATATAAATAGAACGGGATTAAATCATTTGAAGAACTTCATTCTAAACCACTAATATAAGATAATTAATGAGATGATTAATATTAGAGTGAATTTGGGGATTTGGTCCCCGTGTTTTGATACTTTCTTTGACTATGGTCCCTATAATATGTTTATTGTGGATTTGGTTTTTGTGATATTCAATTTGTCTTGGCTATGGTCCTTCTGACTAACGCCTCTGTTAACTCCGTTAAATCAATGACTATTTTAGTCATTTTCACTAATTTTTGTCTTTTTATGATAAGAAAAATAAAAATATTATTTATACACACACACACACACACACACATATATATATATATAGGGTCAGGTTCAGAGGAAAACCTCAAAAAACGGAAAACTAAGGAACACTCTGGTAGTCTTCCATCTGGATGGTATGCACTTGTGCATACAAGTAATTAATTAGTTTTTTGGTTTTTATGCACATGTGCATATTATGCACTTGTGCATATGCATGTGTGCATGTTATAAATTATTTGTATGCACAAGTGTATACCGTCCAGATGAATGGCTACTAGAGTGTACGTTCTTCAGTTTTCCATTTTTTTGAAGTTTCCCTTGAACCTCTCTCTCTCTCTATATATATATATATATAACGATATTAAAATAAATAAAATAAGATGTTTTTGTCTGATTTAACTGTTAAAATTTTTAAAAAAATAATTATATTAAATACGATTTAATTTTATTATTTTTTTGTAATAGTAGAAAAATATATGGTTTTATTATTTTAATATAATTAAAATTTTAATTTAAACAATTCAGATCATACTATATGGACCCTAATCACAAATAATATCAAAAAACAGGGACCAAATTCATAATTCACTCTTAATATTATAATTAGTGAGATAATTAATGCATTCATTAGAAAAATTCAAATTCCATAAATATCTGTACGCTCTCTCCAGTAACATACATTCACAATTAAATATATATATACAAGGTGAACATGTTATCAATACAATGAAAATAATCTTAAGAATTTTTAATACTAGGATGTTTACAAGTATGAAGGAAAGAGAATAAAGGATAGAATAGATTAACTGTAGAGATGAGACAAAGAGTTTTTTAAATTAAATTACATTTTATTTTTTAACTAATTTTTTATGCTCTAAATTAAATGTCATACATCTTAATAATTAGAAACTACTTTAATAGGTCCCCTATATAATTTTTATAAAATATTGATCATAAAATTAGGGGAGTGCTATTTGCACTAAAAAGGTGCAAATAGTGACTCATAGTTTTCCGATCCAATTATTATTATTATATATATATATATATGTGTGTGTTTTGATTTTATAAATTTATAAAATTTATAACTTTTAATTTTATTTTATTCTATAAATTTGTTACTTTTGATTTTATTTTATTTTATAAATTTGTAATTTTTGATTTTTTTACCTTCACAGCGTCTTCACTGTGAAGGTTCGGATATACCTTCACAGTCTTTTATTTGTGAAGGTTTGATTTTTTTTAACTTGGTTTAGCTTTTTTTACCTTCATAGTGTTTTTTTACCTTCGTGGCACTGTAAATTTTTGTGGGGAAGAAGACGTAGGGAGTAGGTAGGTGATAATGATTTTAAATATATATTTACATTTTATACCCCTATAATTATTTAGTTATTTTACTTTATACCTTTTACTTTTCTATTTTTCATTTTTATCATATTAACACATAAAATCGTATATTAACTAAAATACGTTTAAAAAATACGTTTTAATTTTAACAAGTTACACCATCATAATCGTCTCTTCGAAATGAGCCCAATATTGAATATTTTTGGATTTAATTATTTAATTATATATCATATGTACTACATAAAACATATGAAACGTATGAATATGTTATTTTTCTTTTTACCATAAAACATAAAACGTATCATATATCATATATACTACATATTTTGGACAAGTTATTCATAATTTATGTTATTCTTATTTCTACCATTTTACTAATAATGATATTTTTCATGTTAAAATCATTTTTAAAAAATGCAAAATGACAAAAGAACCCTCCCTTTAATTGATTTTTTTAACAAAATTAATGTGAGGAACGAAAAATGAAAGGAATTACAAACCACATTGACGAAAAAAGCAAATTTTAAATACTAGGGACGATAATAGTTACAGCCAACAAACCATAAGGATGAAAATCGTAGTTTACTCTATATATAGCTAACAAACCATAAGAGTAAAATTGCATTCCATCGTAGTTTACAAGTGAAAGACCCCTTAGACGTAGCAGTTTGAACGCGTCTAGATTTGTTGACAAGGAAAAAATGAGCTACCAAGAACCAGCGAGACACAGTTCTTTCATGTTCAAAAATAATAATGTACATCCATACATCATTCAATTTCCAGCATTGTTTCACCCTTACATCAAGCAGGTACATGATGTGATAGGTGATGGAAATTGCGGATTCCGAGCAATAGCTGTCTGGATGGGTCTTCATGAAGATGCATGACCCACAATTTGGTATAACTTGATGGAAGAGTTAGAGCAATACAAGACAGAGTACATCAACGCTTTTGGAGGTGAACATTGAACATCGGGATATTACTTACAACACTCTAAACTTCTTTCGATCAGATCAAGGTGCACCATTTGAACACTTGATGACAATGCCTGAAATAGGTGTCTTGATTGCTTCAAAATATAATGTGATATTACATGTTATAAGTATGACCGGCAGTGGAACGTACTTGCCGCTTAGGTCCACTCCTCCACTGTGGTATGAACATGTTATTTTTACAATCGGGTACGTTAATGGTAACCATTATGTCAAATTAGATATGGAAGAAGGATATCCATTTCCGCAAATTGTATCACTTTTTTTCCATCACAGTTATCGGTGTGCTGCTGGATGGGCTACCCCGTATTCAGAGCGAATAAAGAAGTACATGAAGCTTTTACGTGTTAATTGTACTACGGATAATGTTATTTTAAAATAATCGAATGTAATATAGATTATTTTATGTTCTATTTATATGTTAAATCGCAATATTTATGTTTTATTTTTATAATTATATAATTAAAAAAATTAGTAATATTTATATTTATAAATATTTATTTATTTTCAAATCAAAACAAAAATATATAATAAAACAAAAATATATAATAAAAAGAAAAAAGAAAAAAGACAACTAAAAGACGAAAAAACAAAAAAAACATAATGATTGATGCAATCATTTTGGTGCATTTAGCAAAATAAAATGTGCAATTAGCCTCCCCTAAAATTAAAAGAGAGATTTTTAATTATTTTATATATTATACGTCTAATTATAATTATAAAATTATATGTTAAATTTCAATATTTATATTTTTTTATAATTATATAAGAGTAAATTAAATTATTGGTTCTTGTACTTGTCATTTATTATCAACTTTGGTCCTTCTTTCAAACTAATTACACTTCTAGTTACTATGGTTGTCATTTTGTTTCATTTTTGGTCTCTTTAACTAACTTTAATTAAAATATTTAGTTATCTTAAGGGTATTTTAGTCTATTTACATTTTCTTTGTCTTTTTCATTTTTTTTATTTTAATAAATTAGAGTAAACTTCACTGTTGGTCCTTAAGGTTTCGTATTTTCTTTGAAAAGAGGACCTATACTTCAATATCTCAAATAGTGGTCCCTGAGGTTTGATTTTTGCTCTGAAAGGAGGACCTCCTCACTAACCCCGTTAAAAAACTCAGTTAGATCTAGGGGCATTTTCGTCCAATCACTTTTTTCTCTTAAATCAACCAAACAAGCCCACCGGTTATCATCTCCGGTGGACTTCCGGTCATCTTCTCCGGCAACCTCACCAAAAAATCTCACTTTTGGATGAAAATTCAAATTGTAATTTCGGATGAGAGGCAACCCACATACATACATATATATACATATATATGTATACACACACATAATAAAACCCATATATATATATATATATATATATATCATCATCCTCCCTGTGAGAAACCCACATACATATATCAATGGAGGCTTCACTGTTTATATATATAAAGAAATACAGAAAAGACACATACACACACAGTCGAAATTTATCACAGTTGCCAATCGAGATATATATATATATATAGAGAGAGAGAGAGAGATTGTCGGGGGGGGGGTCTGCCGGATGATTTCTTATAGAAACAGTTGCCAATCGAGATAGAGAGAGAGATTGCGGGAGGTTTATGCAGAGTTTCATCGGGGGTGGGGTGTTCGTCGGAGAATCGGCCTTGTGTTCGTCGGTGATGACAAGGGGGTGATGACAATGGTCCCTGTATTCATTGGAGAGAGAGAGAGATAAGAGAGAAGAGAGAGATCGAGAGAAATCGCTGGAGGTTCGCCGGAGAAGACAACCTCACCGGAGGCTCACTATATATATATATATATATATATATACTCACACACACAAATATATATATATATATATATACACATATATGAATAATAGTATTAATATAAATTAAATGAAATTACAATTATGTCCTTGATGTTTTAAGGTTTAAAAAAAAGTTGAAAAAAGAAAAAAAATATGATTTGACCAAAATACCCCTCCCACTAACTGAGTTTTTTAACGGGGTTAGTGAGGAGGTCCTCCTTTCAAAGCAAATACCAAACCTCAGGGACCACTATTTAAGATACAATAGTATAGGTCCTCCTTTCAAAGAAAATACGAAACCTTAAGGACCAACAGTGAAGTTTACTCAATAAATTATATAGTAGATTACAATTTTAGTCCTTTTAGTTTGTCTTTTCTTTTTCTTTTTTATTTACATGATTAGAAAAGTGTTGTCGACATTTTTAAAATGGTTAATTATTGAATATTTTTAAAATTTTACACAATTTATTCAATATGTGTGTGTGTGTGTGCAAATTGGTCTACACTAATCCAAAAAAAAAACTTCTCTATTTATGTTATGTTTATATTTTTTATCGGCTATTCTTATTTATGTAAGAAACAAAATCGAAATTTATCTATATTTATTAATAAAAAAATGTATTATTTCCGTATATTTTATTTAATAACTAAATGATAAACATTATCAAATATAGGACAAGCATCTCATTTTAGATATAAATAATCTAAAACATAATTAAGATAATCATTAAATTCTAACAAAATACTTAACTATAATTTTATAAAAAATAGTACATTATTAAAATCTATAATAAATTACATCTTTATTAAAACTAAACTAAATAAAAATTAAATTAAACAAATTTATAAATAAAAAAAACATTATCGTTTTCTCAAAACCGTATTATAAAATCGACAAAGACAAAAAATAAAATAAAACATTAAAATCAAGATGTATCGCGCCGCATTGCACGAATATGTTTATAGTACTTTTAAAATTTTATGCAATTTATCTGATATATATCTGTAAATCATCTAAACTAATCCGAAAAAAAAACATTTTTTTATTTTAAGTTGGATTTAAAAAAATGTACCGTTTCTCTTATTTATGTAAGTTAAAAATAGAAATTACCTATGTCTATTAATAAAAAATATATCATTTTTAGATATTTTATTCAATTAAATGTTTTTTAAATGTGTATTGAATAAAAAACTTTATAATATAATTATTAAAATTATTTTCAAAATATAAATATAAATTTATCGTGATGAAAAATAAATAATCAATTAATAGCCACACATTTCCATTGTTGTATACTTAAAATGTTTATCTGCGTTTCTTTGCTTTTAATAAAAAATACATTTTTTTAAACCCAAATTAAATGATACATTTTTTAAACCCAACTTAAAATAGAAAATATTTTTTTTGGATTAGTTTAGACGGACTTGCAGATATATATCAGATAAATAGCATAAAAATTTAAAAATATTCGATACGTATTTTTAATGTACTTTTAGTTAAAATTATAACTACTTAATTCATATAATAATGGTATAAAATAAAAATGAAAAAGTTGAAACACATAAAATCGAAAAAAGACAAATCATAGAGACTAAGGGGGTGTTTGGTTCGCAGAATAATTTCTGATGAAATGAAATCTGTCAATGGAATTGGAATCTGGAAGGAATTGGAATGAAATATTTCAAGTTTGACCAACTGTTTGGTTGGCAGTAATGGAATGTAATCAGTCAAATGAATTGGAATATGTCTGTTTGGTTTGAAAAGAAATTGGAATGTAATTCTGAAAAATGACAAAAATACCCTTTCTTTTATTTTTATTTATTTATATATTTTTAAATGCCGAGAGAGAGAGAGAGGAGAGAGGAGAGAAAAGAGAGATGAGAAAGAGGAGAGAGAGAGAGGGTAGAGAGAGAGGAGAGAGAGAAGAGAGAGAGAGGAGAGAGATGAGAGAGAGAGAGGAGATAGAGAGAGTAGAGAGAGGAGAGAGAGGGTAGAGAGAAGTTAGAGAGGAGAGAGAGAGGAGAGAGGGTAGAGAGAGGGTAAAGAGAGAGGAGAGAGAGTAGAGAGAGAGAGAGGAGAGAGAGGGAGTGTAGAGAGAGAGAGAGGGTAGACAGAGAGAGGAGAGGGTAGAGAGATGAGAGAGAGAGGAGAGAGAAAGATTAGAGAGAAGTTAGAGAGGAGAGAGAGGAGAGAGAGAGGAGAGAGAGGGGAGAGAGAGGGTAGAGAGAGGGTAGAGAGAGGAGAGAGAGGAGAGAGAGGGTAGAGAGAGAGTAGAGAGAGAGGAGAGAGAGGGTAGAGAGAGAGTAGAGAGAGAGGAGAGAGAGGGTAGAGAGAGGGTAGAGAGAGGAGAGAGAGGGTAGAGAGAGAGAGGAGAGAGAGTAGAGAGAGGGTAAAGAGAGAGGAGAGAGAGAGAGGAGAGAGAGAGGAGACCAAATCCACATCTGATGGGTTTTAATTTTGTTAAGAGGGTTTGGAGGGTATTTTTGTCATTTTGAGAAAATGCAATGGAATGAAATTCAATTCAATCCAAAATGAGAAGGAATGACCAAATCCTTGATTGAAGGATTTCATTGAATTCAATTTCATTTCTTTGAAAACCAAACAGCACAGCAGGATGGAATTTGGTCAATGGAATTGACCATTCCAATTTCATCAGATTCCGACGGATTTCAGCGAACCAAACGCCCCCTAAAGTTGTAATTTACTATATAATCAAATAAGACAAGAAATGAAAAGGACAAAAATAAACTAAAATTACCAAGATACCCTTAATTTAACTAACCTTTTTAACTAGAGGGACCAAAAGTGAAATAAAATAGCAACCACAATGACATAAATAGACCTGGCAAAAACTGACACGACACGCTAACCCGACACGAACTCGACACGAAATAAACGGGTTTGGGTAATACATTTCAACCCGTTTAAATAAACGGGTTGACACGACACGACACGAAAATTAAGCGGGTAAGGTCAGGGTCAAAAAATTCAACTCGAAAATGACCCGAATAATCCGTTTATATATATATGTATATATATAAATTTTCCTTTTAATGCTTTAGATTTTTAGTGTTTATTTGATTATAATTTTGAACTATAAATTTTGGATTTCTAATACTTTAATTTGAATTTTGTATATGTATTTTTTTTGTGAATTTTTGATTTTTGATTTTAATTTTATAAATGTTAAACGGGTTAGGTGGGTTAGGCGGGTCGGGTTAGGGTTGAGATTTTCTGACCCGTTTATTAAACGGGTCGGGTTAGGGTTAGACACTTTCAACCCGACACGAACTCGACACGACACGTTTGCCAGGTCTAGACATAAATTATAATTAGTTTAAAAGAGGGACCAAACTTGATATTGAGTGGCAACCACAAGCACCAAAAATGTAATTTACTCATATATAATTGAAAAATGAAACTAAGAGCTTATTTATAACTTAATAAAAGCATAAAAGTTAAAAAAGACACAAAAAACTCAAACGTATAGATGAAATATTTTTTGTATTATTTTTTTCATTTTGATAAGAGTAAATTACATTTTTGGTCTATGTGGTTGTCACCTATTATCAAGTTTGGTCCCTCTTTCAAACTAATTACGATTTTTGTCATTGTGGTTGCTATTTTATTTCACTTTTGATCCTTCTAACCAACTTTAATGAAAAAACTTAGTTAAATTAAGGGTATTTTTGTCATTTCATCTTTTATCTGTCTTTTTTATTTTTTGTTTTATTAGACTAGTTACATACCCATGCGCAATGCATCGCAAAGCATCTTGATCCTTATTTTCTTATTTCCAACTGTGATAGCCTCAATGATGCAAATATGAACGGGGTCAATTATCTAGTGACTTCCTTAGCTAAGATAACAGAAAAATTATATGGTTTTTTTATGTTGATCACATACCAAAAGAGCACAATACAATATAAATTAAAATTCCAAAAAACTTCAGAACCCGATGGTCTGACGAAGATGTCCAAAATATCTTTAAAAGATAACAAACGCTCTGGTCGAAAACAAGATTGATGATTAACTACCTAACGTACTTAATTATCACACTCTTTTAGAATGGAATGTGTTATAATCACAATCAGCCATTTCATGAAGAATATGAATTTCCTAATAATACCTGAATCCTCATCCATTTCATATGTTCTTGCATCATGAAAAACCAAGCGAAGGACACCAGCAACCTTCCCTTTAGACAATTTTTTTTATCTCTCCTAGTAACAAGAGTAGATCACTGACAACAAACATCAATTTTTCAGAAATAGGAACACATTATTACCTTGAAAACACAATGGTAGAGAGTAGAATCAAGGAGAAAATTAAATTTGGACAAAATGTTGAATATCAGTGTTACTAGTGAGACAGTGATATACATTCTTTACCTAGACATAAGATTTAACCAAGGATGATCTTTTTTACCTATGTTATCAGAATGTTTGGCTCCTTATTCTTATCTATGACACCAAGGAATATGAATACCGGATGTATGGCTCCATATTTTAGAATAACACAAGCATTAAGACGTAATAGATGTTATATACTTATATTATCATTTGTAAGTTAGTAATACAATTTGACTTCAGTGGTTAAACAAGTTAATTTTGAATCTGCACAACATAAACTTATTTCTAAATTTAAGAAAACATTGCTATTAATAGTAAATTTCATAATCTCCTCCATCCCAAAATAAATACAACTTTTTTTCTCTTTGGCAAAGCTCCAATACAAAAATTGTCAATTTTCTTACAATTAATCTTGGAGACCAATAACATTGATTTTGGTCTATAAAATTTAGATGTTTTGTCTTCATTGAGGGATATATTGAAAATATGACCAATCGTCTAACAATCTTTTTAAACTGTAGAGCTGATAAAACATTGTATGTATTTAAGGAGAGGGTGTATCATTTCCACCCTAGTTATCATCTAAACTATTGACTTTGGAAACGCTGGTTTCAAAATGGTAACAACAATTATATATATATATATATATATATATATATATATATATAGGGGTGGGTTCAAATGAAAACTCATCTTTCATTATGCACATGAGGACAAATCTTAACCATTGATCAAAAATTAGAAAATTAATCAATGGTTAATAAATAATAAGGTTAATTGGGAAATGATTAAGGACAAAATTGTAATTTTGAATCAATGCCTACCTTCTTTGACTTTTTATTTTTAATAAAAAAAAATTTACCCCCTTAAACTTTAAAATAATTTATCTTAAAATTACTAATATTTTAATGAAACAAATTACATAAAAAAACGAGAATTTTGTGCTCTTCGATATGACATCCATCTCGATATAGTTTTTTTTTTCGTTTTAACCGTTTTTTACGTGAAATTATATATACGTGTTATATTCATTATGAATATGCATGCACGTCTTCGGATGTCCACATTCAGTATGAATAACAAAGGTGAATGTTCATTCACTATCCATGATGAATAATACAGTATACAGAATGAATAATACAATATTCAAGATTTTTTTGTTTTAACCATTTTTACGTGAAATTCTATATATGTGTTATATTCATTATTAATATGCGTGCACGTCATCGGATGTCCACATTCCGTATGAATAACAAAGGTGAACGTTCATTCACTATTCATGATGAATAATACAGTATTTAGAATGAATAATACAGTATTCAGGATGAATAATACAAGAATCCATGATTATGTATTATTTATCATGAATTGTGTATTATTCACCCTGAATGTTGTATTATTCATCCTGAATGATACATTATTCATGATGAATAATATATGAATCACCCTGAAGGTGTAGACACATGACACACTCTCTTTTGTTTCCCAATTCACAACCGAAATTTGGTTTAATTCATTATGAATATGTATGTGCATCCCCGGATGTCCCACATTCAGTATGAATAACAAATGTGAACGTTCATTCATTATTCGTGATGAATAATATAGTATTCATGATGAATTATACAACATATAAACTAATGTAAGCTTGAATTAACATTTTGCAGTTATTGACTTATTCTGCAGCATTAGCACCAGAACTTTGTACTGATCCATGTAGAGGGAAATCATCATTCTCCTGCCATATGAAGTGGGAATATGATTCTCATCTGCATTCCCTATAAAATTTGGAAATTTAGAAAGAAAAAGAGCAGCAAGAAATATCGTTCATCTATAGTTAGGTCTAATTGCTATGCTACATCCAAAATGTAATACTTTAACAATGAATATATCTTCCACCAATACCATAATAATTTCAATATACAAAACACAAATGATTAGGCGCACAATATCAAACATAAATTAAGTAAAATATTATAGCACAAAACCTTGGTGCAATATATCAATTCCCAATTTCTCAAAACTTTGGGAAGAGAAAACTAAATAAACTTGAAATGAAATTTATTCCGAACTTGACAAGCTTTTTTCAAATCACAAAAGCTAGATCTTATACGCAGATACGTTATACCTTCAATTTTAAATAATTGTACACAAAGCCCTAATAGGATAGAAATAATGAGTTGACATCATCCAAAATCGTGAAATCGAAAAAAATTTGACAAAAATATGTATCCGCTGGCGAAACATCTCAAAATCAAAATAACAACCATGTTTCATGTTAAGTTAGTAACATTCATCATCATCGATACTTAGTCTATGAAAATATGGTGCTTGAGTCGTTTGTTGCACATATAGGTGAATCATGCATCGACTATGAATTATTTTGGTATGCATTTTCATCAATTATGTGTACATCATTCAGAAGATACTCTATAATACTACTAAATCAAGAAATATTAAACAATAAGATTATTTTAAAAATATTGACAAACAAATAATAATGGTGTAATTTATAATAAGAATGAAACGTATTTTTTCATTGCATTTTAGTTCATATACGATTATTTGTGTTAAAAATGAAAAAAACAGAGAATATAAAGTAATTAAATAACTAATTTTAAGGGTGGTAAATGTAACATTGAATTTTAATTTAATTGAATCAGGGAAGGGGAACGTGGGGAGTAAAAAATGGCTTTTAAAACAACTGTATAAATGTTTTAGAATTTTAATATAGTAGTATAGATATAGTTACGCGCCATGCGGCGCGAAGCATCGTGAAATCGAAAAAACAATTGACAAAAGTATGTATCCGCTCGTAAAACATCTCGAAATCAAAATGCCAACCATGCTTCATGTGAAGTTTGTAATCTTCGTCCTTATCGATACTTAGTCTATGAAGACATGGTGCTTGAGTCGTTTGGTGCACATATAAGTGAATCATGCATCGACTCTGACGTACTTTGGTATGCATTTCCATCTATTATGTATACATCATCCAGAAAATACTCTATAAATGTCATTAGTAGTTTTAGTGCTTAATAAAGGTGAATTGTGTCTACGGAGAATTGTAGACCTTCCATTAAAAATAAATCAATCATATTTCATTTTTGTCTTCCTTTTGTCTATACCAATGTTAGTTGTATACTTTTACAATGTAGCTAGTTATACATTTTGAATAAATCTAGTTAAAAAAAAGAACTAATATAGGTATTTATAGATATGTACACCTAATTTTCTTTTTACAATAACCGTTATAAATGTTTATCGATATGCTATAGGTATATATAGTAAAATTACTACGTATTTATTCTATTTTATAATACTACTAAATCATAAAATATTCAAAAATAATCTTATTATGAAATATTGACGAAAAAATAAAAGTCGTGTAATTTAAAATAAATATGAATGTGTTCTTAATATATTTTAGTTGGTCTATGATTATATATATATATATATATATATAATATGCTAAAAGTGAAAAAAATAAAACGTAAGGATATAAAACAAATTAATTTGTAGATATTCATGATATTTAATGGTACGGTTAAATTAAAAAGTATTCAATATTGGGTTCGTTTTGAAGGTATTGACGAGACAATTATAATGATATAATTTGTAGAAAAAGAAACGTTTTTTTTTCATTACATTTTTTTTCATATACGATTATTTGTGTTAACAAGATAAATGTGTAAAATGAAAAATAAAAAAGTAAAATATATAAACTAAATTAAATAACTAATTATAAGGGTGTTAAATTTAATATTGAATCTTGAAAATAACCCTTTTACCATTTTAATATAATAGTATAGATAAGAATGTAAAATGAAAGTATAATGAATATAAAAAAAATTAATTCAGACATGATATTTAAAAATATGATTAAATCCAATGATATTCAATATTTGACTCATTTCGAAGGTATTTGTTAGGTCTGATTTTACAGTAATCAATGTATTTATAGGTCTTGGTCAATTACTGTGTTTAGAGTCTTATCAGTGTTGTAACTGACCAAGGGTATTTAAGCCCCTTTGGTCTTGTTCCTTGTAAGAAACTCACGCACTTTAATCTGATTTCATACTTTGCGCTTCAATAGTTCTCTCTCTAGGATTCTTAAGATCTTGGACTCTCAATTGGTATCAGAGCCAACTGAATCTTGAGAGAATTGAGAGTTTGCATTTTCTGAATCTGAATTGGTGATTGAAATCGAAAATTTGATCGATTTTCTTGAAGTTTTCAAGAAAATCTCGTTTTCTTGATTTCTCATCAAATTTGGATTGTTATTCGTTCGAATTGTGTTGAATTTGATTTCATTAGAATCGTTTTTAGTAATCGATCATTGTTGTTTCCTATAATTTTGCATAAAAAACCTTGATTTGATCATCAATTTTGCGATTCTGTGTTTTCTAAAAAAAAACTCGTATTCGTGTTCTTTCAAGAATTTAAGAATTAGTGTTTTTTTAATCGAATTTGTTGGTTGAAGTGTGTTATAATTGTGTTTTCGAAAATCAGTATGTGATTTTCTTGGATAAATTTCATATTTGTAGTTGATATTGCGTGAATTGTGTGTTTTGTGAAGTTTGCGCGTCATTCATATACTTTGCGTTTCAGTCATACAAGTTTGCGCCTCCTTCCTCATACGCAAAGTCTGATTTGCGTTTCTGCTTTCGTCCGAAAAGCTCTTGGTTCGCGTTTCAGTCTTCACCCGCAAATCACAGTTTGCGTTTCAGTCTTCACCCGCAAAGTTCTTGTTTGCGTTTCATGTTCAACATGCAAAGCTCTAGTTTGCATTTCTGCCTACATCCGCAAACCTTCTCTTTGCGCGTCTCCCTGACTTAGTTTAAAAAAAAAAAAGTCTGGAAATTTTTTTTTGTGTGTCATCTATATTTTTTTAAACTTTGTGTCATAACAAGTGTTTTTCAAATTTTCAATTTTTAATATTTTTCGAATTTTTTCAATTCAATCTGATTTTTGATTTTCTGGTACTTCAGCAATGGATTCTGCCAAGGTTGCTTTCCAAGCTAGGTTCTACTCAAATGATCTGATGATGCAATTGGGAACAGATACTCGTCCTCCAGTCTTAATCAACGAAGATGAGTTTACACAGTGGCAAGATAGGTTCATAAATTTCATTGAGCGTCAGAGTAACGGAGAAAATATGATGAAATCTTTTTCTGAAGTACCTTTTGTCAAGCCAAAAGGTGACATTCCTTTGACTGCTGATGAAATCAAACGCGAAAAAGCCGATAGAGAAGCAAAGTCCAATTTGATGCTAGGTCTGCCTAACACGATCTACAATCGAATTGATTGTTTCAAACATGATCCAAATATGATGTGGACTCAATTAGAAAAGATCATGCTTGGGTCATCAATTGCTACTCAGATTCGCCAGACACGCTTCATGAACAACTTTGAAGAATTTAAGGCTAAGGACAATGAATCTCTGAAGGTTACTTTTGACCGGTTTTGCGCTTTGATTAATGATCTTAGAAAGATTAAAGTGGAAAAGACTGATCTTGAGACGAATCTGAAATTCCTCAATGCTCTTCAGCCTGAATGGAGCAAATCATGTCATAAAATGAGGAACGATGTTTGTAACGTCCCAATTTTTTTTTTAACATAAAACATCCATATATATAAATAAAGCCATAATGTCTACATAATTCAACACAGCGGAATATTTCAAGATTATAAAACTTAAAGGAAAAAGTGTCTAAAACATAATCTCTTAAATCTCGAACGACATTCTTCATCATGCCTTTATTCAAATGATATCCGACTCTAGACCTTCTCCTTCCCTTTGCTACTACCTCCGATTGGGTGACGACCTGGTTGCATAATATTTTGAAAAGGAGTTGGGTGAGCCTAGGGCCCAGTGATTACACGGTTTTTATGCATAAACAATTTCAATAATGAATTTCACAAAGCATCAAAATCTTGCATGCGATAAAACAATTTTAATCACAAAGCTATTGGCATTTTGAGAGGTATTTAATTCACACAGCATTACCTGGCGAACTCACACAGCATGTTCGCACTTACGGTTTAGACAAGCTCACACAGCATGCTCGTCTTACGGACTTACACCGTATACACTCCCATTGCCACACAAATCTCAAAACACATAACATGGAAATATTTCACATTTGATGCAATAAACTACATTTAAAATATCAATAAACTTGTAAATAACTTTCAATAAAACATGCAACCATTTTAATAAAATACACGTATAACTCACTGTGAAATTTGTTGTCCAATTCGTTCCTTGAAGTGGCTAGCGTCTCCCCTATAAATCAATACCACAATTTTTAATTTAAAATAGAAATATACAATACCACTACCTATGGTAATCATAGACGATCGAGTGTTCCCTTAACGCTATTTATTCCTAACGATCCATATGCCAACAACTTCAGTTTCGACGTTGTTCCAACTTATATATATATAACCTATACCTACAGTGTACATTTCCTATGCATGAGTTTTTATTCATGTAATCCGTCTTCAATTCACATTCCAACCAACCCGTAGTATAATTATTATATAATATATATTTATATATATATATATATATTTATATAATAAATATATATATATATATATTAAAACTACTGCATATGAATGGTTTATGCATACATACATATATACTAAAAAGAAACGCATGCATGTAGGCTTTGCATGACTTATTAATTATATGTGTATGCATTAACATCTCTCTCTCCAAATAAACCACATGTACCTTCGAAGAACAGAAGCCATGGTTTGTCTTTTTTTTTTTCTTTTTGAATATACAGTGGAATAACCAATATATATATATATATATATATATATATATATACATCTCGCTTAAGAAGTCTCTCATTGCAGTGGTTCTAAACCATTCGATTCATGGCAGCCGCCAAATTTCTGTCCTCAAAACAAACCATAACTTCTGTCTTTTAGAACCGAACGGGGTCACAGTTGACAACCCGGTGTCACAGACGGTACCGTTGTGACGTACGGTGAAGGTGCTAGCGGTGATCGTTGACCACCCCCGCCCTACGGGAACACACCCGAATAATCGAACGCCTAGAATAAACATATTGCAAACAAAGTTTCGAGATGAGAGATGCAAACGACTTACCGATTGACGTCGAACAAGTTGCAACGTACAACACTGTCGACCTTCGATTCGGTGTCCACCTTTGCCTTTGCTCGCCGTTGTCCTCCCTTTCAATCGACTCGTTTTTTTTTATACATAAAACTATCAACTCCTTACGCCATTTATAGAAATCCATCGTCCGTCGGTTCATTGAGAAATGAAGAGGTAAAGACTTTGGTGATGGAGGTTTCCAACTATTTGAGTTTCACCCATTAAATACCATTAAATTGTATGCATTACAAAGTTTTGGTCAAAACCCTCCACTTTATCTATATTTACCCAATAAGCCCTTGTGGTATGACAACCATATTATTATCTTTTTTTTTTCGGTTATTACAAACTTCCCCCCTTAACAAAATTTCGTCCTCGAAATTGCCTTATGCAAATAAATGAGGGTACTTCAATCTCATCTCCTTCTCGGGTTCCCAAGTTGCTTCCGGCCCTTTATGATGTCTCCATTGAACTTTCACAAGAGTTATCTCTTTGTTTCTTAGTTTCCTTACTTTTCTATCAACGATAGATTCCGGTTCCTCAATATAGCTCAAAGTTTTGTCCACCTTTACATCCTTAAGAGTTACCTCAGTGCTTTCATCAGCCAAACACTTCCTTAGATTAGATACATGGAACGTGTTTTGGATGCCTTGAAGTTCTTCAGGAAGCTCCAACTTATAGGCAACCTCACCTACCCTTTTAATTATCTTGTAAGGACCAATGTAACGAGGACTTAGCTTTCCTCGTTTTCCAAAACGAACTACACCTTTCCACGGTGAGATCTTAAGCATAACTCTATCCCCAACTTGAAATTCTATTGGTTTTCGTCTTTTATCAGCATAACTTTTCTGTCTGTCTTGAGCTATCTTCAATCTTTCCCTTATCTGATTTATCTTATCGGTAGTCTGTTGAACTATTTTAGGGCCAGCCAATTGTTTTTCGCCTACCTCATTCCAACACAATGGCGTTCGACACTTCCTTCCATACAAAGCTTCATATGGTGCGACTTGGATGCTAGCGTGATAGCTAGTGTTTGAATGGTCCTCTCGCTTTGACCATCCGTTTGCGGGTGATAGGCTGTACTTAGCTTTACTCGAGACCCTAATTCCCTTTGAAAACTTTGCCAAAATGTAGAGGTAAATCGACTATCTCTATCAGATACTATTGATAATGGAACACCATGTCGAGTCACAATCTTGTCTATATAGAGCTTGGCTAGTCTTTCCATCGAGTATGTTTCCTTAATTGGCAGAAAATGCGCTGACTTGGTGAGTCTATCAACGATTACCCATATAGCATCATAACCCTTTGGTGTTCTTGGCAATTTTGTCACAAAGTCCATTGTGATGTGGTCCCACTTCCACATCGGAATTTCTAAGGGTTGCAACTTACCATACGGTCGCTGATGTTCAACTTTAACTTGCAGACACGTCAAACACCTTTCGACATAATGGGCTATGTCTTTCTTCAACCCTGGCCACCAGTAAGATTGGCGAAGATCTCGATACATCTTGTTGTTTCCCGGGTGGATAGAGTACCGAGATTTATGAGCTTCATCTAATACTTGGTTACGAAAGTTGCCTAAACGAGGGATCCAAATTCTACCCTTGTAGCATTTTAACCCTTGATTGTTATCTTCAAGAAGCGAAACAACCCCTACCATTCTCTCAGCCTTCAAGTTTTTTTCTGTTAAAGCTTCTTTCTGAACTTTCTTGAGTTCATCAGTCCAACTAGGAGTCACTTCTATCCGCATTGCTTTAATCCTCACCCGATCACTCCTTTCTTTGCGACTTAGCGCGTCAGCCACCACATTTGCCTTACCGGGATGATACAATATTTCACAGTCATAATCTTTCAGCAATTCCATCCACCTTTGTTGTCTCATATTCAATTCCTTCTGATCGAACAAGTACTTTAAACTCTTGTGATCAGTATAAATTTGGCACTTCACCCCATATAAGTAGTGTCTCCAGATTTTCAGTGCAAACACCACAGCTGCCAATTCCAAATCATGAGTTGGATATCGCTTCTCGTGATCCTTCAACTGACGAGAGGCATATGCAATAACTTTCCCCTGCTGCATCAATACACAACCAAGTCCTAACTTGGAAGCATCACTATAAACCACAAATCCTTCAGTTCCTTCTGGTAAAGTCAATATCGGTGCAGTGCTCAACTTTTCTTTCAAGACTTCAAACGCCTCCTCTTGAGCGGGTTTCCATTCAAACTTTACACCCTTCTTTGTTAGCGATGTCAATGGCGTCGCAATCCGTGAAAAGTCTTGAATAAACCTTCTATAATAACCAGCTAATCCCAAGAAACTCCGTACCTCGGACGGGGTCTTTGGTGATTCCCACCTCTTTATAGCATCCACCTTGGTCGGATCTACCTTTATTCCTTCTTGGGTCACCACATGGCCTAGGAATTGAACTTCACGCAGCCAGAACTCACACTTAGAAAACTTTGCATACAGTTTCTCCCGCTTTAGCAAACTCAAGACCGCCTGAAGGTGTTGCTCATGCTCCTTTTCAGTTCGAGAATAGATCAGAATATCGTCAATAAAAACAATGACGAACTTATCTAAGTAGGGTTTGCATACCCTATTCATCAGATCCATAAATGCTGCAGGTGCATTTGTCATTCCAAATGGCATTACCAGGAATTCGTAATGCCCATACCTAGTCCTAAAAGCAGTCTTAGGTACATCCTCCTCTCGAACCTTTAACTGGTGGTAACCCGATCGTAGATCGATCTTCGAGAAATAACAGGCACCCTGGAGTTGGTCGAAGAGATCATCAATCCTTGGAAGAGGATACCTATTCTTTATCGTTACTTTGTTAAGTTCACGATAGTCGATGCACATTCGCATCGTACCATCCTTTTTCTTAACAAATAACACTGGCGCTCCCCAAGGAGAGGTGCTAGGGCGTATAAAACCCTTGTCTAACAACTCTTGTAGTTGAGACATCAACTCTTTCATTTCTGACGGTGCAAGACGGTAGGGTGCTCGAGCGATGGGTGCGGCTCCAGATACGAGATCAATCTGAAACTCTACCTGTCTCTCAGGTGGTAGACTTGTCAGATCATCCGGGAAGACTTCAGAAAACTCTCTTACAATAGCAATGTCTTCCATACTCTTTTTCTCTTTCTTAGCATCTATCACATATGCTAAATAACTCTGACACCCCTTTCTCACACATCGTCTTGCTTTCGCCATGGATATCATGCTGGATTTCCTATTTCTTCTATCTCCGTAAATGACTATGATTCCACTATCAGGTAATTCAATTTGAATTATCTTTTTGTTGCACATAATTCTGTCCTGGTTTTCAGCTAACCAATCCATGCCAATTATTATATCAAATTCCCCAAGAGTCATAGGGAGTAGTCTCAATGGAATCGAACGACCATCTATCTGAATATCGCAATCATCATACTTCTCTCTAATAGTCACCCGATTATCATCGGCAGTTTCTACTTCTAAAGCCGAGTTTAAAGGCTTGGGCACTCTATGCAAGTAATCACAGAATGCAGTAGATACAAAAGAGCGATTTGCTCCAGAATCAAACAGTACTCTAGCATGCACAGAATTGACCAGAAAGGTACCTGTCACCACGTCTGGTGTCTCTTCGGCCTCTGTTGCCGTCATCTGGAAGACTCTCCCCTTTGACTTTGATACCTCAGGTCGTTTTTCCTCCCATTTACCATTCCGACTTCCACCCTGACTAGAGGCATGCTCATTCTTTTGCTGAGGACAGTTTTCTTGTATATGGTTAGGTGACTTACAGATGAAACATAATCGTTCCCTCCTCTCAACTTTGCAATCCTGAGACTGGTGTCCTGGCCTCCCACATCGGTAACACACCCTTGGTTTGATCAGACATTCTCCCTTGTGCACACGGTTGCATCTAGAACATGGTTTGACAGTTTGTCCTTGCCATGTCTTTCTTTCCGGACCCGAGAACTTTGACTTTTTGGTTTCATTGCTTGGACCTTCCCATTTCCTTTTTATATTGCCTCGCTCAGCCTCTTGACGATTCTTTTCTTTTTCTCTTGCCTCTGCCGCGTTTACTGCAGCTTGGAATGTGGTTGGCTCCATAGCAAGAACAAATTCTCGGATAGATGCTTTTAATCCTCCGATATACCGCTCTGCTCGTCTTTCCTCCGTCGAAACATAATACTCGGCAAACCTGGCCTTTTCGGTAAAACTTGTTGTATACTCCCTCACAGTCATTGTCCCCTGCTCCAGCCTTAAAAACTCCTCTTCCAGTTGTTTTACTGCAATTCGCGGACAGAATTTATCGTTAAACAGTACTTTAAACTCTTCCCATGTTATTCTTGCCACTTCCTCGTCGCCTTTTAAGTTGCAGACTACTTCCCACCAAGAAAGGGCTTCTGATTTAAGCATCGCCGTCCCATATGTCACCTTATCTTCTTCTGCACATTTGCTGATTCTGAATACGACTTCTGTCTCTCTTATCCACCTCATTGACATCACTGGGTCGCAATCACCTTTAAAAGGTTGGGGCTTACAAGCCATAAAGTTCTTAAAGCTACAACCCTTTTGTCCTGTACTCATGCTGATAGTACTCGGTGCTCTTGACCGCACATTCTGGTCTTCCCTGTTGCTTGAGTTGTTATTATCCTCCCTTCTGCTGCTTATCACCCTATCCTCTTGATTTTTCAATTCCGCCTCCCGCACCTGTGCTATAACCATGGGCAAGGCAGCTTGCAAAGCTTTTGTTACCTCCTGAGCAATGATGTCTACAGGGGTTTCCGTGGTTGCTTGGGCACGCCCTCGTCCCCTACCTCGACCTCGACCTCTTCCAGATGCAGAACTTGCTTGCACAGAGGGCTCAGGTTCATTGGGTGTTGCTTGACTTCTACCTCGTCCTCTTCCTCTTCCCCTTCCACGACCTCGTCCTCGCGTGCTAGCGGTCCTTGCAGCCGCGACAGATGTTGGTCGGGTTTCGTGTACATTTGGGGTAACTCCTATTGGTGGCGGTTCTACCGCATCAGGTGTAACTGATGCCGTCCTTCCTGATCGACGTGACATATTTGCTGTGCGCGATGAAAACTTACATTTATAAGCATAACTTAATCCTTACGTAACCTAATTATCTCGTAAGTTTAACATTTGCATAATAAGATTAATCACCAAAATATTATTAAACACCAAAATATTATTATTTCAAAAGACGATTCAGAACATGAGTGTTTTGCATAAAGCGCCAAACCGACTAATACATACTCCAAAATAAAACTCAAAATAAACCCAGTTCAAAACCACTAAACATTCAAAACATTTTATTAAGATAAAAGCACTTAAGATAACTATCTCTCTTCTCACTCCTTCTCTCATGGCATGTTCGTAGGGTAGTAGGTCATCTTCACGAATTCTTCATAGGTGTTATCTGGGCGGTATTTCCAGATAAATCCCAAGCTTGGACCCTGCCGGAATTGATGCGCCCAGTCGGAAAAATACCCTTTGATCAACCCTACATACTCCGAGGCCGCTCCCCGATAGTAGCGAGCTCGATCTCCCAATCGCATCTTCCAAGTACGGGCAACAATCCTTCTCTCCCACTCTAATGCCACACACTTCCATGCCATGTCGTGGTTGCTTTCCCACAGCTCCTCATTTTCCTTCAATACCTGGTTCAACTCGATTCCTAACTTAACATGCTCCCCTTGCAAGTTGCTCAGCCACCCTCCTACTTGGTCTTTCTCAGCTTGAACCTTAGACAATTCATTTCTTAGTTCAGTATTCTCTTCACTCAGGTTTGTAACATCCTCTTCCAAATCCTCACGGGTCGGCGTACGTGGGGTGTATTCCACGTAAGGTTCCTCTGTTGGATCATAGGAAGAATCATCGACCGGGTTGGGTTGAGATGACTCGACCCTCGGAACACTCGCACTACCCCTGGAACTGCTCCTCGCACCTATAGGGCGTCGGCTAGAGCGGCTGGAACTCGCACGGTCGTGTTGCCCGACTCCACCTCTTGGACCTAGGCCAGCAGCTACCGCACGACTTCCGCCCCTGCCCCTTCCGCGACCAATGCGCCTAGTCGTCTTTGTGTAAACCATTTTTCCTACAAAATCACAATGATAAACCTATCACTTTTAGGCACGATATCAAAACTTAAACGCTGACTAACACATTTCCCTTATTTTTAATATTTACACTTCCTCTCAGTTTAAGCTTAGGCTAAAATTAATAACCTATTTCTCTTAAACTAAGGCTCTGATACCACTTGTAACGTCCCAATTTTTTTTTTTAACATAAAACATCCATATATATAAATAAAGCCATAATGTCTACATAATTCAACACAGCGGAATATTTCAAGATTATAAAACTTAAAGGAAAAAGTGTCTAAAACATAATCTCTTAAATCTCGAACGACATTCTTCATCATGCCTTTATTCAAATGATATCCGACTCTAGACCTTCTCCTTCCCTTTGCTACTACCTCCGATTGGGTGACGACCTGGTTGCATAATATTTTGAAAAGGAGTTGGGTGAGCCTAGGGCCCAGTGATTACACGGTTTTTATGCATAAACAATTTCAATAATGAATTTCACAAAGCATCAAAATCTTGCATGCGATAAAACAATTTTAATCACAAAGCTATTGGCATTTTGAGAGGTATTTAATTCACACAGCATTACCTGGCGAACTCACACAGCATGTTCGCACTTACGGTTTAGACAAGCTCACACAGCATGCTCGTCTTACGGACTTACACCGTATACACTCCCATTGCCACACAAATCTCAAAACACATAACATGGAAATATTTCACATTTGATGCAATAAACTACATTTAAAATATCAATAAACTTGTAAATAACTTTCAATAAAACATGCAACCATTTTAATAAAATACACGTATAACTCACTGTGAAATTTGTTGTCCAATTCGTTCCTTGAAGTGGCTAGCGTCTCCCCTATAAATCAATACCACAATTTTTAATTTAAAATAGAAATATACAATACCACTACCTATGGTAATCATAGACGATCGAGTGTTCCCTTAACGCTATTTATTCCTAACGATCCATATGCCAACAACTTCAGTTTCGACGTTGTTCCAACTTATATATATATAACCTATACCTACAGTGTACATTTCCTATGCATGAGTTTTTATTCATGTAATCCGTCTTCAATTCACATTCCAACCAACCCGTAGTATAATTATTATATAATATATATTTATATATATATATATATATTTATATAATAAATATATATATATATATATTAAAACTACTGCATATGAATGGTTTATGCATACATACATATATACTAAAAAGAAACGCATGCATGTAGGCTTTGCATGACTTATTAATTATATGTGTATGCATTAACATCTCTCTCTCCAAATAAACCACATGTACCTTCGAAGAACAGAAGCCATGGTTTGTCTTTTTTTTTTTCTTTTTGAATATACAGTGGAATAACCAATATATATATATATATATATATATATATATACATCTCGCTTAAGAAGTCTCTCATTGCAGTGGTTCTAAACCATTCGATTCATGGCAGCCGCCAAATTTCTGTCCTCAAAACAAACCATAACTTCTGTCTTTTAGAACCGAACGGGGTCACAGTTGACAACCCGGTGTCACAGACGGTACCGTTGTGACGTACGGTGAAGGTGCTAGCGGTGATCGTTGACCACCCCCGCCCTACGGGAACACACCCGAATAATCGAACGCCTAGAATAAACATATTGCAAACAAAGTTTCGAGATGAGAGATGCAAACGACTTACCGATTGACGTCGAACAAGTTGCAACGTACAACACTGTCGACCTTCGATTCGGTGTCCACCTTTGCCTTTGCTCGCCGTTGTCCTCCCTTTCAATCGACTCGTTTTTTTTATACATAAAACTATCAACTCCTTACGCCATTTATAGAAATCCACCGTCCGTCGGTTCATTGAGAAATGAAGAGGTAAAGACTTTGGTGATGGAGGTTTCCAACTATTTGAGTTTCACCCATTAAATACCATTAAATTGTATGCATTACAAAGTTTTGGTCAAAACCCTCCACTTTATCTATATTTACCCAATAAGCCCTTGTGGTATGACAACCATATTATTATCTTTTTTTTTTCGGTTATTACAATGTTCGGATCTCATCAATGCAGATTCAAGAACTATATGAGATTTTGCTAACTGACGAGAGCTTGGTAATAGAGAAAAAGGCCAAGCTGGATAAAAAGAAGAAATCAGTAGACCCGGTTGCTCTTCTCACGAAGCATATATCTGAACAAGCATTGTCTGAAAATGCTTACACCGGATCAACTGAAGATGATGGCGAAGCATTACAAAAGGCAATGATCCTTCTCTCTCAACATTACCAGAAGAAGTTCCAACCGAGATCGAATTCCAACTCTTCTCGCTTCACTTCCGGCTCTACAGTCAAAGTGCCCGAGCCGAAGACTGCATCTTGTTATAACTGTGGAAAGCCGGGCCACTACTCAAAGGAGTGTCGAGCAAAGAAGGTTAAGGACTCAGCTTATTATAGAAAGAAAATGGAACTAGCTGAAAAGAGAGAGAATGGAACTGTTCTGCTGGCCGAAGAAGAATTCTGGCTAGATTATTCCGATGATGAAGCTTCAAACATCGAGATCGCTCAGATGTGCTTAATCGGTGATGATCAGTCAGATGATTCTGATACAGATGAGGATGAGGTATATTCTGAATTTGACTATAATTTCATTACCTCTCAGATGAACATCATAATTACTGCTTTATCTGATCTTCGTTCAAAACTCTTATCTGAAAAGAATTTAAATTCCGAAAAGTCAGATTTGATTGATAAATTGAAAATTTCTTTGAAAGATGAAAAATCTATTTTAGAAAGTTCTAAAGACATATTTCAAAAGAAATTGGATGATTTGGAAAATTCAAATAAGACTTATCTTGAATCTTTGACGGCTATGACTAATTTAAAAGATGAATTTTCAGATAAAATAAATAAGTTAGAAGAAAAACTTTATCGAAGAGACCAATCTGAACAAACAATTTATATGAACAAACCGAGGAGTGAAGAGGCTTTAAAACAAAGATGGGGACTTGGTTTTGACAATCCTCATTGTTTAAACAAAGTGATAGACGAAGTTCCCACCTTATATAAATATGACTATCTAACTCTTGCACATTATGGTCCACAGTTCAAATTTCATTGGACTAGTGAAAAGGAAGTGTTAGATCTCGAAAATGAGAAAAGGATAAATAACAAGAAAAATGAAATTCCTTTTGTTTATACGTCTGAAAATGCAAAATATTTTCCTGATAAATCAAGAAGAAGTCGAAAAGGATTAATTGATATATCTCCCGTCAAATCTTCAGTGTCTGATGATTTTGTTCCTTCTTATGCCCCTGATTCTGATAAGGAAAATATTTCTCCAATCATTTATGATTCGAAAAAATATACTCCTCCGTTAGTTTTAGAAGGCAAAATCATCGATCTTGAAGATAAGATAGAAGATCAAAATATTTTAAAGGAAATTGAATCTGATATTATTCTTTCTGTTATGACTTCTAGTTTTGAAGAAAAATTAATTTCTCAAAAATCGGATTCTATTTCTAGCCTATCTTCTGATTTTAAGGAAAATAAAAAGGAAATTTCAAATTTTAAAATCTTTTCTCAAAATAATTCAGACTCCGAGGTAAATTCAGATTTATTAGTTGATCAGATTGGTTGCTTAGATAAATTTATTTCTTCTGATTTAAATATTTCGTCTAAAATTCTTGATGATTCTTTTACGCTCAATGATCAATATTATAAACCTAAGCGTAAAAGAAGACGGTCAAAGAAGTCAAAGAAACGAGATACAGTTCTTACTGACAATTCTAATTCTTTCGATTCTATTCATACAGATAGGACTTTGAGCACTCGATCAAAGATGCAGATCTGGAGAAAGAAGTTGACATCTGATGAACATATTTTTGATGAGGATAAATGTGTAGACAAACTTTATAACAGTGATTCATTTGCTAAATGTAATAAAATTTCCAAATACTCTATAAAGCAAATGATTCGAATTTCAAAACATGTCTCATGTTCTTTCTCAGATTCTAGTTCTGATGATTATGCTTTCTCTTCTGATAGTTGTGATTATTTCTCTGATCATTTTCCTCGTGCTTTAAATGTCAATTCTGCTTATTCTTTCCCCATACGAATCGCAACTAACAAACATGGGCCCAAATATAAGTGGGTACCCAAATTTTTATCTGATTCAAAGTTGCAGGCATCACATGTTAAGGGAGAGTAATATGATTTTGGCTTCTGAGTAATTCAGCTCAGGACCCGCACTTCATAGACATCGACTTCTAAACACAACAGTTTAGAACTCGTTCTTCAATGATTAAGCTTTTGACTTAATGAGATACTGTGAGTACATCAATTTTAATTCCGCTGCATTTATCTCTGATAATGATGGTATTCCAGTTTTTCTCAATGTTTCAAGAATCTGAACTTGTTTATCTAACTCATGAATTTGTATTACCCAAAATTTTCTTTTAATATGAGACACAAATTTGTTTTCTTCAATGTAAAAGATGAAATAGTTGAATTTTATTTTGTTCCAACTAAATATTAATTAAAAGTTTAAATCTTTATAGATTTTATTCTATAAAGTAAAGATTTTACATTTTTTCTTTCCATTGAATAAAATATGTGTTTAGGATAAATTTTCAAGTTCTTTTGCTTATATTAAAGTTTTTATATGGTCAAATTTCAAGTCTTACAAAAGTCGAAAAGTCAGCAACATGTTTGAAACTTTTATTACTGCTTTAAAGTTGTGTGCTTCGGAATATTTATAGTTTAATTTGCTTAGACAACACTAAACGATCAAAATTTTAGATTGGAGTGAAAATATGGGCTAAGCACTTAAATGTTGACCTGAGTGATTGAGATGAATAATAAATTCTTAAAATTCAGAAATCTCTAAGTTTGAAAGTTTGTACCTGTGACCTTTCTGGTTTGGGAAAATAAGTTCCTCGGGATGCTTGTCATCTGGTCCCCTAAGGCCATTTGGTCTGGGAGTGATCGAACATAAATCCTTCTATAGAACCAGATCTAAAGTCATGTTCTACTGGTATAAATGGGTTTAGAATATGTCGATGTAGCCTTTCTTATCTAGGAGAGTAAGTTCCAAGGGGTGCTTGACACCTAGTCCCCTAAGGCCTTCTGGTATGGGAGCGGCTGACCCAAATCCTGCAATAGGGTCAGATAGAAAGTTACGTTTACGGCATGTTCTTACTTAATAAACTTCTTGATTAAAAAGATGCCAAAGTGCACGAGCTTAAAAGATGCCAAAGAGCACACTCATGTTAAGATGCCAATGTGCACAATGCTAAAAGATGCCAATGAGCACACATCTCATGATACTTGGTGATATGTTTGAGTTGCGATAAATCTGTAAATTTATGAATATCTTAATTCTTGATGGCTTAGTGTGAGTACATGCAAAGTTCTCTATAATATTTTTAGAATTGCATTTTCTTGAAGCTAATCGAAGATTCGCATGTGAGCACACTGAATAGATTGCTGAAAGTTTTTGAAACTGAACATGTCTTAACTTGATATGCAATGAAACTTGTTCTTGTATCCTACAACATATGTTTGATTTCAAATGATTGATAAAATTGTAATATTTTACTCTGTAGAATTTAATTTGTTTAGTGTTTAAAATTTTATATGTTTAGTTGTTTTAAAATTTACATTCAGTATATTTTTCTTTCTACATTAATATTTGATCATTGTGTTCTCATAAATATATTTTAATGGGTTTATGCATTATTCAAGGGGGAGTAAACAAAGAGCATGTATTTCAAAGATTATATCTGTTTTTGAGGGGGAGTATATGATTTTCTTTATATGAATGCTAATTTGAATTGTCATATCTAGTACATTTGTGTAAGGGGAGTCAAAGGGCTTCAAAAGGTAAAATTTTTCTGAGTTTAAGTCAGATTTGCGCATACAGCATGACACGCAAACTTCGGTTTGCGCATCCTTCATGAAACGCAAACCTTGCTTTGTGTCTCCTTCATGAAACGCAAACTTTGTTTTGCGCACCCTTCATGAAACGCAAACCTTGGTTTGCGCATCCAACATGAAGCGCAAACCTCCCTGTTTTTTCTGTTTCTTTGATTTTGCAGATCTTACGCTGTCTCGCTTCCAACATTTACATGACCAAGTTGATCAAGATCATCAAGGTCATGAGGGGGAGAAGTCAAGGAGAAATTTAAGAGACAAAGAACTCAAAAGTTTATCTGTTGATCAAGATTCGCTCAAAGATTCTATTCTCTCAGCTACAACCGATTCGTTGGCTGTTCCTGCTCCGAACACCACAGTTCATTCAAGATCATTCAAAAGAGGTGTATCGTCTTGAGCTTAAGCAGCAAAGAAAATTTCAATCTGCAAAATGCTGAGAAGAAATTTTTTTTAAAAGTCAGAAAGCTTCACAAAGTCGTTTTTATGGTCCGTGCTGATTTAGAAGATCATTTTTGAAGACCAAAGCGCCAATTATTACTAATGGGGAGATTGTTAGGTCTGATTTTATAGTAATCATTGTATTTATAGGTCTTGGTCAATTACTGTGTTTAGAGTCTTATCAGTGTTGTATCTGACCAAGGGTATTTAAGTCCCTTTGGTCTTGTTCCTTGTAAGAAACTCACGCACTTTAATCTGATATCATACTTTGCGCTTCAATAGTTCTCTCTCTAGGATTCTTAAGATCTTGGACTCTCAATATTGACGAAACGATCACAATGGTATAACTTGTGAAAAAAATAAATGTATTTTAGTTCACATAGGATTATTTATGTTAATATGACAAGGGTCTAGAATGAAAAATGAAAATGTAAGGTATTAAAAGTAAATTAAACAACTAACTATAAGGGTGATAAATGTAACATTATAAATGGAACGTGGAGAGGAAAAAATGGTTCTCCAAAAACTGAAAAACAATATTAGAATTTTAATAATATTTTAGAGATAGCATAGTAAATTACATTTATAGTCCCTGTAGTTTGTCTTTTTTTCTTTTCTCCTTTTTCCTACATTTTTTCATTTTATACCTTTATTACATTAATTAATTAATAATAATTTTAACGTATTTGGATTTTGTAAATTATATCATTAAAAAAGTCTTGTAGATTCTTTTAAAATAAGTTAAATATTAATTTTTTTAAATTTTTATGCAACTTATTTGATATATATATATGGGTGGTATCAATTGGAAACCAAGTTTCATTGGAAACTAAATTTCAGCTATTGATCTTTATAATCAATGGTTAAGATTCATTTGAATTATATATGGTAGTAAATTAATTAATTTATTAATAATAAATAAAAATAATAGATGAAAAGGGTAAATGTGTCTTTTGATTTTGTGTCTCAAATATGGCAAGAAAGGTTTATTTTATTTAGATTATTTGAAACCAAAATAAAATTTCCCACGCAATCTAAATTTTGTTATTTTTTTTACTATGAAAACGAGGAGCATTTGTCTTTTCATCAAAAGAATTATTTTTCTTTTAAAATGTAAGATTTTTTTTTTAATTTCATTTTATTATAAAATTTCCCACGCAATCTAATATTGTGATGAAACATAATGAATTTGTGGATTACATATTTCATTGGATTACAGATTTCATCAGGTTCATCGTGTTAACATTATTGTTTCATAATGAAAATAGATTCATCAGGTTCATCGTGTTAGCATTATTGTTTCAATGAAACATGATGAATTTGTGCCATTTTTGTTAACTTCCAATTTTTGTTTCATTACCTGTTCAGTTGCATATCCGTATATGAAAATATATTCATCAGGTTCATCGTGTTAGCATTATTGTTTCATAATGAAAATAGATTCAATCAGGTTCATCGTGTTATCATCATTGTTTAATTATTACCATATATAAGCTAGATTAAAATTAAATAATTACCTAAATTAAATATCTCATTTTTAAATTAATCAATGATTATTATTACCATATATAAGCTAAATTAAAATTAAATAATTATTAATATAATAATAATAATAATAACAGTTACCAAATATATAAATAATGTAAAAGACAAAAATAACCTTTTCAATTTAAAAAAAAAAAGAAATTCACCGATTGGTTGATTTCGGTTTCCAAAGTTTCCAATGTAATACTGGTTTCCAATTGATCGCTCCCCTATATAGGGGTGGTATCAATTGTCGCTCCCCTATATATCGCTCCCCTATATATATATATATATATATATATATATATATCTGCAAATCCGTCTACACTAATCCAAAAAAGCTTCCTATTCTAAGTTGTCGTTGACATTTGTTTTTATCTTTTTCTTCTTATTTATATGTACCAATTAATAAAATTTAATTACATGTTTTTAATTAAAAAATGTATCGTTTTTAGATAGTTCATTTAATTACATGTTTTTAAAAATGTATACTGATAGGTCGGGTTTGCACCCTTCCCACACGGACCGCAAGTTTACGGTGTCGTATCAAGTAATACGTTTGGAAGTACGAGTATCGAACCGTAGGAACTTGGTATTGAGTACCACAAGACTATATCAACTATTAACTAGATGAACTGAAAGTTGGATTTAGGTGGCAGAGTTTTAAGAAAACTAAGACAGAAAATTAGATCTAGAAAATGACTGGTTAACTGCTGAAGAGAAAACCTGTGGGTTGGAGTCATATTCAATTCAATTCTTTTCAAAACAATGAATGGATTTGGGTTTTAACAAATGGTTCAATGAATTTAATCATGAAGGATAACATTACACTTTCTCAAGCTATAACGATAGTATCACGTAACAGAGACTTTTCATCTTTCAATCTCAAAATCGAGTTACAATACCTATGAATAACAAGATTAAAACATCTATGTCGGGATCGATATATCTCTATCCGATTCGCACCATAGGTTTATGATAAACACATCTAATCATTTAACTCTTCTCTCGAAGATGCAAAATAATCAAGATATATCCAAATAGTTGATCAGACCAAAAGGATTCCATAAAAACTCATCATAAACATTCATTGAATAAATCATTCATCAATTCCCAAACTCAAATCATATGTTTAACAAGAACATCACCAAATATTCATCCAACCCCCAACATGAGAAGTTTAGCTCATGTTGGGGTTCGAAACAATCACAAGCATAATATCAAATATAGGAAATAAAACCATTGTAGCCAAGATAGTGTAACACCCCGAATTTTGGATTATTGGTTAATTCGTATTTGTAATGTATTTAGTATTGCTCAGTTAATGTCGTCAAATATTGGTCGTGTTTGCGTATTTGGAAAACGTCACATTTTAATGGAAAGAATAGGTTTGGCGAGAGTGCCCGGCGAGAGTGCCAGGGTCACTCTCGTGGGAGGCACAATCGCGGGGGCTTGATTGCCCGCGATACATATTCGGCGAGAGTGCCAGGGTCACTCTCGCGTGTCACAATCGCAGAAGAAGGGGAAGCCACGGTACATTCTCGGCGATAGTGCCTTGTCACTATCGCGATGTCACTATCGCCGACGAGTTTTAGAGCATTAAAAGTCTGATTTCAAGAGGAAAGCTCATTTATTTCTTTTGGGGTTTTGGAAGGCAACCGATTTTTCTCTCCTAGGTAAGGTCTCTTAACTTCAAAACTCCATATCTTCAACATTTAATCCACTCTAGAATCTTGGTTAGGTGTATTTAATGCTAACTAGGGTTCCTCTCATTTGGTGAACTAGCTCCATTTTCTTGAGGGTCAAGGTTCTCATCACCTACATTCTCAACTCCAACCTTCTAGGGTTTGTTCATTAAATCTCTAGGTAAGTTTTCTCAACTTATGTACATTCATACTTGCACCATTATTTGTTTATATGACATTTATGAAATACATGCTATTAACCTAAAAACTAGGGTTTTGCTTTTCTTCAATAAATGAGACTTTTGGGGTTGGTGGAAGTGTTTAACCATATTGTAAAGTTCTTATTTGCATGTCTCATAGGAGGGACAAATTATGGTGAAGGTCTACACCTCTACATATTGAAAGTCAAATACATAAATTCTTATCAGCGGTTGGAGTCATTTTACTATTTGAGGATTTATATGTGGCTAAATGAGTTGTAGTTTCTCATGGTGAATATTTAACAAGCATGATCATATTATTTGTGCCAATAATATACTTACATGAAGATTGTCATCTATAATTGCTCATAATTCTTGTTGGAAGTCTTATATCTATTTCCTTGTGCACGAGGATTTAGATAGTATGCATTATATTGCACATTTATTTTGCCATTGGGCATTAGCGGGTAGACAATAGGGGGCGCAAGTCCCTGAGTTGGAACTTAGCTAGATTGGATAGGCACCCTTGTCTGTAAGTCCTTGAGGTGTAACCCGACGGGGTAAGCGCTAGAGGCATAAACAATTTGAGGATTGTGATGTCCGGCGTGACATGGGAACTAGAACCGGGATTTGTGGTGAAATCCAATCAACATCGCGGGTGACTCCATTCACGTGTTCTCCTCACCCAAGATGGTAACGGGTCACTCTGTTTTATTTGGAAGCTTTCTTTGTTATATTTGTACAGGATGGAACAATGTCCCGCTTGGGAGGTTTTGGCATTGTTTGCAATGCATGGGTTCGGTAACATTTAGTTATTGTTCATATCCACATTATAAACTATCTTGGTACGTTAACCAATAGACTTCGTCCTAACACTTGTGTTCATGTTTAATGATTCACAGGTTCCGCTAGCGGTGCGATTAGGGCACCTTGATTCGCCGGGATCGCACCTAGGATTCCTCCTTTGACCGGGCATTTTTGGGAAATCAAGATAGAGCGTTTTGAAGTCATAGTGACACCCATCTTATTTATTTACGCTACTTTAATTGAGGAACTATCCCGACTCTATTGGGTTTTAGTCTTAATGTTCACAGGTTAATTCAGCTCATTTTTAGACGTCTTATTGCCGAAATTTTGAGTTTTATTTTACCCTAATTTTTAGGGTGTTACAGATAGAAATACTAGAACTCACTGAAGAAGAATTTCGATAGCCTCTCGTACCCATCGCACATTGATTCTTGCGTGTTAATCGTCGATTCCCTTTCTTCTCCTTCAGCTCCTTTTGTTTCTCAAGGAAAAGTCCTCTGCTATCCCTATTTCATAGCCTCAAACTCTGATACCCTAGCCTCCACACTAATCCCTAGTTAAAGGAATCGAAAAGTAACAGTCAGGAGGTCCGCGCGGTCGACCGCGCGGCTGGACCTGCGCGGCGACCCGCGTGCGACACTGGAGTGGTTTCAAATCGAAGCCCTGCGCGGTTTACTATGCGTCTGGACCCATGCGGCGACCCGCACACAACACTGGATTCTTTCTATTCGGATGGTCCGCACGACTTGGCCTGCGCCTCCATCCGCGCGGAGCACTGTTCTTCCACTTTGATTGATTTCTTTATTTCGACCGAACTTGCTACCATTCTTCACCAAATTTCTCGGGATTTCTCAGCTTGATCCTCAATCCTCTTCCTGTACTTTCCTTTCCAAAAATGATTAGAATTACCACTATTCTACCTGGGATTAGGCAAAACTTTCCTCTTTTTGATTACGAATAACGTCAAGAAATGACGTTATCAACAACCCCAAACCGAGCATTGCTTGTCCTCAAGCAAAATAGCGATAAACTACAGCTAAAAACCAAGGATTCACATAACTTTACCAAAAGTGTCGGTGGTAACAACGTGGTTACCCTATATCAATTAACCAATGGTCCAACACAATAAGAGAAAATATAGTTGTGCATTAAAGTGCTAATTTTCATTGAGGACATAACTATCGGAGACTACACCACATTGAATCTTGTCTTAGGTTGAACATGCTTAAAGAGGATTTTGCCTTGACCCTACCTTGCTGGATACTCTCAATCACACTAGAACTTAGGTTTCACACAACTGTTCATGATGAATGAGTTTATGTGCAAGAAATTATCGAAAAATTGCATGAACACATCATGAAAGACACACAAAGTGATCTCTAAGGGCCTGTTTAGTTGGTTTTCCATTAAGTTCTGTATGGATAAAGTTGTCAGTGTGGATTAATGTGTTTGTATAGATGTAGAATGTTTTTATTTGAGAGAGTTTTTTCATAGATGGAAGGAACATGTTTTTTAATGAGAGAGACTGGTTTGGAAAAAAAACATAGCTTTCTGTATAAAGCTACTCCTTGAAATCTTACTGAATAAGCCACTTTCTATATCATTAAGCCACTACCAAACAGGCATCTATAGCTGACTGAATAAGCTGTGAGTCTTATTAAGCTCATTAAGCTGCTAACAAACAGACCCTAAGAAACTCAACCAACAAGACTAGGTATTACTGGGTGTTCTGCTTTCCTCCTCTACTCCTTCCAAGAGTCTTATACCTTTAATTTCTGCCCAAGTCACATTAATCTAGAACCAATTCTTGATTCTTCCTATTTCAGGTTAGAACCATAGCCTCTCTTCTTCAGATATTTCTCTCACGCGAGGATTATTTATCCCATTCAGGATGACTCCTCTTTCTGAGTGAATAGGTCGGGTGGCGAACCGGGATAGACGTAAGTTGATTCTCTCGTTGGTTGTCTCCGTTAACGCTTCCCTCTCACGGTTGCTGAGATTGTAATAATGAAACCATCTCTCTGCGGTATCGGGTTTGTGCGAACCATTGTACCTGCAAAAGATCAAGTGTTACTACCTTTCATGAATAAATCTCACACACAACCCCAAATCAAAGGTTTAACATGACAACAAATAGTTAGAAATTGAGCACAACCACAACCCAAGGTCAATGTTATCAGCAGTTCAACTATGCTTATTATTCTTTACTCTAGGATGCATCTAATGAACCTAAAATGCTCTCATCAACCATCAAGGATAAAATTATTGCATTCCAACTAAGAAATCAAACCGCAACAACAATTACATTGCAACAACCCCATTTTCCCCAAGAAAAATTTGAGAAACAAAGAGACATTCATGGATTTAACCCCAAGAGTCAAATTAGGGTTGAGAAAGTGACAAGAATTACATACCTTGAAGGTTGTTGGGAGTGATGAGAGATTAAAAACTTGATAATATGAGTGAAGAAGATGATTTATGCAAGAAGCTATAGGAAGCGTCGAAGTTGAGAGAGATTAGGTTTTAGAAAAACCTAATTTTTGTCCGATCTAGGAGTTTTATTCGACAGGGGGTCCGCACGGCCAACCGCGCGGCTGGACCCGCGTGCAACACTAGATTATTTGAGTGATTTCCTTCGGCGCGGCTGGGGGCGCGGCTGGGCCTGCGTAGTGACCCACGCGACCCACTGTTTCTTTTCCATTTTTCTCATTTTTGTGCTTTGTCCTCTCATCACCAATCCACAGGGAGAAGTACCTAAATCAAAATAAAAGGTTGAACGAAACTAAAAACAAACTTTAAAGAAATATTATCTACGATGGGTTGCCTCCCACCAAGCGCCTTATTTAGTGTCGTGGCACGACCTTATTCGATTTTCAGCTTGGCTCGGTTTCGCTTGCAGAATTAGATTGCCCATACCTTCAGGTTTTCTTGATTCTCCCCACATCCGTTCTCCCATTATCAACGGTTTCTGCTCTATCAGGCCTTCTTCCCAGTTCATATTTGAATTCTACCTTTTTAAGAACATGGAAGATTACCTTGTCGTTCCTAACTCGGAGAGTCATCACGCCTTCTTCCATATCTATCAGAGCCTTGCTTGTAGCTAAGAATGGTCTTCCCAAAATCAGTGGAACCTTAACATCTTCGTCCACGTCTAGAACTACAAAATCAACTGGGAAGTAGAATTTCCCGACCTTCACTAAGACATCTTCCACAACTCCATATGGGTAGTTCACCGATCGATCTGCTAATTGGAGTGTCATGTTTTTTGGCTTCACTTCCCTAGGCCAAGTTTCCTGAAAATAGGTAAAGGTAGCAAATTAATACTTGCTCCTAAATCTCATAACACTTTATTGAAATTAACAGTTCCGATTTGCACGGGTATAGAAAAACTCCCTGGATCTTGAAGCTTTGGAGGTAACTTGTTTTGAATGATTGCACTACACTCCTCAGTAAGTGCAATTGTGGCACAATCATCAATCTTCTCTTTTTGGATAGGATGTCTTTCATGAACTTAAGGTATGATGGAATTTGTGCCAAAGCATCTGCAAAAGGAATGTTAATATGTAATTTTTTAAATAACTCAATAAATTTTGCAAAATTAACATTATTCTGATGTGATTTTAATCTGTTCGGGAATGGCACTTTTGGTGTCACGGGGTTGACCGGTGCTCTCTCCGTGACTCGCTCAGTTTCCTTCTTTTCTTCCTTTTCTTCCTAATTCTTCATTCCTATTCTCTCATCCACTTCCTCTTCATCTTTCTCATCTTCCACCACCACTTCGTGCTCTCTTCTCTTCTCCACCACTGGTTCACTGATTAGAGTATTGTTCAATTCCTCACCACTCCTAAAATGAATTGCATTGCAAGTCTCCCTTGGTTGCCTCTCTATTTGACTTGGGAGTTGACATGGGACTCAATATTGCAATGCCTCAGCAATTTGCCCCACCTGCCTCTCTAATATCTCGATTGAGGCAGTGTTTTGGTCAGTAGCGGCTTTGACTGTACTCATGGTGGATGTGATCCCTTCGACCGTTGAATCCATCTTCGTCATGAACTTCATCATCATTTCTTCTAGCCCTGTTTTCTTCTCGGAGGTTTGCCCTTCATCTTGTCGCCTTTGGGTATGACATGGATGACGATATACATTATTAGAATTAGATGAAGAAGTAAAATTAGAGCTATTACCGTAACCTTGTTGATTCCCCGTATGTTGGGAACTGAAGATTTTTCTAAGTGATTACTACTGCCAAAACAACATGGTTACTACTTCTGAGATAAGTTACTACTGCTGAGCCAGATTAATACTGTTTGAAGAAGTTACTACTGCTAAGCAGAGTTAGTGCTGCTGGTGAAGATTAGTACTGCTCAGAGTGATTAATGCTGCTACAACTTAATATTGCTTATGTGATAATCAAGATACGCGCAGATCAAGGCTGAAGATAATCATGGAAGGTTGAAGATAATTATGGAAGAATATTCTGAAGATCTTTAATGTTTTGTAATTATCTTGTATTCAATCTTTGTTTATATAGTATAGAATAGTTTGATAGATAAATTATTCATTCTAAGTTTTTGTTCTGAGAGAGAGTTAACCTCAAGGTTTACAATCCTAGTTCTAGAGAAGTAGAATTCGTCTTGGTGAGCCTGTTCATCAAGATTGAGGTTTTGTTTGAAAGCTTGTAACTTTATTCATTCAATAAAGTTTACAAGTTGTGATTTATAGTTTACTGTTACATTGATAGTTTGAATATTAAAGTGTTTTTTCCGCAACTTCTTTAATATTGTTTCTGAGTTTCATTATTCTTGTTAAGAATCAGATCCTGACAAGTGGTATCAGAGCCTAGTATTCTCAGAAACCTTCATTCATCATGGACATCACAGTTGAATCAACCAGTACTCTTGTTTCAAAGGTTCCCATGCTCAAACCTAATGAGTTTGACATGTGGAAAATTAGGATCAAGCAGTACATCCTCCTTACAGACTTTTCTATGTGGGACATTGTTGAGAATGGTCCCTCTGCTGAAGGTAAAATTGTACAAGATGGAAGAAGACCACCTCCAAAAACTGATGCTGAGAAGAAAGTGAGACAATTGGAGATGAAAGCCTTAAGCACCCTGCTTTTGGCCATCCCCAATGAGTATCAACATCAGTTTCACCACTGCACTGATGCTCAGATTCTATGGAATGCTTTAGAGAAAAGATTTGCTGGCACCAAGAGCACTAAGATTATAGCCACGATTTTTATACTATGGCCACGGTTTTTCATGAGATATGGTGACACAATTTTAACATGGCTATAAGGGTATCAAAAGTCACGCAAGAATAGGCTACGTTTTGATAGAAAATAAAAACTGTGGCAAAAAGCCTATGGCCACGGTTATTAACCGTGGCCAATGTGACTTTTTGTACTAGTGGCTAGTACGACCTTCTAGGCAAGATCTTGGGAATAAGGTTGTAGATGTGGTAGGATCGTGGACTTTAATTAGGATTGGAAGACCCCATCGTTTTGTCAATGTTTTGCGTTGAGGATTCTGCCTTAAGTTTGAAACTGAAGTTGCACGTTAGTGTAGTAGTCTTCCATGTAGCTGGTTAGGACGAGATCTAAGCCGAAACCAGTGGTTGTTCTAAGTGTAAATCCAGAGAATTGAGAGATATCCCTATGTTTTCGTGTTTCTTGGAAATCATGCGAGGGAAAGCCTTGCCTGAGCCGAACTGACCTCTTGTATGATGGTCTTTGATCGAAGAGTGCAGTGTCGATGACCTCGAGGGGTCCACTTAAGGCCAGCAAGATCAACGGAATACCCTATGTATGATTATGAATTCTATAGGACTGTGATCCTTCATAGAAACCTTGATGGATAAGGAATAGTCATGAATTGGTAGATAGATTAACCGTCACAACTTTTCAGGAGATAGACATTGCGAATTTTAGGTAAGGTATGTGAATGAAGCAGATTTCTCCTTGTGGCTATTAAACCACTGGTTATAAAGGAGTA
The DNA here is from genome assembly GCA_954870635.1 of Arctium minus. NCBI lineage: Eukaryota > Viridiplantae > Streptophyta > Magnoliopsida > Asterales > Asteraceae > Arctium > Arctium minus. The sequence goes on along the minus strand of OX941090.1, from coordinate 22,118,319 downwards.
CCCTACAAAAGGAAAGGAGTATGATGCCCTAAGAACTGGTGATCGCTTGTAGGGTGGGGAATATCGATGTGAGGAGACTTATGTTGATTGGCTAAGATGTTCAATTTGTGTTATGGTGAGTCGATTAAGAATCCGAACTTCGTCAAAAATGCTCTATGCCTCGGTAGTTTAGTGGACCACCCCGAGCGGTGTTCCCGGGTCAAGATTTCGAGGACGAAATCATTTTCAAGGTGGGGAGGATTGTAACACCTTGAATTTTTGGGAGTTTTCGTCCTAATTCGATTAAGAGTGAAGTAGCCAAGAGGATGATGGAAAGCGTCGGCAGTGTTCCACGCGACTTTGTAACCATGTGGTCATCCACGTAGGGCTCTATCCCGTCTCAACTCCAGAACTCGGCGCGGCTCCCCGCGCGAGCCGAACCACGCCGACAACCGCGCGGGGCCTCTATGCGAATAAAAAGAGGGGAAACCGGCTTTTCACCCCATTTTCTTCTCTCCTCTTCTTCTAAAACTCTCCCAACATGAAAACTAGGGTTACGACTGATTTTGGGCTCCATTGAAATGCTCAACCATTATCTTCCTCAAGTCTTCATCATCAACCTAAGATCAACACCTTCATCTTCTTCTTCATCTCCTCACCATTGTTGGCATATCTTGGAGCTTCCTAAGAAACCCACTTGTAAGTTATTCTAACCATTCCTAGACCTTTGTTACTGTCAAAACCTTTCATCTTAACCTCCTAGAACATCTTCCTTGATGTATCCCTCGTATTATGAGTTTCGATTTATTTTTGGATATTTTATAGATTTGGGGTTTTGGTAAAGATTAGTGTGGATCTGATTTTGGGAGTTACTCTCGTTGTGTTATGGTTTGTGACTGACCTAGATAAGGTTTCTAGTGGTGGATGTTTGTGGATCTGAAGCCTTCATCAAGAAAGCTCAAGTTTGGGGTAAAAACCTAGATTTAGTCTAAATCTAGCAAGGTGAGTTCTAGTTTCTTTGAAAAACTATATACATGTCAAAATGCACATATTTTGGGGTTTTGAAAGTATATCCATGAATTTACTTCATTATGATAAGTTTTGTGAATATTTGTACACTTCATATATTTGTGCTATAAAACCCTTGAAAATGGTTTACAACATTTTATGAGGTGTTCTAGTCACCAGAAAGGGGATTTTTTTTTATGGTTGAATGGGTATTTGTACATACTTGGGATGTCAATGTTTTTTATTGGTTTGCTAAGTGTGTTTGGGTGTTTTATCCTCGAAAATGATATTTAAATCTACTAAACGGGTTCTGTTGAATTTATTGGAGAATTTAGGCAATATAATGTGTTGGGTTTTTATTTTGTGAAAAGTTGGGTACAAATAGTTATTTTGGGAATTTATCCTACTTATGAGTTTTGGTGCTTTAAACTATTTTGGCTTGAACAGTATGAGTAAATGTAATCTGTCATTCTTGACACTATGAGTATTTTGGGAAATTGTGAATCTTACGGTTTAGGCCTTCGGCCAATTATAAGTTAGAAAAATACCGATTTTGGGAAAGTTTTACTTCGGCATATGTAACCATATTGGATTTATTATTTTGCCAACGTTTTATGATGCCTTATGGCTTGAATAGCTCAATATGGGCGTTTTATGGAAGTTCCATTATTACACAAATGTTGATTATTACATTTCTTGGATGCATTAGTTCATTCATATGGAGTCATGTGATATTTAGACTGTAATGTGATGGATCCATAAGCATATGAGTCAAGTTGTTCATCATGAAGCTTTTAACGTCCATGTTTGAGTCTAGTGAGTGGTCCCCAAGTCATGTTTTTATGTAAGCTTACGGTGGTGCTCTGCAGAGTCGTATACGGAGCTAAGTCTTGCGGTGGTGCCCATGGTGATCCAGATACGGAGACTTGTGACTTTTGTGGTGACACTTATCTAAAGGTCGAGTAGACACTAGGGTCATTCGGGTATCCTACGGTGGTTGCTTAGAGAAGCCGTATACGGGGATCCATGGCCTTATGTGAATCTCGAGAACGTTGATAAGTGGCTTAACTATGTGTTCTGCCACATTCGATGGAATACGGTCTCCCCCGTCATCGAAATGTGTTATCTTCGGGTATTCCCTGACCTGCACCTTCGGTATTAAAATGTACCATTTTATTTATATAAGTAGTATTTTGATGAAATATCTCGTGGGTGCGTTTTGGGGAAATTTGTTAGCGAACATTATTTGGAAAGGGGCTTTTGGTATTGAAAATAGTATGTTTGTGATCAAAGCCATTTTATAACCAATCTTTTGGCGACGGTCGTTTTTAGAAGAAAGTGTTCTTTTTTTAAAGGTTTTATGATTTATGTGATAAAACTGTTTTAACTCACTAGGAGTTAAGCCTAACACTTTTTCTTTTCGACATGTATATCAGGTCTTAGATGGATCGGAGTGGCAAGTGGAGCTTGGTAGAAGTTCCGATAGGATGGCTTTAGTAATGTCATTCGGTTTGGTGAAGATAGCAGATTTGGTGATTTTAGTAACACCCGACTAATTTTGTCCCCGTTTGTGGGACTATATAGTTCCGTTAGAACTCTGATACATGTTGTAGTTCTTCTTCCATGTAACTTTAGATAATTGTCATTTCAATGCCATGTATTTAAGGGTTTTTGGAAGTTTTAAATTTGTCTGCTATTTTCAAAATTTAGGGGTGTTACAGAGATTGTTAGCCCCATATTCTGACTTGTAAAACTATTCAAATAGAAGACAAGTCCTTAGAGCCAGATGACCTCTGTCATTGAAATTTGTTGAACTTCAGAAGCTCTGCAATCACCAAGCACAGAATACTCATAACAAGAAGATGATCTGTGGTCCATAAAGCTTCCGTGACAAGCTCTGTGGAAGCAACCTCTACCTTTGCTGAAGATTTCAACAAATCATCTCTCTCACTGCTACGTCAACCAATGCAACTCTGCCACATTAGCCCAAAACGGTTACTTCGCTTTTACACATGGCAACCTCTGATAGGTGCTTGGTTTGACTTTCTCATGATTCTCCTATATATAGGAGATTTGTGTATGAGATTTGTATTGTCCTAGATATGATTAATAGATTTTCACACACTCAACAACATACAACAGCTAGAGATAGAATTTGGTGAGATAGAGAGAATTACACACAGTCTGTGTGTGTTCTTGGTGTTCTTGCTGTAATCAATTACTTTTCTCATCAATACATATGACTTTTGTGACTCAATCATGGTTTGTTGTTTGTCATTGATTGCTCTCACCATTCTACTACCGTTTCTACCTTTCAATCTCTTTATAGCTTCCACACCAAACTTTGATATAATCTGTGTATTGATTGTTTATGAGACAAATCTGAGACAACACCAGGTTCCTTAGTTGTATCAAATGTGCATGATCGATTAAACTCCCATATAGATTAAGCCAAATGGTTATTGAGCCAAATAACAAGAAAGAAACATGATTTGAAGATCCCAAACAAAATAAAAAGATAGTGGTCTAAACCTTAAAGTGAAGAATCGTAGGCTTCACCAATCTGGTATTGTGAAAAAAGTCATAGTAGTTTCCACCCTTTTGCTTCTGTCTACATTTCTATATGTAACAAATTGGTTTCCATGATAAATAAGAGGGACGGTGATATACAAGGGAAATGCAATTCGTTAAAGATTTACCTTATAAACAGCATCACCCAAGGAATGTTCTCATAGATTCGAAGCCTGTTCCAAGCTAAATACTTTGATTTTGAAGCCTGTTAGATTCGAATCTTCGCTAGTTTTGAATCAAGTAGTGGAAACGACTCAGACGACATAGACAGAGAAAACCCTAGTCAGAAATCGCTGAAATCGAGAAGCACAAAATAGGAAACAAAGAACTAATCATAGGACAACAAAAGAACTACGGAGCAAAGAACCCTTACCTCGATGGAAGCTTGAACCAAGAAACAAAGAACAACTTAAAACCCAAACAACAAAACAAATAGAGACAAAAAAATTAGATAAAAAACTAAGAAACCTAACCATTTTTGAATCGAGAAGGTTGAATAGAGAAGAAGTAGGAAACTAAGAACCCTTACCTTGATGGAAGTTGGATGAGCCGGTAAGTAACATAATAAACTTAAAACTCAGAAACTCCAATAACTATGTCACCTAATTATGGCATTGCACCAACTACATTAAAACAATCAGACTAATATGAAGAACACAAAACATTAAGATTTTGTGAGTACATAACTCATATACGACCAATTTCTAAGATTAGACTTAGATTAAAGAACAAGGGGCCACATATCGGATGAGCAATAAACATAGGCAATGTTAGTCCTACTTATTCTAATTGTAAGAGTATGGTAAAAGAAGACAATTCCTCAGAGCCAGAGGACTTCTGCTGAAGAAAGTTGTTGACTTCAGAGCTTCTGCCGAATGCTCTGCATAGAGGAGCCTAACCCAAAGATAAGTCTTGGACCACAGAGCCTCTATGGAAGCCACCTATGTGTTTCCTACACTTTGAAGATCAACTTTGGATATTTTGTCTCCACGATCTGTCAGCCTATGATGGAGTGCCACCTCAGCAGAAGCGGTTACTACACCTTTCCAGGTGGCAGTACCCTATTAGCAATAGGCTTGACTTTGTGTAATATTCCCGTATAAATAGGGAGATTTGATATGCTCAACAGATTTTGCACATACTAAACACTGTGAACAACACACAATTAGCTAGATAGAGAAAAGTGAGTCTGAGAGAATTCTAGACACACTTGTAGGTGTTCTTGGTGTTCTTCCTGTAATTATCATATTTATAATACAAATCATATGATGATAATGGCTCTAATATTCGATTGTGTATGCTCTATCTATTCTCTCTAGTTAAATTGTATTTCTACCTTGTTTGATCAAGTTTTCTGAAGCTTATGCATCTCATACTCTGTTTTAACTTGATTAATCAATATATGTTAATGTTAGTGTATAATTGTATCCAAGATTTAAGTAGAAAAGTCAAAGTCATGTAAAGTCAAAGTCTTGTCAAGTCTTGTAAAGTCAACTTGTATAAATGCTTTTATGTGAGTGTTTGTCGATTGTGAAGTAAGCATATGAGAGTTTTTGTATTGTGAGAGTTTATGTCATTTTATGGTTCATCATCTTAGATATACGACTTTGGAGCTTTCTCTTTCTACACTCTCTCTCTAGATCTTGTTCTTAAACTGTCAAATCTTGATTATCTTGATTGATATGGCTTGAATTATGGACTTACAGTTAATCTGGGACAACAATTGGTATCAGAGTAGGATTGATTTTTCATAATCAATTCGGTCAAACTCTGGATTGTTGATTTCTCATTTGGTAGATCATTTTCTTTCTAATTTATTCTCGATTCAAATAGTACTTGTTTTCACTGTTTTTTGACTAGTTCAATCTATAGTGAGGTTAGTGGTCTATTCTTCGATTAGGAAGTAAATCTGTGCGTGTGTTCATTTCTAGAATATGTTCCTCGAATTTGAAAGTTTTCTGTTCTTTTCATCTCAAATCTCTCGTTTCATATCTAGTTTTCTCTACTTTGTTTTCTGCAAAAATCGCGAACATTAATGCCATCTATACCGTCGGATCCCAATCAAAACCTTCACTCCTGAGGGATGAATATCCCAATATAAGATAAGAATGATTAATTTCTTCAAAGGGATTAGCAATGATCTTTAAAAAACAATGTTGAATGTTCCCTATGTACCCGAAGTTAATGTTCCTAGGGTTCCAGCCACGGCTGATACTGCTGAAATTCCAGCCTATACCAAACCAAAAGACATGGCATCGTGGTCTGATGCAGATTAAGAGAAAGTTGAGATTGGAAAAAAAAAGCCACAAGGCTTCTGATTATCACAATTTCAAATGACATCTTCCAGTCTTTGTATGTCTGTGAGACTGCTGAAGAGCTCAGGCTTGATCTTGAAAGACAATTAGAAGGTGGAGTGAAGACCCAAAAGAACAAAAGGTCCCAATATTTGAATGAGTATTATAGCTTTGCAGCCAAACTAGAAGAGACTCTGCAACAAACATACGACAGGTTTAACTCATTAATCAACAAAGGTAGAAAAGTGGGAATTCTAAGGACTATAGAGGAAAACAATCTTGTTCCTCAAAATCTTGGGTGATGAGTGGCTTCAACTGTCCATGTCTCTACAGTCGAATCAGGACCTTAATGCATGGTCTCTGCATGATATCTTTGGAACTTTGGTTGCCTAAGAGCATCATATTGTTTAGGCCAAACCTCTGTTGGGTGGACCTCTAGCCTTAGTCACTGAGTCTACAAAGGCTCTGACTAAAAAGTCAAAGAAAAAATCCACAGAGGGGAACACTAAAACTCAAGCCAAGAAGAAATGCAAGAAGGCCTTAGTTGTTAAAAGTGAAGAAGAAGAGGGGAGTGATGATGAGGAAGAAGAAGACAACATGAGTTTGATAGCCAAGTCAATGGCTCTGCTAACAAAATAGTTCACAAGGGGTTATCCCAAGAGGCAAGGAGCACAGAGAAGCAGGGATAGAGAAGAGAGAGGTGAGAGATATCAGAGGTTTGTCAGCCCCTATGTATCAAATACAATATGGACCCCCAGAGTCCTACGAGCCAAGGTATGCACACAAAGAAGAGGTGTACGAGCCTAGGGCTATTGAACAGAAGCCCTATGATTAGAGTTATTATGAACATAGAACCCCTGAACCGAAGCAAGAACAAAAGTTCACTCAAAAGGAGGAGCATAGAGGTACTGAGAAGCAGAATCCACAAGGTGAAAAGTGTTATATATGTGGAAAGCCCTGACACTTTGAAGCCAACTGCAAAAGCCCACCAACCAAGGATGCATCCTTCTACAAGAAGAAAGTTGAGTTTTATGCTCAGAAGAGTTTAATGGTTGAGCAAGAAAAGTGGGTTTCAAACAAAACCTCTGATGAGGAATACATGAAAGCATTATTCTGGGCATGGCTGAAGTGAGCAGGACTGATACAAATAATGAATCTCAGTACCTTCTATCTATGATTCTTCTAATTTATCTAGTTTAGAGGTTGTTACAAATAAACTTCAGAAGGATCTCAAAAACATGGAACAGAAACTCTCTGATTACCAACAACAACTTGCTTTCTATAAAAGGGAAATAGAGATTCTCGAAAAAGAGAAAAATGAAATTTTTATTGAAAAAGAGGACTTAGAAAAGAAAAAGATTTCGAGTGAGCACATGCTGAAAAAGAAATGTGATGAACTTGAGAAAGATTTGCAATGCTAGGAGAAGAAGCTAGAGAATATTGAATCAGACAGAATGAACACTCTTGCTTTAAAATTATATTTTTAAAAAGAAAGAGAATATCTGAGTCAGAACATCCATAGAAAAGAAACTTTAAAAAAATACCAAGATGCTCAGGATGTACATACCAAGATAAACTCTCTAATAGATAAGCAAGGGTTAGGATTTAGTGATACTGATCCAGTGTGTTCACTGGCAAGTTTACTCACGACCCCAACTCTCTTTGAAAGATTTGCCACATCGTAGAGGTAAACCGGTTGTCTATGTTCGAGACTATCGAGAATGAAACACCATGTTGAGTCACAATCTCGTCTATATAAAGCTTAGTTAGTCTTTCCACCGAGTATGTTTCCTTGATTTGTAGAAAATGTGTTAACTTAGTAAATCTGTCAACAATTACCCATATTGCATCATAACACTTTGGTGTTCTTGGTAGCTGATAATGTCAAATTTTGATATTATTGAAGCACTGAACTGAGCAGAAATTGTTTGATTCCAGATAAAATAATGGTAATTCTAATGAGTTTTGAGAGAAAGGTACAGGACAACATGAATTAAAGAGAGAGCTTGGATTTTAAGAAGAAGTTTCTAGAAATGGTTGTTTGGGAAGAAAATCTCATTGTGGAGTTGAAAGGTGCTTAACACGGTTCAAATTTTGAAGAAAACAGCACGCGGGGCGGTTTGGGTCGCGAGTTAGTAGGCCGCGCGAGTTTTAAAGTTCGGGCGACTTGTGGCGCGACCTAACCCGCGCCAAAAGTCGCGCCACGCACTGTTGGTGCCTTAGTCGACTGTTTCAGTCAGATCTAGGTATCTGGCAATTAGAGGAGAGACGGCGGCGGCTAGAGGCGATTTTTGGGGAGCAGATTCAAGACGATAAATAGACAAAAAGGTGGGAGAGACTTGGTGGAACGGATCCTCGATCTTATTACAAACTTTTACTTCAAGATTCAAGGATTTCAGGGAGTGTTCATTTTGTCAAAACATTTCATTTCCGAACGATGTTTAGATCTATTTTGCTTTCACTTCCAGTTTTCATTTTTGTTACCCCAACATGAGCTAAACTTCTCATGTTGGGGGTTGGATGATTATTTGATGAAGTTGCTTGAAACTTGTGATTTGGTTTGTAGTTTTTGAATACTTGTGGCTCAATGAAGCATATGATGAATTTTTAATGTAATTCATTTTAGTCTGATCAGCTATTTGAATTTTTCTTGGTTATCCTACTCTTCGAGAGAAGTGTAGGATGATTAGATGTGTTTGTCATGTGCCTATGGTATAAATTGGATAGAGATATACTGATTTCACCATAGATCTATTGATTTCAATTTCCTGAGTATTTTAACTTGAAGTTGAGTTCGGAAGAAGAGATTTCTTTGTTAAATGCTAGTATTGTTATAGCTTGAGAAAGTATAGCAATCATTTTAAAATTAATCATTGAATCTGTAATCATCTCATTCAAACCATCAATTGTTTTAACCAACGATCCTTATATGAATCCAGCCCTAACTTTCTTATCAGCAGTTGACTGTCTTTGTTCCTAAAAGCTTCCTTTTAGCCATTCCAGCTTAATCCTTTTGCAAATCTTCAAAACAATCCAATTCTCATTTCGTCTAGTTAATAGTCAATATAGTCTCGTGGTACTCAATACCAAGTTCCTTTGGTTCGATACTCGTACTTCCGTACTTATTACTTGATACGACACCGTACACTTGCAGTTGTTGGGAAGGGTGTAAACCCGACCTATCAAGTTTTTGGCGCCGTTGCCGGGGAACTTGTTTTGTGTTGATATCACTATAGTATATAGAGAGTATTAGATTAGACATTTTTATTTTTCAGTACTATTTTGTCAATTCAATTTTGAGGTACTTACGACTTGTGTTTTGATTGAAGGATTCTTTTTGGTTTATGCCAAGAAGAAGACTCTTCAGAGATCTTGAGCCGTTAGATCCTGAAATTGAAAGAACCGCACGACAACTGCGTCGAGAAGCCAGAGACCGGAATCGTAGAAATATGGACGATAATAACATGAATGGCGAGGTTCCGATCAACAACAACAACAATAACAATCCACCACCACCACCACCACCACCGAATCGAATTCCCATGAGGAATTATGCTACACCAACGGTAGTGGTGGGTCAACGAGGAGTACAAGCACCAGCGGTTGCCGCTAACTCTTTTGAAATCAAGCATGGAACTATCCAGCTCCTCCAAGCTCACCAATTCGGAGGAGGGCCAACCGAAGACCCTCACGGTCATCTCCGTTCCTTTGAAAAAATCTGCAATACTTTCAAATGGAACGAGGTTTCTGAAGACGCCATTAAGCTGAGATGTTTTCCATTCTCTCTCCGTGATAGAGCAGCTATGTGGGAAGAGAACTTGCCACCGAATTCGATCAATACGTGGGCGGAAATGGTCACCGCATTCTTGAATATGTTTTTCCCTCCCGGCCGTACCGCTCAGTTATTAGCCGAGATCGCTCATTTTGCACAATGGGATCAAGAATCCCTATATGAGTCTTGGGAGCGGTACAAAGGCACGTTGAAGAGATGTCCACACCATAGTTTACACGGTTGGGTAGTCATCCAAACTTTCTTTGGAGGATTACACCCCCGGTTTAAAAACGACATCACGGTTGCTGCTGGGGGCACTCTTATGAATAAAACTTATGAAGAAGCATGGGAATTAATAGAGAATCTTGTTGAGCATAGCTATGCTACGCCAAGGGCTGACGTTCGGAGATTAGCCCAAGTCCAAGAGAACGATGACATTCGACAACTTAAGGCTCAAATGGCTGGGATCACCAACCAATTAAAGGGCACGTCTCTTTCGAGCCAATCATCACATAAGGGAATGATGGATCAGTTTGCACCATTTGAATCATCCGAGCAAGTGAATTTCTTGCAAAACCGTAACCGTCCTAGAAACGATCCTTTCTCCAACACTTACAATGAGGGTTGGAGTGTAACATCCCGCCTGCCTCGACAACAATATTGTCCGCTTTGCCCCTGGATTTAACCAACGTGTAGCGCACGGATTTGTTTCTGGCGACCTGGTGAGAAACTTCCCAGGGGGTCACCCATCCTGGGACTACTCCCACCAAAGCACGCTTAACCTCAGATTTCTGATGGGATCCGGAAATATTCGTAAAGGTAAGCTTGCTTCAAAACAAAATTCAGGTAGCTTAAACATCGATGTCTACCTTCTTGACTTCCTGAAAAGCATGTATAAAACAAGGTCAACTACAAAGAGTTGGTGAGTTCACAGGTTTTAAATAATTAAATTGTATGGTGGTATGAACTTTAATCTTGTGCTATGCGTATCGAGCTGTTATGCCCCGTGTTTCCGCTTTAGCGGGGTGTGACAGATTTGGTATCAGAGCCACTCCTGTGCCGTTCGGGATATGGGGCAAACCTCATCGAGGACGATGAGTCCCAAGGGGGGGTGTTTGTAACACCTTAGGCATATCCCATATCGTCCGTGGACAGGAGTGATGCTGGGTGTTATAAGTAATATCTTGGCCTTCCTAACAACAACGCGTTTTTGGGCCACAAGCACGTCAGGTTCTGGGAACTCTGAGGTTAAGCGTGCTTGGGTGGGAGTAGTCCCAGGATGGGTGACCCCCTGGGAAGTTTCTCACCAGGTCGCCAGAAACAAATCTGTGCGCTACACGTTGGTTAAATCCAGGGGCAAAGCGGACAATATTGTTGTCGAGGCAGGCGGGATGTTACATGGAGGAAGCACTCTAATTTCTCCTGGAGCCAACCATCATACGGCTCGAAAGAGAATACGGGAAATCAGCAAGGTTACGGTAATGGCTCTAATTTTCCTTCTTCATCTAATACTAATAATGTGTATCGTCATCCAGGACCTTATGACCCAGCATTGGTTGTCGAATTTTATGCTTCGATGAACCCACCCGTGTTCAATGAATTTTACACGGTGGTGGTGAGAGGAGTCACAGTCCGCCTCTCAATGGAGGATATCTGCTAACATTTTGGCATCGACAGACCGGGCAACCTAGGCCTTCATTATGGGGTTTCCCCCATTCCAGGCATTTCAAACGATGAAGAAAGGCCCAGTTTGATTGCTTCATCTCTACGGGTGTCTGGTGATGAGTTCTGGCAGAAAAATACCAATGAGATATGAAAAAGCGAACTATCTCCCGCTTTGACCCTGTGGATGCTTTTTGTGAAAACCAATCTGTTGCCATCAACCCACAACACTTACGTTGATCCGCTAGTCGGTCGTGTTTTATAGTGCATCGAACACAATCTACCGTTGGATGTGGGACATATTGTGCAGCTGGAAATGACAGATGCGGGGGAAACGTGTTGCAATGGAGTCCTTCCATTCCCATGCCTGATAACTAAATTATGTTGTGATGCAGGGGTAAAATTGCAGCGCCAGCACCAATTGATAAGCACACTTACCGATATCAGCTGACCGCTCAAAGAAACCTGCAGCGAGAGCACACGCGCATGGCAGAACAGGTGAATGTGCCACCCACCACGGACGATCAGGATGCAGATGACATCGATTACGACCCAGAGAATTTGCACTTCCGTCTCATGCTCCGGACTGGGCATTTCAGATGAACGACAATATCCAATACGGGTTTCAAGTGATAACCAACGAGCTCCGAGTGATAAGAAGGATGATGGAAGAGCGAGCCCCAACTGATGACGCTGGATCCTTTACCCGTCCGCCCGCCCACAATGTGCGCAGGCGCAATAAGAGGCAAGCACCGTGAGGAACCATATGGGGTAATTTTTGGCATTTTTAAGACAATTTTATTTTAATGAACTTCTTTAAATGTTAGATGACTGTAAGTAATTTGCATAACTTGGTTGGTGGATGTTTGGCTTTATTCTTATCTATTTATTCCTTGATCACATCGGGGACAATGTGAGGGCTGGTTTGGGGTTGGTGTCGGTGATTTACTTGATGATGCTTAATATGCCAGTGTGAGTGGAGCACAAGTGTAGAAATTTTGTTGTATGTGAAAGTGTAACCTCATTTATTGAGGCATGAACTAGCCGAGGATAATATAGCCAAGAGGACAACCTAGGGGACTACTTGAATTAGGGACATTAGTGGAGACCAACCCAAGAGTGATTTTTGAGCCTTTTTGCACGTCGCTTGTATGAGGATTAATAAGCAACTTCTATACACTCTTTCGATTCCTTTTCGTAAGTTGTAGTGTGATCCCGCTATAACATTGCCTCGGCCAACAAAGACAGCTTTTAGGTAAACTGGGTTCAAAATATGCTTCCGACCTCTTGAATTTCTTAGTCTAACTACCTTCTCAAAGGCCCTAATTCCTTTTGCCGCTAAGCCTACTCATCAAAAAAAAAAGAAACAAGAAGAGAGAAAGGCTATGGATCTAATCTGAAATGGGAAGAATCAAGAATTGGTTCTAAACCAATGCGGCTTGGGCAACAATTAAAGGTATAAGACTCTTGGAAGGAGTAAAGGAGGAAAGCAGAACACCCAGTAATTCCTAGTCTTGTTGGTTGAGTTTCTTAGAGATCACCTTGCTTACACTTTGGCGTTTTTCATGATGTGTTCATGCTTTGTTCGATAATTTCTTGCACATAAACTCATTAAGCATGAACAATTGTGTGAAAGCCTAGGTTCGTGTATTCCGAGAGCATCCACTGAGGTAGGGTCGAGGCGAAATCCTTCCTAAGCTTGTTGAACTTAGGTTGAAATCCAGGTGGTGTGGTCGTCTGCAGTTTAGTCCTCAATGAATAATAGCACTTTAATCATACAACTCAAGGTCTTTCTTTGTGCCCAGTCCAGTCTGAGGATATGTTAAGCTTCATCAATTTCATCACCGACATGTCTGTTATGTAAATTCCCTTTTGTGTTTGGTTGTAATATACCGCTATTTTGCTTGGGGACAAGCAACGCTCGGTTTGGGGTTGTTGATAATGTCAAATTTTGACATTATTGAAGCACTGAACTGAGCAGAAATTGTTTGATTCCAGATAAAATAATGGTAATTCTAATGAGTTTTGAGAGAAATGTATAGGACAGCATGAATTAAAGAGAGAGCTTGGATTTTAAGAAGAAGTTGCTAGAAATGGTTGTTTGGGAAGAAAATCTCATTGTAGAGTTGAATGGTACTTAGCAAGGTTCAAATTTTGAAGAAAACAGCATGCGGTGCGGTTTGGGTCACGAGTTAGTGGGACGCATGAGTTTTAAAGTTCGGGCGACTTGTGGCACGACCTAACCCGCGCCAAAAGTCGCGCCACGCACTGTTGGTACCTTAGTCGACTGTTTCAGTCAGATCTAGGTATCTGGAAATTAGAGGAGAGACGGCGGCGGCTAGAGGCGATTTTTGGGGAGCAAATTCAAGACGATAACGAGACAAAAATGTGGGAGAGACTTGGTGGAACGGATCCTCGATCTTGTTACAAACTTTTACTTCAAGATTCAAGGATTTCAGGGAGTGTTCATTTTGTCAAAACATTTCATTTCCGAACGATGTTTAGATCTATTTTGCTTTCACTTCCAGTTTTCATTTTTTTTAACCACAACATGAGCTAAACTTCTCATGTTGGGGATTGGATGATTATTTGGTGATGTTGCTTGAAACTTGTGATTTGGTTTGTAGTTTTTGAATACTTGTGGCTCAATAAAGCATATGATGAATTTTTAATGTAATTCATTTTAGTCTGATCAGCTATTTGAATTTTTCTTGGTTATCCTACTCTTCGAGAGAAGTGTAGGATGATTAGATGTGTTTGTCATGTGCCTATGGTATAAATTGGATAGAGATATACCGATTTCACCATAGATCTATTGATTTCAATTTCCTGAGTATTTTAACTTGAAGTTGAGTTCGGAAGAAGAGATTTCTTTGTTAAATGCTAGTATTGTTATAGCTTGAGAAAGTATAGCAATCATTTTAAAATTAATCATTGAATTTGTAATCATCTAATTCAAACCATCACTTGTTTTAACCAACGATACTTATATGAATCCAGCCCCCAACTTTCTTATCAGCAGTTGACTGTCTTTGTTCCTAAAAGCTTCCTTTTAGTCGTTCCAGCTTAATCTTTTTGCAAATCTTCAAAACAATCCAATTCTCATTTCGTCTAGTTAATAGTCAATATAGTCTCGTGGTACTCAATACCAAGTTCCTTTGGTTCGATACTCGTACTTCCGTACTTATTACTTGATACGACACCGTACACTTGCGGTTGTTGGGAAGGGTGTAAACCCGACCTATCAGTAGCTTTGTCACAATATCCATTGTGATGTGGTCCCACTTCCACATCGGAATTTCCAAGGGTTGCAACTTACCATATGGTCGTTGATGTTCAACTTTGGTGTTCTTGGTAACTTTGTTCATATTGCAGCTTAATTCTCAAATTAAAGATATATTTCTTCATTTCATTTTACTGATTGCGTATGTGGTTTACTTTGTGACATAATTTGAATTCATGATCTGTTGTAGTAGGCTATGCATTTGGTTCTTATGTTACTCTTAATGGATTAGCTTCTTGAACCCATATTGATCTAACATAACAATTTTATAACGAGTCATATACATATGTGCAAATGATGCTAGAATGTATCCCAGATTTCAGTAGTAATTTGAAAGCACTAAATATCCTAATATGCTTACATATTGTTAAGATTATAATTGTAACAATAACTAGATTAATAAAAATTAAAGAGAAACCTACCATTCATCCTAATTTTTCAATCAGGTATTTATCTTGTCTGTTCAAACCATACATATATGATTATGTGTGTATGAATTGAGCATAAAACTTCCACACAGAGGAAGGCTTATGCTGGACAATGTTTGTTTTATTGTAATATGAGGTTACATTAAGGCATTGTTTGGCAAAAAAAGCTAACTTATAAGCTAGCTTTTTTTGTATATGTTTGGATGACCAGAAACTAGCTTATAAGCTAGCTTATTGAAAAGCTACTCATAGTAGCGTTTTGAAAAGCTAACTTATCAGCTACCAGCTAGCTTATAAGCTAGTTTGCCAAACATAGCCTAAACATTTTGCAGTCTCTTTTTCTGCTTTGAGACCTATTTGTCTACTACATTAGTATCCTTATATACATTTATATATGAGATGGATTGATAGACTTATCTATGCATGTGTTAATGGTATCCTCGTGTAGCAAAAAAAGAAACTTTTGCTCATAAACAAGAATTATGGGAAGACTAAAATGGTTGTTGAAACCAGATTTTTGAAAACTTATTATGATGAAGGGCCAAGGGTTTTGGCTTGGCTGCAAAATATACCCACATCAATCTGGTGTCTAAAAGCATCATGTAGATGGTTATTATCTCTATTTTGCCCTCTTGACAAGATCAGATCTGATCGGCATTGGTAGCAACTCACATGAATAAAGTGATTCAGTATATTGTTTTATGATTGGCAATTTTTAATCATTAGGAAAGTATAAGGGTGAACGTTGGAGTAATCTGTAAGGTAAATCTGATCATGGGCTTTAGTCATTGATGCAGGTGAGCAACATTGGTGCACCAGTCTCATTTTTGCATGATTTCTATATCCGATGAATGTGGTAGGACTACATATATAAGGTATGTATTCAAAACTTTACCAGCTAAACATGTTATTTGTCACAAAGTATGTTAGGGTTCATATTATTTTGTTTTAATTGTTCAGGATCAAACTTTAGAGGGCTTGAAGACTTGCACATTTTCATATCAGATTGTGAAAAGTAAGGAAAAACAAATGTTATATGCTTTCACACATGTACAAATGACTAACTTTCACAACACAATGTGGGTGAACGTTGAAGTTGATGAAAAAGTCTTTTCTTGTTTATACTCGATATGATTAAGATAATGTGTCAAAGAACACGTATGCGGTAGATATAATTTCATATGAGATTGTGAAAGGTAAAAAAAAACAAATGTTATATGCTTTCACACATGTACAAATGACTAAACTTCACATCACAAGGTGGGATAACTTGAAGTTGATGACAGAGTCTTTTCTTGCAAATGCAAGGTAACTTGCCATCCCTCGAGTTGATTGGTTTATTACTTCATATATTGGAGTTCAAGAAACTGTGTATGAAATATACAATTTTTAAAAATTATATACATTCATACACGATTCTAACAAAATAAACCGTGTATGAATCTAGACATTTATACACGATTCTGATAAATACATTTCAAGATTATTACATTTGTAAACGGTTTTACATAGAAACCGTATAAGAATCTAGACATTTGTACATGGTTGTAATCTAAATCGTTTCAGATTATGTACATTTATATACGGTTTTATAATAAACATATTTTCATACGTGTTTTTTACATGGTTCACGAACCATGTATGAAAATGACTCTTGCACACGGTTGCAAAACCGTGTACGAAAGCCCATTGCTTTCATAAACACTGGCCTTATATACGGTTGCAAAACTGTGTACGAAAGCCATTGCTTTCATAAACATTGGCTTTATACATGGTTGCAAAACCGTGTATGAAAGCCAAAACAGTCGTGTATGAATGTCTATCCTGACGTAGTGATTGTACTTGTGACGACAACTACAATCTTAAGATCATCCACTACAATAGAATTTCTAACGCAATTTCTAAAGTGTCACGTCAACATTTGAAATTATCTAGAAACCTCCGCTACAAGAATTTCTTACCAATTTCTTAGTTGACACCTCAACATATAAAAACTATATTTTAATTAAATAACAACAAAACTACAATTAAATATATTTTACTATAACTTAATACCGCATAATTTATTAATTAAATAACAATAATAAAGTAAAATTAATTAATTAAACAAAATATTTAATTTAAATTATAAATGTTATATTTAATCTATTTACATATATTTAATATATTAATAAAAAAACGAAAAATTATATTAAACATACAACTTTTAATAAATGTTAAAACATTAAATTAAACATAATGTTTCTTAAATGTTAAAACATTAACTTAAAATAAAGATGATGAAAATTTTCATGTATCATTTGTAGGGCTGTAAACGAACCGAACTTCAGCGAACCGTTCGTGAACTGTTCGGCGGGAAGTTCGTTTTCGTTTATTTAATAAATGAACGAACATGAACACATTTTTGTGTTCGTTTAGTTAAATGAACGAACATGAACACATTTTTGTGTTCGTTTAGTTAAATGAACGAACATGAACAATGGTCTCGTTCGTGAACGTTCGTTCATTAATGTTCATTTATATTTGTTTATATATATATATATATATATATATATATATATATATATTATGACATTAATTTGTCAAAGCATTAATTAAATTAATTTTTTAAAATTTCTTTTTTATACCTCCTAAGTATGTCCGTTTTTTTAATTTTGTTATGTTATTTTTTACGAACGAAATTATGAGTAACGGTGGTTGTTTTTTATTCATTTGTGTTCGTTTATGTTCATTTATGTTCGTTCGTTTACGTTCGTTTATGTACATTTATGTTCGTTCGTTTACGTTCGTTTACGTTCGTTTAACTCTTAATGAACGAACATAAACGAACACGAACAAACATATTTTCTTAACGAACGAACATGAACACGAAAAATTTCGTTCGTTTACCGTTCGTGTTCGTTCGTTTGTTCGGTTAAGTTAAACAAACGAACACGAACAAGCCTCCGTTCGTGTTCGTTCGGTTCGTTTACAGCACTGATCATTTATGGGAACATAAAAAACAAGAAAATCGGAAAATAATTACCCCAATCCCCTAATTAGTGACATTTCAAGTACGGTATATTATTTTTTCACTAAAAATAATACTTCAATCACAATTTAGGGGTGCTCAAAAAATCGACCAATCCGATCAATTCAAACTGCGCAACCCGAAAAAAAAATCAACCTGAGATAACTCGACATATAATCGACACAAAATTAGGACAACTCGAATCTATTAGGTTGATATTGGGTTAGACTCAAAGTAACCCGACCAACCCGATAAACGTTTTAGGGAATAAGTTATCAAAAAACAACTCGGCAATAACGATCAATGGAACTGATCATAAGAGAACATTATTGAAAAGTTATATGTAATACCAAAATATTTGATAAACTTGTATATTCTTTTGAATAATGGATCGTATTTCAAAGAAAAATTTCCTTATTTTTATGTTTTCAATAATGTTTTTACTTTGTTTAAACACCAAACCGACCAACCCGAATGGGTTGGGTTGGGTTGCACTTTTGTTTGGGTTGGAATGGATTGAAAATTCTCAAACCGCCAACATTGAATTGGGTTGTTGAAATGTCTTTAACCCGATCAACCCAACCTGTGAACACCCCTAAATCACATGCTAAAGAAATACAAAATATATCCTTATTATTTTAATAATAAAATGGATATTTTTTATTGTTATATTATTCTATCAGATATTAATATGTAATTAAAAATTATAATAAAAAATAACCTAACTTCCTAAAACATGAAAAAATAAATAAAATAAATATTACATTTTTGAAAAAATATTACATTTATTCGAATCTAGATATAACACATTAAAAACATTGATTAAATTATACGTAATACTACCTAATCTATCCGAGTTAAAGTTTAGCACGTGTTATAAAAATTTGACAAACACAAAAACAAAGTTACATAAATATTAAAGTACGACATTTATATTAAAAAGATAAATTAATCACATTCGATCCGAAATTTAAAATATAGAAAATAAACTTATATATATACCCAACATCAAACGGAAACTAGCTAATGTTACTAACTGTTGAAAATCGGTTTAACGTATTGTTTAATAAATGAAATAACAGTATATACTTGAAATCCAACCCGTGAAAATCAACAAAAGTCAAAAACCATCCAATGAGGTCGATTTTAAGGTTATGTTTGGCAAAGTAGCTGATAAGCTAGCTGATGACCGACACGTTAGCTTATAGCTGATAAGCTAGCTAATAACTCATAAGCTAGTTGGTAGTTGATAAGTTAGCTGATGAATAAGTCACGTTTAACAAAAATTAGTCAATAAGCATGTAACAAAACCAAAAATGATATCTTGAAAAAATAATCAATTACAATACTTTATAATATAATTAAAATAAATTTATAATAATATAATATGTTAATTAGTACAAAGATAGTAATAAAAATAAAATAATATAATATGTTTATTAAAAGAATATTAAATTTAATATATATATATATATAGGGTCCCCTTCATTTGCTAACCACGACATTGGTGCTAACCGTGCTAACCAATTTTCAATCAATCAGAATCATCCTAGAGTTTATGTCATCAAAGGGTAATATGGTCATTTCATAATTCATGCATATTTAATGTATTTCCATATTTCAAAAAGTTATTAATATGGTAGTTATCTAAATATTAAATATAATATTTAATATTTAATGTATTTCCATATTTCAAGGAGTTATTAATATGGTAGTTATCTAAATATTAAATATAATATTTATTATTTATTAATATGGTAGTTATCTAAATATTAAATATAATATTTAATGCATTTCCATATTTCAAATAAGTTATTAATATGATAGTTATCTAAATATTAAATATAATATTTAATATTTAATGTATTTCCATATTTCGAGTGTGCATATATGCATGTCTAGATGTCAATGTGTATCTCAACCAATGCAGAATAGATCAGTTGATATGCACATATGCACATATACAACATGTACATATTCACAATACTCAATGTGCACATATGCATATTAGATATTAGTGTGTAGATATGCATATGCTCAATATGCACATATGCATATACTCAATATGCACATGTGCATATTAGATACCAATGTACACATATGCATATAATATTTCAACAAACATATGCATATATGCACTGTATGCAAGTGTGCACATATGCACTATCAAAGAGATAATTAGTTCATTGCAAATTAATGACATGAATTCCTTGAATAAGCACAAAGGTGTTCGTATTTTATTGATTAGCAGGGTTTGATAATTTGAATCGATTTTTTGTTTTCTTGGATCTCATCCGTGGATGCCCTCCATCATCATCTTCACACTGGATGCCGCCATGGATGAGGTGAGTAGAACAATTTCTTGAAATCGAAAACAACAGATTTCCTGAAATCGTTTTCTCCAAATCGAAAACAACAATAGTTTTTTTTTAATATTGATTGATTTCTCCAAAAAAAAGGGAGCGTAATAAAAATAATCTCATATAATTTCATCCCAAAATAATCAATATGAAACGAAAATATAGAACAACAAGACCAAAAACACAACTTAATTTTCAAAAAAAAAAATTATCTTTAATTTGTTCAACCTAGTGCAATCAATCATATATATACAAAATTACTAATCTGCGCTTTGAAGCAAACAAAACATTCATTCATTCGCATTACTTGAAACGAACCGGCTCCTCCTTTATGGTATCCAGAAATGGCTTCCGTGATCGGAAAACCGCTAACTAAACTCCGCCACCTCCACCACCAACCTCGCCTGCTCCGTCCCATAACCACCACCACCACCACCCTGCACCGGATATATCTTCCCCCGAAATCCTCTTCGGTGCGCTATTCGCCGACATCCAAAAAACCGCCATATCCGCCGGCGTGATCATCGAATTCACCCTCCTCATCGGAAACATAATATATACGATTCCAGATCTTCATCGGCCGAGAGAGGCAAAAAACAACTGTTGATATTCAACGACTGTGAGTTTGACGGAATCCTGAAATTGGTGGATTTCTCCGGTGGGGAAAATAACTCTAGCTTCTTTGTTGCTCTTCATTCTAGAATGAAATCCCTAATTAAATGGGATTTTAATATGGTAGGGCGTGTGTTTCCCTAAAATAATGGGATTGTATTTTTACTATAATACCCTTGTGCATATATACAATGTATTCTTATAAACCGTTTTGAATATTTTATTTTAATTAAAAATCAATTAACTATGGATCATTGATCTCCTCAATCTACGGTTGAGATTGGTTAGCACGGTTAGCACAAATATCGTGGTTAGCAAATGAATGGGCCTCTCTCTCTCTCTCTATATATATATATATATATATATTAACTTATGAGTTTAAATTACCATTACATATAACATGGATATAAATAAATAATTGAATAATAAATAAAAAATAATATTAGTAATGGATAACTAAAATATAAATTTACTAATATCATAAAGTAATTGACATAAAAACAATTGATATGATTAGCAATAATTCTAAATAATTATAAATTATCATCAATATAATTAAAATTTAATTAATAATTTTCTTAGTATTCATAAATATTAGTAATAATTATTTTTTTAATAATTAAAATTTATTTATAATTAATAGTTGAAAAATAACAATTAAATTTAATAAGGGTATAATTGGAAAAAGTCACAAAAAGCTTCTCATAGCATACTCGAATTAGCTTATCAATAAGCTAGCTCCATCCAAACATGTACTTAAAAAATAAGTTAACTTATAAGTTAGTTTATTTTTGTCAAACGATACCTAAGTATGATTTATATTGTTTCACATGTTCCTTTTTTGTATGCGAGTATCATGATTGTGTTCCTTGTATAGACGTATTTTTGTGGTTTTTTCACACAAAAATATTTGTTGATGTTTCATCTATAAAATAACACTGCATGTTCAAATGTATTATTTTATCCATGAAACAATAAATAAAAATGTTTTTCATGGTTTCTAAGTTTTAGACGACTTCTATGTAGATTCAATATCAAATAGAATTCGGCTAAATATCACAAACCGTGAATATGTGTGTGTAAATATATATATATATATATATATATATATATGTTTTTTTAAAAGGGTATCCTGGGCCTATGGTTCAGACTAATCCCTGGCAATTAGGGCCTTTGGCCCAGCTGCTAAAGCATGCAGCCCTGAGTTTATCCTCAGTGGCCACAAGTGCTGCGAGTAGGGCTCGAACCCGGGTTGAGCGCTATGAACTCCCCAAGCCTTTACCACCACACCACAACCCTTATGGTTTATATGTATGTATGTTGGGGGGAAGGTAAATCAAATATAAATTTAATAAATGTTACAGACTGGTTTCATATGTTCTTTTTATATATGAATCGACACATGAAATATGTAATCTTAATACAAGTTGTTTTATATATGAACATTCTATTTTACATATATGGGATAAAAATATGAAAATTTGTTTTTATATGATACATACACATATACACACAATAATAAAACATATTACATATGATATATTATGAATTATAACATAAAATCAAACTTCCTGAATGGTTTGAAATGATCTCACGGATTTGTAACATTTACTGATTTTAATTTTGATTTTGATTATTGGTATATATAAATTAATAAAGTAATGAAAAACTAATTAGGTGTCGTTTGTTTTTTAAGAGGTCTAAAGTCTGAAGTCTTAATTTAGTTATGATTAATAAGAGGTGGTGTGTAAAAATGTCTGAACGATTTAGACTTAAGATAGATTAAGAGATTTTTAAAAAAAAATAAACAACCCCTTATAGTGTGAATAATAATACATAACCTAATTTGGGTCGGCACTTTTCATTAATATCAAACTGCCATGTATAAGAGCATCTCCAACCGAGGTTCTTATAAGAAACCTCATTTTTTTCACTTTTTGTTGTTACCTCACTTTCAACCCATTAAAATAAGAACTCATATAAATGTCTATAATTGTAGTTCTTATAAGAACCTCTTCTTGTTATTAATAATTATTATATAGTCAAGTTAATAAAATAAAAAAATAAGGAAAATATCACATCTCACAAATTTCATGGTAAGAACCAAGGTTCTTATTTAAGAGCATCTCCAATGCAAGGTTCTTATAAGCAAAAAGTGCAATGGTTTGTAGGAACTAGCATTGTTGAGAGTTTTTATTTAAGAACTCCAACCCCTCTAGGTTCTTATTTAAGAACGTTGGTTCTTACCATGAAATTTGTGAGATGTGACATTTTTCTTATTTTTTTTATTTTTTTTCTTGACTTTATAATAATTATTGAAGTTGAAAATATGTATAGGACCCACAAAAATAAGTTCTTATAAAAACTATCATTGTTGACATTTATATGAGTTATTATTTTGATGAGTTGTAAGAACCTCCATTAGAGATGCTCTAAGAACCTAAAGGGTTTTGGGTTCTTATAAGAACTCTCCACAATGCTAGTTTCTACAAGTCATTGCATTTTTTGCTTACAGTATTAAAATTAATCGTATTACCGACGGCTGAAACAGTCGGTAAACCGTCGGAAAAGGCTTTAGCGACGTTTTTCGACGGGAATGACCGTTGGTAAAAAGCTGGTCGGTAATATTTAGCGACGGTTTTCCGACGAAAACTACCGACAACTTACCAACGGTTCCAGTTACCGACGGTTTTCTGACGGTATTTACCTATTAAAAATAAATATAAAATAAAATGAAAAAACCAACCGTCGGTAAGCCGTCGGTATATCACCAATTTTTCCGACGGTTTTCCGACGACTTATTTTAAAAATAAATAAAAAATAAAATTTAAAAGATACCGTTGGTGGGCCGTCGGTAAATACCGGTTGTTTGTTGTCATCGATAATTGCCGTCGGTATTTCACAATTTTCTAGTAGTGTTATAAGAACTTTGCATTGTAGATGTTCTACGGGTTTAGATTTTAGACCAGCAACATTTAAAGATATTTTGTCGTCCAGTCGGATTTCGACATAAAAAAGTTGATTAGAAATATATTTGTACTTAATTAGAGCATCTCCAATACAAGTTTTTATAAGAACCTTTTTTTGTACTTTTTGGTCCCACCTCATTTTCATCCCATCAAATTAAAAATTCACATAAAAGTTCACAATAGTAGTTTTTATAAAAACCATTTTTTGTGGGTCCAATACATTTTAATATTAATATATATAATATTAATACTTATTATAAAGTCAAGAGAAAAATAAAATAATAAAGATAATGTCACATCTCACACATTTCATGGTAAGAACCAAAACTCCTATTTAAGAACCTAGAGGAGTTTGAGTTCTTATAAGAAATCTCCACAATGCTAGTTCCTACAAGTCATTGCACTTTTTGCTTATAAGAGCATCTCCAACAGCATTGCTAAAATAGAAAATTTTGGTTTTTTCTTTGTTATTTCTCTCCAACAGCTTTGCTATATGTTTTGCTAAAATAGTGAAAGATCAAAAAATCTCTAAATATAGAGAATTCTCTATAATCTCTAAATTGAAGAGAGAAAATATTATTTTATTCAATCCAACCAATAAGATTCAATTTTTATCATTTTATTTTAAGTTTTTTTTAAAAAGTGTATTGGGATGATAAATTATGGAATATTATAATAATATAAATAATGATTGATTCTCTAAAATAGAAAAGATGTTGGAGTTAGAAGAAAATATTTTTAGAGATTTTAAGTTTTCATTTTCTATTTAAGAAAAAATTTAGTAATGATGTTGGAGATGCTCTAAGAACCTTGCATTGGAGATGCTCTTATAGAATATTTTTAATTTTTAATTTTTAAAAATATATTAAAGCAATACAAATAAATACAACATACAAAATTAAAAGATCTTTTAACTCGTATAATAGTTTTATTTTATCCCTTAAATAGTAAGAAAGAAAATTTGAATAGTTTTTAAAAACTCTTATTATCCTTTCAATAAAACATTTATAGTTTTAGAACCCAAAGATTTATCTATATTTAATAAATCAAAATTATCTTAAATATAATTAATTTTTAATTATACAAATTATATAAAGTTTATTCTTCTTAATTCCATATCCATATATCCATATATATATATATATATATATATATATATATATATATTCTTCAAAATTTTAACCTAACTTTCAAAAAGTCAATCACCAATTTATTCATATATTTTCTAATAGTATACAACATTTACAAGATATTTCTTACATATATACAACTTATTACAAACATATTGTATGCATAAACCTTTTTCAAGAAACAACATAACGTGGATCTTGCTTATGGCATCGTTTGGCAAACTAACTTATAAACTAGCTGGTAGCTGATAAGCTAGCTTTTTAAAACCATATTATGAGTAGTTTGTCAATAAGCTAGCTTATGTTCATCAAAACATGTACCAGAAAAAAAAACTAGCTTATAAGCTAGCTTTTTTTGTCAAACATAGCCTATGTTGTTTTTTCTTATCTTTTTTGCTACAATTATGACTATTCTTTTTCAATTTAGATATTGTACAAATTGTATTTAATTAATTTTTTAAAAAATACTACAACAAAGTTGAGTTATACGACGCCGAAAACTTCTAAACTTCTAATAAATCGGTTTATAAGACTTAATTTATAGGAACAGAGAATAAATCATCCTATCTAGCATTGTAATAAGTTAATAGGACGTTCTTCGGTGTCATAACAAGTTTTTAGAACACTTTTATTAAAAAACGTCGTATTAGCTATTTTATAGAACATTATTTGCAACTAGATACATACCTGCACGCGATGCGACGCATACCAGTTTGAATCTAAAGTCGAGAATTCGAAAGAAATTGTTTCATGCTCAGTTTTATTCTCTATCACACATGTTTTTTTAAATCGCATATAAATTCAAGGTCAATCGGTCAATGTAAATTAGAATTCGCTCGATAACAGGGTCTTCAAACCCATAAATTGAGCTCATTTTGATGGTTTTGATGAGACAATTATAATGGTATAATTTGTAAAAAAGAAACATATTTTTTAATTTATCTTAGTTTATATGCAATTATGTATTTTAATAAGATAAGTATGTAAAATGAAAAAATGAAAAATCAAAAGATATAAAGTAAATTAACTAACTAATTATAAGAGTATAAATTGTAATTTAAAAATAAAAAATAATTATATTTTTAATTATTATGTTGAACTTGGAGATTTTCAAACTTTTAAACTTGTACATTTTGTAATTAAGATTTATACCTCTTAAAAAACTAAGAATAATCCTAATAGGTTTTTTAAATAAGTATAGATAGATAAATATAGATTGGGTTTAAAATGTACAAGTTTAAATAAATCTCGACACATCATTCTTGAAAAAATCTCGATACGTATTTATAATATTTTATAATATTATTAAATTAAAAAATGTATTCAATAATGAATTTATTTTGAAATTATTAATGAAAAGATTATAATGGTATAATTTGTAAAAAACGCATTTTATAATGTATTGTAATTAATATATGGTTATGTATTTTTTTAATTGGGAAATGTTCATAAAACCCAATAAACTATTCCATTTTGAATGATTAAGTGCCCGAACTAATTTTTTGAATGAAAAAAACATTAAACTATATCATTTTGAATGATTAAGGCTTTGTTTGGCAAACTAACTTACAAGCTAGCTTGTAGCTGACAAGCTAGCTTTTCAAAACGTTATTTTGAGTAGCGTTTCAATAAGCTAACTTATTAGCTTATGGTCATCCAAACATGTACACTAGCTTATCAGCTAGCTTTTTTTTTTTTGCCAAACATAGCCTAAGTCTCTGAACTATTTTTTTGAATGAAAAAACCATTAAACATTTTCATTTTGAATGAAAAAACCATTAACTTTTCCCATTTTGAATGATTAAGTCCCTGAACATTTTTTTCAATAAATTAAATCATTGAATTTATAAAAATTGGTTACTTACATCATTTTAACTCAAAAAAACTACATGTAACCGTTTATCTTTTGATTCTTTCTCTTTTAATAGATCAAAAAGAGGGAGATAGATGGCAAGGGCCAATAACGTGTTAGGCGATATGGAGAACGGACAATGTTCGGGCAACGGGAAGTGGCGAAGCGATACGATTGTTTGTGAGGGGTTTTAATGGCGTAGAGTTTGAGAATGAAAAAAATGGTTTATATTTGTTTTTTCTTTAAAACTTTAATAGTCAGTTCTAGGTACCTTTAAAAAAGGTAACCAAATTTTAGAAGTTTGATGGTTTATTTATTAAAAAAAATGTTTAGGGACTTAATCATTCAAAATTAGAAAGTTAAATGGTTTTTCATTTAAAAAAATAGTTGAGGAACTTAATCATTTAAAACAAAAAAGTTTAATGGATTTTTCATTAAAAAATAGTTTATGAACTTAATCATTCAAAATCGGATAGTTTATTGGGTTTTTTTTTTTTAACTTTTCCCTTTTTAATAGTATAAGAGTGCAAACTATAAAATTAAAACGTAAGGAATATAAAGCAAATTAATTTATATTCTATCATTATATTTAATAATATGATTAAATCCAAACATATTCAATATTGGACTTATTTGTAATTAAATCCAAACATATTCAATAGTAATGACATGGAAATAAAAAAGATGACATGGAATTAATGATATGGAATCTAATTAATTTATTTGTAAAACCTTTTCCTCCCCCAAATTGAAACGTCGCCTAATCAATCTTCCAAATCAATCTATCGTTCTAAACCCTATTCTATCAATCTTCAAAATCGATCGTCCGTTCGTTGATCCAGTCGTCGACAGGGTTGTTCCGGCTGTTCCGTCGTGAGGCTGTTCATCGTGAGGTTGTTCTCGTCTCATTTCGAGTTGCAGATGAGTACAAGGTTAGTCCATTGTATTGAGATTTCTAGGTGTTCATGATTTCTGGAGAGGCTGTTCGTCGTGAGGAGTTTCTGATTTTTGGTGTTTCTTGATTTATAGGGTTAGTTTGTCCATTATATTGAGGTTTCTAGGGTTTTATGATTTTTGGTGTTTCTCAGATATCTGAATATCTGGATCAATCCTTAGTTTTTTGTTGATTCCTATTTTCTACGATATCATGTCATGATCACATGCTTTTTCATGTAGCATTTTGTTCTAGGATATATTATCTCATTTCTTTCATATATTTAATTTTATTTTATTTGGAACTTCTAGGAAGTAGACAATGGTGTTCTAAAGCTATAGTAGCTAGGCTATGCATGTATATCTCTTAAGATTCTTCTTCTAACTGAGATTTGATTTGATACCTGCCATACATAAAAGTAAAAGATTCATAAGCATATTAATATTAGACAGGAGGCCAGGCCACGTTGATATATGCTTCCTTAGTTTCTGTCTAATAATTGAGAATCAGAACAATACGTTTATACGTGAATGATCAAAATGGAATAGAATTTTTCACCCAATTGGTATATATCATTGGAGCTTTTTGAACCAATTGTTATGGCTTCAAGACTCGTTGCTATTAACCAGGTACTTTTTGAACCAATTGTTGTCTTATATTGACTTCAAGAATCGTTAATTGAACTTGTGGTTTTTTTGACATTATATGAAGTTATGAACTAATGATCTTGTATCTAACTCAAATATAACATCTGCACAAAATTTATTAAAATTCTTGTCTGAAAACCTCAAGGGGTTGGAACCTTGATTTTTGGTGTTTCTTCGTGTTTCTTGATTGAACTTGTTTCCACAACAGGGAACATGAGGAAGGGGCTTTTAGTAGTGATGATGACCTTGGAGGTGCAATAGACTTGAATGAAGATTGGTTAAATGAGGGGTTTTCAGACGTCGATGAAGATGATGTTGCTAGTTTAGATCATCTATCCGACGGAGATGAAGAGATTAGGGAAGCTCGATTGAAGATGATGAACCTTAATAGTAAACAAAAGAACAAAATTGTGGAAGATTTTGAAGATGGTAACAAAAATGTTCCGATGGGCGTTGATGATAGTGTGGAAGTAGTGGAAGATGTACATACACAAGCTTATCAACATGACGATTTTTTGACTGAGACGTGCGAGGGCTATGATAGAGATGCATTCATGGAAGAAGAAGTTGATTCAGAAAATGAAGTTGTCCGGACAAAGTCAAATGAATTTCCTATACATGATCCCAATGTTCCTTGGAATGTAATGAAACCCTACTTGGGTGAAAGATATGCTTCTGTTTCCGAACTAAAGACATGTTTGACAAACTATGCTATTGCAAATGGACTTCAACTTAGGTATGTTATTATTTATTTTTTTGCATATGTACATTATTTAATTTGTGTTACTTGACACATTTCCATCAATTTAGGTACAAAAAAAATTGCAAAGACAAGTTACTTGTTGTGTGTGGACCGGAATCAAAATCAGAAAATGGTTGTCCATGGAGGTTGTGGGCTAGTTGGATGTCAAAGGAAAGATCATTTCAAGTGAAGTCATTACACGACGATCATAGATGTGGAAGAAGTTACAATTTAGGTTCACTTGTGACTTCTAATTGGATCGCAAAGGTATATGGTAGGAAGATAAGACGAAATCCTTCTATAAAGTTAGTTGAGTTAAAAGAATCAATTCTTAGAAAATACAAGTGCATAGTTCAGATTAGTCAATGTAGTAGGGCCAAAGCAAAAGCTTTGGGCGGGTTAGAAGAGTACCTAGTTGATCATTATGGAAAATTGTGGGACTATGGAGCAGAAATCATGAGGAGTAACCCAGGGTCAACCGTCAAAATGAGTGTGGAGGTAGGGCCGGATGAGAAGAACTATTTTAAGAGATTTTACGTTTGTTTTAAAGGTGTGAAAGATGGATGGTTGGCAGGTTGTAGAAAGTTCATTGGTCTAGATGGATGTTTTTTGAAAACCCATTGCAAAGGAGAACTATTAAGTGCTGTAGGTAGGGATGCGAATAATCAAATCTACCCACTTGCTTGGGCTGTAGTTGAAGTAGAATGTAAAGATAGTTGGAAGTGGTTCTTGGAATATTTGATGCAAGACATTGGATTGACAGATGGATTGGGGGTGACATTAATGTCGGATCAACACAAGGTAACCTACTTGTATTACTTTTTCTACTAGTTATGTTATCTACTTGTATGAATTTTACTGATTACTTATCTACATAAAAAATATAGGGATTAATTGAAGCAATAAAAGAAGTCTTCCCATTGGTCGAACATCGACAATGTGCTAGACATATTTATGCAAATTTCAGGAAAAAGTTTACTGGAATCCAATTCAGGTCATTATTTTGGGCTGCATCAAAAGCGGGTACACCTGAGGAATTTAGATGTGTAATGCAAGAAGTGAAAGACTTGAGTCATGAAGCCTATGATCATTTGATGGAAAGAGATCCAAACACATGGTCAAGAGCCTTTTTTAAGACCGATACATCGTGTGATGCAGTTGAGAATGGAGTTAGTGAGTGTTTCAACTCATTAATTGTTTCAACAAGAAGGAAACCTATAATAACAATGCTTGAAGAGATAAGATTGACCATCATGGAAAGATTTGAAAAAATGGCCAAGAAAGTAGAGAAATGGAATGGTGATATTTGTCCGGCAATAAAAAAGAAAGTTGAGAGAAACAAAGATCAAATCAGGTATGTTTTTTTTTTACTAATTTGCTTCATAAATGCCATAAATTGTTTACCTAATATGTTATACATTATTATAATTATTTGTTTAGGTTTTGGCATGTTGTCCCGAATGGTGGAACTCTCTTTGAAGCAAAAAACGGGCTTGATGGATATGTTGTCGATACAGATCAAATGACATGCACTTGTAGGATTTGGCAAGTCTCCGGAATTCCATGTGCTCATGCAATTGCGGCTATCTATTTCATTAACCGGGACCCAGATAAGTATGTATCTCACCTTTTTTCAAAATCATGTTTCATAAACACATACAACCATAGGGTCAATCCATTGAATGGCGTCAAGCTTTGGCCGACAACAAATTTTGTCAAGCCTTTGCCACCAAAATTTAGAAGAATGCCCGGTAGACCTTCAATATCTAGACGAAAGGATGCATGTGAAGTTGGTAGTAGAAGTAGGACCAACAACTTTGGACATGATGAAGTAGGAAGAAAAGGGAGGCAAATGACTTGCAAAAATTGTTGGGAGGTTGGACATAATTCAAGAGGTTGTAAAAACCAGAAAAAAGATGCACCATTTAAGCAAAAAAATCCAGTTGGTAGGCCTAGAGGCAATGGTTCAAGTAGGGGTTCAAGAGGCGGTAGTTCAGGGAGAGATTCAAGAGGCATGACTTCAAAAAGAAGGGGTTGGTCAAGTTCCACCGATTGTGGTAAGTAAACTTGTAATTCTATATGTTTTTTTTTATTTAAATTTACCCGAGTTGTTAGGTAATTAATGTGATTTTTTTTTATATTTGAAGTTGAAGCAAGAGAAAGGGAAGAAACTCCATCTAAAAGGACTAAGTGAAGCAGGGCTTGATGGAGCATTAACGGCGTATCAAAACATTTTGGTTTATAATTGATAGTCGTGTTATGCTATTTTGGTTTATAATTGATCTTATGGCATTTTTGTAAAGATATTTAACCATTGACAATATTTTGTTTATTAACTTATCAGTTTTTATTATTTTGGTCTTGTTAAGTTAATAAAAATTTCAACAAAAAGTAGGCTTAAAAATGTTACTAAAATGACAATCCTTTAAAAATAATTACAGTCATTTTTCTAAACAAAATTACAAGTTTGATAGATTGAAAACATATTTCGAAAAAAATATGGCTTGATGTTTTAATAACTGAAAACACGGATTTGATGGGAAAAAAATGGCGTGAATTTTTAATGGCTGGAAAATACAAATTTTAAAAAAATGAGAAAAATGGCGTGAATTTTAATAGCTGGAAAATGCAGATTTAAAAAAAATTAAAAATATGAGGTGGATTTTCTTTTCTTAGTTGGCATTTATAAAATAAATAAATAATGCCACATCAATAAAAACCTGATCCTAGTCAGCTTTTACAAGTCATTAGGTAACCCAGGTACTTAAAAGTTTGATATTTTATAATTGAGGTACCAAAATGAAGGTTTTAAAAGTACATTACCCAAAATAGGAATTTGACGAAAGTATGTTACCTTTTAATGCAATTTGGCCATTTCATAATGACCCAATTTTTATTTTTCGATTATACATACTTTTAAGTTTAACATTTTTTAATTTTTATTTTACATACTTTTTATACAACTTTTATATATTTCTTAATAACTTCGTTCCGATTTGGTCGAACATATTTGGTCTCTTAGTGATCATGAATGAAAATTTTATTATTTCAAGTATTGTAATATATAGTATTGTAATATAAAGTTTTGTTTAATTTAGTTTTATTTAAGAGGTTAATTGTTTCATAATAAGAAATTTATATATAATATTTATTGTATTAAAATATTTTAAAAAATTATGTAAAATAAAAACATAATTAAATTAATAATATTTTCTTGATATAAATAAATAAGTATTTGTATGAATTTTAATGTATTTATTTTTATAAATAAGAATAAAAATGATATAAAGTTAAAATAGTGGGACCCTAATAGTTTTAAAAAGTAATTAAAAAGTTTGGTTGAGTTTTTCATATAATGGAGGTATATAAAAGTTTTTAAGTTGTTGATATAAAAATAACGTGTTAAAAAAAGTTATGAAAAAGTATAATAACCTTTCAAATTTGAAAAAATATGAAGTAAGATAATTGGTAGGGACATTGACATGTGATAGGACAGTGTGAATACGAGATGTGAAATGGTTTTCTTATCCGGTAGCTATAATCATTACTTACCTATTTTTTTAATTTTAATATCTTTTAATAATAATTATTATTTAATCATTATTTTTAACATAAATTATATTTTAATTTGATATAATTATGTTTTATTTTATAAATATTTTATTTTAACAATAGTTATTTGATTATATATTATTTTTAAACCTATAAATATAAACTAATTTAATATAAAAAATATCAAAATATCATAATTGATAAATTAATAAAAAAAATTATAAAAAACCTAAAAAATATTACAACTCAATCAAGTGAAATAAAAAATTACATCCACGAGTAAATGTGTGAGTAGCAGGTATACGAACCAAAGTTGTTGATGGTGCACTTATCTCCATAAACTTTCTTAGTAAACTAAGTTGACCAGATCTCGACTGCCTTTTGAACTGCGCATTCAACATTTCAAGCTCTGCTTCACAACTAATATCATCATCTTTCATAGATATGCATGGCGGTAATTCAAGTTTCCTCCAAAATAAATCGAGCGAATCAAGTGGGATTTGTCAACGTTGATTTGATAATTTGTACATATAGTTGAGATTGGTTTGTACGTCTTGTAGGATTTAGGGGTTTGCATTTGAAATGGCCTACAACTAAGGGTCTTATGTTTTATTTATATAATTATATAAATAGAACGGGATTAAATCATTTGAAGAACTTCATTCTAAACCACTAATATAAGATAATTAATGAGATGATTAATATTAGAGTGAATTTGGGGATTTGGTCCCCGTGTTTTGATACTTTCTTTGACTATGGTCCCTATAATATGTTTATTGTGGATTTGGTTTTTGTGATATTCAATTTGTCTTGGCTATGGTCCTTCTGACTAACGCCTCTGTTAACTCCGTTAAATCAATGACTATTTTAGTCATTTTCACTAATTTTTGTCTTTTTATGATAAGAAAAATAAAAATATTATTTATACACACACACACACACACACATATATATATATATAGGGTCAGGTTCAGAGGAAAACCTCAAAAAACGGAAAACTAAGGAACACTCTGGTAGTCTTCCATCTGGATGGTATGCACTTGTGCATACAAGTAATTAATTAGTTTTTTGGTTTTTATGCACATGTGCATATTATGCACTTGTGCATATGCATGTGTGCATGTTATAAATTATTTGTATGCACAAGTGTATACCGTCCAGATGAATGGCTACTAGAGTGTACGTTCTTCAGTTTTCCATTTTTTTGAAGTTTCCCTTGAACCTCTCTCTCTCTCTCTATATATATATATATAACGATATTAAAATAAATAAAATAAGATGTTTTTGTCTGATTTAACTGTTAAAATTTTTAAAAAAATAATTATATTAAATACGATTTAATTTTATTATTTTTTTGTAATAGTAGAAAAATATATGGTTTTATTATTTTAATATAATTAAAATTTTAATTTAAACAATTCAGATCATACTATATGGACCCTAATCACAAATAATATCAAAACACAGGGACCAAATTCATAATTCACTCTTAATATTATAATTAGTGAGATAATTAATGCATTCATTAGAAAAATTCAAATTCCATAAATATCTGTACGCTCTCTCCAGTAACATACATTCACAATTAAATATATATATACAAGGTGAACATGTTATCAATACAATGAAAATAATCTTAAGAATTTTTAATACTAGGATGTTTACAAGTATGAAGGAAAGAGAATAAAGGATAGAATAGATTAACTGTAGAGATGAGACAAAGAGTTTTTTAAATTAAATTACATTTTATTTTTTAACTAATTTTTTATGCTCTAAATTAAATGTCATACATCTTAATAATTAGAAACTACTTTAATAGGTCCCCTATATAATTTTTATAAAATATTGATCATAAAATTAGGGGAGTGCTATTTGCACTAAAAAGGTGCAAATAGTGACTCATAGTTTTCCGATCCAATTATTATTATTATATATATATATGTGTGTGTTTTGATTTTATAAATTTATAAAATTTATAACTTTTAATTTTATTTTATTCTATAAATTTGTTACTTTTGATTTTATTTTATTTTATAAATTTGTAATTTTTGATTTTTTTACCTTCACAGCGTCTTCACTGTGAAGGTTCGGATATACCTTCACAGTCTTTTATTTGTGAAGGTTTGATTTTTTTTAACTTGGTTTAGCTTTTTTTACCTTCATAGTGTTTTTTTACCTTCGTGGCACTGTAAATTTTTGTGGGGAAGAAGACGTAGGGAGTAGGTAGGTGATAATGATTTTAAATATATATTTACATTTTATACCCCTATAATTATTTAGTTATTTTACTTTATACCTTTTACTTTTCTATTTTTCATTTTTATCATATTAACACATAAAATCGTATATTAACTAAAATACGTTTAAAAAATACGTTTTAATTTTAACAAGTTACACCATCATAATCGTCTCTTCGAAATGAGCCCAATATTGAATATTTTTGGATTTAATTATTTAATTATATATCATATGTACTACATAAAACATATGAAACGTATGAATATGTTATTTTTCTTTTTACCATAAAACATAAAACGTATCATATATCATATATACTACATATTTTGGACAAGTTATTCATAATTTATGTTATTCTTATTTCTACCATTTTACTAATAATGATATTTTTCATGTTAAAATCATTTTTAAAAAATGCAAAATGACAAAAGAACCCTCCCTTTAATTGATTTTTTTAACAAAATTAATGTGAGGAACGAAAAATGAAAGGAATTACAAACCACATTGACGAAAAAAGCAAATTTTAAATACTAGGGACGATAATAGTTACAGCCAACAAACCATAAGGATGAAAATCGTAGTTTACTCTATATATAGCTAACAAACCATAAGAGTAAAATTGCATTCCATCGTAGTTTACAAGTGAAAGACCCCTTAGACGTAGCAGTTTGAACGCGTCTAGATTTGTTGACAAGGAAAAAATGAGCTACCAAGAACCAGCGAGACACAGTTCTTTCATGTTCAAAAATAATAATGTACATCCATACATCATTCAATTTCCAGCATTGTTTCACCCTTACATCAAGCAGGTACATGATGTGATAGGTGATGGAAATTGCGGATTCCGAGCAATAGCTGTCTGGATGGGTCTTCATGAAGATGCATGACCCACAATTTGGTATAACTTGATGGAAGAGTTAGAGCAATACAAGACAGAGTACATCAACGCTTTTGGAGGTGAACATTGAACATCGGGATATTACTTACAACACTCTAAACTTCTTTCGATCAGATCAAGGTGCACCATTTGAACACTTGATGACAATGCCTGAAATAGGTGTCTTGATTGCTTCAAAATATAATGTGATATTACATGTTATAAGTATGACCGGCAGTGGAACGTACTTGCCGCTTAGGTCCACTCCTCCACTGTGGTATGAACATGTTATTTTTACAATCGGGTACGTTAATGGTAACCATTATGTCAAATTAGATATGGAAGAAGGATATCCATTTCCGCAAATTGTATCACTTTTTTTCCATCACAGTTATCGGTGTGCTGCTGGATGGGCTACCCCGTATTCAGAGCGAATAAAGAAGTACATGAAGCTTTTACGTGTTAATTGTACTACGGATAATGTTATTTTAAAATAATCGAATGTAATATAGATTATTTTATGTTCTATTTATATGTTAAATCGCTATATTTATGTTTTATTTTTATAATTATATAATTAAAAAAATTAGTAATATTTATATTTATAAATATTTATTTATTTTCAAATCAAAACAAAAATATATAATAAAAGAAAAATATATAATAAAAAGAAAAAAGACAACTAAAAGACGAAAAAACAAAAAAAACATAATGATTGATGCAATCATTTTGGTGCATTTAGCAAAATAAAATGTGCAATTAGCCTCCCCTAAAATTAAAAGAGAGATTTTTAATTATTTTATATATTATACGTCTAATTATA
Source organism: Arctium minus (assembly GCA_954870635.1). NCBI lineage: Eukaryota > Viridiplantae > Streptophyta > Magnoliopsida > Asterales > Asteraceae > Arctium > Arctium minus. The sequence continues at coordinate 22,081,576 of OX941090.1, read as the reverse complement.
ATTATAAAATTATATGTTAAATTTCAATATTTATATTTTTTTATAATTATATAAGAGTAAATTAAATTATTGGTTCTTGTAGTTGTCATTTATTATCAACTTTGGTCCTTCTTTCAAACTAATTACACTTCTAGTTACTATGGTTGTCATTTTGTTTCATTTTTGGTCTCTTTAACTAACTTTAATTAAAATATTTAGTTATCTTAAGGGTATTTTAGTCTATTTACATTTTCTTTGTCTTTTTCATTTTTTTTATTTTAATAAATTAGAGTAAACTTCACTGTTGGTCCTTAAGGTTTCGTATTTTCTTTGAAAAGAGGACCTATACTTCAATATCTCAAATAGTGGTCCCTGAGGTTTGATTTTTGCTCTGAAAGGAGGACCTCCTCACTAACCCCGTTAAAAAACTCAGTTAGATCTAGGGGCATTTTCGTCCAATCACTTTTTTCTCTTAAATCAACCAAACAAGCCCACCGGTTATCATCTCCGGTGGACTTCCGGTCATCTTCTCCGGCAACCTCACCAAAAAATCTCACTTTTGGATGAAAATTCAAATTGTAATTTCGGATGAGAGGCAACCCACATACATACATATATATACATATATATGTATACACACACATAATAAAACCCATATATATATATATATATATATATATATCATCATCCTCCCTGTGAGAAACCCACATACATATATCAATGGAGGCTTCACTGTTTATATATATAAAGAAATACAGAAAAGACACATACACACACACAGTCGAAATTTATCACAGTTGCCAATCGAGATATATATATATATATATATATATAGAGAGAGAGAGAGAGAGAGAGAGATTGTCGGGGGGGGGGGGTCTGCCGGATGATTTCTTATAGAAACAGTTGCCAATCGAGATAGAGAGAGAGATTGCGGGAGGTTTATGCAGAGTTTCATCGGGGGTGGGGTGTTCGTCGGAGAATCGGCCTTGTGTTCGTCGGTGATGACAAGGGGGTGATGACAATGGTCCCTGTATTCATTGGAGAGAGAGAGAGAGAGATAAGAGAGAAGAGAGAAGAGAGAAGAGAGAAGAGAGAGATCGAGAGAAATCGCTGGAGGTTCGCCGGAGAAGACAACCTCACCGGAGGCTCACTATATATATATATATATATATATATACTCACACACACAAATATATATATATATATACACATATATGAATAATAGTATTAATATAAATTAAATGAAATTACAATTATGTCCTTAATGTTTTAAGGTTTAAAAAAAAGTTGAAAAAAGAAAAAAAATATGATTTGACCAAAATACCCCTCCCACTAACTGAGTTTTTTAACGGGGTTAGTGAGGAGGTCCTCCTTTCAAAGCAAATACCAAACCTCAGGGACCACTATTTAAGATACAATAGTATAGGTCCTCCTTTCAAAGAAAATACGAAACCTTAAGGACCAACAGTGAAGTTTACTCAATAAATTATATAGTAGATTACAATTTTAGTCCTTTTAGTTTGTCTTTTCTTTTTCTTTTTTATTTACATGATTAGAAAAGTGTTGTCGACATTTTTAAAATGGTTAATTATTGAATATTTTTAAAATTTTACACAATTTATTCAATATGTGTGTGTGTGTGCAAATTGGTCTACACTAATCCAAAAAAAAAACTTCTCTATTTATGTTATGTTTAAATTTTTTATCGGCTATTCTTATTTATGTAAGAAACAAAATCGAAATTTATCTATATTTATTAATAAAAAAATGTATTATTTTCGTATATTTTATTTAATAACTAAATGATAAACATTATCAAATATAGGATAAGCATCTCATTTTAGATATAAATAATCTAAAACATAATTAAGATAATCATTAAATTCTAACAAAATACTTAACTATAATTTTATAAAAAATAGTACATTATTAAAATCTATAATAAATTACATCTTTATTAAAACTAAACTAAATAAAAATTAAATTAAACAAATTTATAAATAAAAAAAACATTATCGTTTTCTCAAAACCGTATTATAAAATCGACAAAGACAAAAAATAAAATAAAACATTAAAATCAAGATGTATCGCGCCGCATTGCACGAATATGTTTATAGTACTTTTAAAATTTTATGCAATTTATCTGATATATATCTGTAAATCATCTAAACTAATCCAAAAAAAAAACATTTTTTTATTTTAAGTTAGATTTAAAAAAATGTACCGTTTCTCTTATTTATGTAAGTTAAAAATAGAAATTACCTATGTCTATTAATAAAAAATATATCATTTTTAGATATTTTATTCAATTAAATGTTTTTTAAATGTGTATTGAATAAAAAACTTTATAATATAATTATTAAAATTATTTTCAAAATATAAATATAAATTTATCGTGATGAAAAATAAATAATCAATTAATAGCCACACATTTCCATTGTTGTATACTTAAAATGTTTATCTGCGTTTCTTTGCTTTTAATAAAAAATACATTTTTTTAAACCCAAATTAAATGATACATTTTTTAAACCCAACTTAAAATAGAAAATATTTTTTTTGGATTAGTTTAGACGGACTTGCAGATATATATCAGATAAATAGCATAAAAATTTAAAAATATTCAATACGTATTTTTAATGTACTTTTAGTTAAAATTATAACTACTTAATTCATATAATAATGGTATAAAATAAAAATGAAAAAGTTGAAACACATAAAATCGAAAAAAGACAAATCATAGAGACTAAGGGGGTGTTTGGTTCGCAGAATAATTTCTGATGAAATGAAATCTGTCAATGGAATTGGAATCTGGAAGGAATTGGAATGAAATATTTCAAGTTTGACCAACTGTTTGGTTGGCAGTAATGGAATGTAATCAGTCAAATGAATTGGAATATGTCTGTTTGGTTTGAAAAGAAATTGGAATGTAATTCTGAAAAATGACAAAAATACCCTTTCTTTTATTTTTATTTATTTATATATTTTTAAATGCCGAGAGAGAGAGAGAGGAGAGAGGAGAGAAAAGAGAGATGAGAAAGAGGAGAGAGAGAGAGAGGGTAGAGAGAGAGGAGAGAGAGAAGAGAGAGAGAGGAGAGAGATGAGAGAGAGAGAGGAGATAGAGAGAGTAGAGAGAGAGAGGAGATAGAGAGAGTAGAGAGAGGAGAGAGAGGGTAGAGAGAAGTTAGAGAGGAGAGAGAGAGGAGAGAGGGTAGAGAGAGGGTAAAGAGAGAGGAGAGAGAGTAGAGAGAGAGAGGAGAGAGAGGGAGTGTAGAGAGAGAGAGAGGGTAGAGAGAGAGAGGAGAGGGTAGAGAGATGAGAGAGAGAGGAGAGAGAGAGATTAGAGAGAAGTTAGAGAGGAGAGAGAGGAGAGAGAGAGGAGAGAGAGGGGAGAGAGAGGGTAGAGAGAGGGTAGAGAGAGAGAGTAGAGAGAGAGGAGAGAGAGGGTAGAGAGAGGGTAGAGAGAGGAGAGAGAGGGTAGAGAGAGAGGAGAGAGAGTAGAGAGAGGGTAAAGAGAGAGGAGAGAGAGAGGAGAGAGAGAGAGAGGAGAGAGAGAGAAGACCAAATCCACATCTGATGGGTTTTAATTTTGTTAAGAGGGTTTGGAGGGTATTTTTGTCATTTTGAGAAAATGCAATGGAATGAAATTCAATTCAATCCAAAATGAGAAGGAATGACCAAATCCTTGATTGAAGGATTTCATTGAATTCAATTTCATTTCTTTGAAAACCAAACAGCACAGCAGGATGGAATTTGGTCAATGGAATTGACCATTCCAATTTCATCAGATTCCGACGGATTTCAGCGAACCAAACGCCCCCTAAAGTTGTAATTTACTATATAATCAAATAAGACAAGAAATGAAAAGGACAAAAATAAACTAAAATTACCAAGATACCCTTAATTTAACTAACCTTTTTAACTAGAGGGACCAAAAGTGAAATAAAATAGCAACCACAATGACATAAATAGACCTGGCAAAAACTGACACGACACGCTAACCCGACACGAACTCGACACGAAATAAACGGGTTTGGGTAATACATTTCAACCCGTTTAAATAAACGGGTTGACACGACACGACACGAAAATTAAGCGGGTAAGGTCAGGGTCAAAAAATTCAACTCGAAAATGACCCGAATAATCCGTTTATATATATATATGTATATATATATATGTATATATATAAATTTTCCTTTTAATGCTTTAGATTTTTAGTGTTTATTTGATTATAATTTTGAACTATAAATTTTGGATTTCTAATACTTTAATTTGAATTTTGTATATGTATTTTTTTTGTGAATTTTTGATTTTAATTTTATAAATGTTAAACGGATTAGGTGGGTTAGGCGGGTCGGGTTAGGGTTGAGATTTTCTGACCCGTTTATTAAACGGGTCGGGTTAGGGTTAGACACTTTCAACCCGACACGAACTCGACACGACACGTTTGCCAGGTCTAGACATAAATTATAATTAGTTTAAAAGAGGGACCAAACTTGATATTGAGTGGCAACCACAAGCACCAAAAATGTAATTTACTCATATATAATTGAAAAATGAAACTAAGAGCTTATTTATAACTTAATAAAAGCATAAAAGTTAAAAAAGACACAAAAAACTCAAACGTATAGATGAAATATTTTTTGTATTATTTTTTTCATTTTGATAAGAGTAAATTACATTTTTGGTCTATGTGGTTGTCACCTATTATCAAGTTTGGTCCCTCTTTCAAACTAATTACGATTTTTGTCATTGTGGTTGCTATTTTATTTCACTTTTGATCCTTCTAACCAACTTTAATGAAAAAACTTAGTTAAATTAAGGGTATTTTTGTCATTTCATCTTTTATCTGTCTTTTTTATTTTTTGTTTTATTAGACTAGTTACATACCCATGCGCAATGCATCGCAAAGCATCTTGATCCTTATTTTCTTATTTCCAACTGTGATAGCCTCAATGATGCAAATATGAACGGGGTCAATTATCTAGTGACTTCCTTAGCTAAGATAACAGAAAAATTATATGGTTTTTTTTATGTTGATCACATACCAAAAGAGCACAATACAATATAAATTAAAATTCCAAAAAACTTCAGAACCCGATGGTCTGACGAAGATGTCCAAAATATCTTTAAAAGATAACAAACGCTCTGGTCGAAAACAAGATTGATGATTAACTACCTAACGTACTTAATTATCACATCTTTTAGAATGGAATGTGTTATAATCACAATCAGCCATTTCATGAAGAATATGAATTTCCTAATAATACCTGAATCCTCATCCATTTCATATGTTCTTGCATCATGAAAAACCAAGCGAAGGACACCAGCAACCTTCCCTTTAGACAATTTTTTTTTATCTCTCCTAGTAACAAGAGTAGATCACTGACAACAAACATCAATTTTTCAGAAATAGGAACACATTATTACCTTGAAAACACAATGGTAGAGAGTAGAATCAAGGAGAAAATTAAATTTGGACAAAATGTTGAATATCAGTGTTACTAGTGAGACAGTGATATACATTCTTTACCTAGACATAAGATTTAACCAAGGATGATCTTTTTTACCTATATTATCAGAATGTTTGGCTCCTTATTCTTATCTATGACACCAAGGAATATGAATACCGGATGTATGGCTCCATATTTTAGAATAACACAAGCATTAAGACGTAATAGATGTTATATACTTATATTATCATTTGTAAGTTAGTAATACAATTTGACTTCAGTGGTTAAACAAGTTAATTTTGAATCTGCACAACATAAACTTATTTCTAAATTTAAGAAAACATTGCTATTAATAGTAAATTTCATAATCTCCTCCATCCCAAAATAAATACAACTTTTTTTCTCTTTGGCAAAGCTCCAATACAAAAATTGTCAATTTTCTTACAATTAATCTTGGAGACCAATAACATTGATTTTGGTCTATAAAATTTAGATGTTTTGTCTTCATTGAGGGATATATTGAAAATATGACCAATCGTCTAAGAATCTTTTTAAACTGTAGAGCTGATAAAACATTGTATGTATTTAAGGAGAGGGTGTATCATTTCCACCCTAGTTATCATCTAAACTATTGACTTTGGAAACGCTGGTTTCAAAATGGTAACAACAATTATATATATATATATATATATATATATATATAGGGGTGGGTTCAAATGAAAACTCATCTTTCATTATGCACATGAGGACAAATCTTAACCATTGATCAAAAATTAGAAAATTAATCAATGGTTAATAAATAATAAGGTTAATTGGGAAATGATTAAGGACAAAATTGTAATTTTGAATCAATGCCTACCTTCTTTGACTTTTTATTTTTAATAAAAAAAAATTTACCCCCTTAAACTTTAAAATAATTTATCTTAAAATTACTAATATTTTAATGAAACAAATTACATAAAAAAACGAGAATTTTGTGCTCTTCGATATGACATCCATCTCGATATAGTTTTTTTTTTCGTTTTAACCGTTTTTTACGTGAAATTATATATACGTGTTATATTCATTATGAATATGCATGCACGTCTTCGGATGTCCACATTCAGTATGAATAACAAAGGTGAATGTTCATTCACTATCCATGATGAATAATACAGCATACAGAATGAATAATACAATATTCAAGATTTTTTTGTTTTAACCATTTTTACGTGAAATTCTATATATGTGTTATATTCATTATTAATATGCGTGCACGTCATCGGATGTCCACATTCCGTATGAATAACAAAGGTGAACGTTCATTCACTATTCATGATGAATAATACAGTATTTAGAATGAATAATACAGTATTCAGGATGAATAATACAAGAATCCATGATTATGTATTATTTATCATGAATTGTGTATTATTCACCCTGAATGTTGTATTATTCATCCTGAATGATACATTATTCATGATGAATAATATATGAATCACCCTGAAGGTGTAGACACATGACACACTCTCTTTTGTTTCCCAATTCACAACCGAAATTTGGTTTAATTCATTATGAATATGTATGTGCATCCCCGGATGTCCCACATTCAGTATGAATAACAAATGTGAACGTTCATTCATTATTCGTGATGAATAATATAGTATTCATGATGAATTATACAACATATAAACTAATGTAAGCTTGAATTAACATTTTGCAGTTATTGACTTATTCTGCAGCATTAGCACCAGAACTTTGTACTGATCCATGTAGAGGGAAATCATCATTCTCCTGCCATATGAAGTGGGAATATGATTCTCATCTGCATTCCTTATAAAATTTGGAAATTTAGAAAGAAAAAGAGCAGCAAGAAATATCGTTCATCTATAGTTAGGTCTAATTGCTATGCTACATCCAAAATGTAATACTTTAACAATGAATATATCTTCCACCAATACCATAATAATTTCAATATACAAAACACAAATGATTAGGCGCACAATATCAAACATAAATTAAGTAAAATATTATAGCACAAAACCTTGGTGCAATATATCAATTCCCAATTTCTCAAAACTTTGGGAAGAGAAAACTAAATAAACTTGAAATGAAATTTATTCCGAACTTGACAAGCTTTTTTCAAATCACAAAAGCTAGATCTTATACGCAGATACGTTATACCTTCAATTTTAAATAATTGTACACAAAGCCCTAATAGGATAGAAATAATGAGTTGACATCATCCAAAATCGTGAAATCGAAATTTTTTTGACAAAAATATGTATCCGCTCGCGAAACATCTCAAAATCAAAATAACAACCATGTTTCATGTTAAGTTAGTAACATTCATCATCATCGATACTTAGTCTATGAAAATATGGTGCTTGAGTCGTTTGTTGCACATATATGTGAATCATGCATCGACTATGAATTATTTTGGTATGCATTTTCATCAATTATGTGTACATCATTCAGAAGATACTCTATAATACTACTAAATCAAGAAATATTAAACAATAAGCTTATTTTAAAAATATTGACAAACAAATAATAATGGTGTAATTTATAATAAGAATGAAACGTATTTTTTCATTGCATTTTAGTTCATATACGATTATTTGTGTTAAAAATGAAAAAAACAGAGAATATAAAGTAATTAAATAACTAATTTTAAGGGTGGTAAATGTAACATTGAATTTTAATTTAATTGAATCAGGGAAGGGGAACGTGGGGAGTAAAAAATGGCTTTTAAAACAACTGTATAAATGTTTTAGAATTTTAATATAGTAGTATAGATATAGTTACGCGCCATGCGGCGCGAAGCATCGTGAAATCGAAAAAACAATTGACAAAAGTATGTATCCGCTCGTAAAACATCTCGAAATCAAAATGCCAACCATGCTTCATGTGAAGTTTGTAATCTTCGTCCTTATCGATACTTAGTCTATGAAGACATGGTGCTTGAGTCGTTTGGTGCACATATAAGTGAATCATGCATCGACTCTGACGTACTTTGGTATGCATTTCCATCTATTATGTATACATCATCCAGAAAATACTCTATAAATGTCATTAGTAGTTTTAGTGCTTAATAAAGGTGAATTGTGTCTACGGAGAATTGTAGACCTTCCATTAAAAATAAATCAATCATATTTCATTTTTGTCTTCCTTTTGTCAATACCAATGTTAGTTGTATACTTTTACAATGTAGCTAGTTATACATTTTGAATAAATCTAGTTAAAAAAAAGAACTAATATAGGTATTTATAGATATGTACACCTAATTTTCTTTTTACAATAACCGTTATAAATGTTTATCGATATGCTATAGGTATATATAGTAAAATTACTACGTATTTATTCTATTTTATAATACTACTAAATCATAAAATATTCAAAAATAATCTTATTATGAAATATTGACGAAAAAATAAAAGTCGTGTAATTTAAAATAAATATGAATGTGTTCTTAATATATTTTAGTTGGTCTATGATTATATATATATATATATATATATATATATATATATATATATAATATGCTAAAAGTGAAAAAAATAAAACGTAAGGATATAAAACAAATTAATTTGTAGATATTCATGATATTTAATGGTACGGTTAAATTAAAAAGTATTCAATATTGGGTTCGTTTTGAAGGTATTGACGAGACGATTATAATGATATAATTTGTAGAAAAAGAAACGTTTTTTTTTTCATTACATTTTTTTTCATATACGATTATTTGTGTTAACAAGATAAATGTGTAAAATGAAAAATAAAAAAGTAAAATATATAAACTAAATTAAATAACTAATTATAAGGGTGTTAAATTTAATATTGAATCTTGAAAATAACCCTTTTACCATTTTAATATAATAGTATAGATAAGAATGTAAAATGAAAGTATAATGAATATAAAAAAAATTAATTCAGACATGATATTTAAAAATATGATTAAATCCAATGATATTCAATATTTGACTCATTTCGAAGGTATTTGTTAGGTCTGATTTTACAGTAATCAATGTATTTATAGGTCTTGGTCAATTACTGTGTTTAGAGTCTTATCAGTGTTGTAACTGACCAAGGGTATTTAAGCCCCTTTGGTCTTGTTCCTTGTAAGAAACTCACGCACTTTAATCTGATTTCATACTTTGCGCTTCAATAGTTCTCTCTCTAGGATTCTTAAGATCTTGGACTCTCAATTGGTATCAGAGCCAACTGAATCTTGAGAGAATTGAGAGTTTGCATTTTCTGAATCTGAATTGGTGATTGAAATCGAAAATTTGATCGATTTTCTTGAAGTTTTCAAGAAAATCTCGTTTTCTTGATTTCTCATCAAATTTGGATTGTTATTCGTTCGAATTGTGTTGAATTTGATTTCATTAGAATCGTTTTTAGTAATCGATCATTGTTGTTTCCTATAATTTTGCATAAAAAACCTTGATTTGATCATCAATTTTGCGATTCTGTGTTTTCTAAAAAAAAACTCGTATTCGTGTTCTGTTCTTTCAAGAATTTAAGAATTAGTGTTTTTTTAATCGAATTTGTTGGTTGAAGTGTGTTATAATTGTGTTTTCGAAAATCAGTATGTGATTTTCTTGGATAAATTTCATATTTGTAGTTGATATTGCGTGAATTGTGTGTTTTGTGAAGTTTGCGCGTCATTCATATACTTTGCGTTTCAGTCATACAAGTTTGCGCCTCCTTCCTCATACGCAAAGTCTGATTTGCGTTTCTGCTTTCGTCCGAAAAGCTCTTGGTTCGCGTTTCAGTCTTCACCCGCAAATCACAGTTTGCGTTTCAGTCTTCACCCGCAAAGTTCTTGTTTGCGTTTCATGTTCAACATGCAAAGCTCTAGTTTGCATTTCTGCCTACATCCGCAAACCTTCTCTTTGCGCGTCTCCCTGACTTAGTTTAAAAAAAAAAAAGTCTGGAAATTTTTTTTTGTGTGTCATCTATATTTTTTTAAACTTTGTGTCATAACAAGTGTTTTTCAAATTTTCAATTTTTAATATTTTTCGAATTTTTTCAATTCAATCTGATTTTTGATTTTCTGGTACTTCAGCAATGGATTCTGCCAAGGTTGCTTTCCAAGCTAGGTTCTACTCAAATGATCTGATGATGCAATTGGGAACAGATACTCGTCCTCCAGTCTTAATCAACGAAGATGAGTTTACACAGTGGCAAGATAGGTTCATAAATTTCATTGAGCGTCAGAGTAACGGAGAAAATATGATGAAATCTGTAAGACTCGGTTAAAAAAATAAAAAAAAAAAAAAGTATAATTATTCTTACCCGAATTGAACCTTAATTAAAAATGACAACTAAAGATAGTTACGGGTTAAAACCGTCATTTATCTAAACTATTATTAAAACTATATATATATATATAAAAAAAAAAAAAAAAAAAAAATTAAAACAACAACAAGATATCGTCTTCTTTCACCGTCTCTCTCTCATCTCTCTCTCTCTAAACTTTCAAATAACTTCTCTCTAGATTATCTTACGATCCGTTGAAGTAATCGACGAAATAACTACATATTCGGAATCTACGCGACGAACCCTTCTTAGAGGTATAAATTTCTTCTTAAGTTATTTAAGTTGGTAAGTTAGGGTAGTTAAAGTTGGTTGGTAGATTATGATTATATAATACAAAGTTATAATCATGTATATGTATAGGAATGTTTGTTTTTGTCAAAATTACAAACGGGTAAAGTTTAGAATCAAAATGGTGATATTTGTATCTAGATGTTTAACCGCACACCAAGTGATCGGTTTAATGTCTACGTGAACAAAATCCGTGCTTAAGCTTATAATATAACCATTGAGTTTAGGTTATGTGATTATTAATAATTGGTGGTTTAAATAGGCAATCGAACGGGTTAAAGTTCGTCTTCAGTCTCGCGTGTTACGTCTCAATTTGGTTAAGGTATGGATTTCATTTCTTTTGAATCGTGGGCAACTATTTGTTGTAGTTGACCCTTCCTAAAGGTGGTTCACCACCTTGTGATTGATCAATCGAACGTGATCAACAAATGTGGAATTATACACACACACATACACATTGATTTGGTTTATTGAATCAATTGTTTGAACATTTTGATGTTTTATTAAAATGTGTCTCGTATGAGATTGTTTATGAAAAATGTGAAGTATATAGATTATAATTTCTGTGATCGCCATTTGGGTAAGTGGCATATGTTTAGTTTTCATTGATTTTAGAAGAACCCAATAAATGGGCACATTATTTGGGATGCCTTCTATGGCGGCTTTGTTGTCATAGCGTCCTGCAGATGACGGTCCACCAGAGTTAAGCCTATGTGGCTTACGTGAACCCACTCTGGGAGGACTTGGCTGACTTTGTTGGCTCCAGGGCGGATGAATCGATTCTAGAACTTTACCCACAGAATATGTGACCGTGGTTAAATTCACGGGGGATCCGTTGTGTGTGCCCGCATGCCGACCCAGTTCGTGTGGTTTGGCCACCCCACGAACACAACGACTGGAATTGACGGACTTTATTTATATTACATTTTGAAGTTAAAGTGTGAACTGTTCTTGAGATTATTGTTTTTGATTATATTACCGAACGTTTCTTTTGATTTAAATGAACTATGAACTTCAGTCTCAAGAACTTTCTTCGAATTGAATTTTTAAGTCTTCCGCTTCGTTATCGATGTTTTTATTATTATTTACGAATTTATATTATAATCCATTCACTGAGCCCTGTGCTCAGCCGTGTTCTTGTTTTCTGACACGGCAGGTTCGAAGTGACGTTTACAGGGACGGAAATGAGATCGAGCGTGTTATTTTGGAGTTCTTAGAATCGCATTATTATATAAACGTTCTAAGTTTATAAAATCTTTTGAAGTATAAGATTTTGGATTGTAATATATGTTTAGAGTTTATTAGTAGCTCTGATTTAGTTGTGTAATTATGTTAAGTCTCGTATGTGACATCACCCGTTCCGGACCACGGGAACGGGGGATGTTACAAATATGGTATCAGAGCATAGGTTACGACTTGTAGATTAAATAAGTTTGACCTGTGAGAATTGGGTAGACATTAGAATGGGTATACTAGAATTTAATTATATTTACTGATTTTTAATCCGTAACTGTTTTGAATTCTGATCTTGATGTTGTTCTGTATTAGAATGTCGAGACGTGGTCGCCCGCGCAAGTCTAGATCTCAACATGAGGGTAACCCAATTCCCAACCCAGTGGGCGGTACTAGTGAACCTAATATTGCTGATGTGGTCCGTCAAACCATGTCAAGTATGATGCCTGCATATCTTGAACAAGCCATCCAGGCTATGCGACAGACGGCACAAAATCTTCCTCCAAATCCGAATACAAATCCAAATCCAAATTCTGGTCCTACATCAAATATTGGAAATCCCGGATCAAGTTCGGGTAATCCAACGGGAGAAATGCATACATGGCTAGAGAGGTTTAATAAACAGAAACCTCAATCTTTCTCAATGGCCGTAGATTCAGTAGATGCTGAACACTGGATTCGGCACATCGAAAAGATTTTTAATGTCTTAGATATTCCAGATCAGTACAGGGTCCGCTTGGCTACTTACAAGTTTGAGAAAGAAGCGAACAATTGGTGGGAAGCTTGCGTTCAAACTGGCCCATCTGTTAAGAACTTATCTTGGGATAACTTCAAAGAAATTTTCTTCAATCAGTATTTTACGGCGGCAGATCGCGATGCTCATGTGCAAGACTATTCAACGATCCAACAAGGCGAGGAATAAACCGTTGCCGACTACATGGCTCGTTTTCTTAAGTTTTCTCGTTTTGCAGGAAATACCGCAGGCACACAAGCGCAACAAGCCAATAAGTTTAAATGGACACTTAACTCGAAGTATAAGGATAGTCTCTTGAATCTTCCTTTTAATACCGTTACTGAAGTGGCCGACGCAGCGAAGAATATTGATCGGTCACAACAACAACAGTTAACTTCACGCGTTGACAATAAGAAACGTGGACCTGAATCTTTCCAAGGCAACCCTCGTTTTGTAAAGTCAAAGTCGAACATTAAACCATATAAAAGTTCAAGTCAATTCACGCCACGACTTCCAGTGTTTTCTAACAGGGGGAGTCAAAATGTTTCGAGTCCAATTAATATTTGTGATAAGTGCAATCTTCGACATCGGCCGGGTCCGTGTCTAAAGATGACCGGTTCGTGTTTTAATTGTCAAGAACAAGGGCATATGGCCAGAGATTGTCCTAAAGCTGGAAAAGGAAAAGGAAAACAAGCGACTACGAGTGGGCGAGTATTTGCATTAACTGGCGACAAATCTCAAGCGGGTATGATTTCAGGCCATGTTAACTTAAATGATTTATCTGTTTATGCCTTGTTTGATACCGGAGCAACACACTCTGTTGTTTCTGAACAATTAGAATCCCGGTTAAAACCTTATGAACAAACCACCGAATGTCCAGTCGTAATATCTACCCCAATGGGTGGTTCAATCTGTGTGTTAACTCGATTTTCAAATTGTCCGTTAATTGTTGGAGATCGCATACGGGAGGTCACTCTACTTCCAATGCATATGTCCCACTTTCAATTAATATTGGGTATGGACTGGTTGTCACACCACCATGCAACTATAGACTGTAACGCCAAGCAAATATTATTTGGAGATGTTGACAAACCAGAGGCAATCTTCCAAGGAGGTACTCCAAAAGAAGATGTTAGCGCTTTAACTTCTATTACGGTGCACCAGTATACTTGGCAAAGTAATGAAGGTTTTCTGGCCTCGTTACAAGATCCCGAACAGATAATCCCTACATCTGCACCCGTACCTGTTGTTTCCGAATATCTTGATGTGTTTCCCGACGATTTACCGGGTATACCACCAGTTCGGGAAGTCGAATTTACCATCGATCTAGTTCCGAGAGCTTCTCCTATTTCTAAGGCTCCCTACCGAATGGCTCCAACTGAAATGAAGGAACTCAAAACTCAACTCGATGATTTATTAAAGAAAGGTTTCATTCGACCCAGCGTTTCACCCTGGGGAGATCCGGTTCTCTTTGTTAAAAAGAAAGACGGTACGATGCGTCTTTGTATTGATTACCGGGAGCTTAATAAAGTAACGATCCGTAACAAGTATCCGTTGCCGAGAATCGACGATCTGTTCGATCAATTACAAGGGGCACGATACTTTTCCAAAATTGATCTTCGGTCCGGGTACCATCAACTTCGTATCCGAGATTGTGATATTCCGAAAACCGCATTCAGAACTCGCTATGGGCACTACGAATTCTTAGTAATGCCTTTCGGGCTAACTAATGCTCCAGCGGTCGTTATGGATCTTATGAATCGGGTTTTCAAAGATTATCTCGACGACTTTGTTATCGTGTTTATTGATGACATATTGATATATTCAAAGTCAAGAGAGAAACATGATCAACATCTTCACATCGTTTTGGAAACTCTTCGAACGAAAAAGTTATACGCAAAACGTTCTAAGTGTGAATTTTGGCTTGATCAAGTATCTTTTCTCGGACACGTAATTTCTGCGGAAGGTGTCAAAGTCGATCCAACGAAAATTGAAACTGTCACTAAATGGCCTCGACCTACGAACGTATCTGAAGTTCGTGGTTTTCTGGGTCTGGCCGGTTATTATAGACGATTCGTTGAAGGATTTTCTAAAATATCTCTACCGTTAACCCGATTACTCAGAAAAGGAGTCAAATTCAATTGGGGTTCCGAACAAGAATCTAGTTTCGAGGAATTGAAGCATCGATTGGTTACGCACCTGTTCTTGCATTACCGTCTGGCACCGGAGGTTTTCAAGTTTACAGTGATGCTTCAAAGATAGGTCTCGGTTGTGTTCTTATGCAAAACAGTAGAGTGATCGCATATGCATCACGTCAATTAAAGCCTTATGAGGTCAATTATCCGACTCACGATCTCGAATTGGCTGCGGTTATCTTCGCACTTAAAATTTGGCGTCATTATTTGTACGGTGAAACATGTGAAGTTTTCACCGACCACAAGAGCCTTAAATATATATTTACTCAAAAAGAGTTAAATATGCGTCAACGGAGGTGGCTCGAACTTCTAAAGGATTACGATGTTCATATACAGTATCATCCGGGTAAGGCTAATGTAGTCGCCGACGCTTTAAGTCGTAAAGTTGTGGGACAGGTTTCCTCGTTACTTGTTCCTACAGAGTTAGCTTTGGAGATTGAACGGTTCGGACTAGAAATCTATCCGAGTTCACAAACAGAAATTCTATCGAATCTGATGGTAGAACCGACTCTAATTTCTCGGATAAAAGAAGCCCAACAAGACGACGTTGAATTGTGGGTGAACTTCCAGCAAGTAAAAGAGAATGTTAGTTCGGAATTCAGGATCGATGATGATCACGTGTTGTGGTTTCGGGATCGTCTTTGTGTTCCAAATAACTCGGAGCTTAAAGATCAGATTCTGACCGAAGCTCATAAATCTATGTTTTCCGTTCACCCGGGTACAACAAAAATGTATCGCGACTTACAGACCCATTACTGGTGGGTTGGAATGAAACGAGATATCACCGATTTTGTAGCTCGTTGTCTCACTTGTCAACAAGTTAAAAGTGAACATCAACGTCCGGGTGGTCTTCTTCAATCGTTGAACATCCCGATATGGAAATGGGAACACGTAACTATGGATTTTGTAGTCGGACTACCCCGCACGACCTTGAAACACAATGCAATTTGGGTAGTGGTTGATCGACTGACAAAATCGGCTCATTTTCTTCCTATCCGACAAACATGGTCAATTGATAAATTGACAGAAGTATTCCAACGTGAGATTGTACGTCTCCATGGAACTCTTGTATCAATTACCTCCGATCGAGACCCACGTTTTACATCTCGATTTTGGGAAGGTTTACATAAAGCTTGGGGCACACGTTTGAATTTTAGTACAACCTTTCATCCGCAAACTGATGGGCAATCTGAACGTACGATTCAAACACTGGAGGATATGCTCCGAGCATGTGCGATGGAATGGCATGGAAGTTGGGATAGTTATTTGTACTTAATAGAGTTCTCCTATAATAATAGTTGGCAGTCAAGTATCGACATGGCCCCATATGAAGCACTTTATGGCCGAAAATGTCGAACACCGACTTGTTGGAATGAAGTTGGAGAACGTATTCTTGAAGGCCCAGAACTGGTACAAGTTACTACCGAGAAGGTCGAAATTGCGCGTCAAATGATGAAAGAGGCTCAGGCTCGTCAAAAGAGCTACGCCGACAAGCGACGACGACCTATCGAGTTCCAACCGGGAGATAAAGTTTTCTTGAAAGTTTCCCCAACTCGCGGTATCAGACGTTTCGGTCTAAAAGGAAAGTTGAGCCCGAGATATATTGGTCCCTTCGAAATTATGGAAAGGGTTGGCGTTGTGGCTTACCGGTTAGCCCTACCGCCGCAATTATCCCAAATACATAATGTGTTCCATGTATCTTCACTTCGAGGGTACAAATATCATCCCTTACACGTCATTGAATATCCCTTGGAACGTATAGAACCTGATCTTTCTTATCGCGAGGAACCTGAAGCGATTATTGATCGTGATGAGAGAGGTACACGAAAGAGAGTGATTCCTTTCGTAAAAGTTCTATGGAAAAATCATTCTGAACGTGAGGCGACATGGGAAACTGAGGAGCACATGCGACGGGAGTACCCCGAGTTCCTTAATCGATGTAAGTTTTCTGTCTAAGTTTGATTTCGGGGACGAAATCTCTTTTTAAGGGGGGAATAATTGTAAGACTCGGTTAAAAAAAAAAAAAAAAAAAAAATTAAAACAACAACAAGATATCGTCTTCTTTCACCGTCTCTCTCTCATCTCTCTCTCTCTAAACTTTCAAATAACTTCTCTCTAGATTATCTTACGATCCGTTGAAGTAATCGACGAAATAACTACATATTCGGAATCTACGCGACGAACCCTTCTTAGAGGTATAAATTTCTTCTTAAGTTATTTAAGTTGGTAAGTTAGGGTAGTTAAAGTTGGTTGGTAGATTATGATTATATAATACAAAGTTATAATCATGTATATGTATAGGAATGTTTGTTTTTGTCAAAATTACAAACGGGTAAAGTTTAGAATCAAAATGGTGATATTTGTATCTAGATGTTTAACCGCACACCAAGTGATCGGTTTAATGTCTACGTGAACAAAATCCGTGCTTAAGCTTATAATATAACCATTGAGTTTAGGTTATGTGATTATTAATAATTGGTGGTTTAAATAGGCAATCGAACGGGTTAAAGTTCGTCTTCAGTCTCGCGTGTTACGTCTCAATTTGGTTAAGGTATGGATTTCATTTCTTTTGAATCGTGGGCAACTATTTGTTGTAGTTGACCCTTCCTAAAGGTGGTTCACCACCTTGTGATTGATCAATCGAACGTGATCAACAAATGTGGAATTATACACACACACATACACATTGATTTGGTTTATTGAATCAATTGTTTGAACATTTTGATGTTTTATTAAAATGTGTCTCGTATGAGATTGTTTATGAAAAATGTGAAGTATATAGATTATAATTTTTGTGATCGCCATTTGGGTAAGTGGCATATGTTTAGTTTTCATTGATTTTAGAAGAACCCAATAAATGGGCACATTATTTGGGATGCCTTCTATGGCGGCTTTGTTGTCATAGCGTCCTGCAGATGACGGTCCACCAGAGTTAAGCCTATGTGGCTTACGTGAACCCACTCTGGGAGGACTTGGCTGACTTTGTTGGCTCCAGGGCGGATGAATCGATTCTAGAACTTTACCCACAGAATATGTGACCGTGGTTAAATTCACGGGGGATCCGTTGTGTGTGCCCGCATGCCGACCCAGTTCGTGTGGTTTGGCCACCCCACGAACACAACGACTGGAATTGACGGACTTTATTTATATTACATTTTGAAGTTAAAGTGTGAACTGTTCTTGAGATTATTGTTTTTGATTATATTACCGAACGTTTCTTTTGATTTAAATGAACTATGAACTTCAGTCTCAAGAACTTTCTTCGAATTGAATTTTTAAGTCTTCCGCTTCGTTATCGATGTTTTTATTATTATTTACGAATTTATATTATAATCCATTCACTGAGCCCTGTGCTCAGCCGTGTTTTTGTTTTCTGACACGGCAGGTTCGAAGTGACGTTTACGGGGACGGAAATTGAGATCGAGCGTGTTATTTTGGAGTTCTTAGAATCGCATTATTATATAAACGTTCTAAGTTTATAAAATCTTTTGAAGTATAAGATTTTGGATTGTAATATATGTTTAGAGTTTATTAGTAGCTCTGATTTAGTTGTGTAATTATGTTAAGTCTCGTATGTGACATCACCCGTTCCGGACCACGGGAACGGGGGATGTTACAAAATCTTTTTCTGAAGTACCTTTTGTCAAGCCAAAAGGTGACATTCCTTTGACTGCTGATGAAATCAAACGCGAAAAAGCCGATAGAGAAGCAAAGTCCAATTTGATGCTAGGTCTGCCTAACACGATCTACAATCGAATTGATTGTTTCAAACATGATCCAAATATGATGTGGACTCAATTAGAAAAGATCATGCTTGGGTCATCAATTGCTACTCATATTCGCCAGACACGCTTCATGAACAACTTTGAAGAATTTAAGGCTAAGGACAATGAATCTCTGAAGGTTACTTTTGACCGGTTTTGCGCTGTGATTAATGATCTTAGAAAGATTAAAGTGGAAAAGACTGATCTTGAGACGAATCTGAAATTCCTCAATGCTCTTCAGCCTGAATGGAGCAAATCATGTCATAAAATGAGGAACGATGTTCGGATCTCATCAATGCAGATTCAAGAACTATATGAGATTTTGCTAACTGACGAGAGCTTGGTAATAGAGAAAAAGGCCAAGCTGGATAAAAAGAAGAAATCAGTAGACCCGGTTGCTCTTCTCACGAAGCATATATCTGAACAAGCA